>JANAVB010033817.1:5927020-6656377 GCA_029216955.1 Iris pallida | reverse complement strand
ACTTTCACCATAATATCCAGGTAAGGCACATTCACAAAACAAGAAAGGGGGCACAAGGATCAGATCATGGAGTTTTGACTCAGCTTAGCAACTTATTATTTATCGAGTGACCGATATCCTAACTAACATCATCATCTTACCCCCAGTTGATCGACACGAAAGGTTTATAGTTTTCTGGATCTGTTGTATTGAAAATCTGGCTGCTTCTCTTTGTCATGGCCTTTTCATGTATAAAACATGAAAGAATCATCACTTAGCCGACAATTTGGTGACGATTGTGACTTCAAGGCTTCGGGAGGGCGGCTAGATATTCTTTTAAAATCATGTTGATGTCATAGATAACCTCTTACTCAAAGATGGCGTTTCATAGACGTAGCCACACAGTAGACAAAATAAGACCTAACATTTCAAACTGAAGATAATGTGAGGTGCAAATATTATATCATCAACGTGTGTTTGACTTGACATAAGTACTAAAGAGAGCACCTATAGTAGTTAATTAAGATTAGAAGGAAGTCAACTACTCAATTGAATAATCATCAAGAGCTAAGTTTTTCCCAGCAGTAAGTACTGTCAAGCCTGGGAACCTTTCTCTAGGTACCCAGAACATTGAATTCAATCAATTTAGAAGGATATGGTAGTTGCTGATGCTGCAGAAATTGAGGTATGACAAGGGATGTGTGTAACTATGTTGTTACAGAGGACAAGACATGCAACAAGTATTCGTATACCCGGACCAATGGGGTTTCATTCATACCAAAATATTGCATGTCTATATTCTTACCATACAAAACTGCATAATTTCTGCAGTCAGAAAAAGTTCTACACATCATATAACTATGCAGAATTTAATACCTAGGGAGAATTTTAATTCCCATGTTATGATTCATGAATTAACCCGTATTTTTGTGAAAAAAAAAGGAAACAAAGTTTCTCAAACTTCTCTTACCATCTCTTTCTCTTAAATATATATTGGAGTAATCTTGTTAAGAGAGAAAGATTACACCGAAATAGATGGCAAAGCGGACAACAAGCTGCACCGTCAGTTCTTTCTGGATGGCAAAACCAATCCTCTTAAACACTACATCCATAGACCTAGGGAGAATTTAATTACTTTCAAATTACAAAGTTCCTGCTGTGGAACTAGCATTTGCTGTTATTAATGCAAAACTACAAGTTACCATTTTCCACTGAAGATGTGGTACCAGCACTGGAAATAAGATAAACAAACTTTTTGCACCGTCATTTCAAGATCTAGAAAGCAAATTTACAAGTCGCATGTGGATCATTTTCTTCTATTCAAGACTAAAACCTTAACATAAATCATTTTACACTCGCATCCCAAAATTTTAAATTAATATCATATCACTTGAGTTGGTGGTATATCTGACTATGTTTAACTGTCCAATCTACTTGACATTTTCTTTATTCATTTTGACTACAATTGGTGTCACATCTAACTTTTCACAAATTGTCTATCATTTAAAGTATTGTCACTCGTGTTGTGCACACGCACAAAAGTGACACAAACAATAACCTTAGCAGCGACGGATAAATAACAAAGCACAATAAATCGAACAATACCAATCAAGAACAAACGCGCAATATTTAACGTGACTCGGTCAAGTTCAACCAACTCCACGGGACAAAGGAAGAAATAATTTATTGAATCAACAAAAAAGCTCTACAAGAATTACAACACAGTAGTACAGTCATGTAAAACCCTCGCCTTACGAGATCTCCGACGACCTCTCTTATTCTTCTGCTGTAACTCCCTTGAAAAAAAAAACTCTCTTGCAAACCCTCCTTTTTGCCCAAGTTAACCAATTCTAAGGCATGGAGAAGTCCTTATAAAGGATTAATCCAGCTCTAAGTTAGGAGCAACTTGACAATTAAAATAGTATATCCTTTAATCCGAATCACACAAAATAGACAATCTCTGACCCAACCAATACATACTACCAGTATATTGCCACTATACATGAGGAAGATTTTTAGCCCCCCGAAACTTGTTGGAAACTTTGGTACACTTACCAGTATGTTGTCAGTATTTTGCTTAATACTCTTTTGTTGTATACAACCTTGTATCAATGCTTCGACTCCTCCCAGACTTCTATGGTCATCGGACGAAGCACTCCATAGTTGAACAAGAGCCATATATTAATAATCTCCACCTTGGTTTGCCATTCAACTAGCCACCACATGAGACTATTATCGAGAGTCTATGCTCCTTTAACCTTAGTTCATCTTTGGTTTCTTTCCACCAACACGGTATTTAGCTAGAACCCGAAACTAAGCCATCAACACAGTCTTGTCCAAAACGGAAAACGCCACTGACATAGTCTTTATCCAGAACCAAGAAACTGCCTCTGACACGGGCTTTGCCCATCCACAAAACTGTCTCTGATATGGTCTTTATCCAAAGCCGCAAAACTGTCTTTGACACGATTAATCCAGAATCGCAAAACTGTCTCTAACACGATCTTTCTTCCAGAACCGAAAAAATTGCCTCTGACACAGTTTTGGCCCCATAACTACAAAACTGTCTCTGACACAGTCTTTCCAAAAATCGAGAAACTACTTCGACCCTCCTACCAAGTCTGATAACTTTCCTCCAACCAAAGAACTTGATCAGAAGTCAAGGCGGACTTGAACTTCTCCACCTTGAATGTTATTTACCTTGTTACTCGTCATTCTGAAATAGAAAAAAAAAAATTCCCTCAGACCTTAACGAACCAATGATTTCAAGAATCTCGATCTAGGAAGATAGGGAGAGGACTAATATCGTTAAATACTTACCATTAACCTAGATTCAAGTATTTAAAATTCCAACAGTTTCTTAGCTATGATACCAATATTGTTGTAGTCTCGAACGTGACGAAAGCGAAGAAACAATAACCTTACAAGAATGATAAATAACATGGGACAATAAATCGAACAACAGCAACCAAGAACAAACACGCAACAACGTAATATTTAATGTGGTTCGGTCAAGTTGTTAAGTTCGAATTTGATAAAAGGTAGTTCATTTGCTTTTCCCCTTCATCAATTTGGACTCTCCAACTATACTTTGTAAGAGACTTTGTGGGGCGTAACACTACTCTAGCATTCTAGACCAACTCATAGTAGCTTTATGTCACAAATATCAAAAGACGGATTTACTATAGGGCTAATAGCATTTAGATACTAGATTTTATATCAGTTCAGAGTTTAAGTCCTGACATGTCCAATTGAAAATTTTGAACTCTGGATTTTTATTTTTGTTTGCTTTTTTCCATTATACCCTCCATTCTAGCCTCCATTCTAACCTGTGTTGGTTGTTGCTCTTGTCGGGATATAAAGGAAACCAAAAATAGAAATATAGGGTCCAAACTTTTCAATTGGACATGTCTGGTCTTAAACTCTAAACTAATATAAAATTCAAGATCTAACCTTTAATTAATCCTTATTTATAATATATACAGGCAACATCTATGAAGTCTTTTATGTCAAGGATGATCATGACGACTGTAGCGTCTAGCTGTTGAATGACGACTGTAGTGTCTAGCTGTCAAATGGCAAGAATCCAAAAAAAAAAAAAAAAAAATCCATTCCCAAATTTTCATGTCAACTCTCCATGACAGGTAGTACCATTATATCATCTTTTATGTCACCATCAGTCACGAAGGGGGCCTTACATGTAAGTTCATGGAAGAACACATGAAACATATAGTAAGGACTAGAGGTGCCAGCAATATGTAGGCAGACATTGCAAGTGTAACAGAAATAAAGGCCTATTATTGTATTCCATGTTTGTCCCATGACATCCAGAACTGAGTATCACATTAATGTAAGTATGATAATAAATGCATTATGAGTCGACTAAGGAATCAAGAAAGAGGCTAATTGAGGGGAATTTGGTGGAGTAGCTTTGATTAAAACAGAAGAATGATTACTATTGCTTATATTTTACAAGCATTACATGACTGGTTCCCTTATTTCCAATGTCTAGTTCTTGTTGTGTATTCCATATGGTTTATGGATATGGGTCTGAACAGGGCCGGCCCAGAGGTAAGCCAGACAAGACTTCGGACTTGGGCAACCCCCCTTGCTTAGGACAACCCCTAGGCTCAGCGTGATCCTAATAGAGGTCTAGGTCGCGGGTGAGCCTACATGATCGACCTATAATAAGGGTCAAGGGACAACCAAAACTATGCTCCGGTTAGGGTAACCCAACCCCGTGGGCCGGCCCTGGGTCTGAACTTCGACACACCTTCCTTCTAAAAAAAAAATTAACTTAAGAGGTAACAATACAAGTTTCTTACGCCTACAGTTCCAGTTGCAGCAGTTGAAGCCCCAGGGTCTACTTGATGCAAATAGAGATGCAAAAATGGCAGAGGATATCAGAGTCGTTTTCGCAACTCCAACTGCAGGTAAAACCAAGGTTCACAGTATCGGTATCGGAATCGGTATCGGACTATTCCTATGAGTATTGGTATCGGGGACACCGGTAGTATCTGCGGTTTCGGATCGGAGTATCGGATTTTCTGGTATCGAAAAACAAATAATTATTATTAAATTATTTACATTTAAAAACATACATTTTATACATTTAAGCATAATTTTAACTATTTTCAGTGTTATTTCTTAGTAGTTTTGAAATTAAATCAAATATTAGTCACCTTTACCGATTGGTTTACATACAATAGATTGATTTTTTTCTTTTACATGCTTTTACAATCTTTTTATGCTTTAAACTCTTGCTGATTTGTCTTTTTCGTTTAATTTGCTTTGCCGAATTGACCGGAAAAGAGACCCTCAATGTCGGTATCGGTCAGTATCGGGTATCGATCGGTATCGGATCGGGACATACCAAATCGTATCGGTATCGGCCGATACTTTGAACCATGAAACTCTCTACCCCGCAAATGCAAAAACGTTACTTCTGTGGCTAATATGATGTAACTAATTTACACTCCATCTTCTACAAATGTAGCTCATTTGTATATATTTATCTTGACTTTCGGTGAAGATAGTTTATAGATATGACAACGAAGCTCTAACAATCTCTCTCTCTCTCTCTCATCTCTCTCTCTCTCTCTCTCTCTATACCCCGATGACTAATCGTAGCTAGTGATTCGAGGCTACAAGCAAGAGGCTTATCTTGGGGAAGAGAAAGCTACTATGCAATTGGCTTTGACCATTTTATACAAAATAGTACAAACAGAGATTTTAGGTAACCTCTGTTGGAAATGGGGTGGGTTATTGGGTGATGATGTAATGAGAGTTGAGACCTCCATAGATATCCATTGACCAGAATATTAGGGTGAGGTTCAATGTCTTAACTAACACAATTCTCCTATTGCATCCATATTATATCTGAAATTTGTTCGAGTAGAGATACTCAATACAATGTACCAAATTTATTGGTGTGAAGAAGTACATATTTACAGGGAGGGGGTGGGGTGGGGGGGTCCCTAAACATTATTTCCTACTTCCTAGGCAACATGGGACAAAAGGAGTAGCCAAATATTAAAAAGAGCTAGCAATATAATATTAGTAACTCTTTTCATACCAAATTTGGTACATAAAGCGAGATGGAAGATAGCAAATTTGTAAACATTGATGATCTGGTCCTCTAAACAAATGAATGGAGTGCCAATCCATCTTGCTCATGACTACCTCTCCAACCAATTAGTGACACTCCACCTGTGTTAGGTTCTCTTTCGGAAAACTGAACTGCTAACAATTAAAATAGCAGCTTGATTGTCACAATGCATAAACATTAGCTCAACATATCAACCTGAAACCGATTAGAAGGAAATGAATTTGACCTGAAGCCAAATATGAACCTGAGAAGTCTTATAGGGTTTGGGCTCGGATCATACATAAAGCGGATTCAAACCGGGTCCATTGACGGTCGTAATCATCTGCAGATAATATTGACCATGGCTTTGTCCTCCACCTTTGCACTTGATCTAGCTACTACTGTTTGTTTCTTGCTCGTCCATGTTACAAGATTTCTGGCGTACAATAGCCATATGTCGACCGACTATCCCATTCTGCCGCGTAACTAGTATTTGAATTATTCAATATTGAGATGCCCACAGTATCGGTACAAAAGATCTTTCCTTGGAGATCAACATATTTGAGGACCTGTAATGTTGCACCCCAGTGACACCATTTGAGATTCTTCATAAATTGGTTGACTAAGCTACATCAAAGAAAATATCTTGCCTAGTAAATATATCTTGCCTAGTAAATATTAGGTAAAATACTAGTAGCTTACCCACAAGTCTTCTGCACTAAGACTTGTCCTTGATATCTCTAACCTATCGGGCCATAAATTTTGGTTCTTCTCTCTACGAGCATAAGCTGGATAGTTGATCAAACTTTTTTGACCATAAGGGAGAAGAATAATCAAATATATAGAGTTGAGACGACCCACCTGAGAAAAATGTCTCAAAATAGTCAATACTGAGTATCCGAGTGTTAATCCCTTAGCAACTAACTAGGCCTTGTAGCCAATTGAGGCCATCAATTGACCTATCCAGATAATATTTTAGAGTGAACACCCGTCGACAAACAACAACATCATTGTTGAGGAACGGTCATCAACTCCCATATGCCACAGGATAATGGAGCATCCATCTCATAGTCATGGGTTTATTTCCAGGTAGGTATCTCTAATGCCTCCGTAAAAATTGGGAATGAGAACATACTAATGAGATAACGAATACTGTCGAAAGCCGGTTATAGGATAAGATGTAGTGTGTTTATATTTCCTTCGTGAATAGAAAAGAGATCAAAAGTTCAAGGCTAAAAGGTGACTGGTACAGGATATCTGACAGGGTCAGAAGATTGATTGTTAGCTGAGAATATGACGGCATAGTATAGGTCTCATGGTGTGCACATTAAGAGTATTTTTATAATAGCATAGTTACAGAGTAGGAAACACTATAAGTGGTAATGAGATGGATTAAGAGTGGTGGGTGAAGAAAAATAAAGTAGTAACTTCAAAATATCCTCTGGCAAGATTATAGATAGTGTTAGGATAATTGGATGCTTCAATATAGAAAATAAGTACATATATAAAGGAGAGGATTAGCCTCATTCTTAGAATCTTATTCTCTACCCGATGTGGGACTAAATCCAATAGACTTCTCAACACCCCCCACTCAAGATGGGCGATAGATATCAATCATCCCCATCTTGTTACATAGTTTAGTAAGACTCAAGGAGCTAAGACCCTTAGTAAGACCATCTGCGACTTGTTTTTCTGAGCGAACATAATCAAGCTTCAATGTTCCGTTCTCTAGCTTATCTTTGATGAAGAACCGATCGATCTCAATATGCTTCGTTCTGTCATGTTGAACTGGATTGTTAGCAATACTCAATGCAGCTTGACTATCACTCAGAATGCGTAATGGTGCTCCTCGATCCAACTTTAACTCTGTCAGGAGAGCTTTTACCCACAACAACTCTGACACTCCCAGAGTGATTGCTCTATACTCTGCTTCAGCAGTCGATCTGCTACCACATACTGTTTTTAGCTTCTCTAGGAGACTAGGTTACCCCCTACAAAGACACAGTACCCCGAGGTGGACCTTCTGTCATCCATACAGCTTGTCCAATCTGTATCACAGTATCCCTCAACACCTATGTATCCATTGTTCTTGAACCATAGCCCTCTTCCAGGAGCCCCCTTCAGATATCTCATAATGTGAAAACTGCATCCACGTGGCCCTTCCTTAGATCATGCATGTAGCGGCTTACTATACTTACAGCAAATAAGATATCAGAACGAGTGTCCCCTAGATAAATCAGCCGGCCTACTAGTCTCTGGTATCTCTCACGATTAACGGGTTCTCTTGTCTCTGCACCGAACTTATTTCTTAGGTCAATCGGAGTGACTGTCGATCGACACCCCAGCATGCATGTCTCTGTGAGCAAGTATAGTACATACTTTCTCTAAGAAAGGATAATCCCATCTCTTCCTCAAGGCAGCTCGATCCCAAGAAAATACCTCATTATTCCCAGGTCCTTCACTTCGAACTCCTTGACAAGTTTTGACTTCAGCTGTGCAATCTCCTCCTCCTCGTCACCTGTGATCACTATATCATCTACATATACTACAAGTATGGTGACATGACCTCTCGCATACCGGAAAAAGATCGTGTGATCTACATTGATTTGGCTGTATCCCATGCCTGTGACAGCCTTCCTGAATCTCTCAAATCAGGCTCGAGAAGATTGCCTGAGTCCATGCAGTGACTTATTTAGCTTGAACACCTTTCATGTTGACTGTACGGTACAAAATCCCGGAGGAGTCTCCATGTATACTTCCTCTTGTAGATCCCCATGAAGAAAAGCATTCTTCACATCCAATTGATGCAGCTGCCATCCGTGATTTACTGCAAAGGAGACCAGGGTTCTCACAGTGCTCATCTTTGCTACCGGAGTAAATGTCTCATCATAATCGATATCGTAGGACTGAGTGAATCCCTCTGCAACCAATCTTGCCTTGCACCGCTTCACCTTCCCTTCTCGTGTCTCCTTTACCGTGAAGACTCATTTGCATCCAACTGCTTTCTTTCCTTTAGGAAATGGAACAAATTTCCATATTCCATTTCTTTCGAGTGTCCCAAGTTCCTCTAACATTGAAGCTTTTTATCTTGGATCTTCCTTTGCTTTCTGCCAACACTTAGACAAAGAGGTAGTGTCTAACGATACAATGAATGCTCCATGAGTGGGGTATAGATTAGAATATGATAAGAAATTAGCAATGTCATATTCATAACTATAACGATTAGGGGATCTTCCCGCATTGCTGCAAGAATATCTCCTCAAGAGAATATGAGATAGAGAAGAGGGGACCATACCATCTGAATCTGAGGGATCCGCATCCGAATCAGAGGAATCCGGTGCAGGTGCTTCTTCAGGAGTTAGGGTAGGGTTAGGTGAGGGACATGGTACGGTAGGGGCAATAGGCATAGTATTGGACTTCTACTTTCTCCTCTTGTAGACCTGAAACTCTTCTTGAACTGTAGATTGTTCTAAAGACTGTTCCTTCACATGCGCTGGTTCCTCCCCTGTGCTGGATCGTCTCTTTCTTCCTCCTGATTGTGTGTATCCTCATCGCTTTCGCTTTTCTCACTCTCACTATCTCCCCCTTGTTTCCTTGGACCATCTTTTTCAATTGGACATGGAACCGACCCGACAATCACACTCGGGCTTATCTTCCCCTCACTCCTAATACCTCCTGTGTTAGATGTGTCACCAAATACGAAACCTTTACCTGAACCATTGTGGTAGTATTGTTCCATTTCTCTGAATGTAATATTCATGCTCATGAAGATCCTTTGCTCCACAGCAGTCCAGCAAAAATATCCCTTCTAGGTCCCTGAGTAGTCGACAAAGACGAATTTTACTACTTGCCAAGATCACTACGTAGGTCATCCACGATTGACGACACGAGTAACAGAATTCTGTCTCTCCAGGTAGGCGGAATGTGACCTTTCCTACACAGTCAATGGTGGCTAAGCAAGCGCCAAACCAATCCATTTCCAGAATGATATCGTAGTCCTTAAGATCTAGAACTATCGCATCTAGATACAATTTTCTACCTATGATACAAATGATTCCATCTCTACAGTCGAAGTGTGCATGTAATTGCGTGCCCAACGCGGTACTAAGACTGATATTTAGACCTAGCGGTGTCATAGAAAATTTTTGTTCTGCGGCAAAGTTCGTCGATATAAAACTATGGGTGGCACTGAAATCAAACAGTACACGTGCAGGCTTATTATTAAAAAATAGTATAACTATCACGACTGTATCTGAGGCGAATGTCCTACCTCGGGTTATGGCGTAGACACGTCTTTGGGCATTGGAACGACGATTTTGGCCATTTTATTGTGCGAGCTGGGGAGTTAAACATCATCGACCGAGCTACTTCCAACAAGTGCCTGTTCTTCTGTTCCGCCACACCATTCTGTGCTAGTGTGTAAGCGCACGAAGTCTGATAATGTATCTCATGTGCTGACAAGTACTCTTCAAGAGACTTGTTAGTGTGTTCTGTCCCATTGTCAGACCTCAACATTTTCACATTAGCATTGTACTGCGTTGTGAACCTGCAATGAAAATCTTGAAAGCATACAAACATGTCACTCTTACTCTTCATTAGGTACACCTAGGTGACACGAGTGTAGCAATCAACAAAGGTGATAAACCACTTAAAACTATTAGTAGTGGTTGTGGGACAAGGTCCCCACACATCAGAGTATATCATGTCAAAAGAGAACAAACTTCTATTCCAGAACTCACATGTGAGCTTGTAGTATGTTTTCCTAGTTCACAAGCATCACAAATTAACTTCTGTTTATCAGCCTTCTTATACATAGAAGGAAACATCTGACTCAGTAGACAAATTAACTTTTGTTTATCAGCCTTCTTCTAGTTGTGCCTCATCCGTCAGTGACGTCAGTGCTACATCCAGTCCATCCGTGTCCAATTACCATAGCCCTTTATGCCAAATGTCAGTCCCCAACAGTCTCCATATTCCCTTCTTCTGAAAAATTATCTTAGACATATCAAAGGAAACAACACAATTAAGCTGAAGAACAATGGCACTAATAGACAATAGATTAACAGAAAAAGATGGAGCATGCAAGACATCAGTTAGAGTTATGGAATGGGTGCATTTAACCATGCCTACGCCCACTATTGGCCGAGCAGTACCATCAGCAGTTTGAATACTTTCAGGTGTTGCCAGGTGAGTATAATTCTGGAACTTATGATGGGCCTCCGTGACATGACGGGATGCCCCAGAGTCAATTATCCAATATACTTCTTCGTTTGTGGGTGGATGCAAGGACATCAGTAGGTATACATATGCTAGTGTGGGTATAATAGATGATGTTATCCCCGAAAATGGTTGGAGTTGAGGCCCTAGCAGCGTTGGCTCGATTGTCACTGATTTTAAGCTTCAGGCTCCTTAACATCTCTAGCATTTTTCTTTCACTAGGGGTCACATCGTATGAATCACTCTTATCTCTCCTTTCTGCCAAGTTTGTCTTGTGCCCCCTAGAATAATCATCCCTGCTACCGACATAGCCTCCTTTGCCACCCCTACGTCCTCTACAACTGCGTCCGCGACCACTGGACTGGTCTCTCATAGGTTTGGTATAGAATCTGACGCCCTCTACAGCTACGTCCGCGACCACTGGACTGGTCTCTCATAGGTTTGGTATAGAATCTGATAAAGTGTCCAGGATCTCCACAGTTGTGGCACACACACCACTACGAAGGGGTTTGAGCTAGAAACTGCTAAGGCCAATTTCATCCCCGGAGAGCTGGTGGTGTTTGGTATCAGCTTCAGTTGTGCCCTCTTGTGTCATGACAGCTATATCCTCCTCCAGTAATGGCAGCCCGGGCTGTGCAAGTAAGACATTCCTCCTCTGCTCAAATGCTGGGTTGAGCCCCTTCAGGAACTTCATCCTATTTTGTGAGACATATTCCATAAACTTCTGATAATGTTTCGTAGTGGTCGAGATCATACCAATACTTCTTTAGTAGATCCGCATACTCAGAGATGGTGTGATCCACTTGTACCACATTGTTAAGTTCATCCTGCAACTGGAGACCTTCATCGGGTTGTCTGATCCCGAGTACATGTCTTTCAGCGTCGTACAAATGTCACCAGCACTCTCCATATTCTCCACGTTGTCCGACACTTGATCGATCAATGAGGCTATCAACCATCCAGCTACCACGTAGTTGATAATCTCCTATACAGAAAACTCCTGTGAGGAGCGATCTCCAGGTGCCTCGGTTTGGTCATTCACATAGCCTTCTAGGCCTCTTGCCTTCAAGGTCCGCATAGCCTGGCGCGACCATTTCAAGTAGGTGGTAGTACCCTCCAACGTCACCTCCAGTTTCTCCAACTTTTTCATTTTGTATGGTGACCACATCTGCCTGTGCAGCACAGGCGCTAGTCTCAGTCAACCTCCTGGACAAGAGATCGTCCACCCAAAGCCTTCATCTCCTTGACCGTCAGCTTATCGTAGATCGTCTCCATTGTCTGATCCTTCTCCTCTTCCATCAGCCCGACGGTGGCAGATCTAGGGCACACGAGTTTTGGTGGTGCCCTCCAGCTTCGACTGCAAACTTTCCTACGTCTGTCGTTCCTTCTCCAGCAGCAGCGACGTTCCCGAGCACCGTTGCTCATATCTCGAGCATGACTGCGACCCGAGGTCGCTGCTCTCTTCCGGTGAGGAGGACGACAACGGAAGAGAGGTGGCGGTGAGGGTGGACGGCGGCAGCGGTCGAAAGGAGGTGGCGGTGGCGGAACCGAGTGGTGGTGGCAGCTGTGGAGAAATTAGGGTTAGGGTTAGGGTAGCGGCGGTGGCGGCGGAGCCGAGTGAAGAATTTAGAGTTAGAGTTAGGGTGGCTCTGATATGATATAGTGTTGGGATAATTGGGTCCACATCCGCCTGTGCAGCAGGGGCGCTAATCTAAGTCAGCCTCCTGGACAAGAGATCGTCTACCAAAGCCTTCATCTCCTTGGTCGTCAGCTTGTCGTAGATCATCTCTATCATCTGCTCCTTCTCCTTTTCCATCAGCCCGACGGTAGCAGATCTAGGACACACGAGTTCCGATGGTGCCCTCCAGCTTCGACTGCATACTTTTCCACGTCTGTCGTTCCTTTTTTGAACAACAACCCAAGCGCCGCTGCTCATATCTCGTGCATGACTACGACCCGAGGTCGCTTCTCTCCTCCGGTGGCGAGGATAACGACGGTGAGGGAGGACGGCGGTAGAGAGGTGGCGGTGAGGGTGGACGGCAGCGAAGGTGGCGGTGGCGGACCTGAGTGGTGGCGGCGGCTGTGGAGAAATTAGGGTTATGATTAGGGTGGCGGCAGTAGCAGAGCCGAGTGAAGAATTTAGGGTTAGGGTTAGGGTGGCTCTGATAGGATGTAGTGTTGGGATAATTGAATGCTTCATTATAATAAAAAAAAAGGTACATATGAGAGGATTAACTCCTTATTCTCTACCCGATGTGGGACTAAACCCAATAGACTTCTCAACAGAAACAATACCCTTTCTTGGTACGAAAATATGGAAAGAAGACACCTGACCTACCGAGGAAAAATCTTATTAAGATCAAGACTCAAATATTGAGCAAAGTAAACACAAGAAAACACTCAAGAATGTATTAGGAAGAGAGCCTTACCAGGAGAAAGTCAAGAAAATGGGATATATCCATCAGGAACGAAAGAGGGTATATGACTCACTAGATAGGAAGCAAACAGAGCAACACTTCATTTCAAAGGTACTTTGGAACCTTCATGTGAAGCATTAGTGTTTGAGCAATATCAAGCAAACGATGGTTCTTCACCTCATTTAGTACCATTCTGTTGTGATGTATGAGCACAAAAAGTCTAATGAATAACACCATGAGGCACAAAACAAGCATTGTTTCATATATATTATTAGTGCAAAGAAATAGTTGGATATCACAAGAAAGTTTTCACTACACATATACTGCACTAGAAGAGGTCTAGAAGGATGGATTCTTTAAAATGTAAGTTAAAAGGTCTAGAAGAGGGATCGATTAATAGAAACTTCTGAAGAAAGTGAGGGCTGGGCTGCAAATGAACATAGCAGATGGCGTGATTGACTTAGCTCACTCTCTATAGTAGTAGTAGTTGTAGTAATCACAATAGTAGTAGCAGATGCAGCCTAATCACATATCATTATCGACAAATGTAAAGAAGATATCACCTCATCGGATATAAAATGCCGAGAGAAACTGCATGGGATGAGCAATGGTAACACAAAGGATAACAATTCACATTGCTGTGCGAAAATAGACCGAAGGACTCCTCGGAAGTAATTTTTTGCTTTTCTGAAAATGTTGCATTAATTATAAAAAAAAATGGACACTAATACCCTAAATGAAACCAGCTGAATTTGAATTACAGTAGCATCATAAAATTAATGAAAGGGTATTTATGGATACTTCAAAAAAATTAAGATTCTCATTCATGTTTGAACCAAACATGGAAATGAAAAAATTGAATTTTTCTGGTTGCATATTTCCAATCTAACCAAACATGGGTATGGGAATGTTAAATTCATTTCCCATGAAAATCAATAGGAAGTGGATTCCTAGGAATACCAAACCTTCATCCAAATGTTACCTAAGTGTTCAAATGACATCTATAATATATCAAATATACATATTTGGCTTCAGTTTACACCAAAATGTCAAGAAATATGTGGACTAACGAAAATTTTAGTGTATGGTAGTCAGTGGCGGATCCAGGATGATATTCTACTGGGGGCACATTTATAAGGGGAATTCGGAGATAACGTTCCCAAAAATTGAACATATAGGAACAAAGTACAAAATTGAAAATTGAACACACGGACCACCCCAAGCAACCCCAACATAGGACCGATTATTAATACAAAATGTAGAAATTGTACTCTACGAGTTTTCATACAGTAAAATATAGAAATTGTTCTCTTCGAGTTTTCTACTCCGTCCTTTGTAATTTTTTTGGTAGGCTTGAATGCTCGGCTAAAGAGAAAAATGAATAGGCGGAAGAACAGAAGAAGCGAGAGTAGTTGCTGCTTTTTTTGTGATAACTTTGTGTGTCGAGACCCCACCACACAATAAGATGTGTGTGTCTAGGCCCTACCACAAAATAAGACATGAGCTGTTGTTTTTCTTCTCTTTTTTAAAATTTGTTTTGACTTGGGAGCCCATATCCCGTCAATACACCATTTCATAGCTCCATTTCGTAGCTCTGCTTCCTAACAAATATTTTTATTTTCAAATTTTTATTTTTTTCACAGGGGGGGCCCGCCCCCAGTGAGATGTACATGCGTCCGCCATTGTTGGTAGTAGTGGTAGCGGTGGTGTGTTGTATGTGGAAGGGGGTGTAACTTTCGATAAAATATAAAAATAATTTTAGCAAGGCCAGCCCAAGAGGATGGATTGTCCTAGACGAAGTTAATTTGGGTTGCCTCTTGACCCGGCCTCTTGTGCGATCTCCTGCAGGTCACGCTGGACCGCGCGAAGAGGCGGGGGGGGGGGGGGGGGGGTGGTGTTGTCCTAAGAAAATGGGGGTTGTCCGAGTCCAAAGTCTTGTCGAACTTAGTCCTGGCCGGCCCTGAACTATAGTAATATGTCAACAAGTTAAAGGTACAAGATATAGAAGAAGAAAGTATGCTTTTGGAGAACAATATCAATGTTCCCATACTGTGCTTGTGCTTATTCAAACAATCTAGTATTAAAATAAAACAACCCTGGAACCTTATGAAAGTCAGATTGCTGCTGTCAGAGAAGAAAGTATGAAGTGAAGAGGAGCATTTTTAAAAGGAAGGAAGATACAGTCATGCAAGATGCTTTGAACCCACCCCTCCCATTTTACAAAAAGATAATGAAAATGATAGAAAGGTGAGTGATAATGCTGTCATTTCCACTGTTGGCGTCTGTTTCTGAAGATCCATGTTAATTTATACTCAACTTGACATAGAAAAATAGTTGCTAGCTTTAAAAAATGAGTGTACTGACCAATCGGTCTGCATGATGAGGTGAGAGCCAAGAAATATAAAATAAAATAACAGAATCCCATACACATGTTACAACTTTCATCAAGGATGAACTCCCCTCATCTTTCTATGTACCATGGCGGTTATAATCTAAGTTGGATGTTATGTTTATGACAGTGACTGTGTGATTCAACCTTTTCAGGAAGGGTTTTGTGGCTGTATATAAAACAAGTTCTCCCATAACAAAATACATGGTAATAGGAAAAGAAACTTATTTGACACTAGAATGGTAATACTACAATGTTCCTATATCAAGTAAATTGTAAAGATTTAGGAGAGGGGGGGGGGGGGGGGGGGGGGGGGGGGGGGGGGGGGGGGGGCTTGATACGTGGAATACTGTATACCATTATATTCTCGAGAATTAAATTCTTGGTAATTAAATTTTTTGACAAATTATAGGCTTAATTACAATTTGATACCCTCAACTATTTCAGTTTTTATCTTGATGCTAAACTTTTTGGTACAACTTAAGATACCCTTGAATAAAATTGGACAAAATATCCATGTTCATCCCTCTCTCTTCCCCCCCCCCCCCCCCCCCCCCCCCCCCCCCCCCCCCACACCCCCCACCCCAAAATCCCCATCCCCAACCCTCCCGGCGCAACCCTGGCTGCAACACCAGGCCCCGCCCCCCTCCTCCCCCACATCTCTCCCACTCCCACACCACTAACCCCTACCCCGCTCCCCCAACCCCCCACCCCCCCCCCCCCCCCCCGGCACCTGCACGTTGTTGCGCCACCATGCAAACCCTACCCCCTCCTCCCATGTAGCCCCCCCCCCCTCCAACACCCACACACATGTTGCGCCGCAAATGCCGTTGTACCGCCGCCGGGGGAAGGAGGGGGATTGCGGAGATAGAGTGGGGCGGGGGGGGGGGGGGGGGGGGTGAGAAGGTGGTGCAGTCGGCCGGAGCGGGAGGGGGACAGTCGAGAAAGGAGGGGGGATAGCGGAGGGTGAGTGGGGGGGGGGGGGGGGGGAGTGGTGGGCCGGCAGGGTGGTGGAGGGGGGGGGGGACGGGAGGGTTAGGAAGGGAGGGATAATTTTGTCTTTTAAAACTTTTGGGTATCAAATTGAAAATATTAAACAGTTGATGGTATCAAGTTGTTGAACAAAAAAATTTAGGGTATCAAGTTGAAAAGGTAGAGTAGTTGAGGGTATCAAGTTGCAATTAAGTCCAAACATATTTTGACATTTGGTGAATATATAAATATTCCCGGAAAAAAATGAAAAAGGATAAAGAAAAACTGAAAACATACAAAAAAAGGATAGAAAAAACAAAAAACAAAAAAAATTCTTAAAATAAAATATATATATATATATATATATATATAAAAACACAAAAAAATCATTCTAAAATATGAAAAAAACTAAAAAAAAAACTTAAAAAAAATCTTAAAAAAATGAAAACAGATAAAAAATACTGAAAAAACAAAAAACCAAAACAAATTCTTAAAAAAATAAAAAGGACAAAAGAAACAAAAATGAAAAAGGATAAAAATCAAATTTTTTTTTTGAAAATAAAATAAAATAGAGTATAGAAAAAACAACAACAAAATTATCCGGCCAAAAAAGAAGTCATATAATCCCAAGGGACATGATTCCCATGTTACCTGGATATTCGCAACCATGGAATAATTTTTTATAACCAAAACTAAACATAGGAATATGTATCTCATCCTAAATTTGTCCAGGAATTAAAAAAATCAGTACACTAAATGCCTCCCTATGGTCTTCTTAATGAAAGATATGAACATAGCCTTAGGTCTGCTTGACAATTGTTGGGTAGCGGTTATGAGGTGTTTTTAGGGTACCGATTATGAGCTGTTATGAGTGGTCCGATTTTGAGTGGTTTTAAGTAGCGGTTTTTAAACCAATACAACCCAGTGCCTCAAAAAAAAAAAAAAAAACCAAGCAACGGCATTTTAAACACTTCATAAATGGTCGGCTCAAAAACTCTCCAAAACCGGTGAAAACACAATTGTTGTTAATAATTGATGAGCAGATCATTGTGGTGTACAATGTATATGATTCAGAGAACAACCATCTCATGTAACTTACCATATCGGCTAACACAGGCACGAGCACTCCAAAAATCTGTATCGTTATGTGTCGGACACAACCCAAGCATTCCAAAATACACTGACACACCAAATAAGTCCCACGCCCGTGTTGCCATGTCCTTACCGTGTCGTGTTATATGCGTGTCAGTGCAGCATAATTCAGCTATTCATGAACAAATCCTTCTCTATTGAAGGTGATAGATGCATGCATAGACAAGAGGGGTGCACATGAGGTAATGTGGAGCTCACTTATCATTCACTAAATTAAGTTCCAGCCAGCTGTGCCTCCTCATTTCCATGATGCATGGCATGCTCTTTTCTGCTAATATAGTCAACCAGCCTCTCCTGATTTGAGCAGTGCTACGTTCCCCTTGGGTTTGGACCACAGTCCTGGTCCGCGGACCACGTGTCGCACGCTCATTGGAGGGGGGGGATGAGTCCGGTGTGGTGCGGAGGGGACCAGTGGGGGGGTGACACGTCCGCACGTCACACCCTGCGGGCCAGAAGGGATTTCCGCCTGATTTACATTAGTTTAAAGTTTGCAACAATTTTAAATCTTATCACCCTAATTACGTTATAGGCTTAGGCAATGATAGTGATGCTCTTCATCACTGTCCTCCATTGGCCACATATCTCTGCAACAACTATATGTCTCACTTTTCAAGCTTCCATTCTTTTATATATATATATATATATGAATGTAGCCTTCCTCTGAAGCTCACACTTGACTTTCTCTTCTTCAGCTCCCATTGATTGTAGAATCCTAATGCAAGCAAAAGGGTCAGCTCCTCTCTGTTTTTGTTCTCCAATTGCTCTTGCCAGTTCTAATTGGCCTTAGTATCCAGTTGTTGGATATTTGAGTTGGGTTTGTTCCTTTGATCAGAGATACTCTTCTATAGGTTTGGATCATGTAAATCTGCTTTCCTTTGTTTCTTCTGTAAATACAAAGGAGCCATATGGGCATTTGAGCCCATTCTGACCTTCTTCTTCTTCTTTTTTTTGCTCACCATGTGATTATAATCAAGTTTATGAGCACATCTTTTAACCATGAATTTTCCATAGCCAAGCTGACCCTTATAACCTACTCCCTTGAATTTAGTACTAACAGGAGAGATTTGTATAGTTAGTATCCTGCCCAACATTATGTAGTCTAGCTTTGCCCCCCTCTTAATCTCATTGGCCTCGTCGAAAATTTATTACATCTACCATTAGCAAGCATTCAGCACAAGCATGGAGGAAACTTTTGTGCCGTTCCGAGGAATCAAGAATGACCTCCGAGGACGATTAATGTGTTACAAGCAAGATTGGACTGGAGGACTCAGAGCAGGCATCAGGTAATGGTTGCAGTCTTTCTTTCATTCCTTTTAAAATTGCTCATCTTGATCTACTTCTTGTTAGTGTCTCTTACAGAAGTGTATGGCTTGAACTTTGATGTATACATGACTCATGAATCTCTTTTGGTTCATCATAATTCAGGATTTTGGCTCCCACCACCTACATATTTTTTGCGTCGGCAATCCCCGTCATATCATTTGGGGAACAATTGGAGAGAAATACTGGTAAACAAGAATAAAGAAAAAAAAATGGTGCTGGTTTACTAACATATGAATTTTACAGAAGACATTTTGCATACCACAAAAAATTATTACATCCCTATTTTGCTTTATGAAACAAAAACTTGGTTATTGGCAGAGGGGACAATCACAGCAGTACAAACATTGGCATCAACTGCTATTTGTGGGATCATACATTCGATTATCGGTGGTCAACCTTTGCTGATCCTTGGGGTAGCGGAGCCTACTGTCCTTATGTACACATTTATGTTTAACTTCGCCAAAGATAGAACAGACTTGGGTCCAAAGCTATTTCTAGCATGGACTGGATGGTACACTATTATGAGAACTTTGGGTAAAATTAAATTTAGAGATTACTTCAATTTTAGAAGAATGAATCTGTTTGGTATGTTTTCTTTGTGTTGACAGGGTGTGTGTGTGGACAGCCTTCTTGCTGATTTTACTGTCAATTCTTGGAGCATGCTCCATTATCAATAGATTTACTCGTATTGCTGGCGAGCTGTTTGGTCTGTTGATTGCAATGCTCTTCATGCAGCAGGCAATTAAAGTAAGAACATGGTTTTTTTTTTTTCTGTTTACCCTTTTTAAATGTGTAAAGTTTATAGAGAAAGAGTTGATATACACAATTGCTGTTAAAAGTTACCTGTCAAAATGACTAGGTATGAATAAATTACTTAGTGATTTCATGACATCATTTGTGTCTTCCATTAGTAAATGGCAATTTGCATTATTGTATTTTCCCTTCCAACTCTATTCGAATTTCTTAAAATTGCATACCGTATGAAGATCTAATAGTGATGAACAAGTTGATGATATTGGATTGTACAGGGCGTTATAGACGAGTTTGGCATACCCGAAAGAGAAGATCCAAAGGCATTAGAGTTTGCTCCATCTTGGAGATTTAGCAATGGGATGTTCGCTCTAGTTCTATCATTTGGTCTGCTACTCACTGCGCTAAGAAGTAGGAAAGCACGGTCGTGGCGATATGGAAGTGGTAAGTGTGGGGTCTAATGAAATTTAAAACTCGTTGTATGTTATGCTTATTCTCCTTACTGATTGCAGAAACATGTATCATTAGTAGCTGAACAGTTGGATTAGTTAATAGTTTATCCTTGATTTATTCACAATATTCTCAAATATGCTTATCAATTCCGAAACTAAAAAAGAAATATTTGCAGGGTGGTTACGAGGTCTCATTGCTGATTATGGGGTTCCACTGATGGTTCTCGTCTGGACTGGCATATCTTATATACCATCCAGTAGTGTTCCTAAAGGGATACCAAGACGCCTTTTCAGCCCAAATCCATGGTCCCCTGGTGCATATGAGAACTGGACAGTTGTTAAGGCATGTACTACTAACCTCCTTCATCATAGACATTATCTAACAGCCTAACTGATTGATCCGAAGAACATTCCTACTAAGCATACCTTTGATGCTTTCTTGATCAGTCCTTAGAAACTAAAATTCCTTGTGTTTATTTGTTGAGAAATAATAACAGCTTCCACTCCCAAGTTTTGAATGCGAGACTTCCCTTCCAACTTCCAAGAAAGGGGCATAGCTACATCGTCCCAAGGGGCCGCATTTGCACCCCATAGGATTTTGAATTATATATATATTGATAGATTGTCCACATACCCATTTGAACACAGGAAGTAGTACTTGACTTGGTAATGAAAAAGGGCAATTGGGTAGCTTTCATGCCTTTCTTAACTTCAAAGTATTAGACGATGCTATCAGCACACATGTTGATTATTGAATAACTGGAAAGCACTGATATCATGGTTCCTGCAAAGTTGGGCATGGTGGTTAGGAAAAACCAGCACTAGCAGTTGTATTTCTCATAAATATATACATGTTTTTTGCTTTGGGTTTCTCTTGTTCTCCATCTTTCAACTTTTGTACCTTAGTAGGAATCTTATGCCACATCGGTCAAGATTTTTCGGTTATCTTATATCAAGTAATTGCAGCTTTTCATTTGGAGTAGATAACTTGTCTATCACTTAAATTAAATTCATATTGGACCTAAATCTGAAATAGATGTGTATGTAACATAAACCTCCTCATGTGCTCTGTCGTGAATCTTGAAATCTTACTTTGAAATGTGCAACAAAGTTAGATTCAACCGCAAATAAGCCCATTGAAACTCTTATTATAATTGATTAAAGTGGCAACACATTTTTTCTCGGAGCCAACCCAATTAATGTATCACTTAACCTAAACTGATAGGTGAATCATAATGTTCCTATCCGTATTAATCTATTAATTGGGTTGGTATTTCATAATGTTCCTATTCGTACTAATTCAGTAATAGTATTTTATTAATATATGATGTTTTAGGATTATAAATGTGTTTATTATAATTTATTTATTTTTTAATAGTAAGCGCCGCGCCCTCTAGATGAAAATCGTGGCTAACCTTCCTTGTTGCCTCCCATGCCCTCTCAAATTCCTCCCTATACCTAATAAGTTGTAATTGCAGATTTGAAAGAAAAGAAAAAAAAAAAAACTCATATCTTTCAAATATTTTAGAGTCATAGACACTAAAGAATGCAAAATTGACTTGTTATATGATCTGTACCTGACAGGATATGCTGAATGTTCCCTTCCTCTACATACTTGGAGCTTTTATTCCAGCGACAATGATTGCGGTCCTTTATTATTTCGACCACAGTGTAGCATCCCAGCTAGCACAACAAAAGGAATTTAATTTGAGAAAGCCACCATCATTTCACTATGACTTGCTTCTTTTGGGTTTTCTGGTACCTCTTTCTCTCTAGTTCAGTGTTGTTGATCCTCATCCTCTACAAACTGTGATCATATTAATTTTTTAACTGCTATTTTTCAAATTGCAGACCTTATTATGTGGCCTAATTGGAATCCCTCCATCAAACGGTGTCATACCACAATCTCCAATGCACACAAAAAGTTTAGCTACTCTCAAGCATCAGGTTTTGCTAACATAGTCATATTTCCAAAAAAAAAAAAAAAAAAAGTGACATTATATACTTTTCAAGGTATTTGCATCAACTTTATTCATAACTCTGTGCAGCTTCTTCGTGATCGACTAGTAAGCACAGCACGTAGAAGTATGGGTCAAAATTCAAGCCTAGGACAAGTGTACGGAAGTATGCAAGAAGCTTATCAACAGATGCAGACCCCATTGATCTATCAAGCGCAATCAACTCAAGTGTGGTTTTACCTTCATTTGTCTTCCCTACTTCTAAACCTGTCCGTTTTCAAAAAAATTCAAATATCTACATATTTCCACAACAGGGATTGAAGGAACTAAAGGACTCTACAATCCAAATGGCTTCGAGTACAGGGCATATTGATGCACCAGTCGATGAGTCGGTATTTGACATCGAGAAAGAAATCGATGATCTCTTACCCGTGGAAGTGAAAGAACAGCGCGTCAGCAACTTGCTGCAGTCCATGATGGTTGGAGGCTGCGTCGGAGCCATGCCATTCCTGAAGAAGATTCCTACTTCGGTTCTCTGGGGATATTTTGCCTTCATGGCGATCGAAAGCTTACCTGGCAATCAGTTCTGGGAGAGGGTCCTTCTCCTCTTCACTGCCCCAAGCAGGCGATTCAAGTAAGATCAATCTTTTGAATCCCGATCCCACTTATCTTCCGATTACACGTTGTCGGATTCTTACAACTTGTATCTCGCAGGGTTCTTGAAGATTACCATGCCACATTTGTGGAGACCGTGCCATTTAAGACGATCACGGCTTTTACGCTCTTCCAGACAGCATATTTGCTCATCTGTTTCGGAATAACATGGATTCCGATAGCCGGTGTCCTATTTCCACTCATGATCATGCTCCTAGTTCCTGTTAGGCAATACTTCATGCCCAAGCTTTTCAAAGGGGCTCATCTGACCGACCTGGACGCGGCAGAGTACGAAGAGTCACCAGCTTTGGCGTATAACTTGGCAACAGTAAGAGTCCCCGCTGCTTGTCTCGTTGAAACATGGTTTGTTAAGTTTTGGTACTAATTTGTGACGATGCTCCTAAGCAGGAATTCGATGCGGGAGTGGCGCCTTCTCGTGCAGAGAGTTCGGAGATTCTTGATGGGATAGTGACCAGAAGCCGCGGGGAGATTAGGCGGGTGAATAGTCCTAAGGTGACGAGTTCCAATGGAACGCCAGTTACTGATTTAAGGGACCTTCGCAGCCCCCGGATCTCAGAGAAAGCGTATAGCCCCCGCGTGAGCGAGTTGAGGGGAGAGATAAGTCCCCGACTAGGCGGAAGAGGGCAGTTCAGTCCGGGGAGCGGAGAAACGAGGCCGTCAAAGTTGGGGGGCGGCTCTCGGGGTTCAACGCCAAAGTAAGATGAAGGAATGGAAATGTTTGCATAGCTATGCTTGTTGTTGTTGTTGCTGGAGATATGGTAAGAAAAAAATTGTTTTTTTTTTTTTTTTGGCCTTGTGTAAGATAAAGCTCACTGCCTTTGCCTCTCTTCACTAACTAGAAGAGAGAATGTAATATCGAAATCATATGAATAATAGCAAAATGTTTGAAGATTTTTCCAGTTCATGAGCCATCAAATAATGGGAATTCTATGAATCACAAATATCATATTAGGTACAGTATCGGAATCGGTATCGGACTAATCCTATGAGTATTGCTATCGGCAATATCAGTAGTATCGACGGTTTCGGATCGGAGTATCGGATTTTTTGGTATCGGAAAACAAATAATTATTAATAAATTATTTACATTTAAAAACATATATTTTATACATTTAGGCATAATTTTAGGTATTTTCCGTGTTATTTTTATTAGTTTTGAAATTAAATGAAATAGTAGTCACCATTACCGATTGGTTTACATACAATAGATTGATTTTCTTCTTCTACATGCTTTTATAACCTTAGTATGCTTTAAACTCTTGTTGATTTGTCTTTTTCGTTTAATTTTCTTTGCCGAATTGACCGGAAAAGAGACCCCCAATGTCGGTATCGGTCATTATCGGATACCGGTCAGTATCGGTTATCAGTCGGTATCGGATCGGGACATGCCAAACCGTATCGGTATTGGCCGTATCGGATCGGTATCGGCCGATACTTTAAACCATGGGTCAAACAATGTCAGATGTGAGGTTTTTTGTTTCAAGCTAACTCCTACAAGTTAAGATCAGCCTATTCCAGCAGAATCCAAGATAAAATATGGCGTCCCAGTGCAAAGAGGCTCCCGCTTATGTAGGATTTGTTCCGCTAACTCGAACTGGCATCCTCCAGGATATCAGTATCAAGCCTTGTCATCAAGCCAGACGACGCACTCTAGATAAAATATTAATAGCAATAAGAATAAATAAATAATTTCCAACATGCTATGCAACTCCTAGGTAGGTACTATTCCTATGTCAATCAACCTCACAAGCCTGGAATCTTGTTTAAAATAATTTGACCCCAATCTATGTCATATGGATACGCGAAAATGACGTCCGTATCCATATCATGTCCTTACAGGTATTGTTGTCTATATTCGTGCAACATATTTGATTACTTATTGTAACTATCTAAAAATATCCATACATTGTATGTATCTATAGTGCCGTTATTTGTCTCCATGTTCGTATCCGTACAATATGGAAATTCATTTTCAAAGATAACCTACATAGATCTTGAATCTTTCTGTAGTACAACTACAACAAAGGCAAAATGATACAAAGATCTACAATAAACTATTATTGCTAAGAAAAGAAAAAATTACCTTAACTTTTTGCTTCTACAACTAGAACGTTAGGGAACCGAACTCTGTCCGAGTTCGGTCACCTAGAACCCTATAGATAGAATTTTTCATTCTTTTTATCTCATTACATTCTCTTCTCTTCTATCTCTATCTGAGTTATAAGAGATTCTTAACCTTCCTATCTAAGTCTTTCACGACTCCTAGTCAAGCAAGTGTCAGTTCGATTCAATCTAGAAGTTGCTTCGAGTTGTAAAGAAGACTTGAAAACCATTTCGTTTTCATTCCGTTTTTGAAGTCGGCAAGTCCTTCGGATCAAAGGCTTGTAGATGTGAAGTAACATTCTTCGGATTAAAAGCACGTGTTGTAAGGAGTTGTATGTACTTCAGATTCAAAGCTTGTGTTTCACTGCATACTAGTGGATTCAACATCGAGCTAGAGTTCTCGAGACTGGACTAGTCCTCTCAAAGGGATACCAGTACAAAATCTCGGTGTTCGAGTTTTTTTTTTTTCTGAACTCTTTACTTTACGCAGTTATTTTATATTGTCTGCTTACACATCAGTTAGTTTGCTGCCATAAAGTTTTAGTTGGTGATTATTATTCAGCTGCACACTCCATCACCCCCTCCCCTCTCTAGAGGTGCTCAACGTTCCTACACCTTGTAGGAGTCGAAGTAGCGTATGAGGGACTGGAAACACTCAAGGAGTATCAGGGAGATACCAATTGCATACTGCCGGTATACCAAAAAGTATAGAAACTTTCTACTATTTTGGGGCACAATTTTGTGCTCATCAAGCATACCGCTACTATGTCGTTGGTTTGGGTTTGGTTTGTGCACAATGAATACTTCGGATTCAAGATGCTTGCTTTTAACAGTCCAGATTGTTTCTAGCTTTGGAAATGTTGGGGATCATATTGATGGGTCTCCTTCAGCCCTAGGACTGTTGGCTTGGAAGTTTAAGAAGGCTTTACAAGAAAAAGTTCTTGGAGGTCATTAAGGCAATCTAGAGAGAGGTTGAAGGAGAGCTCATTGTAAATATCGTAAAGTAGGTTTTCACATTACACTTTGTGTATGTAATCCTCGTAAGATTTTTCTCTCTTGTTAGACTCAATAAAATTATTTTTCCCCTTGCCCCGTTGATTAATACGAACTTGACCGAACCACATTAAATGTTGTGTGTTCGCATGTTTGTTCTTGATTCCTACTGTTCTGATTATTGTGTCTTGTTATTCTCGTCATCGATAAGGTTATTGTTTGTTGCTTCTTCCGTGCGCAGGACAACAGTTACCAATGGTGAAAACTCTGTTTTGCATACATTCTATATAAATACTTCTCCTCAGCTAAAATCTCAATTAGACCTTACTCTAAGCATTTGCCAAAGAATATCTAAGATATATGTCTAAAATTATCCTTCTACCCGTAAACAAAAAATCTCTCTTATTGCCAAAATCTCTCTTATTGCCGCTTCCCCATAGTAACCAAGTCTATTATTTTCCGAAATTGTGTTCCTATATCAACCACATCCCTCTAGTTCAAAATCTCCACTACTGACCCATATCTTCTGTTAACATAGTTGTCCAGAGCCTTTATTTTGCGAGTTATTTAGCGAGCAGTAAACCCCCTTGGCTAAAGTCCTAACGGGATAAATGCAAATGTTGATAGAAACAATATATCATAAGGTAACAAGTAACAAAAATCTAAAGGTACAAGTAGTTCAAAGCTGAGAAGCAATACCATCTTTATGCTTGATATTTAGAATTTTCCATCCAATTAGACCTTGCATCGTGTCATCCTCAAGTATGAACTATTCTGCAAGGATGCATGGGAGAAAATGTAAGAAAATGCCATGACAAGATGAGAATATGCTAGGAGAAAAAGCATAAAGTCCAACAATAGCTAATCATGAAGTCTGATAAATTACAAAAACAGCAACAATGTCCCCTAGCCAACTAGAGGTACAAAGTAACAAAGGCAGACTCCATAGACTTTTAACAAATTCTATTGGGTGTTTAGTATTTCATGCGGTGTGACCCGAATCGGAGCTTGAAGCAATCCCAAACAGATGAAGTTCAGTACCATCTTTCTCGAACCAATTAGAGACGCCCAAATCCGCGGTGTGATCCGAACCGGACTTGGCCCATGAGGTGCGATATTGGATTGCGCCCATATGCCTTAAAAGAGAATTCTCATGTAAGGCCTGAACCAATCCCAATTATCTACACCACATGATCTCATCGCCTACTCGATGTGGGACTAAATTACCAACTCCGTTGTCACTCCCCTTTTTGAGCGCTAGCTCAACCGGAAACGAGATACAATCCAACATTTCAGTTCTCTTTTGTAGTTCCTTCCATGAACAAGTGTGGGAACTTTGTTTCCTTTCAACGACATAATCATTTCGAATTCAAAAGGATCGATTTCTCAACAAGTTGACGCCCTTTATAGGATGTGATTGCCATGAAGAAATCTACGCAACAGTATCACCATAAGTACATATGTATGGCTTTCAAGTTTAAGGTGGATTGAAAAGATGGGGGGCGGTGGAAAGAAGTGGTGGTTATAGTTTGTATGGTTCATGTAAAGGAAGAACAATGGCAAGGAAAACTTGCTTTTGCTGAAGCTACATGGCCCTACATTCTGTCCTAAGGCTTTGTAACTTGTTGGAGAAATGTTAGTGGCAAATGAAATGTTCGTGCCACTGACTTGAGCTTTAGTGGGAGCACTGACTGCACATCTCTTGCACCAATTCTTATCGCTTCTGAGTTGTCGTCTGCTTCTCCAACTTTGTCATTGGAATCTATTGGCTAACCTTCTTTGTATGTTGGGATATTCTCATGAAACAGTGCTACTTCTGTTATTGAGAGGGGATCCATAGAATGTATGGCTCCTTAGTACAATGTACATAGAGGAGGATGGAAGTGCTAAATTGTTGATCTGCCATGGAGCATTATATGCTCAGTAGAACATTAGCCTGGTTTTCTATACTAACAAAAACTTTTTGCTCAAAACATACTAATTAGCTACAATTATTAGTATGTTTTTGAACCAAAACTTCTTCAGTTCTTCTGGTATATGTTCTACTTGCTCTTCTTCTGGTATATGCTCTACTTACATTGGGGGAAAAAACACATGCTTGCATAAGAACACCTTCATTTCTAAGGGAAAATTCCTCCAACTTGTGGGATCTGATGTCTTAATTATCCAAGAATCCAGTTTACAGTTTGGATGAATAGTGCGGGTGTGACCTCAAACATATTCAGCACTCTCGTCTTTCGAGCTAATTAGACCCTGGATTTTATATCATCTTAGAGTTTAAGTCCTGACATGCCAATTGAAAAGTTGGATACTGAATTTTTTTTTTTTTGGTTTTTCTTTTTCTATTATACCCTCATTTTCAGCCTGCTCAGAACTTAAAACTCTAAGTCGGTATAAAATCCATGGTCTAAGCCCTAATTAACCCCTTTTCTTTCTCTCACTTAAAGGTCGAGAACAACCTAGAAGTACTATTTACAGTAAAAGCTTATTCTACTCACATCAATAGCTCTCTTCATAGCCATTAATTTTCTTCTTGTTTTCCGAGAAATGAGCTTTTCCGTGTAAGCAGACTTTGAAACAGTTGGGTCTTTGCATGGCGTTCACTGTAACCTCAATCTAAATAACTTTTTAGGTAGCAGAAACCTTGTACCAAAATACACCATGATAACTGAAATGTTATGCTTGCTAATTGGTTTTGTGGAGCGCCATTTGTTAAGATTTGATGCTGACTCAAATTTGGATACATAACCCCCCTCCCAGCTCATCCTGGAATAGCAAAAGGTTATTTATAAGGACTTGATCTGGACTATCACATTTCTAAGTTTGATTTATTAACAAGTTTGCCATTAAAAAAAATTACTCAGTACTATTCTATTTCTAGGTATAAAAGTCAATTCTTCTATTTTTGCTCTTACCTTCTTCCTCAATACATCCAAGAAGAAGATGAACAAGAAGAACAAAAATGTGGGAAGGGTTTCTTCTCATTTTCTTCTTCTCCACCATTTTCATCCTCACCATCTTCATCAAAACCCTAATTTTCTTCTCATTTTTAATTTTGATGGCACCCAAAGACTCCTCATAATGTACAAACCCTAATATTGGTGAAAATCCTAATATTGGTGTTCAACAAGTGCAAACAAGAAGAACAATAATGGACTTGCTGTTCAACAAGTGTAAACTAGGACTGCCTAATTTTCTGACAGTCCTACAAACTGATAGGACTGCCAGAAATAGTGACAGTCATACTTCACAGCAAGTGAAACCAAGGACTGCCACAATTTCTGGCAGTCCTGCAATTTTTGACAGTCCTACACAGGACTGCCAGAAATTGTGGCAGTCCTTGGTTTCATTTGATGTGAAGTAGGACTGCCACTATTTAGAACTGCCAGAAAAATAGGCAGTCCTAGTCGACGCGGGATTTTTTCAATCGTGTTTACTTGGGTTTAATTCAAATGGATAATTTTCCACTCCGAATGTACTTGAGGTTTAATTCAAATGGACTACAAACAATTGAAATAAACATTGTAATGTATACTTGGATTTTCAAAATAAATTGTTAGGATTTTGGAAAGAAAGAGAAAAAGTATTAGAGATTCTATCTTATTTGTGAGGACCGTTTGTTTGGGTGCCATCGAAGGGATAGAGTGAAGAAATGGTGGACAAGAAGATGAAGAAGAAGATGTTGCTTAGGGAGGGAGGAAATGGTGGAAGAGAAGAGGAAGAAGAAGATGAGAGTAAATAGGGTTTTGGAAGAGAAAGAGTGAAATGTGGAAATGAAACTAAAATTTGGAGGTTGGGGGGGGGGGGGGGGGGGAAGTTGGGTTGGGACAGCCCTATGAGTAAAAAAATGAACTGTCCTAAGTAATTTCCCTCCAAACCTGGGCTACCCATGTAAGACCCAGTTTTCTGAAATTGGGATTTTTTGAAAATTTATTATTTTTATTATTTAATAATGGTATTTTAGTCATAATATGATTTTTGGTGATTTTAGTTAATTTAAAACTATTTTCTAAGTCATGGCTTATGACTTTGTGATTTTACTAGTATAACCCTAGTGTAAACCCTAGAGATTTCATAACCTAGAGACTAACCATGACCATGTAAGCCTAACCATGTGATTAGGATATCAAATTACCACTTTTTAGTCAAAAGGGTATTTTGGTAATTTTCTAGGATTTATTTGGAATTATTTGAATTTATGTGTTTTTATTATTATTTAATTATTGATTATTGTTATGTTAGTCCCTAAGCTAGTTTACCCTAATCTAGGGATTAGCCACTAACCTAGAATGACTAAGAGGATGATATTTTCATTTGGTTAAAGATTTGAAAATATCTAAAATACCTTTATTAGATATTTTCCATACTTTCCTCAAAATATCAAGATTTTGGGCTCAAGGTCTTTCCCTTAGCAAGCCAAGGACAACCCCCCCATGCCTTGGCCATGCCATGGCCGGCCAAGAACCCCCCCCCCCCCCCCCCCCCCCCCCCTGGCATGAGCCCCTTCCTATATATTTTGATAAATTCATTGCATTGCATTGAATTAAATTCATGAAAAATACCCTTTACTTCAAAATTTCATATCTCACTCTTTAGAGGTCCAAATCACCTCTAGTTTCTTGCATTGGGTTCCTACAACCTAGAGGGTGCTAAGGGAGGCTAGCAAGTTGGACACAAGGACTTGGACACACCCCATAAGTGGACTTGGACACCCCCCCTCATTTATTGAGTTTTCAAGGATTTTGCACATATAGGTAAATGTCTCTAAACCATATTAATATTGTAATTTTTCTTCATAAATGCATGCATATAGGTGTATACTAGCTGTGGGTAAAGTTTGGTGGAATCTAGGGTTGTTTGATGTCTGTATCGGACACGTATCCTATGGTTTAAATTAGTGTTTGACAAAATGCCTCAAGAAGAGGACTTTCTGTTTTTGCAAAACTTTTTGAACAAAAACCTAGCCTAGACCTTGCTAACCCTAACCCTAATTCACTGACCTCATTTTAGGGTTGTGTCCGTGTCCAAATTGGACACGAACCCACGATTTTCACAGTGCACAGACACACTGTACATGCCCTGCTACCCGACACCATTATCTCCTTGGACACGCCACATGGACACGCCATTTTTGGCACAGAGCACGGGGCACTGACTGACAGGTCATCCCCAAAGTTTGAGATGACCTCGTGTCGTGTCAGACACGGAATCGTCCCCGCAAGGGACGTGCACTGCACTGTACAGCCGTGAAAACGGCTCTGACACGGGTCTCGTGTCCCATGTACACGAGTCGTGGACACGTGTCAGGGTGACACATGTGTAGAGGAACCTAAGGCGAACCCCAGGACATGAGCACGAGATGTGTCGTGTCCTGTGTCGCGTACACGAGACGCGTGCATCACTGCACGACGCGGTCTGAAACCACGTATTTTCCCTCTCTGATACGCGTGTCGTGTCCCCTCTACACGACACGTGGACACAGTGCAGGGTGCTGGACACGTGCACGAACCCTAGACTCACCTACTGACACGATCACGAGATGTGTATCGCTTTGTGTCGTGTCCTAGACTCGTCTACATGTGTGCACGACGTGTAGTGTCTGTTAGTGTATGTGTTTTACCCGATTGGGTTTAGGAGTTGGTGGACACGCCGTGTCGTGCCATGGCCATGTGTCAGGCTAGTAGGAACCTAGAGGAACCTAGGGGCTACCATTACCAACCACGTATCGGACACCTTGGGTCGTTTTTGACACGGGATCGGATTTACCTATTTGCACTGCACAGTAGCCTAATTCCCTAGTTTTCTAAATTTCCAGTTTTATGTAAAAATCGAATTTCAAACTATTTTTGATGTATTTTATTTCATGTAATTATATGTTTTTAGTTTATATATATGTTGTATATGTATTTGTGTGTGTGTGGGTGGATTTTGAGGATTTTAGGGTATGTGTACATGTGTATATACACATGTGTATATATAGGTGTATGTATGTGTGTTAGTGTGTGTGTGTGTGTGGCTGTGTTCTCTGTCCCAGTGGACAGAGAACCCCCCCACTGTTCTCTCTATCTCTCTCTACCTATCTCTCTGTTCCCCTCTCTCTCACTGTCCCTCTCTCTCATTCTTACTCCCTTCCTCTCTCTCTACCTATATATATATATATATATATATATATATATATATATATATATATATATATATATGTATTAGGTGTATATATTTGGTTATATATATTTATTGGTATATATATATGAGAGTATATATATATGCTATATATAATGGGATATATATATTATGTATAAATGTGGGTATTATATATAGTTGGATATATAAGTGGGTTATATATAGGTGAGACTATATGGTATTAGAGATATATTGTATATATATAATGGCTATATATATATTGTATACATATGGTAGTGTCCTAGTTACTCTAGCCTATGGTTAGTGAGTTTGGAATTGACCAATAGGCTTAGTAGAACTAGTTTGACTAGATTGTTGACCAGGGTTGACCAAAGTCAACTATAGGTCAAACCTTGACCTAATTGACCTAGAATGGACTTAGATGGACTCTAAATGACTTGGTGACTAAGGTTTGACTAAACCCTGGACTGTAAACTAGTTGGTTAGGGTTTTGACCTATATAAGGGTATTATTGTAACTTGAGTTATATGGGTAGTCCCATGTAGATGAAGATATGTATGGGGTTAAGTGAGATAATAGGAGTTGACTTTAACCTAGATTAGACTTGTTTAACCTTGTTTGACCTTGTATGACTTAGTTTAACTTCTTGTGACCTAATATGACTTAATTTGACTTAGTTTGACTGTAGTGTTGACCAAGTTTGACTTTGACCTAGATTGGCTTAGAATTCATGTAGATTGCATCGTAGATTTCATTTACCTTCATTTTGGACATGTCATAACTGTATTGCTCTATTTTAGGACATTGTGACCCTGGTACAGACATCTGATATTACACTACTCTTTCCAGAGTAACAGGCGAGTACATTCTCTGATAATTCTCTCATTTATTTGTCGATTACTGTATTTCAGTTCTAGCTAGTTCTATGTGATTCTCTGTATCAACACGTATGGATATTTCTGGATTCATGTATCGACACATACCTTACTTGCTGGCCTCTATTACTGGAGTCATTAGTATCATTCCGGAATCATTTCTGGAATCATCACGTATTGGCCAGACTCATCTCGATTCTTTTTGTCGATTTTGGATTCACTTGCTGGGCGGGAAAATATTGAGTAAGACATGTAGACATACCCCAAATCCGGAATCTCCTACTGGAATCTACCGGAAGCATAGCCATCTCTTGCCCGATCAGTGAGAGATGTGCCTGATACCTACAGCCGTTTGCATGTCGACCTCGGTATTTTAAAACACACTGTTAGATCATAGTTGGACTCACCCTGGTTTTATTGATCACTGTTGGACTCATCTTGTACTGGAAATTATCTGGTATCAGATTATATGGACTGGACTCACACTGGGATTATATTAGACTTATATCGTACTGTCTGGACTCACACATGATATTCTAGTTCAGTTAGCTTTTATTACAGTCTTCATTGCCATGATTCTCCTCTTGTTTTAGTTACCTTTCTTTTCTTGTATCTTACTGTGTCTCTGTGACATCATTACCTGTATAAAACTGCCATGCTCATCAATAAAACTGTCTATAACTGCTTTATAGTTCTTTGTCATTTACTTGGGTTTTTCTAGATGAGTTGTACTCGTTCCCGTCCTGATTGGACCTGTTGAAAATATTACAGATGATAATCCTGAGGACACATGCCCTGCTTACCATGGACCTGGCGAGGGATTAGCTACCTTTGGTTCCGACTCTCAGGAGTGATTCAGGAGATTAGCTAGTAGACTATTTTAGCTTTCATGTTTTGGCTTGTTGTATTAAAGTTAAGATATTGAGTCTGTATTAAGTTGGTTTGAGATATTGGAGTATTATTTTAGTAGTTAGTTGTTGTTGTCTTTAATTCCTTAGGTATAACCTCTGTGTTATCTTTTCGTGTTTTAGACTGTGTGTGAGTAGATTATACCCTTTTACTTGTCCTCCATTCGGAGCTGATATCTGGACAAGTACTTTATATTCACTGCATGAGATTAGTTAGCAACCTAGGACAGCTTACTACCGCCGACACTGCGGCGTAGGCTGGGCGTACCCACTTCTCGTGCCTCTATACAGGGTGCGGGTCGTGACAACCCACGATCAAAATATGATGTGCCCTTATAAATAACCTAGCAAAATTGTGGAAAATGGTTCAATCTCCCAAGTTAAAGATATAACCAAGGGCATTTTTGTTACTCTCCGCATCAAATATTATAAATGCTAGGCGTAAGAAGTCGATATCTATTTGATAATTCAAATGTTTATTTTATTTAGAAGGCTTCTTCTTTTTCAAAAAAAAAAAATGTATTTTTTTTATGATCACTCCCACAGAAATTCGAGCAATGCCCACTTGAGCTATAAATACCCTTTTATAATATGAATAACTTAGGTAGTCGGTTTCAGTAACTCTGACATGATAGTATCTCCATTTTATACATTATCCACATTATTTGTAAACTTCATCTCAAGAACCAAGTAGTTAGAACCTGTGAACCCAATCGTATTATTGCCATGGCCAGCAAACATACAAGTTTAGGAGATTCTGAGTAGCAAGCTTTTAATCATTCCTTCTCATGCCAAGTCCAATTTATCAATATACCATTTTTCATGCCAAGACCAATTTATTGATCTATCAAATACAAGAGGACCTTAGATGGATTAACAATTAGAAACAATTGTAACAGAAATAATCTCCAAACCTACTCTTCTAAGACTACAATTTCCCTTGGCCAACGGAATGCTCAATGGATTTTGTGTAAATCACAAGATCATCCACATACTACAGTCAATTTCCAAAAATTTCCATGAGCTTAAGCAAAGGGAAGCTGCAATTTTATGATGAATAGTTGGTATAAACAAACTTCTTACGATCTTGAAGTGACCAATCATCATTTTGAAACATTTCTTTGAAATACATCTCCAACTCGTCGAACTGGGATCAGATCAGCGAAAAAATACTGTTCTTTTTCAGACTCAAGTCATCATTTTCATTAGTCATCAGTAATTCAAGCCAGCCTTGACCTACACCTTCCTCTCAAAAAAGACCAAAATCAAAACAAAAAATAGATCATATATTTGGCTTCTTGTAACAATTTTTCTTTATTATGGCATTCCCAGCTCAACGTTGATAGCCTTAAAACAACATTCAATCTTCCTTTCGCACAGCCAGCTTCAGGGTGCTTCAGGCAATCATGGGGAACCAGAGAACTTGCGTCCAGTCATTTTCTCCGACTCATAAAGGATGTGATTTATTAGTCCCCTCGCAGCACTGAAGAGCAATCATTAGCAAAACCCAGATAGGCAGGCAACTAAAGATTACATTTTAAGGGTAGTAGCAACTTACTCGTCCTTCAATTTCTGTATTTTCTCAGGATCAGTTTCATGCATGTTTTTCCGGAATTGCTCCCTCACCATGTCAACAAGAAGCTTGGTATTGTGTTTCTGTCAGCATCAACAAAACTTACGTCACCTTGTTCACATCTGACACAAAATCTAATATTTCTACAAATCTATATGGATCTTCTGTTTGGATCTAAATATATACTAGGTAAGTAGATTACAAGATTAGTAGATAACAATTACAGGCTAATTACTAGGAAGCTCTTTAGTAAATACTAAATACTCATTGCACATGTTCATTAAAGAGATTTTCACTCAGTCCTCGATCACCCACTGTCACGTCCCAGCCCACGGGCATGCCCAGTCATGACCTGTGCATGGGCCACGTGCACATCACTTGGTCCAAATTCCCAAAATCGTTGACACGGATGTAGACATAAGACTCGAGCTCTCACATATAAATCAATCAAACTATCATCCCACAAATGATGTGGGACTAAATCTTGGAGCTTCACAATCTCCCCCACTCAAAGACATGACAACCTAGCCCATGCAAATATCCGAGTCTCATCCCAGTGGAACACAATCCACTTGGCAGGTCTGATACCATTTTTCACGCCCCAGCCTACGGGCCTATCCAGATATGACTCGTGCCCACGTGCATATATTTGTCCCATCTTGCCAAAAATGGTTTAACATGGACGTATAAATAAGACCCAAGCACCCACATATAAACCAATCTAACTAACAAATCACAACCAATGTGGGACTAAATGTTTGGGCTTCACACACTCCCACCTGGCTAACAGCAAAAACCCTCCTAGGGCAAAGGTAATAAAGCAGAAATGATTGTAGATGAGGGGATAATAGGTTGCAGTATTCAATAAGCTAAAAGAGTAACTAAACTCTTGAACAATTATGATAAGTATCTTAACCTCTCCTAAACACACATAATCATGACAAAACGATATTACTGTTCAAGATCTCTAATCTCAGTTAATGTCCCAAATAGAAGCGTTGAATTTGAATCACTGTTTTTGTACTTGGGCAGAATCATTAATGAGGATGTCCATAGAACTAGGGCATGACAAAAGTGAAGTGAATTGGAGTCGTGGGACAAAAAAGACATTTATATAATTTTTTGAAACAGCTACAAGACCAGGCATGCTGTACAGGTAAATCGCAACCACGAAGCAATTAGTCCAGATAACGAGTGTTGGAATGTGCATGAAATTAGAAAGTTGTGTGGATGAGATGCACAGTAAGAGAAAAAGTAGGAAATGGATGCCTTTCTGGAAAAACTAAATACAGCATCAAAATAGGATAAGATGAGGAATTTTTTAAAGATGGCTTGGTATGTTCAATGGAAATTGATGAGTGCAACTGTCACGAGTGATAAGATCAGAGGTTGAAGATACCAACTGAATGAGGGGTAGGCCAAAATCAAAAGAGACATGGATTGAGTCAGAAAAGAAAAAGCTCTCTCTCCTCATCTCGAATTGGGGTATGTGGCTGTGGTTTCTTCTTGTGTGTATGTTATGTAACTTATATGTTGGATTGCTGCTGCTGCTGGTGTTGGTGTTGGTGTTGTGTGTATGTTGGATACCATTTGGGATACATAGCATCTTCATCTAGTAGTAAATCAGAGTTCACCTAATGATATACTATACTACAGGACAAAAGTTCTACTTTACATATTCACAATTGCAACTAGAAATGTGGATTTTGGTAACCACAGCTGCTGCTTCTGGCCGTTCGATCTTCTGGAGATATATTTAAGAAATAAACGACCAGACCAGCCCGTAGGTGCGAGGGGAGTGTGGCTTATGCTCGCTTAAGCCGGCTTGGAAGACCGTTCTCATAGCCTAGCTTCGAGAGAGTCACGAGCCAAGGCAAGTACACCTTCCTCAATGAATCGAGGTAGTGCCTTGATCAGTTTTTGGTAAATTTCTGGACACTCGACACACGCTCACTCACGAGCCAGTAGAGCTCGGTGCATGTAGGTTTTTACTGTGCCAAAGATTTGGATTTTGATGACTTGGATATAGATTTCTTTGATATGAACTTGACTCGTCAATTCCATTATGCTCTCTGTCACTAGTGTAATGTTAGGACACTTCACTCGAGAAGCACCCTCGACTCTCGACACTCTGTATCACTGTTTTGACACTCTGGGATAAATATGTGTAACATGCAAATCACTTCACGAAACTTCATATGGCTTGCGCATGCACGGAGTACTGGCATAGGATGCTAATACAACTTGCTGGAGGTATTTGGGCAATCGGAAGATCGAAAATGGGCTCGGATTTTGAAGTGAAAGGATGTCCTACAGGGCAGAGCCAGAACAGCCCTGATTTTCAAGGGGTTTTCCTCGATTCGAGTTCCGACTTCTTCCGTGTTTCGCCCAAATCCTAGAATTATGAAAACGTTTTGACATGATTTCTCCGTTGTTTTGATTGGTTTGATCTTTGTATCAGATTTTATTTCCAATTTGCGACACGGACTTCCTATTTATAATTTCTGCACAGTTTTATTTTTGGACACATGTAGCTTAGAAAATGCGCTTAGTACGTTTTTCTCCAGCATGCTAAACTTGAGCGACATACTCGTATCAAGCGTTCTCACCTCCGACTAGAAAATCCTTGTGTATATGTATCAAGTCTTATTTGTAGCCAAGACGAGTTCAAAAAGTGACGCATGGTCACCTCATGTCTAGTTCAAGCACGTGTTCCATGCTAGTTATATGGCTATCATCGATCTTCGAGCCAATGTGGACTATCTCTCGTTTGGTTGTATGATAAACTACTTTCTTGGTCCTGAATAATTCTAATTGTTGGACTATAATGTGAGACGGATACTTCATATTACAACACAATACGAGAAATTATTATGTGCAGCACGTGTAGCGAGATACGAGGATATTTGTCAGTGCTAGCTCGTAATTGTTCTGTTCTCTGCTCATATAATTATATGATAATTCTCCAGTATCTACAGCTCGATAATCGATAAATAAACATGTTAGGTTAATCAATTAGCCATATCATTTAGTGCATTGGGAGGGGAGGATGTTTGTGCTAGTAACAATCTCAATAGCTCATGGCCTATGTTTGTGCTAGTAACAATCTCAATAGCTCATGGCCCATGAGACATGGCAATCTCGATTGTCGTAGACCTATGATCTTCCATGCTCATTGTTGCAGCACTATTTGTCCAGTTGCTTGTTATATATTGTGCTCTTTTATTCTTGTTTATTTAATTACAAGTTATACGTGCATGTTAGCCCCCCCCCCCCCCCCCCGGCGGCTATCTAGGTACCTGAAATGCGGGTGGTAGCGAAATTCTTCAAATTGCATGTGTTAGTAACCAGGAATTTGATAGTCCTAGTGAAGGTTTACAATATCGGTATCGGAATCGGTATCGGACTATTCCTATGAGTATTGGTATCGGCGATATCGGTAGTATCGGCGGTATCGTATCGGAGTATCAGACTTTGGTATCGGAAAACAAATAATTATTAATAAATTATTTACATTTAAAAACATATATTTTATACATTTAGGCATAATTTTAAGTATTTCAGCGTTATTTCTTAGTAGTTTTGAAATTATATGAAATAGTAGTCACCCTTACCGATTGGTTTTGCCGAATTGACCGGAACAAAGACCCCCAATGTCGGTATCGGTCAATATTTGGTATCGGTCGGTATCGGATCGGAACATGCCAAACCGTATCGGTATCGGCCGTATCGGATCGGTATCGGCCGATACTTTAAACCATGGTCCTAGTTAGTTAATTGTAGCAAGTCGTAAATAATAGTTGGTCGTGCGTTCTTGTTTACGGTATTATTTTCTTGCTCACGTATTTGTCCTTGGTTCAGTTCTATTTAGCTTGTCTAGTATGATAGCTCGTCGGCACGTGACAAGAGGAGAAGTTTCGCTCGGAAGACGGTATGCAACTCTGGTCCTTGTTTGGTTTAAGCGATTAAGGGTTACAGTCCTACTCAAGAATAGTCCATGCACTCTCTTGTCATTCTCTGTCATCCCTTGCTCTTTAGCTCGATTTATGTTTAGTCTTTCACGTCATTTCAGTTTCTCAAGAGCATGCGTTGGTACCGTGCGTACCTTGAAATGTTATCTTGATATTTGGTAGTTCATTAGTTATTAATTAGGCTTAATTGCAACTTGATACTCTCCACTAATTCAGTTTTTCAACTTAATATCCTAAACTTTTTTACTCGACAACTTGATACCATCAACTATTTAATATTTTCAATTCGATACCCAAAATTTTAAAAATGACAAAACTACCCTCCCTTTGACGCGTCCCGATTCTACAGAACCGATCGTCCTCGCTAAGGCGTGATGCCGCGCGAGCCTAGGTTGCGCTCGCGCAAGGCGGATTCCATAAAGGCCGATTACAGCAACTTGCGATGGGATCGTCGCACAGAAGTCCCAAGCAGAAAAATTGAATAACACAAAGACGTGTACAAAATGATACTTTTTATTGATATCGAAAATAAGATTACAAGGACACGAAACCAATATTACAAGTCACTCAAGCTCACTTTCTCTCTGAATAAAAACACTCAGCGCTCTCTTGATACAATTACAATCGCTCATGTCCGAAGGCTTACAACTTTGCGGATGCTTCAGAAGGCGATGTTCATACATTATGTCCCGTACAGGTGAAGTCGTCAACGCGATCGCACGCCTCGAAACGCCAAGGAACTCCATGTCTCAGCGATTCCAAGCGAGCTCCGCCTCGACGAGCAAGTACCTGTAACATGCGCATGAAAATTGTTGGATGGTCAGTTCACAATCGCACTGGTGAGTGAGCCCCTCGACCACCCATACAAAAACCAACGCGTTCATTTAGTGAGTGCAACTATTTCTTTGATTGTCTTTCTATTCTTGCCTTAGTATTAATTTCGTGACTTAGACTCCTGGCCTATTCGTGTTGCAACCAACGTGATTGTATTATCAATTCATTGAGACTGTGCTACAAAATCCAATTGTGCAAACATCGTGGCCGTACTACAAGACCCATTTGTGTGACAAACATCGAGGTCGTGCCTTGCAACATAGTGCAACTCATTTATACTTGCCTTACAGTCTTTCTTGTTTCAAAATAAAACCGACTCGAACCATACTCATAAACTTGTGTCACTGACTCCACAAACGACGCCACAACTTATGCCGAAGCATGTGTCTCTGCTATAGGCAAATCTTAGACTCTATATTTGTGTTGCAAACCGTACCCACATTTCTTTGACTCATTCGTATCGTGCTTACACTTCCTGGGACTCAACCGAGACCGTGCATGCGGATAGCCGCTCAACACACCGACTCATCTATATGAAGGGTCACTGGCAATGTCAAGCCATCTTGGAAATGGCTTAGGATAGACGACGATCATCCAGTGCGGGTAGCTAGTCCATGGAAGCCTCGAATCTCCTATGCGGTACGCTTATGATAGACAGCGATCATCCAGTGCGGATAGTTAGCCCATAGAAGCCCTGAATCTCCTATGTGGTATATCCAACATCCTGTTTTGCCATCTTTCTTCCTCCTAGGCCGATATGATCCCGGTGCTCCAGCGATTTATTCGAGGAAGTATACGCCTTGTGCACAAGTTATCCATGACCACGCGCCTACGGCGACATCTAGACTCAACGTAAATACATTGCCTACTGATGATACTGCTTAAACCTTTGTTCCTCATCTCTTCTTTCCATACTCAATACCAATCCCAAGTCAGAGACTACCTTTGCGACTACGTAGCGAAATTCTTCAAATTGCATCTGTTAGTAACCAGGAATTTGATAGTCCTAGTTAGTTAATTGTAGCAAGTCGTAAATAATAGTTGGTCGTGCATTCTTGTTTACGATATTATTTTCTTGCTCACGTATTTGCCCTTGGTTCAGTTCTACTTAGCTTGTCTAGTATGATAGCTCGTCGGTACGTGACAAGAGGAGTTTCACTCGAAAGACGGTCTGCAACTCTGATCCTTGTTTGGTTTACATTAAGGGTTGCAGTCCTACACCAGAATAGTCCATGCACTCTCTTGTCATTCTCTGACATCCCTTGCTCTTTAGCTCAATTTATGTTTAGTCTTTCATGTCATTTCAGTTTCTCAAGAGCATGCGTTGGCACCGTGCGTATCTCGAAATGTTATCTTGATATTTGGTAGTTCATTAGTTATTAGTTAGGCTTAATTGCAATTTGATACACTCAACTATTTCAATTTTTCAACTTAATATCCTAAACTTTTTTACTCGACAACTTAATCCCATCAACTATTTAATATTTTCAATTCGATACCCAAAAATTTAACAATGACAAAACTACCCTTCCTTTGACACGTCCCGATTCCACAGAACCAATCCTAAGGCATGATGCCGCACGGGCTTAGGTTACGCTCGCACAAAGCATGTTCCATAAAGGCCGATTAGAGCAGCTTGCGACGGTGTCGTCGCACAGAAGTCCCAAGCAGAAAAATTGAATAACACAAAGACATGTACAAAATGATACTTTTTATTGATATCGAAAATAAGATTACAAGGGCACGAATCCAAGATTACAAGTCACTCAAGCTCACTTTCTCTTTAAATACAAACACTCAGCTCTCTCTTGATACAATTACAATCGCTCATGCCCGAAGGCTTACAACTTTGCGGATGCTTTAGAAGACGATATTCATACAATATGTTCCGTCTAGGTGAAGTCTTCAACGCGGTCGCACGCCTCGAAACGCCAAGGAACTCCATGCCTCAGCGAGTCCAAACGAGCTCCGCCTCGACGAGCAAGTGTCTGTAACCTGCGCATGAAAATTGTTGGGTGGTCAGTACACAACCGTACTGGTGAGTGAGCCCCTCGTCCACCCATACAAAACCAACACGTTCATTTAGTGAGTGCAACTATTCCTTTGATTGCCTTTCTATTCTTGCCTTAGGATCAATTTTGTGACTTAAAATTTCTGGCATATTCGTGTTGCAACCAACGTGATCGTATTATCAATTCCTTGAGACCGTGCTACAAAATCCAGTTGTGCAAACATCGTGACCGTGCCATAAGACCAATTTGTGTGACAAACATCGAGGCCGTGCCTCGCAACATAGTGCAACTCATTCATACTTGCCTTACGGTCTTTCTTGTTTCAACATAAAACCAACTCGAACCATACTCATAAACTTGTGTCACTGACTCCACAAACGACGCCACAACTTGTGCCGAAGCATGTGTCTCTGCTATAGGCTAATCTTAGACTCCATATTTGTGTTGCAAATCGTGCCCACATTTCTTTGACTCATTCGTGTCGTGCTTACACTTCCTGTGACTCAACCGACACCGTGCATGCGGATAGCCGCTCAACACACCGACTCATCTATATGAAGGGTCACTGGCAATGTCAAGCCATCTTGGAAATGGCCTAGGATAGACGACGATCATCCAGTGCGGGTAGCTAGTCCATGGAAGCCTCGAATCTCCTATGCGGTACGCTTATGATAGACAACGATCATCCAGTGCGGATAGTTAGCCCATAGAAGCCCTGAATCTCCTATGTGGTATATCCAGCATCCTATTTTGCCATCTTTCTTCCTCCTAGGCCGATATGATCCCGGTGCTCCAGCGATTTATTCGAGGAAGTATACGCCTTGTGCACAAGTTATCCATGACCACGCGCCTATGGCGACATCTAGACTCAACGTAAATACATGGCCTACTGATGATACTGCTTAAACCTTTGTTCCTCATCTCTTCTTTCCATACTCAATACCAATCCCAAGTCAGAGACTACCTTTGCGACTACGTAGCGAAATTCTTCAAATTGCATCTGTTAGTAACCAGGAATTTGATAGTCCTAGTTAGTTAATTGTAGCAAGTCGTAAATAATAGTTGGTCGTGCATTCTTGTTTACGATATTATTTTCTTGCTCACGTATTTGCCCTTGGTTCAGTTCTACTTAGCTTGTCTAGTATGATAGCTCGTCGGTACGTGACAAGAGGAGTTTCGCTCGAAAGACGGTCTGCAACTCTGATCCTTGTTTGGTTTACATTAAGGGTTGCAGTCCTACACCAGAATAGTCCATGCACTCTCTTGTCATTCTCTGACATCCCTTGCTCTGTAGCTCAATTTATGTTTAGTCTTTCATGTCATTTCAGTTTCTCAAGAGCATGCGTTGGCACCGTGCGTATCTCGAAATGTTATCTTGATATTTGGTAGTTCATTAGTTATTAGTTAGGCTTAATTAAAATTTGATACACTCAACTATTTCAATTTTTCAACTTAATATCCTAAACTTTTTTACTCGACAACTTAATCCCATCAACTATTTAATATTTTCAATTCGATACCCAAAAATTTAACAATGACAAAACTACCCTTCCTTTGACACGTCCCGATTCCACAGAACCAATCCTAAGGCATGATGCCGTACGGGCTTAGGTTACGCTCGCACAAAGCATGTTCCATAAAGGCCGATTAGAGCAGCTTGCGACGGTGTCGTCGCACAGAAGTCCCAAGCAGAAAAATTGAATAACACAAAGACATGTACAAAATGATACTTTTTATTGATATCGAAAATAAGATTACAAGGGCACGAATCCAAGATTACAAGTCACTCAAGCTCACTTTCTCTCTAAATACAAACACTCAGCTCTCTCTTGATACAATTACAATCGCTCATGCCCGAAGGCTTACAACTTTGCGGATGCTTTAGAAGGCGATATTCATACAATATGTTCCGTATAGGTGAAGTCTTCAACGCGGTCGCACGCCTCGAAACGCCAAGGAACTCCATGCCTCAGCGAGTCCAAACGAGCTCCGCCTCGACGAGCAAGTGTCTGTAACCTGCGCATGAAAATTGTTGGGTGGTCAGTACACAACCGTACTGGTGAGTGAGCCCCTCGTCCACCCATACAAAACCAACACGTTCATTTAGTGAGTGCAACTATTCCTTTGATTGCCTTTCTATTCTTGCCTTAGGATCAATTTTGTGACTTAAAATTTCTGGCATATTCGTGTTGCAACCAACGTGATCGTATTATCAATTCCTTGAGACCGTGCTACAAAATCCAGTTGTGCAAACATCGTGACCGTGCCATAAGACCCATTTGTGTGACAAACATCGAGGCCGTGCCTCGCAACATAGTGCAACTCATTCATACTTGCCTTACGGTCTTTCTTGTTTCAACATAAAACCAACTCGAACCATACTCATAAACTTGTGTCACTGACTCCACAAACGACGCCACAACTTGTGCCGAAGCATGTGTCTCTGCTATAGGCTAATCTTAGACTCCATATTTGTGTTGCAAATCGTGCCCACATTTCTTTGACTCATTCGTGTCGTGCTTACACTTCCTGTGACTCAACCGACACCGTGCATGCGGATATCCGCTTAGCATACCGACCCATCTATATGAAAGGTCACTGGCAATGTCAAGCCATCTTGGAAATGGTTTAGGATAGACGACGATCATCCAGTGCGAGTAGCTAGTCCATGGAAGCCTCGAATCTCTTATGCGGTACGCTTAGGATAGACGGCGATCTTCCAGTGAGGGTAGTTAGCCCATGGAAGCCCTGAATCTCCAATGCGGTATATCCAGCATCCTATTTTGCCATCTTTCTTCCTCCTAGGCCGATATGATCCCGGTGCTCCGGCGATTCATTCGAGGAAGTATACGCCTTGTGCACAGGTTGTCCATGACCACGCGCCTACGACGACATCTAGACTCAACGTAAATGCATGACCTACTGATGATACTGCTCAAACATTTGTTCCTCATCTCTTCTTTCCATACTCAATACCAATCCAAAGTCAGAGACTGCCTTGGCGACTACCGGTCGCATGAATTTTTCATCTTTGAAACTCAGGAAACGGCTACTGCATAGCCTTCCTTCTTGACTTGAACAAGATGTGTTTCATTCATGCCATAGACCATGGCATACTCTGTGACAAACTGTGGAATCATAAGATAATAAGATATATTACTTGATCAGCCGTGTACCGTATCTTAACCCAACTATGTTCCGTGTAACACTGCCGCCCAAGTCATATTCTATATAACCGATGGTAGTCAAAGGCGCGGCTAAAGCGTGCCTCGGAGCAAGGCACAGCATCTGCGTCTCGCACATCTCTAGGCGAGGCACATTTCTCCGGGCACACCCAAGGCGCGTCTTAGGTGCGCCTTTCAGCAAGGCGCAACAACGAAAAGGTAGCCTAGGCGAACCTTATGTATTTTTTGTTTTTTACCCACAAAAATAAGACATGGAGAGAGCCCCTTACCTCATACAAGTGGTAGGTAGGTAGCCTTTCCATGATTGCCAAAGTTGGCTACAATTGAACTTGAAAAACTAAAATTTACTAAAAGCTTAGTAGGAAAAATACAAATTCTTGTTAGTTTTGTTGAGTGTTATTGTTGCTATGCTAGTTCACTTGGTTATGTTAACATGTTTTGTTGGTTTTAATATGTTATTTGGTTTTATTTCTTATGTTACTAATTTATTTATATTTTTTAATTTTGCGCCTCACTTCACTCGGGCGCGCGCCTTGCACCTCGGACGATATGGACCCTTTGCGCCTCGAGTGCGCCTTGCGCCTTTGACTTAACGAGCCTTGAGACCGTGGGAACGTATAGCTATACCAAGCCGTAGAACCGTGGGACAGTGCATGCTTTACTAAGCACTTATATCATGTGATGCCTATGACTATGCTAAATTCATAGCCTTATGGCAACATAGGCCAACTTTCCTTTCTCCCAAGCCACGGGACGAAGGACCGAATGTCAATTTGAAAGCACCCCGTGCAACATTTCTAACCAACCGTGGGACCTTTCCATATTCTAACTCAATCCAACCCAAGGTGGAATTATTCCTTAGCTATGTGGATTCATCTCTTTTTATTATCAAGCCTAATTTGTGCATTTGAAAACATCATTTTATTAGTGTGAAGGCCAAGCTGAGGCAAGTTCACCGAAGCCACCCACCTGAGCGAGGAGTTGTCTCGACCGAGCGAGACTTCGAGCTAGCCGTTGCATGGCTAAGTCCAAACGTCGTTGCGTTTCGATTCCACCGGTTGAACTGAGCAGGACGGGGCATTACAACCTTCTCATCCTAAACCCCTCTCCCCCGCGTCCCTGCCTCTCGTCCCCTTACCCCCACCACTCTCCCCCCCCCCCCTTCACCGACCACTCCCGTACCATACAACCCCCCCTCTCCGGCCACCCCCACCAACCCGCTATCACGCCCCCGCTCCCCCCACGCTAGGGCTGCAAATGAGCCAAGCCGTTTGCGAGCTGCTCGAAGCTCGGCTCGATAAAAGCTCGTTTGAGCTCGGTTCGTTTAGTAAACAAGCTGAGCTCAAGCTTCATTTTCGAGCTCGTTTAATAAACGAGCCAAGCTCAAGCTTAGAAGTACTCTGCCCATTTGAGCTCGCAAGTTGGCTCGTTTATGAGCTTGCGAGCTGGCTCGTTTATAAGCTCTTTAGGAGCTTGTTTAGAAGCTCGTTTGTTCTTTGCTCATTGTAATTTTATATATGTTTGTATAATGTTAAGTGTTATATTAGAGTTATTGGACTTTAGTCCCACATTACTTAGAATAATAGGAGAGGAGGCTAGCCTCTCCTATATATGTAATCTCTCCCTCAATAATAAAAATCCATTTTCCATTCTACAAGGTATCAGAGCCAAAACCCTAGCCGTAACCCACCACTCTCCTTCCCTCCACAAAACCCTAATCTCCCATTCTCCCCCCCCCCCCTCCCCGCTACAGTATCCGACCCCGACCCCCCCCCCCCCCCCCCGCTACAGTACCCCCCCCCCCCCCCCCCCCCCGCCACCCTGCTACAGTATCCGACCCCACCCCGCCCCCACTACAGTACCCCCCCCCCCCCCCGCGCGCTACAGTACCCGACCCCCCCACCCGCTGCCCCCCCTCGATGCCTACAATACCTAACCCTAACCCTCTACTTCCATCAGCCGCCACCTACTCCCTCCAAACCCTAGTTTAGGTTCAAAAAAATGTTGAAAATCTCAGAGGGGAAACACTTGTTGGAACCTCTGCCCTTCAATGTTGTTGGGAATCTCAGAAGAAAAACAATTGTTGGAACCTCTGCCCTTCAATGCTGGAAATTTAACAAAGAGCACACATATGGTTTGTTGTGCATGAATCTTTGTTTCTTTCCTTGATCTCCACACCAGGATTTAACAGAGGATACCATGGGTTATCTCTCTGTCATGGCTTGTGATCCACACTCTCTGCTTTCTATGCACATGTGCCGGTTCTAGGCTCCGTTTTTAGCTCATTGGCAGAGTTGCTGTGTTTATCAAAAGGAAAGAACAAATCGACAGTCGAATCTCTGATAAATGGCAGACTCTACGGCAAATAGCAGCGCCACAGATACTAGTGTCATCAACACACTAACAGGCACTAGCATGTCGATCGACGGTTGGAAGGGCCAGAGGGCTACTCCACATGGAGAAAGAAGGTCGAGAAGACACTTCGAGGAATGCGATTGTCCAAACATCTGAGTGACAACCCTCCAGCAGAAGATGATCCCATCTTTAAGCAATGGGAGACGGATGACAGTAGACTGTTTACATAGTTGATAAATTCCATGGAACCATCGGTGGAAGACATGGTTCAAAATACGGACTCCGTGAAGAAGTTATGGGAGGTACTGGCGGCAGCATTTGATGGTAAACGCGATTTGTCTCGTATCTATGACTCGGTCGTTGGTGTATACCGAGCAAATCAAGGAAACAAATCCCATAAAGACCATTTCCGGACCTTTAAGGCTATGACGGATGAGATCGATCGCGTTTTACCTCTTACGTCGGATATTAATGAAGCACGGGCTCAACGTGAGCAGCTTCATGTCATGGCTTATCTTGCCTCACTCCGTCCTGATGCAGACTCTGCTCGATCTCAGATTATTGCTGGATCTGATATAACGTCCCTGTTGGAAGCACACTATCGTGTCCTTCGGGCTGCCAAAGTAGTTGAAACCACTCCGGGTGATCCTCCTGCTGACCGTTCTGCTCTCGGGACCGCACGTACGGGATTTTGTGGTGGTCGTGGCGGCCGACGTGGTGGTCGTGGCGGCCGACGTGGTGGCCGCAATACTGGTCGTGATGGAGGAAGACCGCACACATGCTTTAACTGTGGTCAGCTTGGCCATTTCTATTGCAATGCACTAAATCACCTGCAGCTAATATCACCACTGATGCCCCTGATGATGGTGTACGATCTATTCAGATGACTTCGGACTCATATACAGAGTTCCTTGATTTCCAGGCTTAACGTCGTGGTGAAGAATCCACGTCTGGTTCCACAGCTGGATACTCAGCAGCGTACATAATGAAACCCAAGCAGTGGGTAATTGACTCTGGTGCATCCTCTCACATGACTGGAGACGCATGTATGATACATGATTATGTACATGTACGTCGTGCTTCTGGCATTACTGTTGCCAATGGAGGTTCCCTGACAGTCCGAGGACGTGGAAGTGCCAATCTTTCTATCGGACTGTCCCTCAACTCTGTGCTACTTACTCCTGGGAACCCGTTCAGTTTACTTTCTATTAATCAAAGGCTTAATTGCTACTTGATACCCTCAACTATTACGCTTTTTCAAGTTGCTACCCTAAACTTTTTTTTGTAACAACTTGATACCCAGATAATTTTTTGGACAATAATGCCCTTACCCAAATTTTAAAACTACCACTCACCCCCCCCTCTACTCCAGGCCACCCCCCCCCCCTCTCCCCTCCGCACCCCCCCTCCCCCCCCGCCCCGCCTCGCCTGCACCATCCCCCTCCGCCGCCCTCGCCTGCACCCCCCCCCCTCTGCTAGCTCCGGCGTGGCTCTGATGGCGCGAGCGGCGCTGGGCTCCCACGCCGCCGCCGCGTTCTCCCTCGCCGTCGTCCGCTTCAACGGCTCCGGCGGCCCCGCGGCCTCCAGGAACCCCCGCGCCGGCTTCGTCCTCGCCACCCGCGCCGCCCTCCTCGGCCGGAGCTAGCAGGGGGGGGTGGGGGGGGGCCGGAGTGGGGGAGGGGATGGAGGGAGGGAAAGGATAAGGGCATTTTGGGATTTTTTAAAATGTTAGGTATTAAGTTGAAAAAAAAAATAGTTGAGGTATCAATCTGTTACGAAAAAAAGTTTAGGGTATCAACTTGAAAAAGTGTGATAGTTGAGGGTAGCAATTAGCAATTAAGCCTTAATCAAATTACTCGTGAACTACATTGCTCGGTAATATTTTTTTCAGATGGTTGTGTTTTTCAGGACCTGAAAACTGGGAAGACTATCGGTAAGGGGCATGTGGCTGGAGGCTTGTACCTGTTTGACGCAACTTCTTCTGTTGCATGTGCCGGCATGAAACTCGATCCTGTCAAGTTACATTGTCGGTTAGGCCATCCATCGTCCCAAGCTGGGACCTTGTCTGACTGAATCTGTAATGGACTTTAAGTACTTTGTTACTTTTGTCAATGATTACTCACGTGTCACCTTTATTTATTTGATAAAAAATCGCTCTGAATTATTTAACATTTGGTGCAACTTTTATGCCGAAATAAAAACACAATTTGGTCTTCCTATCAAAATTTTTCTGAGTGACAATGGCCGTGAGCATTTATCTCGTGATCTCGATAAACATCTGGCCCGCAACGGCATCATCCACCAAACCTCTTGTGCCTACACACCACAACAAAATGGTGTAGCCGAACGCAAGAATCGCCATTTATTGGAAACAACACGTGCTCTTATGTTTCAAGCACGTACTCCCAAGAGATTTGGTCGAATGCGGTTCTTACTGCTTATTATCTTATTAACCGCATGCCATCGTCCGTTTTCAATGGTAACACTCCTTTTTCTAGACTTTTTCCTGGACGAGAGCCATTTCCTCTACCTCTCCGAATCTTTGGCTGCGTATGCTATATTCGGAATACCCGACCAACCCTTTCTAAATTAGATCCTAAGGAAATACAATGTATTTTTTTGGGTATCCTAAATATCAGAAAGGGTATCGGTGTTTCTCCCGTCTTAAAGCAATACTTTTTCACTCGGGCTGTTACCTTTGTAGAAACCGAATTTTCACAACTCCCACAATCAAAGGGTCCGGCTCCTCTGGTCTATCCAGAAGAGGATTTTTTGTTATTTCCTCCTCAAACACAACAGCCCCCCGTACGGGTGCCCTCCCTTACCGAGCCAGTCTCCCAGTCAGATGGTCCACATACACCGACTCAGCCATTGCCAACATCGCCCACAGATTCATCCTCCTCTGGTTCCACCAGCAGTTCCGGCTCAAATGAGTTGCCTCCATCTGTTCCACCAGCAACTCCACCAGTTCCGCCAGCAGCTCCGGCGGTCCCGCCTCCAGAACGTCCTCGTCGTGCCTGTCGTGATCATCCCTTGTATGTTGACAGCTACAAAGGTCTTACTAGTCACACTCAGTCTCTGGTGGCTACTATTGATGGGATTCAGATCCCAAGACTGTTGAGGAGGGTCTCCGACATCCTGGTTGGCGTGCTGCTATGAACGAGGAAATGAAAGCTCTCCAGGAGAATCATACCTGGGACTTAGTCGACTTACCTACTGGTAAACAGGTAGTCGGCTGCAAATGGGTGTTCACGATTAAGGTAAAACCGGATGGCACTCTTGATCGACTGAAGGCTCGGCTGGTGGCCAAAGGATACTCTCAAACCTATGGTGAGTATTACTTCGAGACATTCTCTCATGTGACCAAAATGACACCCGTTCGTGTCCCCATGACCTTGGCCATCCGATATGATTGGTCGTTACTCCAGCTAGATATAAAGAATGCTTTCCTCCACGGGGATCTTGATGAAGAAGTATATGTGATGCAACCTCCCGAGTTCGTTCCAAGGGAGAGTAAAGTGTGTCATCTGAGGAAGGCCCTCTATGGTCTGAAACAATCACCTCGTGCATGGTTTGGTAGATTTACACAGGTTGTTACTCAATTTGGAATGTGTCAATCGAAGAAGGACCATTCAATCTTCTATCGACACACATATGCTGGAAGAATACTTCTTGGTGTCTACGTTGATGATATTGTAATCACGGGAGATGACAGCCAGGGTATTGTAAGTCTCAAGAAGTTTCTTGGAGAACAATTTCAAACTAAGGATATGGGATCCTTAAACTATTTCTTGGGCATTGAGGTCACACGCGGTAAGCGGGACATTGTAATGTCTCAAAGAAAGTATGTGCTGGACATACTAAATGATGCAGGCATGATGCAAGCAAAGGGAGCAACCTCACCTATGGATCCAGAGGCGAAGTTACTTCCAGATGAAGGGGTCCTGATGACCAATCCAGATCAGTATCGTCGACTAGTTGGAAAACTCAACTACTTAGCAGTCATGACGCGTCCGGACATTTTTTTTGCAGTGAACGTTGCAAGTAGATTTATGGCTTCTCCAAGAGTTCCACACTGGCAGGCAGTTCTCAGAATTCTGTGTTATCTAGTAAAGAATCCAGGAAAAGGAATTCGAATGGAAAATAATGGACACACTCGTATTGAGTGTTTTACTGATGCTGACTGGGGAGCAAGCCTAACAGATAGACGATCTACATCTGGCTACTCAGTATTTATTGGCGGAAATCTAGTATCATGAAAAAGCAAGAAACAAAGTGTAATAGCACGCTCAAGCTCAGAAGCAGAATATCGAGCTATTGCTCATGGCACGCCAGAGATATTATATATGAAGCATCTCCTACAAGAATTGGAAGAAGACGCAGGATCTCAAGTGGCAGATCTATGGTGTGATAACCAATCTGTTATTCACATTGCCACCAACACAGTATTTCATGAACGGACGAAGCATATTGAAATTGACATTCATTTTGTTCGTGATGAATATACAAAGGGAGTGATAAAGTTTCAACATGTGAGGACCGGCGACCAGATAGCTGATATCTTCACAAAGCCTCTTTTGGGTCCTCGGGTTCAATTTTTATGTAACAAGCTGGGCATGATTGACATCTATGCTCCAGCTTGAGGGAGGGTGTTAAGTGTTATATTAGAGTTATTGGGCTTTAGTCCCACATTGCTTAGAATAATAGGAGAGGAGGCTAGCCTCTCCTATATATATGTACTCTCTCCCTCAATAATAAAAATCCATTTTCCATTCTACATATAACAATATGGTTGTGTGCATTATATATTTATATGTCCTTAATAATTGATATTAAAGAACTTTTTTAATTAAATTGTTAATGTTACAAGTACTTGAATTCAAACCTAACTGCTTGAAATCAAGCTCGTAAAGCTTGAAATCAAGCTTAATGAGCTTGAAATAAAGTTGAGCGAGCTTGAAATAAAGCTTAACGAGCTTAATTTTGAGCTTATCGAGCTTGTTTATCGAGCTTGTTTATCGAGCTTGAATCAAGCTTGTTTATCAAGCCAAGCTCGAGCTCAAACCAAGCCAAGCTCAAGCTTAATATAAACAAGCTCGAGCCAAGCTCGAGCTCGATTAATTATAGTCAAGCCAAGCTCAAACTTACAAAAGCTTGGCTCGGCTTGGCTCGTTTGCAGCCCTACCCCACGCCAACTATACCACCACCCACCCCTCTCTGGATGCCCGCAGCCGACGGAGGCGGCACCATGAAGAGAAAGGGGGTGCAGCGCTGGCGGTGGGGGAGCGCGGGGGCGGGCCGGGTGGGGGTAGCCGGAGAGGGCAAGGGGTGGAGAGGACGGAGGGGGCGCGGAGTGGAAGGGGGCTGTGGTGGAGACGAGGGATATTTTTGTCCAAAAATTTTTCAAGATATCAAGTTGTTACAAAAAATATATTAGGATATCAAATAAAAAAAACTGGATAGTTGAGGATATCAAGTTGCAATTAAGCCTATTAATTATCATTTTCGTTATCTTTATTGTTGTCGTGTTTGGCTTTGACATGTGAATGGTCATAGGATCGGTCCCCACCTTTTGTCCTTATTTGGTATAGTGGTAGGTCTTTGCCCTATCGACAATTCATGCGTCCTCGTCTTGTTTAGTTTTGTTGGTTTTGGCTCTGCACCTCGAGCTTCCTTTATGGTGCTTGCTGCTTGGGGTTTTGATCCCACTGGTTTTGTTTGGTTAGATTTGCTCATGGGGCTCGAGAATTCGTCGTACCTTCCATTGGATGTCTCATCCTTATAGATTAACGGCTCAGAGGTGCGAGCTCGTTGTTTATATTTATTTTGTGACGTTTAGCTTAGGACAAGTCCTGGCCCTTGTATTATGGAAGCATGTTCCCTCTGACCTCGGTCGACGTGATTGTATATATTCTAAACCATGGCCAGATGTGTTATATCCCTATTTCCCGAAATAGGTATATTGATGTATTTCACATTTTGATGAGTTTTCAAATTTCATACTTATTTAAAATTTTACTATTTTCGGGATCTTGATTTGGCCTTGTTATTGTTACCCTTGTAATTATTCACCCATTTATTTATTTATTTATTTATTTATTTATTTTCCTATACACTACCCCTCCTCCCCCAAATATCTAAACCTAACCTCTCTTCCCTCTCTCACTCATCAGCCGCACACCCCCACCCCTCTTTCACTCACTCTCTTTCTCTCTCCTCTCATCTCTCCCTTGCTAGAGAAGCCAGCCCCCTCCCCTCTCTTCCCCGAGCTCTCCCTCTCCCTCTCTCTCTCTCTCTCTCTAATCTCACTCTCTCCTCCACTCGCCTCTCCCTGACCACCCCCAACTTCAGCCGCCGCCACCACTTCAGCCGCCGCCGCCGATCGCCACCACCCCTAGCCCTACCATCATCATAGTCGACTTCCAGCACCACCGCGGCCTCCCCCTTCTCCGCCGGCGCCACCGCCATCTTCATCACTCTACCACCATCAGCCACTGCCACGACTTCCACGACCACCATCATCACCATCGTCGTCTCCCTCCACCACTTCCTCCGTGGCCGGCCACCACCGCCTCCATGGCCTTCGCGACCGCCACCTCCACTTCAGCCGCCATCGCCTAGTCGACTTCTCCTCCGCCCCTTCCCGGCGCAGCGTGGCGCTGTTATTCTCCCTCCGCCGCGGGACCGCCTTGACCTGGCCGCGCCGACGGTGACTCCCCTGCCCCTATTTCTTTCCCTTTCATTCTTTTCCGGCGACATCGCTGTCGCCGTGCCTCGAGGGCAGCGCCGCCTCGAGCAGCGAGCCGACCTAGGGCCGTATGCTCCTCGGGCCGTGCGCCCCTCGTGCTCTACGCGCCCTTCGTGCTCCGTGCTGTCCTCGTTTTGTGCGCACCTCGTTTTATGTGTCTGGTTTTGCGTGCATACGTCGACTTGTGTGCCGCATCGAATTACGTACTTCCTTGAGTCTTGCACCGCCTCGATTTGTGTCGCATTGATTTGCACGTCATCTCGAGATTCGTGATTCCTCGATATACGTGCACGTCTCGATTTACGTGCACGTTGTCGCTTATTCGTCTCGATCTTCGTACCATCTCGATTCTCGTACGCGTCTCGATATACGTGCACGTCTCGGTTTGCATGTCCGTGTCGACCTGCGTGCCTCGGTTCTTGTGCCAGTTCTCTGCACTGCTTGCGGGACCTACGCGGTATATCATCCTGCCATCTCTTGTGATTACTCTCTTATTTATTATTTAATGCTAATGATTGTTTATTATGTGTTCCGAGGACATCGATGGACGTGCTAGCTTGGACCATGATCGCCGAAGTCTTGCTTACCTAGCCGAGTCCTCTAGGCAAGTACCCCTTGTTCATCGATGACTTTGTCCTCTCTCATGGATTTTATTGTATTTTAATTAATTATAATTGTAAATGTATAACCATGAGTAGTGTAGCATAGTAGTAGAACTGCCATGACGATAACTTAGGATAGTTTGGTTCGACACCGGGTTAGGCCGTATCGGACAACTCGGACGGGTCATCCACACCTCCGAGGATACGAGCACGACTCACGAGTATGGATTGTCCCCATATGTCCCGTGTCCGACTCGCGGTCGGGTAACGGCTTTGGCTAACTATGTCTGTGACTCTGCTTGTGGCTTGGATTATGACTGTAGGTCTGTGATGCGCCCTGCGTGGCGAATCTTGTTGCATGTGTTGGCTTAGCGCCCAGTACGCATCGTAGTGTTGCTGGAGGCCGAGACTTAGTGTTCTCGGCTATGGTTTGGGTTCCAGTACGCATTGTAGCGCTGCTGGAAGCCGAGACTTAGTGTTCTCAGCCTGCGATTCTGCGACGGGTTGCGCCGAGTGGATTTAGCCCCAATTCGCTGGGTGCTCCCGTCCAGAATACAAAGGAGACTCTGCCAAATTTTCCAGAATTTCCGGTCGAAAATTTGGTTCGAAGATTTGGACAGAACCGTTCCTTTAGCTGCTGAACTAGACTCATACACGTCTATTGTAGTATAGTATTACCTGATCTCAGTACCGGCTAGGTACACTCATGACTAGATTAGTCGCCTAGTTACTTGACATGTCTTGTTCGTCGGATAGCGTAAAGAGCGCGGTTCCACTCGGGAGACGATCTGCAACCCTGGTCCTTATTTGGTTTAAGGATTGTGGATCTGCTTCATAGCGGTTCATGCAATCCTTGCCATTTTTCGGCGACATAATTAATAGACTCTTGTCCCCCCGACCATTCTTTCTAGGAGTTATCCTAGTCTAGCCAGTTAGGACTGATAGTTGTCCTATGTATCGAAATTTATGATTTTGGATATATCTGAGGATTGAGTATTATGGAGAGTATGATCTCGAGATATTGATTGATAGACTCACGTGGATTCTTGGATAGTGTTCTATTTCTTTTGATGATGTTCTAATTTGATCATATATGACTGCGGATTCTTAGATTTTGATGACCGCGAGTGTTTCGCGGAACGAGAAAAATATCGAGGGTATCCTTGTATGATTTTTACTCGACTTCCCAAGCGCCCAGAACCTGGTTTGATTGCTATATCTTGGTAGTTGAGAGACTTGTTTTCTGATACCTTGTGATCATTGATTCAGAGGACTCTTGTGAGCCAGATGGCCTAGCATTGATTCTAGTGATTGGCTTAGTATCTGGTGATTGTCTTTCTTGGCATCAAGGTTATAAACGGCGGTAGGCGGGTGCGCGACGGAGAGAGTCCGCCTACCGCCTAGGCCGCCTAGGCGGTTCCTGGCGCCGCCTAGGCGGTTGATACATTTTGAACATTTTTTTACTATTTTACCACTGTTTTTTGCATAATATGCATATTTTAAGGGTGTTCCATGCATAACTAAGTTGTAGAACGAAGATTTATAAAGTTTTAGTGTTGTTAGGCCCATAATGTTAAAAAAAAAAAAAACATTTTTGGCCAAAATATTTTGTAAAGTATTTATCCGCCTAGCTGCTCGCCTACGCTGCCTCACCTCCGCCTATGCCGCCAACCTCCATTGGCCGCCTACTCCACCGCCTACAGCAAAGCGGTGCGGAGAGGGACCGCCTACCGCCTAGGCGGCCTAGGCGGGCGCCATTTAGAACACTGCTTGGCATGATATTTCTTCCATCATGGATGTGAAGACTATTGATTGATCCGGTGGATGGACCGACTTGATGATTAGAGTTGTAGGCTCCCATGTGTGCTTGAGATGCTATTCTAGTCGAGATCCCGACCATGTACTTGACCTGATATCCATGCCACGATGTGGGCAGATGATTTCATGTGACTGACAGATTTGACCTTGTCCCCGACATGACTACTTGTATCCGTGCTATAAGTCCAGTTTACCCTTTGAGGTACTGGCCCTGACTTTGCACTGAGGTGCTCCTTGGCAGCGGCACTTTGAGGTGCTATCCCCTTGATTATACGTATGATTACCTGCACGGATATTTGGTAGTTGGCCTATAGTATTAGCGTGGTCAGGATTGCTTACTTGCTTGTTGCATAACACTAAGGGTGGATCACAACTGGGACTATAGGTGCCGAGGTTGATTCTTAGCGTTTTCGTACTGAGGTACGACATCTAGGAGGATGATCATGTGACCACGGCATGTGATTCCGGATAAATGTATGGATAATCTAGACAACTTAAACTGGTAGAAGCATTGGGAGGGAACGGAATCTCGAGATCGTGAAATACTAGCCGCCTTCCAGACATCTAGTCATGGAGTGCAGGCTGGCCGCTACGGACATTGTTACCGTCCGCATTAGAGGATGGCAATATCCGGTTACTTTACTTACCATGTACATGGCATGCTCAGCACGGTGGCATTACGAGAGACCGGTGGTGACATGCATAGCCCGGTGGTCTTACGAGGGACCGGTGCTTATCTAGTCTTGATATATTTGGTCCCGTTAGCTTGCTAGATCGGCACGATCTGAGGATTCCTATATTGCATTGTTGGGTAACCCAACCCCCACCTAGACAGCCGTAGACATTTGAGTGGCCGCTTATTCATATAAATTTGTTTGGCTTGTTGCTTGCTAAGCTGGCTGACCCGTAATGTTGCCCCGGCGCGGTAATTCATTCCCTTGTTCTTGTTTGATATAGGGTGGATTACTGTTCCGATGACAGACTACGAGTTCCGGTTGGCGATGCAGGTATTATTGGATGTAGGAAGATTGTGATGATTGTTGGTTATTTAGCTATATAGTTTATGGATTGTTATCGTGCGTTGGTACCGCACGATCCTTACCCTCTTTTACTGTTCATATATGTTATTCCTGTCATATTTATCCTGCTGGCTTTTCTTCTTTTCGTCCGTCCTTGAGCCCTCCTTTTTGGTACTTGCTATGGTTGGCCTGACCAACCCTGAATTGTTCCCAGATTGCATGTGACCAACCCTGTGTATTTTTCAGACTTGACTTGGAGGATGTGCTTCAGTTCCAGACCATGCTGGGAACTGTGGGAAGGTATACTCATCTACATTATTATCCTGTACTGTAGATTTCCTGATTAGCATATGAGTATTTCTGCTTTCCATATGATTCTCTCTTGCTTAGTATCTCATTATTATTGCTGTGGATATGAGATCGGATTTAGGCCATAGAATGATTGCATGCTAGGATACCCAGTAAGATTGACAGCCGTCATCGCCGTATAACATATTCGTACCTTATACGGTGTAGCTGGCCGACGTCCGTCCCCGTATTTCGGTACTGGGACGTGACAAGATGTATGATCATGTATGTAGTTGTGCTCTATGGCGTTAGCATTTTGTCTTTACTAGATTTATGCCTATGTATGATATAGTGCTTGGGACGCCTTACTATTTTTAATGTATGATATACTATTGTACTTGTTGATTTGATGGATTGCGAGTTAGGAATTGCCAACCAAAGAATTGACGTCTTTTGTTTGTTAGTCTCCCCCTGTCTTTTGGACAGTAGCGATCGTTGTACGACGTTCAAGAGTACCTCGTATGGTGTAGTTGGTCTCGTTCGTCTCCATCTCTCTGTATTTTGAGACTGGGGCATGATAAGGGTTTTGTAGTGGCTCATACATGTCTGTTTTTTAGACTTGTGGGAGATTCATTATGTCTAGAAGTCTCAATCCAAATGTTTAGCTCATACATTTTTTTATTTCCATTAAGTAGTTGTGTTTGGCTTGGACAAGTAAATGGTCATAGAGACGTTCCCTAACTTTTGTCCTTGTTTGGTGTAGAGGTAGGTATCTGTCATGTTGAAGATTCACATGTCCTCGTCTTGTTTGGTGTTGTTGGTTTTGGCTCCTCACCTTGAGATTTTTTTGTGGTGCTTGTTGCTTGGGGTTTTGACCCCACTGGTTTTGCTTGGCCAAATTTGTCTCTGGAATCTAAGGATCTGTGATACCTTCCGCTAAATGGCCCGTCCTCCTAGAACGTTGTCTCGGAGGCACGAGTGGATTTCCTTCACCTTCTCACTCATTTATATTCGTTTAGCCAACGGCGAGTATTAGCCCTTGTGAGCCTTTTCCCTCCAACCTCGGTCGACATGACTGTATATATTCTAGACCACGGCTAGTTGTATGATCATGTTTATAGTTGTAACATGCTAGTGTAGCATTTTGTCTTTACTAGCTTCATGATCATGTATGACAGTGTTTGGGATGCCTTACTACTTTTCATGTATGATATACTTGTACTTATTGATTTGATGGATTGAGAGTTAGAAATTATCAACCATACGATTGGCGTCATTTGCATGTTAAATCTCACCTTGTCTTTTGGACAACCACGACCATCGTCCGACGTTTAGGAGTACCTCGTATGGCGTAGCTGGCCTCATTCGTCTTTGTCTCATTGTATTTTGGGACTGGGACATGACAAAACTATTACTTCACTACTAGACGAAGGGTTACTGATATAATAGATGCATACCATTATTTATTGTGTTGTTGATATTAGGAAGACAATAGGTTGAGAAGATAAAGGAAGAGGGATGGCTAATTCCATTAGGCGGAGAGAAATAATGTGTGGGGATTAACCAGCAGATACTCCATAGAAGAGTTGTTATTTCTTACTTATAATAACTCAATACAATAAAGAATAAACGCTTGCAATCTATAAATATATTCTTAGTGTTTCACTAAATCTAATATACCCAAATTACCTACAAGTCTAAAATATAACCAACAGATATCCAAATAATGGAATCGACCCAATTACTATGATTTGACCTAAATACATATTCTTCTAACACTCCTGCTTAAGTCGAACGTGTTGGAAAACATGTGCTACGCAATGCAAAGTCTTTAACCCAGATTTTTGGGGTGACTTGTTAGAATGCTTGCATGCCATACAAAGTCTTTATCCCAGATTTATGGGATGAGTTGTTTGAATCCTTTTCTTTAAGGGTCATGTCCTTTATAACACTAACAAAAAACACATCCTTCTTTAAACCTCGATCCATCTTCTTTTAGGCCTACCTCTAGTCCTATCGGCTCCTTTAGCTACTATTTTATCGCTCCTCCTTCCAAGAGCGTCTATTGGTCTATGTTACACATGTCCGAACCCTTGAGACTATTTTCTCTATCTTGTTTCTTAATTATCTAGTCTCTGATCCATAAAGCATGCTTGGTCTTATAGTCGTCTTATAGAATTTTTCTTTCAAGTTCAACGGTGACGTGAGTTGGACAGGTGTTTTTGCAAGAACAGGTGTTTTTGCAAGAAGAACGACCACTTTTTCTAATTGATTTCAACTTTATCACAGTCTCTTCATTTTTCTTTTTCCTCTACCTAGAAGATCTTTTTTCTTCTTCCTCCACATCTTGCCTAGTACTTGAGAGAACAATAAAGACAACACGACAACACAACTATAATGACAACACAAAAAGGAGAAGAAACTCCTGAAGATAAGAATGTAAAGCCATGGGAGATGGATGACAAGAAGGAAACCCTACTTTGTTGGAGAGAAATAATATTTGGCGAATAAAAATCATACTCCATAAAAGAGTTTCTTTTTATTTATAACTCAAGAATACAAATAATAAAAGGCTCTAATAAGTCAATAATACAAATACCAAAAGACTCTAATAAGTCCACAATAGAAATATAAACTCATAGACTCAGTACAGAAACTCAATATGGAAATGTAGGCTTTTCTCTTAGTCTAATATAGACTAAATCCTTAACTAAACATAATAAACCCAAATAACCTAAAACCTAAAATAGATCGAAAATATACCTAAAATGGTATCGATTCAATATTTTGATTTGACCTAAATACATATTTTTCTACAACTATATGTGTATATGTGCATATTACCAAAAAAAAAAGTATCTGTCATTTAGGACTCCAACACTGACAACAACAAAAACCTTTATCTGAAACTTTTGGGTGGCAGCGTGAATCATTTTCTTATTTGCAGCTTGTTATGGGTCGTATCTTTGGTAACACTATCAAAAATAATTCTTTGTTACAGTCTTAATCCAAATTCCTTTAGACCTATCCTAGTTTTGGTAACTCTTTTTTACTAATAACTTATCGCTCCTAATGAGTGCATTTACTCCTACATGATGCACATGTCCAAACCACCTTGTAATGCAAAAATCCGAACCACCTTAGACGACATTTTTTCCCATTTATTTTTTGGCGCCACTCCAACTTCTTAGTTCTTACCTGCATACTCACTTCTTATCATACCTAAATGGACTTCTAGTCATCCATCTCAATATTCTAATTTCAACTACACTACACTGATTTTCTAGATCTCCTTCTTTTAATTGCTCAAACGCATATCCATAAAGCATGGTTGATCTTATAGTTCTCTATAGAATTATCCTTTCAACTTCCAACTTTATCTCATGATCACATAACACTTTAGAAGTACATTTCCATTTCAATGATCACGTTTTAATTCTATGGTCGACATCCTTCTCAGCCCCTCTATCATGATGGAACTCAAAACGGATACTATCTCATGATCACATAACACTTTAGAAGTACATTTCCATTTCAATGATCACGTTTTAATTCTATGGTCGACATCCTTCTCAGCCCCTCTATCATGATGGAACTCAAAACGGATACTAAAATGAGAAATTGTGATCCTCTCTCTCTCTCTCTCTCTCTCTCTCTCTCTCTCTCTCTATATATATATATATATATTATATATATTGCAAATGACCTCTAGCCTAGTGGTTAAGAGAGCTGCGTGCGGCCCAAGTGGCCAGGAGATCGATTCCCGGTGGGACCGTTCGCCACAATTACCTTCTTTCAAATATATATATATATATATATATATACACTGTAGAATAAGCTATTGCCATGTTTGACCAATAGGAAAAAAGTTTCAAAAATGGAAAACAACAATGCCATGTTGGACCATGTTGAACCTTTCTACTACTAGTCCAACATGGCATATGACTCATTCTACAATATGAGTCATTGGATCGTATCTCGTCCCATTTTCCCATATATAATATATATATATATATATAATATATATTATATAATCCAAGAGGGCTTGATGGCCTAAGTAGGTGGAAGGATGTAAGAAATAATATTAATAATACCAAAAGTAGTATACTTTTATTAGAGATAAAACAATGTATGAGTTATATTGATAAACTCAGGAGGAGAATATCTACCAATTGGGATATGGTGCATAGCTGTCAACCAAACACAAGACCTGCGTATTGTCATATTGTGAGATACTAAGGTGTCGACAAGACATGGAACACATATTTAATCAAGCTATTACCATTATTATACTCAAGGCTGACTCCTCAAATTAATAACCATAGTGGTATATGGTACTAATAGCAGAGAAGACAGAAAGGAGCTACAGAGTGTCCTACAAACTCAAAGTCCTACTGCCATGAAACTTGGTTGGTAAAGGGTGACTGTTACTGTATTAGATATGGCAGTGAGAAGATAAAAAGGAAGCAAGTGCCAAGTAGAATATCGGAGAACATGGACAAGGGCATTAACCCGGCTGGATTGATTGTAATGCAAAGATATGGTATCAGGACTTGGAATAACAGAGCAACACCAACAGGATAACAGGTCAGCTGGATAGATCTTTCCACAATAGCCAATGGCAAGTGGTCTTCTTAATATTTTGCACAATGTTGAGACATTACCAGAACAAGTAACAATTGTGACTTGAAGTGTGTATAACTTATTAAAAATAAAGTTTAAAAACAACCATGCACTTTCCATATTTATACAGACATTGTGGAAGGAAGTGTAATATCAAAAACAAATCTAAAAACGATATTTCTTTAACTTACTACTGAACTATCGTTATTTGCAGAGATTGTGTTTTCAAAATAAAATTTTCCTAATAGAACTGCATTTTGAAAATAAGACTTCAAACATAAACAATGCAAGGTCTGTTTGAAATCATGCTTTCAAAATACAATTTGGAAGATAATGATAGTTTGGTAATACTAATAGGCCATGAACTAGATCCGAATCATTCTCAACGAATCCATAAGAAGTGATCCCATTTTTTTCATCGGGTCCGGGTGAAGACCAAAGATCTTGAGCGACCGATCCGACAGAACAACTCAAAAGATAAAGAAGTATCGTTACTTTTTTCATGCTCGTTCCAAGTTCGAAGTACCATTTGTACAAATAGGAATCCCTAGAAAAATGGGCACCTTGCCCTTTATTATCCAATGCCGAACCGACGACCTATGTATAAAAAAGTTTCAGAATTAACAGGCTTATAAAATATAGTGAAACAATTTAGCAAAAAAAAAAAAAAAAAAAACCTTTAAAATATGGAAATATGTAAAACACTTTGATAAAATCGTAAGCATGATTCTTTGTTAGCTGCACTACCACTCACTTTCCTCGCACTTACTTTCTCTCCTCCACATTACCACACATTCTCTCTTATCACTTCACAAAACCCTGACAATAACCCTAATGGTGTCCAAATGCCTCTCCTACTAAAAAAAAACCTCCTCTCTTCCTCCTTCACACACGACTCGATCCACTAATAAATCGGATACGGAACCGGAACCCGATAACAACTGCCTCGCCCTCGTCGTCTTCCTATGTACGTGTCCCATCCTCTTCATCGTCAAATTTGGTCAGCAAGTCTGAAACAATGACGGGATCGATTTCAGTCAACATTTGGTCATTGTTACCTCAATCAATTCCAACACAGAACACAGATCAGCCCACCAGGTCTTCTGTTGGGCCAGATGAGACCGGCTTTCCCCACAACCAGATAACCCACTCCAAGATGCTGAGCATTCTTGGAAAGCATAGACAGTTTGATACCATTGTGGATTTCTTGGGAGAGATGGGGAAGGAACTGATATGTCCCTCAATGCCTTCAAGATTGTAATCTGAGCATTCGCTTCGGTGAAGGAGATATAGAAGGCCGTCAGGATCTTTAAAATAATGAAAAGATTCAATTTTGATGCTGGGATCCACTTTCAGTTTAATGAATCTATTCGTTGGTGAAGCCAAGCTTGCAAAGGAATACGAGGGATCAGCACTCTGCCGAACTCTGAACTCTTAGTTGGCTGCTTTCAGATGATGTAAAATCGAGAAATTGGTCAAAGCGGGAAGGATTTGGAACTAAGTGATGGATAGAGGATTTAAACATGATATCATAGCTCAGAACATGATGCATGACAGGTTGATTTGGGAGCCCAGACAGCCGGAGGCGATCATGTTTTTCAAGCTCATACAGGCCAAAGGCCTGTACTCGAATGACAGGGATTATAGTATCTTAATCCAGGACCTGGCAAGTCAGGGAAGATCGACCAAAGAGATGTATCAGCCAGATGTGCCCTAAAAGTTGCAACCTATACTTGCTTGATAGTCAGGTTCAGAAATGTACGACAAATGGATAGGGTTTCGGTGTTGTGCGCGAAATGAGGGAAAAGGGGTCCCCGCCTGATGTGCGGAACTACAGCGTGCTGATCAAGCTCAAGACGAATCACGACATGACGGATAATGCAACTAGGACTTGCAAGAAGATGATTAAGAATGGGTTGAACTGACAATACATTCTTTATGAGGAATAAATCTAAGACTATTGGAGCATATTGCAGAAATTTCACTATGGAACTACTTTGGAAAATACTTCAATAGCAAATTTATGAGCAAGACAGATATACAACAGGTATATCGGAGACTATATGGGATAAAATTCCCTCAATGATTCTCAAGGTTATCCAGAGAAAGAAGAGCACTGGACTACAGTTTATATGGAGATGCATAGCTAACGGAAGAACGCTAGCCTGGTTTAAACCTTTGGTACAAGGTAGCAAAAACTTATAAAGAAACTAGGTTGGGACAGTTTTATATCTATAAGGACGAATGAACAAGTCAATAGTGATAGAGAATGGGAGATGGAAACCTGAGCTAACACTAGCAACCAGCTAATATGGGAGCCAATCAGAAACATCCACATTTGAGTAGAGAAGGATCAGGACTTCCGGATATGGACTGACTCAACACAGGGCACATTCTCAATTAAATCTGCTTACAATGTCTGAAGAACAAATTACACAAGTAGATTAGAAAAATGTAATTCAGTATAAACTAGTTGTCCAAATATGAGCATTGCCTATACAAATCACTACTTGAGGGGCTGCTAACGAAAGAGAGACTAATTAGTCACTTAAAGCAAATCAATGGAGAGTGTAATCTGTGTAAAAGAGAAGCAGAGCAGAGACCATCTGTCTTTTGAAGGTTCCTATTCAGCATATGTCTGGGAGATTTGCAGATTGAAACAACTAATACCACCTACGAGAAGATGCAGAATAAGGTGAGAAGTACAAGAAACTTTAAGATATATTTCAGATCACATAACATGAGATACCATATATCCAAAATGTTACTAGCTACAGCAGTTTAGCATGTGTGGTGAAGGCAATTTGACCAGGAAATCACATCCAAAAGAATGGTGCTCAAGAGAATACAAGGAGTAACCCAGGAGACAAAGTTATAGGTAAGCGATGATTATACAATTGTACAATATTTTATATATATATATATATATATATATATATATATATATATATATAAGAGAGAGAGAATAAGAGAAAAATATTCATGTACATAGTTTTATCATTTACCATTGACTCGGGGTACACTTCTGTCACGATGTCCAAAAGCTCTTTTATTTTCTATACATAACTCAAAGATAAATACAGCAGAAGTTTCACAAACTCCATGTAAACAGAATCTGTTGAGAGGATACTTTCTTCTTTGTTATGTTGCACGGATACGGAAAAATGGTGTCCAAATCTATATCGTGTTTGTACATGTATCCAATGTCCACATTCATGCAATATAGCTAACTATTTTACCTATCTGAAAATGTTTGTATGTATCTTTAGCGTGTCGTCATCAATATCTATGTCCGTATTCGTGCAGCATAGCTTCTTTGATAGTTTGATATGCCAACCACATATTAGCATAAGGAATGAACTTTCCGATGGTTTCCATGTTCAATAGATTTTAGCCTTCTGTAAAGCAACTATGAAATAGAATCAACATGATAAAGCCAAAAAAAAAGGTGGGATCAGGCTAACCTATGCGGTAAAAGTATCATTATCACCAATTTGAAGAAACATTCTCAAACAATGAGATTCTCTCTGATAACAGTATATATGTCACAATCCCGGACTCCTTTGTTTGTTGGGTGATTGCACAAAACCAGCTAAACTTGGGGCTAACTTGAATGGACACAAATACAATGATCTGGACATGGAAACTTGGATACGGCATCGACTTTGGCATAGAGTGTGGGAGCGACCGTGTCCGACTCCAGACAACACATGTACATGGCATAGAGCGTGGGAGCATCTGTGCTTCCTAGACTCGGGGTTTAACATTTGACAGCTCGACTTTCCTGCTCGCAAAAACGGAGGCGAATATTGTACAAATCAAGGGAGTAGTCTAGGCAGCCAATACCAACACTAGGAGAGTACAATGTCCATTCCACCCTCCAAATTCAGGAGGAAGGTGTTAGGTTTTCCGCCAAATGCAGAGTTAATCCTACCAATAATAGTTTATTTTAAAAGTTCCAGCTTTTATTCTACATCATCAAAATTAACAAATTTACCCCTAATTCCTACGCAACAAATTAACCTAAAACCCCAAAAATGAACCCCAAAAAATCTACTTTAAGTATGTAAACCACATTTCAGACATAAAATAAGGAAAAAATTTGGATTTTTTGCTTTGAAAAAACAATTTTCCCACCTGGTGGCCAATGAATCTAGCTCTCCGTAGGCACTCCCGGTACAACTACAAGAAGAGGAGAAGAACAAACATCTCCTTTGTCATAAATTTACAGGTTGAAATGGAGACATGAGAAGAAAGTGATAAAATTTCTTACTCTAATCGCGTTGTTCGCGAGCTCTGGTGGCAGTGCCATTTGAAGCGACGGCATCTCCTCCTATATCAAAAAAGCAATTCCCAATTCTACGAAGAAGAGAAAACCCTAAAAATCGAGAGGACGAGCCAAAACCCTAAGGGGGCGTTTGGTTCAAAGTTTTTGAAACTTGGGAATGGATTTTGAATTCCTTACCCATGTTTGGTATATTTAGGATTGGGAATGAGGAGGAAATAGGAGTATGGGTGAGTAGGGGTGACTAGTATTCGGTTTATTCGGTTCCAACCGAAAATCGAATTGGACCGAAACCGAATAAGCAAAACCGAAACCGAACCGAATTGGTCAATAACCGAACCGAATTAATTCGGTTCGATTTTCGGTTTATTCGATTTTTGGGTTTATTTGTGTTCTTTTTTTTAATATATATATATAATATATATATATATATATATATATATATATATTATATATATATATATATATATAGGTATTAATTATAGGTATATACTAAATATATATTATATATATATACCTATAATTAACCTATATATATATATATATATAGGTTATTATAGGTATATATATTATATTTTATATACCTATAATTACCTATATATTATCTATATTTATATATATATATATATATTATATATTATATAATATTATATTATAATATATAATATATTATATATTTTATTTTATTTTTTTTATTTTATATATAATATATATATATAAAAAAAAAAAAAAAAAATAATATATATAGATTATATATATAATCTATATTAAATATATTAGATATATATATATAATATATATATAATATATATATTTATTATATTTATTTATTTATTATTTTTTATTTATTATTATTTATTTATTTATTATTTATTTATTTATTTATTTATTATTTTTATTTTATATAATTATATTATTATATATATATATATATATATATCTATATATATAATATAATATATATCTATATTATAATATATATATATACCTATAGATATATATATATATACCTATATATATATATATTATTTTTTTTTTTTTTATATACCTATATATTATATAATATATTATATATATATATATCTATATATTATATATATATATATATATTATATAGATATATATATATATTTTTTATTTATTATTATTATTTTATTATTTATTTATTTATTTATTAATTATCTATATATAATATAATATTATATTATATATATAAGATATATATATTAATATAAATAAAAAAAATAAATAATATATATACTATATATATATATATAAAAAATAAAATATATATATATCTTATATATTATATATATATATATATATAATATATATATATAGCAAGGTTAAACGGCGGTAGGCGGGTTCGCGGCGGAGAGACTCCGCCTACCGTCGCCTAGCGTTGATACATTTTGAACATTTTTACTATTTTACCACTATTTTTGCATAATATGCATATTTTAAGGGTGTTCCATGCATACTATTGTAGAACAAGATTTATAAAATTTTAGTGTTGTTAGGCCATAATGTTAAAAAAAAAAACTTTTTGGCCAAATATTTTGTAAAGTATTTCTCGCCTAGGCACTCGCCTACACTGCCTCACCTCCGCCTATGCCGCCAACCTCCATTGGCCGCCTACTCCACCGCCTACAGCAAAGCGGTGCGGAGAGGGACCGCCTACCGCCTAGGCGGCACCATTTAGAACACTGTATATGTGTGTGTGTGTGTGTGTGTGTGTGTAATCTAGTATATAATATATATATATATATATATATATATATATATATATACACACAGTGTTCTAAAATATATATATATATATATATATATATATATATATATATATATATATATATATATATATATATATATATATATATTTTAGAACACTGTGTGTGTATATATATATATATATATATATATATATATATATATATATATATATATATATATATATATATACACAGTGTTCTAATATATATATATATATATATATATATATATATATATATATACACACACACACACACACATATATATACAGTGTATATATGTGTATGTGTGTATATATATATAAACTAATTTTTCTTATTCGGTTTTCGGTTTTGGACCGAAACCGAAATCCAAAACCGAAACCGAAACCGAATAAGAAAATTTAGTATTTTCAAAACCGAAACCGAACCGATTTTTTTTAAAAACCGAACCGAATCTCTTTTTCGGTTCGGTTTTCAGTTCAAAACCGAATAATGCTCACCCCTAAATAGGAGGGGCTTATATGGGAAAGCTATTCCCATTAACTTGGGAAAGCTATTCCCAAGTCCCCCCTTGGAAATAGATTTGCTTTCCTAGGAATGATGTTTGGATATTTGGTTTGGACGGTTATATCATCTCTTTATTTTCAAAATTTCAACTTCTATCCCAAACATGTAAATCATCATGAAATTAATGAAAGGGTATTAAAGGAAAACTAAGTAAATTAAGATTTATATCCCTTCATAAACTAAACATGGAGATGAAAATTTTTTAATTTTTGAACTACCTATTCCCAATCTAACTAAACATGGGTATGAAAATGTTGGATTCCTTTTCCATGGAAAAGGAAGGCAAATGTTAAAGGCCACCCCCTTTATACTAAGGGCCACCAACCTACTAAGAGCAACCATCCTACACTCTTATTTTTTTTACTAAGGGCAACCTAAAATGAACCATTTTACTAAGGGCTACCAAAGGGAAAAAAGAAAACAAAAAATAAAAAGAAAACAAAAAAACCCAAAATCCAAACTCTTTCCCTCCCGTTCGTCCACAAAATCCCCTTTCCCGTTCGTTCCCCCCCTCCTCCACCCAACATCCCCCCTTTCCCGTTCGCGCCTCCCCCTCCTCAACCCGACAGCCCCCCCTTCCCCGTTCGTTCCCCCCTCATCAACTCGACAGCCCCCCCTTCACCGTTCGTTCCCCTCCATCCGACAGCCCCCCTCCACCCTACCTCCCTCTCTCCACTTTCTACTATCCATCGAGCCGACAGCCTCCTCGGAGATACTCGAAAAACTTCTATGCTTTCTTCATGGGTCAGAAAGGTTGGAGAGGAGGATGACGAGGAGGAGAATGGAAGGGAGAGCCCACTTCTTCATGGCTGAGAAATTTCTTTTCCCTCCACCTCCCTCCCCATGGCGAGGACTGCAGGCCAACCTGCAGTCCTGTCTTCACTTTGGACTGCAGGCAAGTCCTGCAGTCACTGTAGGTTGGAAGTTTTAAAAAATAGAAAAAAAAAAACTTATGTCAATCGAGAACTGCAGGCAAGCACTGCAGTCCTGTCTTCACTTTGGACTGCAGGCAAGCCTTGCAGTCCTCGATTGACAGAAGCGGGGTGGTCCTTAGCGTTTTCAAAATGCCAAACTTGTAATTTTTTTAAAATTTTAAGTTGGTGGCCCTTAGTAAAAAGGGGTTGGCCTTTAACATTTGCCAAAAGGAATTGAAAATCTATTCCTAGGAATACAAAAACTTAATCCAAACGAGCCCTAAACACTCATGACTTCAGACGTGGTGGTAACGTTACCGGCAGGTGAGTCGATGAAAGCTATTTCCCTGAAGTTAAGCTCCAGTTTTCGGAAGTGGAGTCGTGGTTGTGGTTGCAGTTGTGGTTGGCGGCCCACTGGGCTGGAGTGGTGAGAGTGGGCTCCTTGATCCTTCTAGTGTTTCTTTTTTTCTCTTTCTTTCCCTATTGACACGTCAGGTAGGGTCCAGTTTTGATTGTTCCACGTACTATGTGAATGATACCCATTATGGTTATTGCTACGGAAAAATCGATCGAATTTGATTAAAAGTTTTCCGAAAAATCGGATCAAAATTATGTACCAATATCGAAATGTTAAACTCTAGCAAACGCTTCCATCGAAAATCGATCTCTTGACCACTCGGACCGCATGCATCTCTTTTAACCACTAAGTTAAAGGTTATTTGCTATATATATAAAATATATATATATATATATATATATATATATATATATATATATATATATAGAGAGAGAGAGAGAGAGAGAGTTGTATTTGTTTTTTCTTAGAAGAGTAAATTGCAAAAAATTCCTCGTTAAATGTGCACATTTTGCGTAGAAGGACCTTTTAATCAAATTTAGCAAATAAAAACCCCTGTAATCTATGATTTGCTCGCCCAGCCCCTACCATCTATTGACCGTTAGTTTTTGTAATGCCCCACTTTGCACGGCGCATTACGCTGAAGCGTTGACTCAACGAGTCACGTTGACGCAAAGGAAATGTATCGATGCAAAATGATACGAGAGTTAAGTTGTCCCGAGCAATGCATCAAACTAAGTTGATGCGAAGAGTTGCCTTGCCCCGAAAGAATACATCGAGTTGAATCGATGCGAAGCGCCGCGTTGCCCCGAAGGATGAGTGCGTTGAATCGGCTCGAAGATTCTAAGAAATCGAATCGACCAAGGTGCAAGTCCGAATCGTTGAAGTATTGATTTTAGTTGGTTTCGTGTGCAGGTTATACTTTGACGGGAAAATATTAGAGGTCGATCTTTTGCAATATTTAGTAAAGGGTCCGCGAAATCAAATCGTCGCCTTGCGACGGGCCGAGACTTGGGCACGCTAAGGCAAATCAGACGTATGACTCAATGAAGCACGAAGTGCTCGAATGGCTAAGTCAGGAGAGTGGCCGTGCAACAAAGTTAGGGAATCGAGCCGCATCGGCTCGGCGAAACGACGAAGGCCTATCGACTCAAGGTGGGAGGATTTACTTCTTTTACTCCTTCATTCGATAAGTCAAATATATCATTGTATGCTAAGTTAACCTATCGACGCCACGGGCGTGGCCGATCGGAGATAAAATCGTAGTGTGAGTCGAACACTAAGTTAGAACAATTGAAAAGAAACGTGCATCAATATGCACGAGTCGCTATGGGACATTGGATATCGCTAAGGCGAGCGCCTCGGTGCGCAAGCCGTAAGAACATGGGATAACTGTAATCGGCGAGTGCCTTAGTGCACGAACCATACCGTGCCTTTGCTGTACGAGTTAGACGGCTAGAACATTGAAAGACAATAGGCGAGCGCCCTAGCGCGCAAGCCCCGAACATTGAATGCTAAGTTATAGAACATGGAAATACGGTCGAAACGTGCCTACGCACATGGGATAATAAAAGATGGCTTCGTTGCGAGAGAATACAGTTGTGGCATGAATGTGGCAGAACTGTCGGATATGACATGGTGCCTCGAAAGGTGTTCAAGACCTTCGGGTCGTTCGGTTGACGAGCATTGAGTTGAGGTACGATGCCATTGAATCATTAAAACGAAGTATGAAATGTAAGAACACAGAAAGCTAATGAAAGACATGCGAGATGATAAGTCTTGAGTCTCGGACTCAAGACTATGTTTGGTTGTTTGAATTTGATTTCTTGAATGATAGGGTGTTGCATGGTCGATTGGAATGGGCTCGAGATTAATGCGATAATAGCCCGTGTACGGGTGTTTCCCCCAAAACGGTTAAATGCCGGAGGAGTGCCCCGGAACCGATTGGCCGCGAAGGGATTCGAATAATCTTTGTAGGCGCACATCCTTAAACAAGATAGAAAAAGCCGCAAATGATGGTATGCAGCGGGAACGTTTCGGTTGTTGGGAGGTGACCCAACCCGTGAAACGCTGGGCAACCCGACCAAATAGAGAGAAAAGAAGGAGAGAAAAGAAAGGAACTCCTTTAGTCCATTCCGGCGCGGATACGCCAACGGCCCTCATATAGTTAAGGAACGATGGATTGGAAGTGTAGGCGCATATGCGTCCCGCATAGAGATCCTGCTTAGAGATGCACAATAACATGACAGGGAAGGATTACGGCGTATTCACCTTGCGTCGGTGCAAGGGCGAGTGCGTCGACTTGGTAAGTCGCGCCACGAATCAAACACGAGATTGTTTGTTTGTTTGCCTATTCAATTCGATAACATGCTGCTATGATAAATGCTTTACGCTTTCGAAGATGCCATGAAATTGACCCTAAGGAGAACATAGCAAGATCATAAGCTAAGTTGCATGATTCAACATAAATATTAAAATGTCGGTTTGGAAAGATGATCTTTGCTTCAGTACATGCGAGGACGAACGTACTGATCCCCCACCAGCTTCATGCAGGGTGCAGGAAATGGATTGCTCGCGACGAGGCGTTGCTTGAACGTGTTAAGGCTTGGAATGCCGAAGCGCATAGAAGCGTGCTATCGCATTGACGCTCGGACTACGCAGCTGGATTGATGCGGCCGAGATATAGAAGGCATGATGTATGGAACGGTGAAATCTTTTGTGGGCAAGAGAGAACCTGAGTGTTGTAGCCAATCTGGCATATATTGTTAGGCTATCGAAAGCCATTGTAATCTCAGTTTCGGATATCAATAAAAAGAATTATTTCGTATACTCTGTTTCCTTTCGTTGTTAATACCAAATCAAAAAGATAACCATTTGAGAACTTGTCATCTTGCCTTGTACGAGCGCAACTCCAGGCTCGTGCGGCATCATGCCCCCTGCGAGGACGATGATTCGGGTGATTCCGGATCGGGGCGTGACAAATTGGTATCAGAGCTCTAGGCTCAATTTCCTCTGGACGCTCGCTTCATTTCAATTCGAAAAGTTGCCCACCACCACTTGATATCACTCTTGACTCTACTCGATGCCGTACTGGATGTTCCATACAATAAGTCTAATACAAATCGTGTAATTTTGCCGCATGTGTTTTGGAAATTACACGATGTTTGCTAAGAAAGTCGCGAGGGATATATTGTATCGAATGCAAACGAGCCGTAAAATATTAGTTGCTGCAAGCGCAACAAATTATGAAATACGATTTGAGATGTTGTCGCAATGTAACATGTTGAATGAGAAATAAAATGATGCACGAAGTGCAACGAGTAATGGTGAATATACGTTAAAATAAAAGTGAGAAGTGATAAGCCAATACCGAATGTGTTAAAACGGATTGTGCATTGACTTGGAAAGTCGAGAGTAATTCGTTGCACGAGGTGCAGTAAATGTCGGAAATGATCGTTGCACGATGTGCAACGCGTATTGAAAGTAAAAATTATTGTACGTGGTACAACGTATATCAAATTAATCGTTGCACGAAGTGCAAAGGAAATCGGAATTGAATCGTTGTACAAAGTGGAATGAAAGTGTCGAAAATAAATCGTAACACGATGTGCAACGCGTATCGAAAGTAAAAAATTTGTTGCACGGGGTGCAACGCATATCCAATAAATTGTTGCACGAGATGCAACGTAAGAAAAGAATTGAAATCGTAAATCGATAGAACGAATCATTCGGTTGCACACCAAACTTATGTTGGCAAGCGAGAACATTGACCGAATCATGTCGAATTTTTGATAGAAATCAAAGTTACGGTTGTGATCAAGCACGATCACTGCGGAAATCGTGAGTCGGAAGAGATCGTTAGTTTACACTAAGTATAGCGCGAGGGAAATGGCTTGAATTTTGAGTGGTATATGCAATACCACGTAGGCGATGAATGACTCGATTTCGAGTGGTATATGGTATATCACTTGTGCGATGAATTGCATCGACGCGTTATGAGAATTACGGAAGGTTTGTCCACAACGGACGGGGGAATACCGAGACTCGATTGAAAATTTGTACGGCGATATGTTGATGCAAGTGTTCTTCGAAATTCGGTTGGGACGATAAGGCGAGGCTCGTATCGATGAACGATACGTCGGACGAAAGTTATAAGTTGGTCGGACGACCAAGACTAGCGAATTGATTATGCCTTGATGCAATAATCGGATCGATGGGAAGGGAAAACTTTAACTTATAACTGAGTCGCACGACTTGCGATCTCGGTAGAAATGTTGGGCGAGACGAATCGAATCGTATGACTTGCGATCTCGATAGAAATGTTAGGCGATGCAAACATTAAAATTGAATCGCACGATGTGCGACTTCGGTAAGAAAGTTGGTTGACGTGAGAAATCGTGCCTAAGAAATAGTTGGTTACGTTACGGCAAAACTCATTTGAGTACGACTGAAAAACACGCGAAACTTAGAGGACGTGATCGTATAACTCGAGGGTTCGATGTTGGATAATCGGTAACTCAGTTACGCGATCAAAGTATAGCGGGATGCGGTGAATCGGAGAACGAGTGGATGCGTATGGAAAAGTTTGTTACGAACTTGGATGTATGTGATACGAGTTAAGTTGACATTGAAACGGATTCGAAGTCGACCCTCTTGCTATCAAAATTGATAGGAACTATCAAGATCGATATGCAAGGAAACGTAAGCACGATGTAAGAATACAAAATGGAGTGCGCCTTACGCTATCAAAATTTTGTAAGTAATGATACGAGAATGAACGAACTTGGTTGATCGTAAATTTTGTGATTAATCTAGACGAGACTATAAGTCATCGACGGTTGCTCGATGCGTATAGCATCTCATGTGTCGACCCGTGAATAAGACTCGAACTTGATGCGAATAGATGTTTCGTAAATTGCGGAATCATCGACGGCAGTACATGACTTGACTCGGAGGATAGTTGCGCATCAGTTGCGCTGATAGAAATGGTTTTGTCTGAAATTGGGTAGTCGCATAGAATCGTCGAAACGTGATTTGGTTCCGAAATAAGATATAGCATGGTTTGTATTAAACTGTCCTTCGGTGATGATCCACAATTATCGAGCGTAGCTTCGGGGCAGCTGACCCTAGAAGACTTGACCGCCAAATCAAATTGAATGCTGCAGACCGTAAGATGACCCATGCGATATCGCATATGAGATTGCACCGATAACCAACATAACACGGTGCATGTTGACGATAAGTCTAGGCGATCGAGAATTGTTGGAACAACTTTCGATTAAGTATGATATAGATGGATTTTGAGTATTCGTCGGATGAATACTTGAATGGTTATGTTGGTCGACGGTCGAACTAGAATTCACTAACGGACTTGGTGATTCGGATAGGCGATTGCGAGAAACGTGCTATGCACGAGAGGGAATGATAAGGGAATGACTTATGAGCCATGTCGTTAGATTCGGATTCACCTTGCAATTGAGCTTGCGTGAATCGAACTTGTATTCGATGTTGCGAGATGAATAAGTTGGAAATTTGGCTAGTGAATTCCTACTCGTTAGGAAATTGAACGTAAGACACGTCGTAAAGACCTTCATGCTAAGGCGATCGTTGCCTTGAGCACTGTCGCTGTGAGATCCGTCTCACTGTATCAGTATTTTATACGGATACGTGTTTATTTGAGCCGTATTTCGTATTCATCGATTTGCGTGATATTTTAAAATTTTTCCTAAGTGGGATTTTCATGACTTGGTTTAACTTGGATTTGGTTTTATTTGGTTCGGTTCCACTTTGACTTGGCTTGGTTTAGTTTGGTTTTTATGAGATGAGGTGTATGGTTTAGATTTAGTGGAGAGGAATGAATGGTGGAGATTGCTTGGGCTTGTTATATAAGCCACCTACCACTCTCTCTCCTCCATTATTTTCATTTCCATCTTCATCTTCTTCCTCCAGCCCAAGACAAGTACACCTTGCCGAATGTTGGACGATTTCAATTTCGTTTGTTCCATTCTCTTCCTTGTTATATTCTGAGCATCTTTAGAACTTGGAGTTTTCGATTTTACCGGGTGGATTGTTGTAGATCTAACTTTGTGGTATTTTCGGTTTTCATGGGTTTTGATCTGGTAAACTTGCATATTTCTGCTAGTTGATGGTTCCATGTTGTAGAGAATTTTATTCTGCCCCATTTTGACCTATGGAAGTTTAGATTTGGACACTGGATGATGGGATTAAGGAGCTTGAAAGCATGGCTTCATGGTGTTCTTCTTCTCGGAAAGTGGAGGAGAAGAACGGTACTTGATCGCATGACTATTTCATGCGGCAAGTGTTCTTCCCTGCCACATGGATAAACCCAGCCGCATGAGCATTAATTCATTGCCTTGGCCACATGGCCATTTTTCCACGTTTGCTAGCATGCATTAATGACAGGGCTATTTAATTAATTGCCTTGTATTTTCCAGCCGCATATGGCCTTAGCAGTCAGTCGCATATGCAAGTATTATGTTAATGTATACTTTAATGCATGCAATATTTTAATGAATATTCTAAATGCATTCCCTGAAGCATTCAGCCGCATGGAAATTTTGTGAGCCGCATATGGGAGTAATAATAGCCGCATGTGTTAGCAATTGCTGGCAACTTAGCCGCATAGAATCAAAGTATGCCCTCCTAAGTGCAGTTATTTAATTAGGAAAATGACATTTGCACCATCAGCCGCATGCATGCATCTTGGAGCTAGCCGCAGATGGCATGGTAAAGTATTACTTTTATGCATTTAAGTCCCTTAATGCATTTTACGTATTTAAGTCCACAAGCATGAGCCGCATGAGAATAAATTGAATGTATTTTATGCATTTAAGCCCCTCAATGCAATAAATGCATTTAAGTTCAAAAAGGCAAGCCGCATAGGCTCTGAAGGCATATTATTCCTAAAGCATAACTATTTGCATTTAAGACCTTATAATTGTATAAATGCTTTAATACACCTTGTTTAAGAAAAAGCAAGCCGCATGGGCTTTGATGGTTGAATGCTTCATTTGCAATTAAGACCCTACCTTATTATTTAAATGCTTTATGCATTTAAGACCTTACATTTCTTACTTAATGCTTTATGCCATTAAGGCTTTAATAATTGTATTTAATGCTTTAAATGCCCTTCCTTGGCATCAACCGCATGGCCATTATTTCTTTATTAATTATTGTACTTTCATGCAAGCAAATGTGAGGGTGAGCCGCATGGACATTTACAGCATTAATAATTGCTTGATGCAGAGCCGCATGGCCCTTGGCCATTAAATATATTATTATTACTTGCATGTTGTACTTTTGTATAAAATCTAATGTGAGCCGCATAGGTTCCCTTCCCCCACTATCTAATATTTTGGCCACGTGAGCCACTCTTTTACTGGCAGTCATTATTTTATTGTTTGGCCACGTGCCCCTTTTTCCATTGTCTTGCTTGCAAAGTGGAAGCTTGCATTCATTGCGGGTCCCACTCTCTTTGTCTTTTCTGATTGCGGAAATATTTCTTGCTGGCATTTAATTTTGGAGCCGCATGGCCTCCCACCCATTCTTGGCCGCATGGCCCCTTTTGTTATTTTCTGGCCGCATGGGTGGCCTCCCACTCTCTTCGACCGCATGTTTGTTCTCCCACTTTTGGACCGCATGGGTCCCACTTTGATTGTTTAAATGTTTTATTTGTCTGAATTGTGGTCAGAATTTCTTCCCACTCCCAATATGAAAGTTGTAGAGTTTCTTCTTGGCTTCAAGAATATATATATATTATAAATATATTATTGTTTAATTGTGCAAGTATTTTACTTCTTTGATAAATGACTTGACACGACAGTGACCCGTAGTGGTGCACTCTTGACCATGAACTTGACATGATAACTTGACCTGACAATTTGACATGATAACTTGACATGATAATTCTTGATAGTGGCCCGTCGTGGCGCACTCTTGATAAGTAATAATGATAATGATAGTGGCCCGTCGTGGCGCACTCCTGACAAGAATTAATTAGTATCCTGATACCATGGGTGATGTATTGAATGTGCTTGTATAAGCTACCGTCAAGTCTTGCATCATGTCTAGGACATGAATCCCTGGTTTCCCACGGTCAGGAATTCATACTGAAATGGACTAAGGCTAATTACTAGAATAATCCAGTAGTTCATGGAGAGACTTTCCCAGTTACCTGTTGCCCCTTTGATCCCGGCCTTATATATATATATACCTGGGATTTGTTGCTATCCGTCGAGATGAGCGCACTTCCAGCCCGCCATCGAGTGTGGTACCTTAGGACACATGTATCTTACTACAGTGTGTCTGCTATATCATGCTATCTTTTCCTTTTCTTTGCTGGGGTCACTCAGGTAGTAACAAACGGGTAATTGGACTTGGAAGAATCTCGCTGCATCTTGCTAGTAACTAGGCTTGTGATAACCCTAGTTAATTAATGTAGAAAGCCGTAGGCAATGATTGGCCGTAATTGTTGGATGGAGTCCAATCTGTCTAGTCTCGTCTTGATCCTGTACATGATTGTTACATATCCTGATTTCTTATTTTATCTTGCCGATAAATGGTGGGGGAAACCAAGTTCTGTTCAGACGATGGGTTACAACCCCGGTCCTTGTTTGGTTTACGGGTTGTAACCTGGTTATCTGAATAGTCCCATGGTCATCCCATCGTATATCACCTTCCCAGTTCTATTTATTTAACATGTTCTCCAGTTTACTTTATGCTCAATGATGATTTACTTACTGTCTTCCTATGTTCGGGACAAGTGCATTGGTACTGCACAAATCTCGATCCCCCTTTACTTATTTGCTTGTTGATTGCTAATGATTGCTGGTTTTAAGTTCATAGTTCGGCCACCTTTGTGGTACTTGCTATTTGGGGTCTGACCCCACTGGTTTTGCATGGCCAGGTTCTGATAGAAGAGCCCGAAGGATCTACCGCATCATCTACTCAACGGTGACCAGCCGGAGCACCAGAGTGCCTCAGTGGATTTCTTTTCATTCTCCCACCGATATGTAAATTCTCCTCTTGTAACGTTTAGCCCCGAGCACGTGTTTAGCTCGTGTTTTGGTATTTTCCTTGATATTGTAGCCTACGGGCATAAACATGATATGTGTATTCTAGACTATAGCTAGTCCTTATCATGTACGACTAACACTCTAGCTAGTCCTCAGTTCTGTGGTACTGGCTTCATAATCAGTCATGTATATATGGTTCGGGACGCCTTACTATTGTATGTATGATGATCGTACTCCTTGCTCTTGTATAATTGCCTGTGATTGAGATACCTAGGACTATTAAACCATAGGATTGACTGATGGCTTGTAGAGTAACCCCCCATGTCTTGACAGCTTATACGTGATTTCAGAGTATTAACGTACTTTGGGATTGCGTAGCTGGCTATGTCTGCCCCCGCTCTCCGGTATTCTGGTTCTGGGGCGTGACATGGTTTTAGTGGTGGCGCCATGCAGGTCTGAATCTCGATTTTCAGATTTGTGGGGGTTACCATGTTTAGATATCTCAATCACGACTATCCTTATTGATCTCCTTCGGATTATTCTCTACCTCTGATACTTGACTTGATATCTGTTTTGATTGTTGATCATTCATGTTCCCATGATTTGATCTTGTGTCCTTCAACTTTCAAGGGCACTGTTCTTGATCCTTCTGATTATCTTGTTCGTGTTTTGCCGAGGGCAGCTCAGCATTCTTCAGCCATGCCAGTTATGGAGGATCAGTCTCAGCATGCAGATAGAGATGTCAGTCCATCCCAATCAGCCAGTCGCTTCTGTCTTCGTATCTTGAGACAGGTGATAAAGTTCATGCATCTGTTTCAACTACGATGACACGTTCTGGGTAGAGTCATGTCTTGAACTAAGTCATTGGTACCGACTTACCTTGAGGCTTGAATTTTATCCATTTTTGGGAGTCAGCTTAGGCCAGCGAGGACGTTGGTTTCTACACAACTGTCTCAGGAGACATATTAATCCATATGCCTCCAGCCCTTCTTGATCATGATTGTATTTGTTCTTGTGTATTTGTCTACTGCTTACGCATTTATTTACATTACTGATTGTTTTACCTTACTATATGCCATGCTTGATTTATTGAGATTGTTGAGTTTCCTGGAGCTTTTGTTTTGTTTTCTTGCTCGACTAGCCTCAGGAAATTCCGAGGACGGAATTTTTCTAAGGTGTGGAGAGTTGTGAGACCCGTCTCACTGTATCAGTATTTTATACGGATACGTGTTTATTTGAGCCGTATTTCGTATTCATCGATTTGCGTGATATTTTAAAATTTTTCCTAAGTGGGATTTTCATGACTTGGTTTAACTTGGATTTGGTTTTATTTGGTTCGATTCCACTTTGACTTGGCTTGGTTTAGTTTGGTTTTTATGAGATGAGGTGTATGGTTTAGATTTAGTGGAGAGGAATGAATGGTGGAGATTGCTTGGGCTTGTTATATAAGCCACCTACCACTCTCTCTCCTCCATTATTTTCATTTCCATCTTCATCTTCTTCCTCCAGCCTAAGGCAAGTACACCTTGTCGAATGTTGGACGATTTTAATTTTGTTTGTTCCATTCTCTTCCTTGTTATATTCTGAGCATCTTTAGAACTTGGAGTTTTCGGTTTTACCGGGTGGATTGTTGTAGATCTAACTTTGTGGTATTTTTGGTTTTCATGGGTTTTGATCTGGTAAACTTGCATATTTCTGCTAGTTGATGGTTCCATGTTGTAGAGAATTTTATTCTGCCCCATTTTGACCTATGGAAGTTTAGATTTGGACACTGGATGATGGGATTAAGGAGCTTGAAAGCATGGCTTCATGGTGTTCTTCTTCTCGAAAAGTGGAGGAGAAGAACGGTACTTGATCGCATGACTATTTCATGCGGCAAGTGTTCTTCCCTGCCGCATCGATAAACCCAGCCGCATGAGCATTAATTCATTGCCTTGGCCACATGGCCATTTTTCCACGTTTGCTAGCATGCATTAATGGCAGGGCTATTTAATTAATTGCCTTGCATTTCCCAGCCGCATATGGCCTTAGCAGTCAGTCGCATATGCAAGTATTATGTTAATGTATACTTTAATGCATGCAATATTTTAATGAATATTCTAAATGCATTCCCTGAAGCATTCAGCCGCATAGAAATTTTGTGAGCCGCATATGGGAGTAATAATAGCCGCATGTGTTAGCAATTGCTGGCAACTTAGCCGCATAGAATCAAAGTATGCCCTCCTAAGTGCAGTTATTTAATTAGGAAAATGACATTTGCACCATCAGCCGCATGCATGCATCTTGGAGCTAGCCGCAGATGGCATGGTAAAGTATTACTTTTATGCATTTAAGTCCCTTAATGCATTTTACGTATTTAAGTCCACAAGCATGAGCCGCATGAGAATAAATTGAATGTATTTTATGCATTTAAGCCCCTCAATGCAATAAATACATTTAAGTCCAAAAAGGCAAGCCGCATAGGCTCTGAAGGCATATTATTCCTAAAGCATAACTATTTGCATTTAAGACCTTATAATTGTATAAATGCTTTAATACACCTTGTTTAAGAAAAAGCAAGCCGCATGGGCTTTGATGGTTGAATGCTTCATTTGCAATTAAGACCCTACCTTATTATTTAAATGCTTTATGCATTTAAGACCTTACATTTCTTACTTAATGCTTTATGCCATTAAGGCTTTAATAATTGTATTTAATGCTTTAAATGCCCTTCCTTGGCATCAACCGCATGGCCATTATTTCTTTATTAATTATTGTACTTTCATGCAAGCAAATATGAGGGTGAGCCGCATGGACATTTACAGCATTAATAATTGCTTGATGCAGAGCCGCATGGCCCTTGGCCATTAAATATATTATTATTACTTGCATGTTGTATTTTTGCATAAAATCTAATGTGAGCCGCATAGGTTCCCTTCCCCCACTATCTAATATTTTGGCCACGTGAGCCACTCTTTTACTGGCAGTCATTATTTTATTGTTTGGCCACGTGCCCCTTTTTCCATTGTCTTGCTTGCAAAGTGGAAGCTTGCATTCATTGCGGGTCCCACTCTCTTTGTCTTTTCTGATTGCGGAAATGTTTCTTGCTAGCATTTAATTTTGGAGTCGTATGGCCTCCCACCCATTCTTGGCCGCATGGCCCCTTTTGTTATTTTTTGGCCGCATGGGTGGCCTCCCACTCTCTTCGACCGCATGTTTGTTCTCCCACTTTTGGACCGCATGGGTCCCACTTTGATTGTTTAAATGTTTTATTTGTCTGAATTGTGGTCAGAATTTCTTCCCACTTCCAACATGAAAGTTGTAGAGTTTCTCCTGCTTCAAGAATATATATATATTATAAATATATTATTGTTTAATTGTGCAAGTATTTTACTTCTTTGATAAATGACTTGACACGACAGTGACCCGTGGTGGTGCACTCTTGACCATGAACTTGACATGATAACTTGACCTGACAATTTGACATGATAACTTGACATGATAATTCTTGATAGTGGCCCGTCGTGGCGCACTCTTGATAAGTAATAATGATAATGATAGTGGCCCGTCGTGGCGCACTCCTGACAAGAATTAATTAGTATCCTGACACCATGGGTGATGTATTGAATGTGCTTGTATAAGCTACCGTCAAGTCTTGCATCATGTCTAGGACATGAATCCCTGGTTTCCCACGGTCAGGGATTCATACTGAAATGGACTAAGGCTAATTACTAGAATAATCCAGTAGTTCATGGAGAGACTTTCCCAGTTACCTGTTGCCCCTTTGATCCCGGCCTTATATATATATACCTGGGATTTGTTGCTATCCGTCGAGATGAGCGCACTTCCAGCCCGCCGTCGAGTGTGGTACCTTAGGACACATGTATCTTACTACAGTGTGTCTGCTATATCATGCTATCTTTTTCTTTTCTTTGCTGGGGTCACTCAGGTAGTAACAAACGGGTAATTGGACTTGGAAGAATCTCGCTGCATCTTGCTAGTAACTAGGCTGGTGATAACTCTAGTTAGTTAATGTAGAAAGCCGTAGGCAATGATTGGCCGTGATTGTTGGATGGAGTCCAATCTGTCTAGTCTCGTCTTGATCCTGTACATGATTGTTATATATCCTGATTTCTTATTTTATCTTGCCGATAAATGGTGGGGGAAACCAAGTTCTGTTCAGACGATGGGTTACAACCCCGGTCCTTGTTTAGTTTACGGGTTGTAACCTGGTTATCTGAATAGTCCCATGGTCATCCCATCGTATATCACCTTTCCAGTTCTATTTATTTAACATGTTCTCCAGTTTACTTTATGCTCAATGATGATTTACTTACTGTCTTCCTATGTTCGGGACAAGTGCATTGGTACTGCACAAATCTCGATCTCCCTTTACTTATTTGCTTGTTGATTGCTAATGATTGCTGGTTTTAAGTTCATAGTTCGGCCTCCTTTGTGGTACTTGCTATTTGGGGTCTGACCCCACTGGTTTTGCATGGCCAGGTTCTGATAGAAGAGCCCGAAGGATCTACCGCATCATCTACTCAACGGTGACCAGCCGGAGCACCAGAGTGCCTCAGTGGATTTCTTTTCATTCTTCCACCGATATGTAAATTCTCCTCTTGTAACGTTTAGCCCCGAGCACGTGTTTAGCTCGTGTTTTGGTATTTTCCTTGATATTGTAGCCTACGGGCATAAACATGATATGTGTATTCTAGACTATAGCTAGTCCTTATCATGTACGACTAACACTCTAGCTAGTCCTCAGTTCTGTGGTACTGGCTTCATGATCAGTCATGTATATATGGTTCGGGACGCCTTACTATTGTATGTATGATGATCGTACTCCTTGCTCTTGTATAATTGCCTGTGATTGAGATACCTAGGACTGTTAAACCATAGGATTGACTGATGGCTTGTAGAGTAACCCCCCATGTCTTGACAGCTTATACGTGATTTCAGAGTATTAACGTACTTTGGGATTGCGTAGCTGGCTATGTCTGCCCCCGCTCTCCGGTATTCTGGTTCTGGGGCGTGACATGGTTTTAGTGGTGGCGCCATGCAGGTCTGAATCTCGATTTTCAGATTTGTGGGGGTTACCATGTTTAGATATCTCAATCACGACTATCCTTATTGATCTCCTTCGGATTATTCTCTACCTCTGATACTTGACTTGATATCTGTTTTGATTGTTGATCATTCATGTTCCCATGATTTGATCTTGTGTCCTTCAACTTTCAAGGGCACTGTTCTTGATCCTTCTGATTATCTTGTTCGTGTTTTGCCGAGGGCAGCTCAGCATTCTTCAGCCATGCCAGTTATGGAGGATCAGTCTCAGCATGCAGATAGAGATGTCAGTCCATCCCAATCAGCCAGTCGCTTCTGTCTTCGTATCTTGAGACAGGTGATAAAGTTCATGCATCTGTTTCAACTACGATGACACGTTCTGGGTAGAGTCATGTCTTGAACTAAGTCATTGGTACCGACTTACCTTGAGGCTTGAATTTTATCCATTTTTGGGAGTCAGCTTAGGCCAGCGAGGACGTTGGTTTCTACACAACTGTCTCAGGAGACATATTAATCCATATGCCTCCAGCCCTTCTTGATCATGATTGTATTTGTTCTTGTGTATTTGTCTACTGCTTACGCATTTATTTACATTACTGATTGTTTTACCTTACTATATGCCATGCTTGATTTATTGAGATTGTTGAGTTTCCTGGAGCTTTTGTTTTGTTTTCTTGCTCGACTAGCCTCAGGAAATTCCGAGGACGGAATTTTTCTAAGGTGTGGAGAGTTGTGAGACCCGTCTCACTGTATCAGTATTTTATACGGATACGTGTTTATTTGAGCCGTATTTCGTATTCATCGATTTGCGTGATATTTTAAAATTTTTCCTAAGTGGGATTTTCATGACTTGGTTTAACTTGGATTTGGTTTTATTTGGTTCGATTCCACTTTGACTTGGCTTGGTTTAGTTTGGTTTTTATGAGATGAGGTGTATGGTTTAGATTTAGTGGAGAGGAATGAATGGTGGAGATTGCTTGGGCTTGTTATATAAGCCACCTACCACTCTCTCTCCTCCATTATTTTCATTTCCATCTTCATCTTCTTCCTCCAGCCTAAGGCAAGTACACCTTGTCGAATGTTGGACGATTTTAATTTTGTTTGTTCCATTCTCTTCCTTGTTATATTCTGAGCATCTTTAGAACTTGGAGTTTTCGGTTTTACCGGGTGGATTGTTGTAGATCTAACTTTGTGGTATTTTTGGTTTTCATGGGTTTTGATCTGGTAAACTTGCATATTTCTGCTAGTTGATGGTTCCATGTTGTAGAGAATTTTATTCTGCCCCATTTTGACCTATGGAAGTTTAGATTTGGACACTGGATGATGGGATTAAGGAGCTTGAAAGCATGGCTTCATGGTGTTCTTCTTCTCGAAAAGTGGAGGAGAAGAACGGTACTTGATCGCATGACTATTTCATGCGGCAAGTGTTCTTCCCTGCCGCATCGATAAACCCAGCCGCATGAGCATTAATTCATTGCCTTGGCCACATGGCCATTTTTCCACGTTTGCTAGCATGCATTAATGGCAGGGCTATTTAATTAATTGCCTTGCATTTCCCAGCCGCATATGGCCTTAGCAGTCAGTCGCATATGCAAGTATTATGTTAATGTATACTTTAATGCATGCAATATTTTAATGAATATTCTAAATGCATTCCCTGAAGCATTCAGCCGCATAGAAATTTTGTGAGCCGCATATGGGAGTAATAATAGCCGCATGTGTTAGCAATTGCTGGCAACTTAGCCGCATAGAATCAAAGTATGCCCTCCTAAGTGCAGTTATTTAATTAGGAAAATGACATTTGCACCATCAGCCGCATGCATGCATCTTGGAGCTAGCCGCAGATGGCATGGTAAAGTATTACTTTTATGCATTTAAGTCCCTTAATGCATTTTACGTATTTAAGTCCACAAGCATGAGCCGCATGAGAATAAATTGAATGTATTTTATGCATTTAAGCCCCTCAATGCAATAAATACATTTAAGTCCAAAAAGGCAAGCCGCATAGGCTCTGAAGGCATATTATTCCTAAAGCATAACTATTTGCATTTAAGACCTTATAATTGTATAAATGCTTTAATACACCTTGTTTAAGAAAAAGCAAGCCGCATGGGCTTTGATGGTTGAATGCTTCATTTGCAATTAAGACCCTACCTTATTATTTAAATGCTTTATGCATTTAAGACCTTACATTTCTTACTTAATGCTTTATGCCATTAAGGCTTTAATAATTGTATTTAATGCTTTAAATGCCCTTCCTTGGCATCAACCGCATGGCCATTATTTCTTTATTAATTATTGTACTTTCATGCAAGCAAATATGAGGGTGAGCCGCATGGACATTTACAGCATTAATAATTGCTTGATGCAGAGCCGCATGGCCCTTGGCCATTAAATATATTATTATTACTTGCATGTTGTATTTTTGCATAAAATCTAATGTGAGCCGCATAGGTTCCCTTCCCCCACTATCTAATATTTTGGCCACGTGAGCCACTCTTTTACTGGCAGTCATTATTTTATTGTTTGGCCACGTGCCCCTTTTTCCATTGTCTTGCTTGCAAAGTGGAAGCTTGCATTCATTGCGGGTCCCACTCTCTTTGTCTTTTCTGATTGCGGAAATGTTTCTTGCTAGCATTTAATTTTGGAGTCGTATGGCCTCCCACCCATTCTTGGCCGCATGGCCCCTTTTGTTATTTTTTGGCCGCATGGGTGGCCTCCCACTCTCTTCGACCGCATGTTTGTTCTCCCACTTTTGGACCGCATGGGTCCCACTTTGATTGTTTAAATGTTTTATTTGTCTGAATTGTGGTCAGAATTTCTTCCCACTCCCAACATGAAAGTTGTAGAGTTTCTCCTGCTTCAAGAATATATATATATTATAAATATATTATTGTTTAATTGTGCAAGTATTTTACTTCTTTGATAAATGACTTGACACGACAGTGACCCGTGGTGGTGCACTCTTGACCATGAACTTGACATGATAACTTGACCTGACAATTTGACATGATAACTTGACATGATAATTCTTGATAGTGGCCCGTCGTGGCGCACTCTTGATAAGTAATAATGATAATGATAGTGGCCCGTCGTGGCGCACTCCTGACAAGAATTAATTAGTATCCTGACACCATGGGTGATGTATTGAATGTGCTTGTATAAGCTACCGTCAAGTCTTGCATCATGTCTAGGACATGAATCCCTGGTTTCCCACGGTCAGGGATTCATACTGAAATGGACTAAGGCTAATTACTAGAATAATCCAGTAGTTCATGGAGAGACTTTCCCAGTTACCTGTTGCCCCTTTGATCCCGGCCTTATATATATATACCTGGGATTTGTTGCTATCCGTCGAGATGAGCGCACTTCCAGCCCGCCGTCGAGTGTGGTACCTTAGGACACATGTATCTTACTACAGTGTGTCTGCTATATCATGCTATCTTTTTCTTTTCTTTGCTGGGGTCACTCAGGTAGTAACAAACGGGTAATTGGACTTGGAAGAATCTCGCTGCATCTTGCTAGTAACTAGGCTGGTGATAACTCTAGTTAGTTAATGTAGAAAGCCGTAGGCAATGATTGGCCGTGATTGTTGGATGGAGTCCAATCTGTCTAGTCTCGTCTTGATCCTGTACATGATTGTTATATATCCTGATTTCTTATTTTATCTTGCCGATAAATGGTGGGGGAAACCAAGTTCTGTTCAGACGATGGGTTACAACCCCGGTCCTTGTTTAGTTTACGGGTTGTAACCTGGTTATCTGAATAGTCCCATGGTCATCCCATCGTATATCACCTTTCCAGTTCTATTTATTTAACATGTTCTCCAGTTTACTTTATGCTCAATGATGATTTACTTACTGTCTTCCTATGTTCGGGACAAGTGCATTGGTACTGCACAAATCTCGATCCCCCTTTACTTATTTGCTTGTTGATTGCTAATGATTGCTGGTTTTAAGTTCATAGTTCGGCCTCCTTTGTGGTACTTGCTATTTGGGGTCTGACCCCACTGGTTTTGCATGGCCAGGTTCTGATAGAAGAGCCCGAAGGATCTACCGCATCATCTACTCAACGGTGACCAGCCGGAGCACCAGAGTGCCTCAGTGGATTTCTTTTCATTCTTCCACCGATATGTAAATTCTCCTCTTGTAACGTTTAGCCCCGAGCACGTGTTTAGCTCGTGTTTTGGTATTTTCCTTGATATTGTAGCCTACGGGCATAAACATGATATGTGTATTCTAGACTATAGCTAGTCCTTATCATGTACGACTAACACTCTAGCTAGTCCTCAGTTCTGTGGTACTGGCTTCATGATCAGTCATGTATATATGGTTCGGGACGCCTTACTATTGTATGTATGATGATCGTACTCCTTGCTCTTGTATAATTGCCTGTGATTGAGATACCTAGGACTGTTAAACCATAGGATTGACTGATGGCTTGTAGAGTAACCCCCCATGTCTTGACAGCTTATACGTGATTTCAGAGTATTAACGTACTTTGGGATTGCGTAGCTGGCTATGTCTGCCCCCGCTCTCCGGTATTCTGGTTCTGGGGCGTGACAGTCGCCTTGCTGTAAACTTTTATGTCAGATAGATTGTGGCCTTTGTGCAATGTCAATTTAAACTCGCGTCGAAAGAATCTAAGCACGGGGACTATGTAAGTAACCAGCGGACGTAGCCCTGAATGTTGATGCATTTGCAAGTCAACAAAGGAAATCGTAATCGAGATAAGTGCATAGCCAGACTTCGGAAATAGTTGGGTAGCGACTTCGAACGCAAAGCATTGCGGAGACTCGTTGTGATTGGATGCGCGACGGCTTGACGCAATGCGTAGATTTGATAGTCCCGATGAAACATACGAAACGAGAAAGGCGATTATGAATCGCGTCGCGTGCAGTGACTTTATTGAATGAATCACGTATGTATCGAATATACGTATGCAATAAAATTTTGAGAACGGTTGCTAAGGATAAGTCCGATCGAGAGTACGAGATGGCAAGCATAGGATTGAAATTTACCTGTCAGCTTTGTTCCAATTTGCTACCACTGGAATTGGTCAAAATACATATATCTTCGGGACGCCTTGAATATAAGTATGGATCCAAATCGAGTTGTATACAAAATTCAAATCGAGCTGAAGGCATGACTTGAAATGTTAATGAAAAGCTTGCGAGATAGTGTAAAATTGAACAACGTTGGTGGGACGAGATCGTGATACGATCTATAAAACACTTAGTCTGAGTGTTAACTTTGGTTCGAGGACGAACCTTGTTTTGAGTGGTATATTCTGTAATGCCCCGCTCCGCACGGCGCATTACGCTGAAGCGTTGACTCAACGAGTCACGTTGACGCAAAGGAAATGTATCGATACAAAACGATACGAGAGTTAAGTTGTCCCGAGCAATGCATCAAACTAAGTTGATACGAAGAGTTGCCTTGCCCCGAAAGAATACATCGAGTTGAATCGATGCGAAGCGTCGCGTTGCCCCGAAGGATGAGTACGTTGAATCGGCTCGAAGATTCTAAGAAATTGAATCGACCAAGGCGCAAGTCCGAATCGTTGAAGTATTGATTTTAGTTGGTTTCGTGTGCAGGTTATACTTTGACGGAAAAATATTAGAGGTCGATCTTTTGCAATATTTAGTAAGGGGTCCGCGAAATCAAATCGTCGCCTTGCGACGGGCCGAGACTTGGGCACGCTAAGGCAAATCGGACGTATGACTCAATGAAGCACGAAGTGCTCGAATGGCTAAGTCAGGAGAGTGGCCGTGCAACAAAGTTAGGGAATCGAGCCGTATCGGCTCGGCGAAACGACGAAGGCCTATCGACTCAAGGTGGGAGGATTGACTTCTTTTACTCCTTCATTCGATAAGTCAAATATATCATTGTATGCTAAGTTAACCTATCGACGCCACGGGCGTGGCCGATCGGAGATAAAATCGTAGTGTGAGTCGAACACTAAGTTAGAACAATTGAAATGAAACGCGCATCAATATGCACGAGTCGCTATGGGACATTGGATATCGCTAAGGCGAGCGCCTCGGTGCGCAAGCCGTAAGAACATGGGATAACTGTAATCGGCGAGTACCTTAGTGCACGAACCATACCGTGCCTTTGCTGCACGAGTTAGACGGCTAGAACATTAAAAGACAATAGGCGAGCGCCCTAGCGCGCAAGCCCCGAACATTGAATGCTAAGTTATAGAACATGGAAATACGGTCGAAACGTGCCTACGCACATGGGATAATAAAAGATGGTTTCGTTGCGAGAGAATACAGTTGTGGCATGAATGTGGCAGAACTGTCGGATATGACATGGTGCCTCGAAAGGTGTTCAAGACCTTCGGGTCGTTCGGTTGACGAGCATTGAGTTGAGGCACGATGCCATTGAATCATTGAAACGAAGTATGAAATGTAAGAACACAGAAAGCTAACGAAAGACATGCGAGATGATAAGTCTTGAGTCTCGGACTCAAGACTATGTTTGGTTGTTTGAATTTGATTTCTTGAATGATAGGGCGTTGCATGGTCGATTGGAATGGGCTCGAGATTAATGTGATAATAGCCCGTGCACGGGTGTTTCCCCCAAAATGGTTAAATGTCGGAGGAGCGCCCCGGAACCGATTGGCCGCGGAGGGATTCGAATAATCTTTGTAGGCGCATATCCTTAAACAAGATAGGAAAAGCCGCAAATGATGGTATGCAGCGGAAACGTTTTGGTTGTTGGGAGGTGACCCAACCCGTGAAACGCCGGGCAACCCGACCAAATAGAGAGAAAAGAAGGAGAGAAAAGAAAGGAACTCCTTTAGTCCATTCCGGCGCGGATACGCCAACGGCCCTCATATAGTTAAGGAACGATGGATTGGAAGTATAGGCGCATATGCGTCCCGCATAGAGATCCTGCTTAGAGATACACAATAACATGACAGGGAAGGATTACGGCATATTCACCTTGCGTCGGTGCAAGGGCGAGTGCGTCGACTTGGTAAGTCGCGCCACGAATCAAACACGAGATTGCTTGTTTGTTTGCCTATTCAATTCGATAACATGCTGCTATGATAAATGCTTTACGCTTTCGAAGATGCCATAAAATTGATCCTAAGGAGAACATAGCAAGATCATAAGCTAAGTTGCATGATTCAACATAAATATTAAAATGTCGGTTTGGAAATGTCACGACCCGTTACCCAAATTATTGGGCCGGGCCGAGCCATGTCCAGCCTACGCTTAAGATAAAGCGCAGTAAGCTGTTCTAGAGATAACAAGACAAGACTAAATGTGCTAACAGTTCTATAAGTGAAGAAGAATCATAAATGCTCCAAACACAAAAGTCATCGTATATAGTAAAATATCCAAGTACAAGTAAACTGAAATGTAAAACTGGATACATGTCCAGTTACAAAATGATATAGTCTAATACATGACTACACTAAGTATCCCAAGCAGCTAAGCAAACTAGACGAGTCTCCCCGCAGGAACATCCTCGTATGGCAAAATCGGGTCTTCGGCAGTGACTCCATAATACGAATCACAGAGCAACTCCTCCTCAGTAAGTATACCTACAACGTTATCATGTCAGGACGGGAGCAAGTACAACCTCTACAACTAAAGTACTGAACATATAATGAAAGAGATGTACAACAAGAAACATGGTGTGATAAGTCTATAAACAGGAAATACTGGAAACATGGCCTTATGGTACAACTGGGATCATAGTATTATAGTAACATAGGGAACATGGCATATCATGGTTTAATTGGTCATTTCTACAAATGACCACATATAGTTTAAAAGTTTAAAACCGTAGCATGTACGTGAATTGGTCAATAGGTGGTAGGATGTACTGTGGTACATGTCAAGTTTTTTTCTGGTGTGCCCACACGTGCACGAACGGCATCGGTGTATATCCATACACAAATGCGAGATTCAGAAACATACGGCAAGGTCGCATATAGAATGTCCCCGAGCGCGGTAAGTACATACGGAGAAGGGGGTCATGTTCACGTACACTACTAACAGTTTCCCCTTAACCCGTTTATTTAACATGTGGGAGATACGAGAGCAGTAAAAACATGTGAGAGATACTGGGAGCAGTATAAGCATGACAGGTACTGAGAGCAGTATAAAACATGTGAATACTCAGAGCAGTCTAAAGCATAGTGAAACTTGTACTGAGAACCCGTAAGAAGCATGTGAAGATATAAGAGCTGTACTAAACATGGCCGGTACTGAAAGTGATACAACATGTGAAGACATAACTTGCTACCTCAAGGATCTGTCTTTTAACAGGGTTAATACATGTTCTAGCATTAAAAGACAGTAAATGAGTATGTAGATGTACTTGCCTCTAGCAAAACAAGCTGCGATAAAAGTGCTATGGATGTCTGGTAACTCGTCACTGTAGAAATAAATGCAATAACTTAGCTTTTACACTAAGCTAAAACACCAGGACACTAATTTGTGAAACACGACTTGTGATTGGACACCTAGCCAAAACGATGATTTTGGGCATAGGAGACCAATGTGGGGTGACACACTACTTTAACTAACTTTCTAGGGTCTTTACACTAGTGAGGGATGGGGTTCAACACGGCTTAAACGCGGAATAACACAAAAAGCTACAAGTCGTAATTAATCAATAAATAAAACAAAAGATCATTGTGTTCTAACAATTTTAGAGATAGGCAAAAAGCCTAGTTTTTCTTAAAGCAAAGTATCAAAGTGATCCTTATTAATCATAGAAATTTATTATAATTTTTCTGGAATTTATTAACCAGTACAAATATTTTATAAAAATCAGTTTTCCTAAATATACAGAAAAATGAGTTTTGGTTTCATATGCCAAACTAGGGGCAAAACAGTAAATTAAATACTACAAAAATTATACTAAATTAGCTAACTTAACATAGTATCTAAATACTATTTTTCTATAATTTTAGCAGTACTTTAAGTATTTTTAGAAAATCAAAAACAGTAATGCACACAATAATTAATTATCTGCGTATTTTGTCCATGTACATAATTTGAACCAAAGTTCAAATATAGGACCCAAGGCCATGAATCAAGTCCAATATGACTTGTACAGGTCTTGAATGTGTGAAAACACATTTGAGCCCAAATACCCATGCTAGGCTTGGACACCAAATGGTTGCAGTAATTTAAATACATCCAAAAATACAAAGTGGTAAAAAAATGTAAAATAAATATTAATATTTTATCCATGTGAAAACTTACAAAATAGTCATAAAATATGACAAGTAATATCTACATATATTTAAAATATACATATGTAAATATTACATAAATTACTTAGGCTAAAATAATTATGTATACATATATATATATATATATATATATATATATATATATATATATATATGTATATATATAGAAGATACATATATATATACATAAAGAAATAATATATAATATATATACACAAATATAATAAAATAGAGTACTAAATAGAAAATATACATATGTATATACATAAAACAGTATGTGTAATAATACATATATATATACAAATATAAGTATATACATATATATATAAATATACATATATATATAATTCAAAAGAAAAGGAAAAGAAAAAAGAAAAGAAAAAGAAACAACAGCAGCACAGCTCGAACCCGAGCTGCTGCGCGCGGGGGGGGGGGGGGGGGGGGGTTAGGCTAGGTCGGGCTGGCCAGGGGGTCAGCCCGCTGCTCGTGTTAGAGTTTAGGTTTTGTTTATTTTATTTAGGTTCGAAATAAATAACATGAAAAAAAATAATAAAACTCGACCCTGTGTCCGGACAGTTTGGGACACAGAGTCAGCGTGTCCGTGCTATGCACGACACGCACGAGCGTCCATCTACGAGTCCGAGTATGGGACGAGGGTCCCCGTGTCCTGGCGAACCACATACGTGGGTTCGAGACACGTACGACACGGTTTGAGTCATGCTACTCACGTGTCCGATTTGGGGAGGGGGTTTCGAACGAGCTGGACGGCGGTGGAGGCGTCGGCGTCGCGGCGCTTCGGTGGCGCTGGGCGCGTCTCGTCAAGGCGAACGTAGGGGTGGTGGTGGTTTGCTGTGAGGGTGGGTGTAGGCGTCGGGACAGGGCTTCGCCGGAGTTTGGGTTTCGACTAGGAAGTTGGGGAAGAAGGGGAGTTTGCGGTGGTCGGGATGGGGTGATAGTGGTGTGGGCTGGTCGAGGAAGGAGAGCCCTTCCTTTTATAGGCTTCCAATGGCGGTGATCCGGCCAAATTAGGGTTAGGGTTCCGATTAGGACGGCCGGAAAATTAGGGTGAGGCGGTCGGGTCAACGAGAGTGGGTGAGGAGAGAGAGTGTCTGGTCGGGGGGGGGGGGTTTGGTAGTTTAGCAGTTAGGTCCCCTAGGTTTAGGAAATTACATAAAGGCTTTAATGGTGAGTAAATGCAAAATAGTATTTGCATTCCCTAATTAAAACCAAATTCCTAATTACAAACTGATATAAACAACATTTCAAAAATTGCAGAATGATATTAAAACTATTTAGAAAATTACATATCAGTATTTTTGTATTTAAGAACTCATTTAAAATTATAGAAAATTCCTAAAAATTATATTAAAATATTTTTAAAACCAATAATGACATTTAATAATTAATTAATACTAGTTTAAAAATTTTTGAAAATCAGGGGCTTACAAGTCTTCCCTTCTTGAAAAATTTCGTCCTCGAAATTCACAAGGATTGAAGACCCGACAATATTCTAACATAGCAAGCAATGCAACAAATGACTAAGGCTACGATCAAAACTAACCTCCCGAAACCTGTTCCGGCTCCGGCTCAAGGACTAGGCTATAAGTCTTCCCCTGGGGTCCCTTGGCTACTGGGCAGTCCCGAATCTGATGGATAGCAGACCCACAAGCTAAACACTGACCCAACCTCTTCCTGCAGACGAGAGAGTCATGGCCTTGGCTCTTGCAGTATACACAAAAAGCTCCCTTCTGCTGCTGCTGTCGGGGTCCCGGGGTTCTAACTGGCTGGGTCGGGTGATGTGATGTAGGGGGATGGTAAGTCTGCTGGGGTGGCGTCGGCGCTCTCTGCTGGAAAGCCTGACGCTTGGACGGACCCTCATGGTGTACAGAAGCCGGCCTCTTGCTAGATAGAAGACGCTCCTCGATGCTCCGGGCTAACTCTAGGCTCTGGTAATAGTCAGTCGTACCGTTCGCCACTATAAGAATGTCAATGTCTGGAACTAGACCATGGCAAAACCTACGGGTCATCTCCTCTGGATCAGCAACCAGATTAGGAGCAAAACGGCTCAGGCGACTAAACTCTCCCGCATAGTCATCAACAGAACGGTTCTCCTGCTGGATGTTCTGGAATCGTAGCCCCATGGCTACTCTAGTAGTGGTCGAGAAGAATTTTTTCTTGAACTGGGTCTTGAACTGGTCCCAGGTGGCTCTACCTCTCGCGAACAACGGCTCATTCCTGAACCAGACTCCGGCTAAGTCTATCAGCAGAAATCCTGCTGCCTCGACCTGAAGATCATCCGGCATCCTAACTCCCAGAAGCTTCCTCTCTACAGAATCTAGCCAGTCATCAGCTACTACTATGCCCTCAGTCCCTGAGAACTCCTTGGGATTCAGACCCATGAAGTCCTTGACCGTCCCCGCTTTCTGCCGTGGCTCTACATGTGGTGGGACCACGGGACGTCCCTCAGAACGCTCCATGCTCTGGCGGAGTAGGGTAGTCTGCTCCTGATGGGTTGTTAGGAACCCCTGGATCAGTGTGAGCAGCTGGGTCCCGTCGAGTGTGACGGAAGCCTGGGTGGGTATAGTGATAGGGGGTGGTGGAAGTATCGGGTCCTGCCGGGCCTGGGATGTGGAAGGTGGTATCTGGGTCCGTGGATCTGTGGAGTGGGGGAATGTGGTAGGTGGGGGTGTATCAGTCAACTGGTCAGCTGACTGGATATGGAGGGCCCCATTCTCGGGGGTAACATACTGGGATGAACGAGTAAGCACCATCTAAAATAAAGGTAACAAGGACGTATAAGGGTTTGTTTAAAGTAAGTAATCATATGCAAGAAAATCTAATTATAATAGCAAATATGTGATGTATTTCCTATGTTGCAATCCTAGTATTCCTCTAAGTGTTCTAAGCGTCTTTTCTAATGTTGTCTAATTACCTTAAGTTCCTAATTGCAGGCATGCTTGGTACAATAACGTAACCAAACAGTTTAGTCAGGACCTGCATGGGCCGCCAAAAAAACATGTCACGACCCGTTACCCAAATTGTTGGGCCGGGCCGAGCCATGTCCAGCCTACGCTTAAGATAAAGTGCAGTAAGCTGTTCTAGAGATAACAAGACAAGACTAAATGTGCTAACAGTTCTATAAGTGAAGAAGAATCATAAATGCTCCAAACACAAAAGTCGTCGTATATAGTAAAATATCCAAGTACAAGTAAACTGAAATGTAAAACTGGATACATGTCCAGTTACAAAATGATATAGTCTAATACATGACTACACTAAGTATCCCAAGTAGCTAAGCAAACTAGACGAGTCTCCCCGCAGGAACATCCTCGTATGGCAAAATCGGGTCCTCGGCAGTGACTCCATAATACGAATCACAGAGCAACTCCTCCTCAGTAAGTATACCTACAACGTTATCCTGTCAGGACGGGAGCAAGTACAACCTCTACAACTAAAGTACTGAACATATAATGAAAGAGATGTACAACAAGAAACATGGTGTGATAAGTCTATAAACAGGAAATACTGGAAACATGGCCTCATGGTACAACTGGGATCATAGTATCATAGTAACATAGGGAACATGGCATATCATGGTTTAATTGGTCATTTCTACAAATGACCACATATAGTTTAAAAGTTTAAAACCGTAGCATGTACGTGAATCGGTCAATAGGTGGTAGGATGTACTATGGTACATGTCAAGTTTTTTTCTGGTGTGCCCACACGTACACGAACGGCATCGGTGTATATCCATACACAAACGCGAGATTCAGAAACATACGGCAAGGTCGCATATAGAATGTCCCCGAGCGCGGTAAGTACATACGGAGAAGGGGGTCATGTTCACGTACACTACTAACAGTTTCCCCTTAACCCGTTTATTTAACATGTGGGAGATACGAGAGCAGTAAAAACATGTGAGAGATACTGAGAGCAGTATAAGCATGACAGGTACTGGGAGCAGTATAAAACATGTGAATACTCAGAGCAGTCTAAAGCATAGTGAAACTTGTACTGAGAACCCGTAAGAAGCATGTGAAGATATAAGAGCTGTACTAAACATGGCCGGTACTGAAAGTGATACAACATGTGAAGACATAACTTGCTACCTCAAGGATCAGTCTTTTAACATGGTTAATACATGTTCTAGCATTAAAAGACAGTAAATGAGTATGTAGATGTACTTGTCTCTAGCAAAACAAGCTGCGATAAAAGTACTATGGATGTCTGGTAACTCGTCACTGTAGAAATAAATGCAATAACTTAGCTTTTACACTAAGCTAAAACACTAGGACACTAATTTGTGAAACACGACTTGTGATTGGGCACCTAGCCAAAACGATGATTTTGGGCATAGGAGACCAATGTGGGGTGACACACTACTTTAACTAACTTTCTAGGGTCTTTACACTAGTGAGGGATGGGGTTCAACACGGCTTAAACGCGGAATAACACAAAAAGCTACAAGTCGTAATTAATCAATAAATAAAACAAAAGATCATTGTGTTCTAACAATTTTAGAGATAGGCAAAAAGCCTAGTTTTTCTTAAAGCAAAGTATCAAAGTGATCCTTATTAATCATATAATTTTTCTGGAATTTATTAACCAGTACAAATATTTTATAAAAATCAGTTTTCCTAAATATACAGAAAAATGAGTTTTGGTTTCATATGCCAAACTAGGGGCAAAACAGTAAATTAAATACTACAAAAATTATACTAAATTAGCTAACTTAACATAGTATCTAAATACTATTTTTCCATAATTTTAGCAGTACTTTAAGTATTTTTAGAAAATCAAAAACAGTAATGCACACAATAATTAATTATCTGCGTATTTTGTCCATGTACATAATTTGAACCAAAGTTCAAATACAGGACCCAAGGCCATGAATCAAGTCCAATATGACTTGTACAGGTCTTGAATGTGTGAAAACACATTTGAGCCCAAATACCCATGCTAGGCTTGGACACCAAATGGTTGCAGTAATTTAAATACATCCAAAAATACAAAGTGGTAAAAAAATATAAAATAAATATTAATATTTTATCCATGTGAAAACTTACAAAATAGTCATTAAATATGACAAGTAATATCTACATATATTTAAAATATACATATGTAAATATTACATAAATTACTTAGGCTAAAATAATTATGTATACATATATATATATATATATATATATATATATATATATATATATATATATATATATATATATATATATATATATATATATATATATATACACATAACATATATGTATATATATAGAAGATACATATATATATACATAAAGAAATAATATATAATATATATACAAATATAATAAAATAGAGTACTAAATAGAAAATATACATATGTATATACATAAAATAGTATGTGTAATAATACATATATATATATATATATACAAATATAAGTATATACATATATATATATAAATATACATATATATATAATTCAAAAGAAAAGGAAAAGAAAAGAAAAAGAAACAACAGCAGCACAGCTCGAACCCAAGCTGCTGCGCGCGGGGGGAGGGGGGGTTAGGCTAGGTCGGGCTGGCCAGGGGGTCAGCCCGCTGCTCGTGTTAGAGTTTAGGTTTTGTTTATTTTATTTAGGTTCGAAATAAATAACATGAAAAAAAATAATAAAACTCGACCCTGTGTCCGGACAGTTTGGGACACAGAGTCAGCGTGTCCGTGCTATGCACGACACGCACGAGCGTCCATCTACGAGTCCGAGTATGGGACGAGGGTCCCCGTGTCCTGGCGAACCACATACGTGGGTTCGAGACACGTACGACACGGTTTGAGTCATGCTACTCACGTGTCCGATTTGGGGAGGGGGTTTCGAACGAGCTGGACGGCGGTGGAGGCGTCGGCGTCACGGCGCTTCGGTGGCGCTGGGCGCGTCTCGTCAAGGCGAACGTAGGGGTGGTGGTGGTTTGCTGTGAGGGTGGGTGTAGGCGTCGGGACAGGGCTTCGCCGGAGTTTGGGTTCCGACTAGGAAGTTGGGGAAGAAGGGGAGTTTGTGGTGGTCGGGATGGGGTGATAGTGGTGTGGGCTGGTCGAGGAAGGAGAGCCCTTCCTTTTATAGGCTTCCAATGGCGGTGATCCGGCCAAATTAGGGTTAGGGTTCCGATTAGGACGGCCGGAAAATTAGGGTGAGACGGTCGGGTCAACGAGAGTGGGTGAGGAGAGAGAGTGTCTGGTCGGGAGGGGGGGTTTGGTAGTTTAGCAGTTAGGTCCCCTAGGTTTAGGAAATTACATAAAGGCTTTAATGGTGAGTAAATGCAAAATAGTATTTGCATTCCCTAATTAAAACCAAATTCCTAATTACAAACTGATATAAATAACATTTCAAAAATTGCAGAATGATATTAAAACTATTTAGAAAATTACATATCAGTATTTTTGTATTTAAGAACTCATTTAAAATTATAGAAAATTCCTAAAAATCATATTAAAATATTTTTAAAACCAATAATGACATTTAATAATTAATTAATACTAGTTTAAAATTTTTTGAAAATCAGGGACTTACAGGAAAGATGATCTTTGCTTCAGTACATGCGAGGACGAACGTACTGATCCCCCACCAGCTTCATGCAGGGTGCAGGGAATGGATTGCTCGCGGCGAGACGTTGCTTGAATGTGTTAAGGCTTGGAATGCCGAAGCACATAGAAGCGTGCTATCGCATTGACGCTCGGACTACACAGCTGGATTGATACGGCCGAGATATAGAAGGCATGATGTATGGAACGGTGAAATCCTTTGTGGGCAAGAGAGAACCTGAGTGTTGTAGCCAATCTGGCATATATTGTTAGGCTATCGAAAGCCATTGTAATCTCAGTTTTGGATATCAATAAAGAGAATTATTTCGTATACTCTGTTTCCTTTCGTTGTTAATACCAAATCAAAAAGATAACCATTTGAGAACTTGTCATCTTGCCTTGCACGAGCGCAACTCCAGGCTCGTGCGGCATCACGCCCCCTGCGAGGACGATGATTCGGGTGATTCCGGGTCGGGGCGTGACACTCCCCCTCCTCCTCCCCGCCCACCTCAGCTCCCCTCCTCCTCCCTCCTCCCCGACCCCCCTCAGCCCCCTCCTCCTCCTTCCTCCCCGCCCCCCTCCTCCTCCTCCTCCCCGCACCACCGGAGAGAGGGGGGAGAGTGGAGGGGTAAAATGGTCATTAAATATCCCATTTAACAGCAGTTAACAGAAAGGGGACAAAATAAGCATATTTTATACTTTCTGAAATTTTAAGAGCATGGGGTCTTTTAGTGCAACAAGCGAAAATCTAACGAGGGATTTTTTGCACTTTACCCTTCTTAGAACGTTGTTCATTAATTTTATGCTACTCATTTTCATTTTTACCTTCGTTTTAATTGAAAATCAGTTTCTTAGAACTTAGAATGAAATTTAGTGGACTTGAAGGTATGTCAAGAACGCTAAAAATTGAGTTTTTGATAATTTTTGAACTTATGTTTTGGTGTTTTCATAAAATTTTGAAGCTAATTTTGGTGTATTTAAACTTATAATAAGGATTAAACTCAGTGATCGTGTTTGATCTTTTAAGCTCATTTTTAGGTGGTTGTTACTTGTTACATATTGCTCTAATAAATTTGATTAATGTCTTGGTTGGTAGAGGCTTGGCTTTGAATTTTAAGGATTCCAAAAAAATTAAAAAATATATATTTTAGATTAAGAGGTTCTATAATATTAAGAGTGTTAATTAATCAAATATTAATTGGTAGGATACTGATAGCGAACAAAAATTGACCAAACACAGATTTAACCGAAATCCAAAAAATCGATTCTAAATGATATGATATTAATTTTTAAAATACCGATTAAAATAAATATCAAAAAATTCGACTAAATACCAAACTTTATACCGACGTTCATCCCTAATTGTAACTAATGTCTGGACCATGGTGTGATGCTTCTAATAATCATGGTGTCTCACTTGGATTTTAGAGAGGGACAAAAATATATAAGAGAGACTATTATAGCTGAATAATAGATTTGGAACTTATAAACATATGCATACAATGGAGGAAAGATTAGGACTTGTGTTGTATCAAGATAAGGGCATCAACTATTGTGGTTAAACACAAATCGCGGTTTACAATACTTCCCTTTGGATGTTTACTTTAATCATTGCTTCATTAAAAAAAATCTTAAAAAGTCATCTTTCGAAGAAAAAAAATATATACTGAGAGAAAAAAGTATAACATATCTTCAGAAATCCAAGTGGATGTGAATTCCATTACCTCGTTAAAAATCTCTCCAACAAAAAGTTAGTTGAAAAAAAAAATCATCAAAGAAAAAAACGCAATGTGCAAAAACGTTCTTCATGATGTATCCGTTAGTATTTCATGATGCTTAGATTTGCATAATGCTCCTCCTCGAACACCCGACCTCTCAAGCCGCAATGCCTACCCTCTACCGCTAGTGGGTCATTGGCCTCACCCTAATTTTTTTATCAGCATATATGTTTATATGCATGTCTACTTGAGTTTTTTCATGTTAATTTGGTGTAGTAACTTCTAAAATATGGACTTTGGGAATGTTTTGTAAAGAGATCTGTAAGGTTCTCTGAAGACTTGATCTGCTTTGATGAACCCTTCATGAATTTGCTTTATACATACTAAATTATCCTTAAAATGATTGTAGGCTTACTTATGACTCCCGGAAGCTCGCAGCTTCCCTTGATATGCTACCTTAATTATCTATACGCATTCTTTGCTTACTTCATAAAGTGTCAGGATTTCAGAGTGATTAGTCAATTTTGTTGTGATGGTTTGTTGGACTAATCTCCATGACATAGCTACACCTTTGTTAATAAAAACATGTCTTGTTTGTGATCTCCACTTATGGGGGATCAGATAAATAACATGCTTTTGTATATCCAACAAGGTAAGCGCATTCATATGAATAATATTAATTGTTACGTCCCGCTTCCAGTATATGGTGAGCGAGTACGTAACAAACATCCCATGCTACACAACATAAAAACACTCTAGTAACCGTATTCGTAATTGTCGCATGTAGGGTTCTAGGATAAGTTTTGTGAGACTCGTCTCACAATATCGATATATGTATACGGATACGCGAGTATTTACTGTTTAAGGTTTTTTTTTTTTTCAGTTTTCATGATTGTGTATAGTGTGATACTCCTGTTTTATTGAGTTTTTTATGACCATGTTTATTTTCTGACTACCCGAGACTTGTAGAATACATTTTGGCATTGTCATAAACCCTAGTTAGGACCGTGTATTGAACTAACCCAGAAAATTCTCAAAGAAAAAAAATTCTTCCGAAAAATCCGTTGGAGATCCGCGACACAATACTGGATCATCCGAATGGATTTTCTTCCTAAAGGCAAAACTTGATGTGACCAATCGAAAAATCCAAAGAAAATTCGCGAGATTTTGCCAAAAAAATAGATTATTTGTTAATTAAATTTCAATCTTCGTTAATTAAGTTTCTATAATTAAATTTCAATCTTTGTTAATTAACTTGAAATATTTTTTATTTTATAGTTACGACCCAAAAAAGAAGGATCTTGACGCCGATCATGAATTTCGATCGCTCGGTTATTACATTATAATTTGGAGTAGGTGGAAAAGTGAAGACCGACATGAATTGCATCCATGCAATATGATTGTAATCATTTTGAAAGGAACACGTGTAATATGCTAATTTTTGTATTAATTGCATCCAGACAATATGATTGTAATCATTTGTCAATTAGTTGTTTATTTCCTGTGAGATTCGTCTCACAGTATCGGTATTTATATACGGATACGTATTTTGTATTGTATTTTGTATTTTTTTAATTTTCGGAACGCTTTAAAATTTTCCCAAATTATAGATTTTCTCCTTGGCCGGTATACCGACGGTGTACCGGAGTATACCGACGGCATGCCGTCCGGACAGATTTTCCACATTTTAAATATTTTCGATTTCAGATATTTTCGTAAATAGTGTTTTCGATATTTTCATAAATAGTGTTTTGGATATTTTGATGAATAGTGTATAGATATTTTCGTGAATAGTGTAGATGCATTCTTTTATCCAATAGACAATTGGTTTTCTTTCAATGGCTAGGATTGATCTAGATTTTGACTTGGATCACGATCCAACGGTCACGATTAATTTATCCCTTCTATATATATCCTATGAGTTTCTCTCCTCTCTTTTCTTTTCTTCTCCATTTCCTCTTCCCTCTTCCTCAAACTTAGGAAGGCTTGGCCTTGAGGCCTAGAGTGTGGTTTCGGAACCCCTCTTGGTGGTGGAGTAGAAGATTAGGCTCGGTTGCTAAAACCTAGGCAAGTACATCTTGCTCAAAAGTGACATGACCATGCTATAATTTTTGTTTTCCATAGAAATTAAAGTTTTATTGTTCTATAATATGCTCCTCTAAATTGTTAACATGTTTAGTATATAGCACTTTCGGTTTTGATCGACAGTATTGCGTAGATCTGAGTTTCTAGATATAATTTTTGAGTATTTTGAAGTTTTGATCTATCAAATGTTTTAATTTGTGAAAAATAATACTTCCATGTTGTTGGAAATTCAATTCTATTCAATTTTGACTTTTGAAAGTCCGAATTTCGATTTAAAATAAAGTTTTTATGGCCGAAACAAGTTTTAGCGAAAATCTGGATTTTGTTGCTGTTTGGAAAAAGGGTATACCGCCGGTATACCGCAGTATACCACCGGTATGCCGGTTTTTGCACCAGAAACCTTATGTCTTTAGCCCGGTATACCGCCGGTATACCGCAGTATACCGCCGGTATGCCGTTTTATGCTATTTTAGGCTGTTTTTGTCCGTTTTTGTCCGTTTTTGATAATTTCTCGGTTGTAATGAACTCTTAACATGATTAGATGACCTTGGATAGTTAAAGAATAATTGTACACTCTATATACATGGTACATGCTTATGTTCACGTATTGTTCTATGTCCAGATTATAGATAGTGGCCTGTTATGGTGCACTCCAGATTACTATATATGCCTAGCTCGATTTAGTGGCTCGTAGTAGTGCACTCATGACTTGATTTTCTTATTAATTTCTAGACCCGAGATATGAGTACATGTTCTTTCTTGACACCGTGGATATAGCTTGTTGAATGTTTAATCTATTGCATCTTGGCACTGGACAATCGAGTGTGAGTATTGTTCCGTGTATCACGTGATGTTAGTACGGGAATGTTCGTAAGTGATAACTTACGAATTACTCGTATATAACATACGTCATCTTAGGAAATTCTTGAGTGTCCATGACTTGAGAATTTGACATGAATATGATAAGGTAAATGACTAGTAAATTCAAGTAGATCATTGTAGGAGGAAATTCGCACTACCAACCCCGAGCTCCAAGGGCCCCATGAGGCATGGCTCAACCCTGCTAGGCAAGGGCTCCATTACCTGCCAAGTTTGCGCGTATTGATATACGATCGAGTCACATGTCGTGCCGGGTTGCGGTACAGTCAGTTATATGTTTTTTCTTTACTAGTATATGATATGGTTGTTCATGTTACAAGTCTAGACATGTTTCATCTGCCAGCAGTCTTATTGGGCAATAGATGTACTACTCGTACCCCTGGACATCCGAGTATCTGCAGTTAGGTAGTTGCGAAAATCCTCAACTTGCATACTAGTAATTAGGATTGTGATAACCCTAGCTAGTTAATGATAGCAAGCCGTAGGCAATGATTGGCCGTGCACTTTTGATTGTGTGTTACTTTATATGCTCTTGTGTCAGTGAGTGGCCAGAGGCTAAGTTCTGCTAGGAAAAAGATCTGTAACCCCGGTCCTTGTTTGGTTTAAGGGTTGTAGCACCGATTCCTAGTAGTTCCTAAACCCCTTGTTGCTCACCGGATTATTCTGTTCCATAGCTATATTGTTCAGTATTTCCATTCAGTCATTTATATCTTTGAGATACGTGCATTGGTACCGCACTAGTCTCGATCCGCATTTATTTACTTCTGTCATTATGATATTGTGTTGTTGTTGGGTTTTGTCGTGCACCTCGAGCTTCCTTGTGGTACTTGCTATTTGGGGCCTGACCCCACTGGTTTTGTTTGGCCAGATTTACCGCTGGAGCCCGAGGATTCTCCCTACCTTTCTCTGGATAACCCGCCGCCTGCTTAGATCTGCGGTTGTTCCTCCTCGCGAGTGGGTTCCCTTTTTGTGCCGCTCGTGTTTTATTTCATTTTGGTGGTGTTAGCTAGGGCATGTGTTAGCCCTATTATTTTGAGACTTTCTCAGACTTCGGTCAACATGATGTATTATATTAGATCTAGACTGATATAGTGATCATGTATATTGGTACTTTGCTAGTGTAGTATTTTGTATTCACTAGCTTCATAATCATGTATGATATAGTATTTTGGGACGCCTCTTTACTTTCATATTTGATATACTCTTGATACTTGTTGTTGTTGGATTGAGATAGGATTTGTTCGACCATATGAGTCGTCAGTGGCATACTAGAGTCTTCCCACTTGTCTTCTAGACAGCTTTTATCGTATATTGGGGTATTGGCGTACTCTAATACACATAGCGGCTTTGTTTCGTCCCTACTTTCCAGTATTCTGGTTCTGGGGCATGACAGGGTTTTTTTGGTGGCCCATGCAGGTCTGTCTTCAGACTTATGGGGGATTCATCTTGTTAGAATCTTAATCCTATAATTGTCTTCATTTGATCTCCCTTTGCTAATCACATTCTCGTTTTCCTTGAACTGTAAACATGATTGACATATCCTTGTTCTATTCCTGTCCATTATTGATATCACGTGTCCTTATCATTCACGGACACCCAACCTTCTTATCTATTTCTTTTGAGGATTTTATTGCTCCATCTTCTTCCTTGGTTCAGGCAATATGTCGGTATAAGACCCCGCCTCCACAGACTCAGGTACCAGTACCATCTCAGCATCTGGTGACAGCTCAGTTCACTTCACTCCAGTCAGTTCAGCTAATAAAGTCAGCCCGAATCCCGTGTTCAACACCTCCTTCCGACGTGGTCTCAACAGTTTCAATGTCAGCATTCGGCGCAGTTTACCCAGGTCCAGTAAGTCAGATAAAATCAGCAGCAGGTAAGAGCAGCAGTCCCAATGCATAGGCAGAGAGAGTTTGTTATCATAGAGCAGATGTTGGCTGAGGACAGTCGGATTGTTGGTAAACATCTGAGGCGTTCCTTCAGTCATTCTTATTTTTGGGTTTCGTTGACGGCCTTGTATTCCATTCATACCCAGAGTACAATGGTCGCCTCGACATATTCGACGAGTGAATACGAGTTTCTCGTACCACTCATTTGCCTCCGTATCTCGTGATACTCGATATCTATCATGTATCCCGACTACGTAGGTGCGACCTGGATTAGAGCCATGTGTTCGACTGAGTCGTTGGTACCGACTTACTTCGAAACTTGACCCTTGTCCACTTTGTGAGTCAGCATAGGCAAGCGAGGACGAATCCCTACTCAACTGACTCAGGGATTATATTATTCCATATACCCCATTTTCTTGTATTATATATATGTATGTATTTACTATTTTTCGTATTTATTTAAATTCTGTATCTCAAATATCACTTGTACACAGGATGTTTTCTTTCGATGTGTTATGATTTTATATTGTTTTAGCATGTGTATTTTTGCTCGACTGGCTTTAGGAAATTCCGAGGACGAAATTTTCTAAGTTGTGGAGAGTTGTGAGACTCGTCTCACAGTATCGGTATTTATATACGGATACGTATTTTATATTGTATTTCGTATTTTTTCAATTTTCGGAACGCTTTAAAATTTTCCCAAATTATAGATTTTCTCCTTGGCCGGTATACCGACGGTGTACCGGAGTATACCGACGGCATGCCGCCCGGACAGATTTTCCACATTTTAGATATTTTCGATTTCAGATATTTTCGTAAATAGTGTTTCCGATATTTTCATAAATAGTATTTTGGATATTTTGATGAATAGTGTATAGATATTTTCGTGAATAGTGTAGATGCATTCTTTTATCCAATAGACAATTGGTTTTCTTTCAATGGCTAGGATTGATCTAGATTTTGACTTGGATCACGATCCAACGGTCACGATTAATTTATCCCTTCTATATATATCCTATGAGTTTCTCTCTCCTCTCTTTTCTTTTCTTCTCCATTTCCTCTTCCCTCTTCCTCAAGCTTAGGAAGGCTTGGCCTTGAGGCCTAGAGTGTGGTTTCGGAACCCCTCTTGGTGGTGGAGTAGAAGATTAGGCTCGGTTGCTAAAACCTAGGCAAGTACATCTTGCTCAAAAGTGACATGACCATGCTATAATTTTTGTTTTCCATAGAAATTAAAGTTTTATTGTTCTATAATATGCTCCTCTAAATTGTTAACATGTTTAGTATATAGCACTTTCAGTTTTGATCGACAATATTGCGTAGATCTGAGTTTCTAGATATAATTTTTGAGTATTTTGAAGTTTTGATCTATCAAATGTTTTAATTTGTGAAAAATAATACTTCTATGTTGTTGGAAATTCAATTCTATTCAATTTTGACTTTTGAAAGTCCGAATTTCGATTTAAAATAAAGTTTTTATGGCCGAAACAAGTTTTAGCAAAAATCTGGATTTTGTTGCTGTTTGGAAAAACGGTATACCGCCGGTATACCGCAGTATACCGCCGGTATGCCGGTTTTTGCACCAGAAACCTTATGTCTTTAGCCCGGTATACCGCCGGTATACCGCAGTATACCGTCGGTATGCCATTTTATGCTGTTTTAGGCTGTTTTTGTCCGTTTTTGCCCGTTTTTGTCCGTTTTTGATAATTTCTCGGTTGTAATGAACTCTTAACATGATTAGATGACCTTGGATAGTTAAAGAATGATTGTACACTCTATATACATGGTACATGCTTATGTTCACGTATTGTTCTATGTCTAGATTATAGATAGTGGCCTGTTATGGTGCACTCCAGATTACTATATATGCCTAGCTCGATTTAGTGGCTCGTAGTAGCGCACTCATGACTTGATTTTCTTATTGATTTCTAGACCCGAGATATGAGTACATGTTCTTTCTTGACACCGTGGATATAGCTTGTTGAATGTTTAATCTATTGCATCTTGGCACTGGACAATCGAGTGTGAGTATTATTCCGTGTATCACGTGATGTTAGTACGGGAATGTTCGTAAGTGATAACTTACGAATTACTCGTACATAACACACGTCATCTTAGGAAATTCTTGAGTGTCCACGACTTGAGAATTTGACATGAATATGATAAGGTAAATGACTAGTAAATTCAAGTAGATCATTGTAGGAGGAAATTCGCACTACCAACCCCGAGCTCCAAGGGCCCCATGAGGCATGGCTCAACCCTGCTAGACAAGGGCTCCATTACCTACCAAGTTTGCGCGTATTGATATACGATCGAGTCACATGTCGTGCCGGATTGCGGTACAGTCAGTTATATGTTTTTCTTTACTAGTATATGATATGGTTGTTCATGTTACAAGTCTAGACACGTTTCATCTGCCAGCAGTCTTGTTGGGCAATAGATGTACTACTCGTACCCCTGGACATCCGGGTATCTGCAGTCAGGTAGTTGCGAAAATTCTCAACTTGCATACTAGTAATTAGGATTGTGATAACCCTATCTAGTTAATGATAGCAAGCCGTAGGCAATGATTGGCCGTGCACTTTTGATTGTGTGTTACTTTATATGCTCTTGTGTCGGTGAGTGGCCAGAGGCTAAGTTCTGCTAGGGAAAAGATCTGTAACCCTGGTCCTTGTTTGGTTTAAGGGTTATAGCACCGATTCCTAGTAGTTCCTAAATCCCTTGTTGCTCACCGGATTATTCTGTTCCATAGCTATATGTTCAGTATTTCCATTCAGTCATTTATATCTTTGAGATACGTGCATTGGTACCGCACTAGTCTCGATCCGCATTTATTTACTTCTGTCATTATGATATTGTGTTGTTGTTGGATTTTGTCGTGCACCTCGAGCTTCCTTGTGGTACTTGCTATTTGGGGCCTGACCCCATTGGTTTTGTTTGGCCAGATTTACCGCTGGAGCCCGAGGATTCTCCCTACCTTTCTCTGGATGACCCGCCGCCTGCTTAGATCTGCGGTTGTTCCTCCTCGCGAGTGGGTTCCCTTTTTGTGCCGCTCGTGTTTCATTTCATTTTGGTGGTGTTAGCTAGGGCATGTGTTAGCCCTATTATTTTGAGACTTTCTCAAACTTCGGTCAACATGATGTATTATATTAGATCTAGACTGATATAGTGATCATGTATATTGGTACTTTGCTAGTGTAGCATTTTGTATTCACTAGCTTCATAATCATGTATGATATAGTATTTTGGGACGCCTCTTTACTTTCATATTTGATATACTCTTGATACTTGTTGTTGTTGGATTGAGATAGGATTTGTTCGACCATAGGAGTCGTCGGTGACATGCTAGAGTCTTCCCACTTGTCTTCTAGACAGCTTTTATCGTATATTGGGGTACTGGCGTACTCTAATACACGTAGCTGGCTTTGTTTCGCCCCTACTTTCCAGTATTCTGGTTCTGGGGCGTGACATTTCCTTAAAGACATACTAGTATTGTCGGGTAGCGGTTATGAGGTATTTTTAGAGTAACGAAAATGAACAGTTATCAGGGATCCGATTTTCGGTGGTTTTAAGTAGCGATTTTTAAACCAGTCAAATCCTTGCTTGGTAATTCATTAACTAGCGATTCTGAAAGTTTTCTATAATAATAAAATTATATTTATGTCCATATATAAATAAAAGTCATCTTGATAAAATATGGGTTTATGGACGTGAAGTTAACCCCTACATCAAAAAGTCTTTCATGTATTATTGTCTCAGAAATAACTCTGCACCCAATGGAGCTCCAAGGACAAGTACAAGGCAAGTTCCTCGATTTTTTTTAAATCGTAAAGAAAGAGCAGCCGCGGGAAGAAAACAAAGAGAAACAGAAAGAAAAAAAATGGTTTAGTTATTAGTAGTTATATTTATGTATTTTTTTCGATGATATAAATGGAATAAAATAATAAAGTCATCCAAAATCTACCAATTTTGGGTGTTTATAAAGCCACAAAAAAAATACATTATACCAATTTTGGGTGGTTTTTGAGCCGACAAAATCCAGTGGCTCAAAAAAATTGACAAGCAGGGGTTTTCATAAAAAGTTGGTTTAAAAACACCCCAAAGCGGTCAAAACACCATTACCAAGCAGACCCTTATGGTTACATTGTGTTCTTATCATCCTAAATAAAAATTTGAGGTTATTTTGAAATGTGATGTTATTAAACTCTACTTGTGTGATTGTTTGAATCTATTGTGGTGTTGAAATTGATGAGTGTCATTGCTTATCATATATGTCGTATCATATTGCGATTCATATTGTCATATCATTTTGCGTATATATGTTTGTGGCTCATATTGCCATATCATATTGTGTATCCTATTTTATAGATAGATGTTATAAAATTGAGAGATTTATCTATAAGATAGATTTAAAATTTTGATTTTTTTAAAATAGAATAGATAATTGAGAGACTCTAAAACAGATTTAAAATTGAGAGACTTATCTCTAAAATCTGTTTATTTTGAAATGAACAAAATTGAGAGACTTATCTGTAAAATTTATTTATACCAAAAATTGATTTATAGACGGTAAGTATGAAGGTTTATTTTAAAATGAGCAAAATTGAGAGACTTATCTATAAGATAGATTTAATTTTTTTTTTTAAAACCAAGTAGATAATTTATTTATTTTTAAACGAGTAGATAATTTATTTATCTCTAAAATAGATTTAAAAATATTTATAAAGGTAACTTATCGAATATATAAACATATAAAATCCTTACTTGAGGTTAACTTATCGAATATATAAACATATAAAATCCTTACGTGAGGTTTCCATGATTATTAAATACTTTTTTCTAGGACTGTCAATTTTTTGGGCAGTCAGGACTGCCAAAATTTATGGCAGAAAAGTATTTAGGACTGCCAGAAATTGTGGCAGTCCTAAAGTCGACTTGACCGATTGAAATTACTATGTTAGGGCTTATTTTCGTCATAATAATGGAGTGAAATATACATTTTAGGGTTTATTTTCATGCATTGTTTGTGATAAAAGAATATTATGGTTTATTCCATACATTATTTGTGAGCAAGAATGAAATATAAATTTTATGGTCCGACTATTGGCACCCCACCCATTTCTAAGTACACCCCAAAATTAAATAAAAAATAAAAAAAAACCTAAAAGTCCTATTCTACCCCCGCTGAGTACACCCCACTCTCCTCCCTCCCCCCCTCCTCCTCCTCCCCCGCCGCCTCTCCTCCTCCTCCGACCAGTCCCCCTCCTCCTCCCCGCCGCCTCTCCTCCCCCTCCGACCAGTCCCCCTCCTCCTCCCGTTAAAAGTCCTATAAATTTTTTATTTTTATGCATTTTTTTTGTGAGGAAGGAAGTATTAGGACTTGTACCTTGCATTTTTTTTTATAGTAAAAGACTAGATTGTTCGAGTATTTTTTTTTTCTCAAACTTGGACCGGAACTAACCTAGATAAGTTTGAATGTGCCATTATAAATAATTTAATTCAAACAAATATAAAAACTAAAATAATAATAGTCAATCAAGCAACCAACCAGAGAAGGAAGGAATCACCCATTATTTCTAGTCTTACAATCTCTATGCTCTGTTGACAGAGACCCTTCCACTGCTCTCCATCTTCTCGTCACATTTATAAATCCTTCCTTTTCCTTTCTTTCCTTTCCCATTTCCCATTGTGCTGTCTGCCTTGCCAAGAGGTCAAAGCTGGGAAATTTCCGGGATTTTCCTCCATTTTTTTGGCTGGTTGGTCTCCTCTCTCATCTGGGTCTTCACTTTTTTTTGCATTTTCTTGCTTTTGGTGGCAGAAAGTTGAGAGCTTGGTTGATCTATTGTTATGTATGCTGTGGATTTCTGGATTGGTTTCAGAATTTTTGGTTTTTGTTTCAGTTGGGTTTCTGTCCCTTTCATAATTTTATGTAAAAAAAGTTTAGATTTTGATTATGCCTAGATGTGTTTGATTTGGTTTGTGTTAAAAGCAGAAGTTTTGATCGTTTTCATAAGATCTATAACCGTCTTATGTTTTCTATACTCATTTTCTGTATAAATTGAGTACATAATTTACTGCAAAGCTATCGTTTAATAAAGTTATAGTTTGGTATCAATCTGGTCCTCCAATTATGATCACGTTTATTTTTTGATGTTTATAGTTTTTTGTAATTGTTTATTTTTATAGGATTTTTTAAAACTTTTTTCTCACTTATTAATATTAATTTGTACCTACATTCCATCTTATTAAAATAAATTTTTTACTTACATCCCACTTTTTGTATTTCGAAAATTAAAAGTTTTTTTTTAATGTTTCTTTACAAACACAAAAAGTGGGATATAAGTACAAATTCATATTAATGTCATTTTTTTGTTTTTTAATGTTTTTCTATGTTTCTCTGTAAATTGTATCCGACTCTTCAATTTCTGCTTCTTGATCTCCTCAAAAATAGTAAGCGTCTAAAGCATGTAGGAGTTGTAATTATGTACACTTATTGTAATGTAGAATTTTTCACTTCTATATACTCATATTTGCTTCTATTGCTTGCTTATTTCAAGGCAGGTAATAGAAAACTTTTGTTTTCAACTGCTGGAGCAAATTGATCATTCCATTGTTGAAGATTAACTTGAGTAATCCATAGATGGGTTCAGAAGGGCCTTCAGTTGTAACTTTTCATGTTACTGGGTTTAAGAAGTTTCACGGAGTTTGCGAAAACCCGACAGAAACAATTGTCAGCAATTTGGAAGGGTATCTGCAGAAAAACGGAGTACCCAAAGGCCTTGTTCTTGGAAGTTGCAATGTTCTTGAGACCGCCGGAGAGGGAGCACTTGGCGAGCTTAATAAAGTATTCCAGTCGTCTGTGGTCAGTCCGGATAACGAATCTTTGAACCCACAGCGTGTTATTTGGGTCGGTTGCACACTTGTTCTTCTTCCTCCATTATATGTCAATATTTATGCCAGTGCTAATATCTTTATGTATATTATAGTTGAGATCGAATACATTATACATATGGCTCATATTGTAGAATGAGCCATGCCATATTGGATCAATAGGAGAAAAGATTCCACATGGTTCAACATGGCAATGCTATTTTTTTCATTTTTACATCTTTTCTCGGCTCATTCTACAATATAAGCCACTGGCTCATATCTCTTTATATATATATATATATATATATATATATATATATATATATATTTTTGGAAAAAGGGTAAATTTTATTCCATCAACGCAATAAGGTTACAACATAGAGATACAATCCCATCTCAGGGGGACATTACTAGTACATCCGACTCAATGTTATGGAGGATGCCCCCCAGTGGGGTGGACAGTCCCTCATAGATGCGCCGGTTCCTCTCCCGCCAGACATGCCAAACTGATGCAGCAAGTCTCAACCTAGCACGCCTGGCCCAGCTCTGCTCCTTGCCCCTGCAATCCCCAATCCACTTAAGGATTTCTCTGAAGTCACGCTCCCTTCCAACCCCTCCCAAGTGTCTCCGGCTCTGCTCTGCCCAGATGCTCCACGCCACATGGCACTGAAAGAACAGATGCCCAATGGACTCAGTCTTTGTCTCACACAAAACACACTTAGGGTCAGGGACAGAAACCCCGAACCGAAGCAGTCTGTCCCTAGTAAGCAACCGGCCCAGCACCAGTTTGTATGCAGACAGTTGCATCTTCCTGGCAAGCCCCTTCCCCCAGACAAAGTCGTATTCTTCAATATCATCGAAGTGTGGGCGGACAAGGTCATAGCAGCTGCTAAATCGGAACTCTCCTGCACCCTCCGAGCGGCCGGGAGGGGCCCAAATCCAAACATCAGACAGTGCCGTAGGGGTGATCTGCACCTGTCTGATCTCCTCACCTAACGGAGCAGTGAAACGATACTCCTCTGGCCTCCAGACCCCACCACGGATGATGTGCCTACAAGTCAGACCTCTGTAGGCCACGCCGTCCCTCTGGGGACCCAGCATCTCCAGGAGCGACTGACCCGAGATCCATGGATCCAGCCATAGGTCCGTCTCCCCTCCCTCTCTCATCCTCCTCCGCATAGCCGTCCGAAGTACAGGGCGGTTCCTCAGGATATGCTTGAAAGACACAGAGAAGTTGTTGTCAATTTCACATACCCAGAAGTTCCTGCCCCGGAGATACCGACTAGTCATCCAGGCCGACCATAGAGAATCACCCTGAAGGAACCTCCATGCTAGCTTGATCCCCGCCGCCTCCCTGACAGAAACAAGAGATCGCAGACCCACACCTCCCTCCTTCCTGGGCCGACATAGCTGCTCCCAAGAGATGGCATGAATCCCCCCATGCCAAATGAACTTGGCACATATGCCCTCAATCTTTCTGATAGTAGCCAAGGGGACCATAATCGATTGGAGCCAGAACAGAGCAATAGCAGAAATAACCGAACGAACCAGCTCAATACGCCCGCCAAACGATAGGCCAGCCGCCTGCCAGCCCTCTACCCTCCTCTGTGCAAAATCCACCAGACTCTGACAATCACGGTCCTTCGCATAGTTGACGGAAAGGGGCACCCCTAGATATTTCACCGGGAGGTCCCCCTTTTCCACCCCAAGCTCCATGGCCCGCTCCTCCTTCAAAGTGCAGGAGTTGCTGAAGTAGACTTTGCTCTTGTCCCTGTTTAACCGAAGGCCCGATAGCTGTCCGAACTCCTCCATCACTGCCGCAAGCTCCCTCATCCCTCGCATGGAAGGCCTCAACAAGACCAAAAGGTCGTCTGCATAAATGAGATGAGAGACCACCGGAGAGACCCTGCTGTATATCGGTACAATCCTCTCCCGATGTACCGCGATGTCCATCAAACAGGTGAAATACTCCATCACAAGGGTGAATAGGTAGGGGGAAAGCGGGTCCCCCTGCCGAAGCCCCCTGCTGCTGCCGAAGAACCCGTAAGGGATGCCCTGAATGAGGACCGAGAAAGTAGGAGAGGTGATGCACTCTCTGACTCTATCCACCCAAGTCTCGGAGAAGCCCATCACACCCATCAAGTGACAGAGGAAGTCCCTGTTGACGGTGTCGTAGGCTTTCCTCAGGTCGAGCTTCACACAGGCCTTCATCCCTCCAGGCTTGTGAAACTCCCGAATCAGCTCATGAGCCAGTAGGCTATGCTCCGCAATAGACCGCCCCTTAATGAAGGCCGCCTGATTCCGAGAAACCAGACCCTGCATAGCATCCTCCATCCTCCTGCACATAAGATGAGTAATTATTTTATACAAATAATTACAGCAAGCAATCGGTCGAAAGTCAGCAAGAGAAGTCGCCCCCTCCTTCTTAGGCACAAGTGTCAGGAAGGTGTGGTTCAGTTCCTTCAGGAGCTTGCCCGTAACAAAGAACTCCTGAACAGCCGTAAGGACCGGGGCCTTGAGGATACCCCAATGGCGCTTGTAGAAGCCACTGGAGAATCCATCCGGCCCAGGAGCCTTGGAAGCATCTGCCTGCATCACAATCGCCTCCACCTCCGCCATCCGGATAGGAGCCATAAGAAGACTATTGCCGTACTCCGTGATCAACGTCTTCGTAATCAGCTGCGGGAAAACCGAGGGATAGTCCGTCTGATGATAAAGCTCAGAGTAGAACCGGACAACCTCCTCCTGGATAGCACCCTGGTCGGTCACAAGACGCCCGTCCCTGCCAATCAGTCTCTGAATACGGTTCCGGTGCTGACGCGCCCGGATGACATCATAGAAGAATTTGGTGCAGCGATCCCCATCCTTGAGCCAGGAGCATTTGGCCCGTTGGGCCGCACTAATCTCCTGCTGTAGCCTCAAGGTGTTGACCTCTGCAGCCAACCTCTTCTCTCTAGCCGCCATCTCCCCACTCATCATGTCGCCTTGAAGCTCTGACTGCAGGTCTCTCAACTCCGCCTCCTTCTCCTGTAAGGAAGTCCGGGGAAGTGCCCTCACCCAGTCTCTGATGGCGCGTTTGGTTTTCTTCAGCCTATGAACCATACAAAACTGGGCAGTGCCGATCGCCTCCTGGCTAAGACCTCCCACCACAGTCTCCTCGTATCCAGCCGAGAGGAACCAACTGTTGTCATACCGAAACGGCCGGGCCCTCCATCTGGGACTCTCCACGAAGCGCACCAGGATCGGCGAGTGGTCACTGGTCCCCGCAGGGAGCCCCTCAGCCACAGAGGCGGGGAATAGGCGGAACCAATCACTGTTCCCCAAAGCACGATCCAGCTGGCAAGCCACCCTGCTCACCACCGCCTTGTTGTGCCAAGTCCAAATGTGCCCTATCCTCTCCAGATCCCTGAGCCCGGACTGGAGCAAGCAAGACTGAAAATTCGAGAGGATCTGGTCCGGGACCGGCCGCCCCCCTAGCTTCTCTCCCCGGTATAGCGTAGCATTGAAGTCTCCCATAATAAGTAAGGGGAGATGACGATGCATCGCTAAAGAACTCAGCCTGATGATGTCCTGCCACAAGGTCTCCCGCCGCCTCCTGTCGTTGTGCCCGTAGACGGCACCAAGTAAGAAACGGAACCCCCTTGTTGGTGAAGGAGATAGCCACCAGCTGGTCAGACATGAAAACCTCCTCACCTCCCAACTAGCTCCATTCCATCTAACCCAGATCCTCGCCATATCACAGAGACCAAGGTTGTGAAGCTGGACCCAGTCCGTAGGAGTTCTACGGGTCAGAGTTTTCGCCCCCCTGATCTTAGTCTCCAGTAAGATCGAGATTTCACACTTTTCCTTCCTCAGCACCTCACTAATCTCCCTCCATCTCCCCAGAGAACACCCTCCCCCGGACATTCCAGGCAAGGGCCGACATCTAAACCGCGGGTGGGGTCCCCTGAACATCCTCTGAAGGAGCACCCGGGGAGAGTGCAACCTCCATATCTCTGGTATCCTCATCTCCATTATATATATATATATATATATATATATATATATATATATATATATATATATATATGCAAATGACCTCTAGCCTAGTGGTTAAGAGAGATGCATGCGGCCCAAGTGGTCGGGAGTTCGAGCCTCAGTGGAGGCGAGTTCGCCACAAGTACCCATTGCTTCAAAAAAAAGAATATATATATATATATATATATATATATATATATATATATAGGATTCCATACCTCTCTTTACTGCACTTGTTTGGTTATTTAATTCTTGTTAGAATGCATTGATGTGTAAGAAAATTTCCACTCTCTCCCTTAGAGGAAGCTATTTCATACCCACATGACTATATGACTATATGAGCAACATTTTGAAGCAAAGTATATAGTTATAGTAATAATATGATTGCATTTTGACATATCTGAATTAAGTTATTATAGATATCTGAATATGGACTTACTAAATTGATTACATGTTTAGTTTGAAGTAAATTAAAGCTTGTTTTTCGTTTTCTTTAACAATAAAGCTAATTCTTCATCGAGAATGAGTTTCTTCGTTGGTGTCATTGCTCCTATTTCATTAACACGGGCTATGCTTTATTACCTGTGAGTTTGACCCACCCTTTGGATTAACTTTGTGTTTTCTTTGGTTGACAAATAATCAATAGAACACCTCAATATTTTAATGTAATGGCTCACAATGCTCATCATTGATTGTTATATTAAAATTTTCAACTATTAGATAGTATAGCTTCTTGACAATTGTTCAATATTATATGATTATATCAGAGCTGTAAAAAGGATTGTGTTTTGCTAATGTAACAAAGACATGAGCCTTAAGAGAGCCTAATGGAGGAAAATGACTCAATAGCCGACCCAAAATTTTGGGCGAAAGGCTTTTTGTTGTAGTTGTTCAATATTATATCAACAACACCTCATCAGCTTCTGTAATGAAGCAGAATTCAGCATTCAAGAAACCTCCTAAAAGAAAAACCTTAAAAATCAGTTATTTACCGGTATCTATCTTTATGGATTAGTTTCATTACTTGCTACCAAAACTTTGGGCAGAGTAAGCGACCACAGAAATACCTAGTACAGCCAATTGGTACACAAATTGCTAGTTTTTGTATGGCCGCCTCCAAGAATTAGACTTGGGATTTTCCTTTCCTAAACAAAGCTTAGCACCTCCCTAGTAATCCCCTATGGGCAGAAAGCGTGCTCTACAATACTGGTCAATTCAATTCCCTGCATATGCCTAGCATTGCTTAATGTCTCTAGGCTAGGAAAGTCCAGAAAAAGGAAAAGTACTTGTGTAGGACTATTTATTCCCAGGGATATTGAATCTATCTTTCAGTCTATTTCTTTTAGATTGTTCATTTGTTGTGTTACCAATTCCATGACCTATATCAACATATATCAACAACAAAACAATAACAACAACAACAACAATGACAAAGCCTTAATCCCATACTATTGAGATTGGCTACATGAATCCTTTTCTTCCACTTAGCTCTATTAGGTTATCCTCTCTCAAATATTAGGAAATGCAACCTCAACCAAGTTTCTTGAGCATTATCCTTAGTCTAGCAGTTCCCTTAACTAAGATCTCATCAACTGTCCTAACTAGTGCATCTACTGTCCTAACTAGTGCATCTACTGGTCTCTGTTGGACATGTCCAAAGCATATGTGGCGATTTTCTCTCATCCGTCCTCAATTGCCACCACCAATTTCCTACAAAATCGCTCATTTTCATCCTATCTTTTACTGTATCGTCACCTAGGAAGCATGGACACTCGAAAATCAGATTCGTGTGTGTGTGTGTCTAGCATGACATAGACACTCCATAATATACTAAAACATACCAAATCCAAGGGGGTTTCCATGTCGCGGTGTCCATGTGGGTGTTGTGTCCTATTTGTTCTGTGCAATATATAACTTACTCATCAGTCTCATTTCCGTTGAACTCATTTTTGGACATGTTTCTTAATTTCCCGACATACTGACCTGTAAGGCATGATTATTATTACTGCTACTGTTTATAGCGTTCCTCCCATGGCCTGTTTGGTCACAGGAAACTGGAACTGTAGGAATATAAATTCCAGAAATTAGCCTAATTTATGTCATTATGTTAGTTTCTTGAGAAGTAAATGCCACTGAGATTATGTTTCTAACTTTATACAGAAGTAGAGAATTAATTCACTCACAAAACATGTTAAAGCAAAATTTTGAAATCCAATGGAATCGATCTGCTGATTGCGTGAAGCCCACATATATGTAACAGTCTTCCAGAAATGGAGAAATCATTTTTGCAACCAAACAAGAAAAAACGGACTTATGAGATTTCCATTTCATTAACTACAGGTGCTACTTGTGGTTCAAATCATTGTAACCAACACATCTTCTAGACAATGTCGGAAATGTGATTTGAACCCACACCCTTCATGAAGACCAGAAGTTTGAGTATGCCTTAGACCACTTTGCCGTTTCTGAGCTTCCATGACTGGTTATATCAGTCATATGAATTCCTTTCTACTACGACAACAACAACAACAAAGCCTTTATCCCATATTTTCGGGGTCGGCTAATTGCTTTCTGTTGAAGTTCTTAAATTTTCAGCTTCATTAACTTTTGAATTTATGATTTCCTTGCTGCTTTCATACAAAGTTTATACCTTATGTTGACTGCTTGAATCAAGTTGATGGATAAAATGATCATAGAATAGCAGTTAGCCATAGAAATATCTCCACGATTCAATTGTTGTATTGTGATTTTTTTCAATTTTCAAATATCTACATGGGTTTGTTCCTCGTCTCTTTCCGTGCCATCCTGTGTGGATGTTCACTGTTAACTAAAGAATGTTATGTCACTTTCTTATTACTTTTTGGTCCATTTATCTTATAAAAACATTAAGTTTCCATATTGGATTGTTGTCTACCAGCTTCACCTCGGAGTTAATAGTGGTGCAACAAGATTTGCAATTGAGACTCAAGCAGTTAATGAAGCTACTTTCCGATGTCCGGATGAGCTAGGATGGAAACCGCAGGCAAGCTATGATTGCTTTCTGTCTATATTATCAGCCAATTATATTTTTTTTTCTTTCCAAGTTTACTTTATTCTCATCTTAATTTGTATTGCAGAAAATCCCTATCATCGCTGCTGATGGTGGTATTGCACGGAGTAGAGAGGTAAAATGCCTATAGACTCCAACGACATAATTATAGTAAAACTTCTACTTGAGGTTGTAGGTTATTTATGAAGGATTTCCATTATTATTTTGTTATGATAATATCTGGAAAAATGTGTATCTTATACAAACTGGCATAAATAGACTATCACTAGAGGTCATTAGATGAGCTATGAGAGAAACCTTTTAATAAAGGATGGTCACAGCATGTTCTTACGGTTGACATTTAGCTCTACGTATCAACTGTTCAGTACATTTAGCATTCAAGAATGATATAATTAAATTAGTTGGAGTTTTTACACCATATAGGAAGGGATCCATGTACAGTTACATGTACAAAACAATAGAAGGATTTGAATAGAGACATCAGAAACGATTTGAAAGTGGAGAAATCGTTAGGGGTTTTCGGTAGGAAGCAAAATTTACAAATGGCATCCTGAACAGTTGGAATCGGGGATGCTCATAAGCTGTTATTGTTCATTGTAGACAACTTGTACCAGTACTTTCTTTTTATTTGCTAATTTGGTATTAGTAGTTGCTACAGTCTTTAGTAGGAACAAAGGAAACGATTCATGCGTCCAGGTTGGAAATTTGGAAAGACTTCGCCTTTGTTGTTGTTGATGTTTTTGTTATGTGTGAGGATAATAAATATGTTGAAATCCTGTACGGCTTGATACATATGCATATAGAACTATCAAGGTTGTTCTAACAGGAACATCGCCATTGACTTTAACCGATTCTTGAATTCAAGTTATATGAACACGTTTGGTATTTGGTTTCACCAAAATCACCGTTAGGAACCCTTGAGGAATAACTTAAGTGTTTCCCTTCTGAAATTCTCTGTGCATCTTATTATTAAATAAGATTAATCTGAAAGTAAGAATCAAGAATTAAACAAGAACAATTTCAGACTCCTTGTCCGCTTGGGTGGGTGAGATAACCTTGTTACTTGACCAATTAGAAGGCCTAAGTTATAGTCTTAAGTGGTTAATGTAGGGGGACCAGATACCTCCAGTAGGAAAATAAAATCGACTCAAGTTGAAGCGTATGTCTTAAATTCCTATCTGTGGCCCTGACCAAAAGTTATTTTTTTTTATATTGTGATTTCCTCTAGCCCCCTTGATACAATTTGACGCTCCAATGCTAACCTGGTCCTAACTAGAGAAAGGTATTCAAACAAAACGAATAAGAGGAATAATTACCAAAAAAGGTAGAATGACCAAATGCGACCAAGATTGGTTTATTCCATCTTTCCATGCTACAAAAACTTGGTAGTGTACGATTTTGTGATTGAGATTCCCTGATGTCAATATCTCGTGAAGTCCCATGGTGTCAACCAAACATGGAAGAATGCATGAGATATTGGAAATTCTCTTGCCCATTATCTCATACATATGTGCCCAGTTTTATGCATTCTTTCATATTTGGTTGGCATCATTATGAGATATTGACATTATGGGATCTCAGTCCATGATTTTGGGCCCACTACATTTTCACATTGTTGTTGTTTTAAGTCCTTGCCACGTGCATCAAAACTCTAAAGTGTTGGTGAGAGTTGAGGGTTAATATTAATATTACTCAACATGACTCTGCAGGTCGAAGGTCGAGTCGAAGGTCGAGTCCTAGTCCACGATTTTGGGCCCACTACATTTTCACATTGCTGTTGTTTTAATTCCTTGCCACGTGCATCAAAACTCTAAAGTGTTGGTGAGGGTTGAGGGTTAATATTAATATTACTCAACACGACCCCGTAGGTCGAAGGTCGAGTTTGTGGACCAAGAACTTGATTCACGCTGCGATATTACTCAACACGACCCCGTAAGTCGAAGGTCGAGTTTGTGGACCGAGAACTTGATTCACGCTACGGTATTTTTTTAAATCTGCTTGTAGTTAATGTGTGCCAGAGGATTCGAACATGAGTTGCCATGATACAATGTAAAGTCTCCGCAACTTGCACTAAAACTCTATAGTATTGCTGGGAGTTGAGGGTTGATACTAATATTATTCAACAATTGTTAATTAAGTGTGCTTTTAGGCTTTAGTATTGTCCTTGTTGCCTGATATTTCATCTCGATAGTTAAAAAGTGGCTAATATATAACTAGGGGTTTTGTTCAAATTTTGAGAATTTGCCTGGTTTGCTTTGTCCCGACTTCCATATTTTCTTTTCTAGAGTTAGCACCACAAGTGAACTCGGTATTATAGGTTTAGAATAACCTAAGCAAAACCATCACCTTTGAAGATGTTTTAACATGGCATATGTGATTTTAATTTATAAATTGGAAGAAGGTTGTTGGAATAATGTAAAATGTTTAACCCTCAATCATCGTTACAACTCAGGTTTTGGTGAGTGATAAGGTATTTGAAATGTTATGAGAGCAACTAGATCCAAATCTTGTATGGCACACATTTTAAGCAATTAAAAAGAAACACTAATCCATCACCACAACTATGGAGTCTCGATGTTGTGAAAGGGTCTTTAGCATAGAGTATATATTTTCTCCTCTTCCACTATTTAGATACTGTGTGCATGATCATCATCATCCAAACCTTCTCTCATCAAAATGAGGTCGAGTATGGAGCATAACAAAACTCCATAAAGGATTTGACAAAGTGGTACGACAAGTTGTCCACTTGATGTCAACCCTCTATGTTGTTGCCATATTGTCAGATATTCAGCTGTCAGGTAGGTAGATTCTGTGTGCACATAAATAACTTGATTTCTTTGGCGAATACTAATACCTTGTGTGTCGAAAAAGATGTGCCATCATGACAACCATAAGTACTAACATTCAAGATGTTATTCCTTTTTCTATCTACTGCCACAGATGGTAAACTTTATGAAATCTATCAAACATATTGGCCTTGTCTGAGTTAGTGTGGAGCTTATATATATGTTAGTGTAAAGCCTTGTGGACCCCTCCTCCAGTGCAGCTTACACCAGACATGCACTTATTATATGTTATTAACTTTACATGCACTATGCAATATGTGTACCTCAACCTTCCAATGTTATGTGAAACCACCAACCACTTTGACAAGTTTGAAAATTTGCAATCATACCTCAAATGTTTTATGATGTGAAAAGTTAATGAAACTTTGTTGAACCAATAATGTCGATGATTATTGAGATATACGTTCTACAAGAGGGATTTATATAATAGCTAAGTTTCTTTTATCTGAATCGTCGATATTTTCAAATGGAAACTTCTTCCTTCAGACTGATTACAACATTAAAGGTCAACATAAGCCTCTTAAGTCTATCATGGTGCCAGGGAAATAAGCCGTTGGCAAAACTTGATGGGCTCTTATAGGGTGGAAATGGGCCAGATCGAGCATATTTTGGGATGAAAATTCGGCCCAGACCCAATATTTTCACTTCCAACCGTACTGTCAAGTTGGCTGGTTGGCCAACCTGAACCTCACCCGTCGGTTTTGGATAGGTCTCAGGCTTCGGTTTGCGTCTTCATGCTAAATGATTATTTGAACTTAATTTTGTCAAAGAAATTTATTACAGAACCAGAAATGTAATTTATAGATTCTCTGGGAAGACAATTTTGTTTATTAATTCAAACAAATTAGTTCTCAAGAATCCTAAGTTTCAGTTAACATCTTAGGGTTGCCATTCATGTTGGGATTATATTGTGCTTGTATCATGTTCGGGCCTGGTTTGGTGCTGGAGGCATAAACTAGTCCAACCTCGAAGGTGGAACTGATACAAATGAGCTACCTAGTGGATTTGTGTTCCATTGGGGGTGAGAATGGGTCATTGCACGGGTTGCAACAAGGACGCCGCATCCTGAGTGGGGGGATTGTGAAACCCTAGATTTAGTCCCACATTGGACATGGGTTGAGTGCTCGATTGGTTTGTTTAGGTTCATGTGTACATCTGGGTTAATCATATTGGCCATTGATTGATGTGTATGCATGGGTCTTTTCCTGGCGAGCCATGGGCAGGACGAGCGTGAAAAATACGGAGATGTAATGTTATTTATTTACTTCATTTCACAAGAATGAAAGTCATGGATGACGATGCTTTTTTTTTTTAATTTTTTTTAATTTGTAATATTTTTTTTTATTTGAATTTATTATTTATTTATTATGTTGAGGCCATGTCTAGAACCCATGACCTCCCCAATAACCCGCACCAGCCCCGATAACCATGGACATCAATGTCATTAAAATAAAGATTATACTTGTAGTAGAAGTTAATACTGTTCATGTAAATGTTGTGTAGAGAACAAATACATCCAAGAAATTATCGACTTTCCCTGGATTTTTGTATGTTAATAGATTTGTGGATTGCCATATATGAAGGAAGCATAATGTTGCCTCAATACTAATTAATTTTTCTTTCTTGATTCTACATAGACTTCTCTTCCTGTGGATGATATTGCAAAAGCCTTGGCAAAGAAGGGGTACGATGTAATTCCTTCAGATGATGCTGGCCGATACGTATGCAATTATGTCTACTATCACTCTCTCAGGTTCGCGGAACAGCATGGATTTAAATCGCTCTTTGTACACGTACCTCTCTTCTCGACCATTAACGAAGATACCCAAATGCAGTTTGTTGCTTCCCTTCTGGAGGTACTTGCTTCTGTGAATTAGACTTCATCTCTCTGTTGCCTTTTCTTTTGAATTGCAATATTTCGAGTCTTATAGCTATATTCAGCATATGGAGTCATCATCATCAGCCTGCTACAGAAAAAGCACATAATAAAAGCCCATCTTGATGGGGTTCGAACTGGCCGTTGAAAAATATATGCTTCAAGGGATGTTTATGGATACATTTACGCATTTGTGAGATAAGTTATTGTCCAAGTCGTGTGTCGTGTAAAAATTATCTACTTTTGTCAATAATTATGAAGTTTATTGATGTTCTTCGATCGCATCTTTTACTTTGATCACGAGTCTTCTAGCGTCATATTTATGTTTGTTGGTTGTATGTATTTATGTTTATGAGGCACTTTGCACGTAGGTTAGGTAAGCCATTATGCATGCATCGTAGCGGAAACAATCTTTCCATAAATGGGGTAAGGCTGCTTATATCGTGACCCTCCCCAAACACTGCATATCGCCTAGTACCACTCTGACCCCTCTTTATGCATATGGCTTTTGATTTGGTGTTTTGGAGTGCAATAATTAGCGAAAGTACATGCTTTCTACTTGGAGAGAGATTGTGCGTTGCAAAAGAATGGGGGCATGTACCATTGTTACTCGGATTCACATATTTGGAGCTACGACATTTTGAACAAAGTCGCTAAAGAATGGTGGCATTTGCCATGTGCGGCTTTGTGTTTGTTGTGTTTATTTTTCTCTCCATTTGTTGATTTGCGGGTTCGTTCTAACAATCTTACTTTTTTGTTCATCTTGTCCAGATTCTTTATAGTCTAGGTTGGACGTGCTTTTTGATTATACGAGTTTAAACTGCACAACCATCTCATGCTAATAGCTATCTTGGCTAAAAATTTGTGCAATTGTGCTATCTGCTTTCATTGTTCTTATGGATGAAAGGAGGTTCAATTGGAGAAGAGCTTAAAACTGATGGTATCATGAACTCTTTACACACTCATCCAATTTCTCTTACATGAGACCATTGTTTGTACCATACGATTATGGATGTCCCGATCCATTATTGACCGGCTACCTAAACCGAAGTTGGGGTCTCTTTTCAAGTCTTAAAGAAATCCATCACTAAGAGTGTAAAAACATTCTGAAGTTATAGAAGTATGTAAATGAAGAACACTATTTATCACAGGTATACCAATTAGCAAGGATCCAATAAGCAGGTATGATTACTATTTTCATTCAATTTTAGTGAAACAAATCAACGTTATTGATTTTACTAATGGATGAAGTGAAAAGCCAATACAACTACAAATATATATAAATGGAGAACGGATCCATATCAAATTCTCTCTTATGAGACCATTGTTTGCGGTATCGACCGATGCCATATGATTTTGGATGTCCCGATCCAATATTGACCGCTACCTAAACCGACGTTGGGGTCTCTTTCCTAGTCAGTTCGACAAATAAAATTGAACTAAAGAAATCCATCACAAAGAGTGTAAAAACATGGGTAAAGTGCATTTAAACCCTCCTTAGATTTGCCTCGTTAGCAAAATAAAACTTGTTAGAAAACTTAAACAGTTTGCCCCACCTTAGATTGTCCGCGTGAGCAAGAAAGCCCTACCGTCTATTAACTGTTAAAAAAAGCCGTTAATGACATTTAAATAATAAAAAATAAAAATACCTAAAATACCCTCCCCCTTTCCTACCAGCTCCCCCCCCCCCTTCCCTACCCTCCCCCCCCCCTCTCCTCCCTCCGCTGGCCAGCCCCGCCCCCCGACCCCTCCTCTCCTTCCTCCGCTATCTCGCCCCCCGACCCGCCCCCTCCCCTCCTCCCTCCGCCGGCCAGCCTCGCCACCCTCCCCCCCTCCCCCCCCCCCTCCCCCCCCCCCTTCCACCGGCCAGCCCCCTCGACCCGCCCCCACCACCAGAGAGAGAGGGGAGGGGAGGGGAGGGGGGGGGGGGGGGAGAAGGGAGGGGTAAAATCGTCTTTTTAGACAATTTTTAATGGTTGTTAACGGTGGGGGGCTGAATTGAGCAAAAATATAAAAAACAGGATTCCTTTCAAAATATGAGTCTTTAATTGCATTTTCGTTAAATCTGATGAGGGTTTAAATGCACTTTACCCGTAAAAACATAATAAAGTAATAGAAGTATGCAAATGAAGAACACTATCTATCACAGGTATACCAATTCCAATAAACAAGCATGATTACTATTTCATTCAATTTCAAAACTAAGTATACAGTTTATATTATATATATATATATATATATATATATATATATATATATATATGCACTTTACCCGTAAAAACATAATAAAGTAATAGAAGTATGCAAATGAAGAACACTATCTATCACAGGTATACCAATTCCAATAAGCAAGCATGATTACTATTTCATTCAATTTCAAAACTAAGTATACAGTTTATATATATATATATATATATATATATATATATATATATATATATATATATTTTTTTTTTTTTTATATATATATATATATATATAAGTATATATATATATATATATATATATATATATATATATATATATATGCAGATGACCTCTAGTCTAGTGGTTAAGAGAGATGCATGCGGTCCGAGTGGTCAGGAGTTCGAATCCCAGTGTGAGCGATTCCAGAAATAATTTACCTGGTTCCAATATATATATATATATATATATATATATATATATATGGTCTGGATCTTGAGCTCCTGACCACTTGGACCGCATGCATCTCTCTTAACTACTAGGCTAGAGGTCATTTGCATATATATATATATATATATATATATATATATATATATATATATATATATATATATATATATATATATATATGGAGCGGATCAAAAGCCCCCCTTAGAAAACCTCCTAAAAACCCTCCTCACTCTAATCCGTAACATTAATGTTAATATTAATGTTAATGTTAATATTAATGTTAATATTAATGATAATATTAATGTTAATGTTAATATTAATTATTTTTTATAATTTTTATATTAATGTTAATGATAATATTAATGTTAATGTTAATGTTAATGTTAATATTAATTTTAATGTTAAGTTTAGTATTTAATGTTAATATTAACATTAATATTAATATTAATATTGCGGATTAGAGTGAGGGGGGTTTTTAGGAGATTTTTTAATGAGGACTTTGGATCCGCTTCTATATATATATATATATATATATATATATATATATATATATATATATATATATATAAAAAATATATATATATATATATATATATATATATATATATATATATATATATATATTCTAGATTTTTTGTTGTTGCAAAAACATGTCACTCCTCATGTGGACATTGTTTGGTATAAGGGTCATTATATTTGATGGAAAATTTTTGACTTATCCCCCACTTGATTTACCCAAATTCAAGGTGCATCCCACAATTTTGCAAAAATGTACAGTACCTTCCACTTTGGACGGTTTCCTTCAAAAAAAAATTGGACCAGAATACCCTTGTCTTCTTCCTCTTTGTTCTCACCCTCTCACCCCCCTCCCCCGCGGCCACCGCCCCCGCGCCCCCCCTGTCGCGCGACCATCGCCCCTCCTCGCCTCTGCCACCGCTGCTGCTGATGTTGCTGCCGCCAGAGGCGGAGAGGGGGGAAGCGGAGGTGGTGGCCCCCCATCCCCGCCTCCGCAGCAACGGCAGCCGGGGGGGAGGGGGGAGGGCGGTGGCCGGGAGCGACGGCGGAGGGGGGAGGGGGGAGGGCGGTGGCCGGGAGCGACGGCGGAGGCGAGAAGGGAGGGGGGCGGTGGCGGGGAGGGGGGAGCGCCGACGAGAGGGGGTGGTGATGGAGAGGGGATGGATGGGATGGGAGGCCGGGGTATTTTGGTCCAATTTTTTTTTTTTTTGACGAATTCGGTCCAAAGTAGGGAGTACTGTACATTTTTGCAAAATTGTGGAGTGCACCTTGAATTTGGGTAAATCAAGTAGGGGGTAAGTCAAAATTTCTCTATTTGATATTAGGTCACTATAATGTGCAATATTAGGGTTTAGGTCTCATATTCACTGTTGACATCCAAATTTGCTACCAATTTGGAGATCTATGGAAACCCAAACTCAAATGTTTGGAGACCCAAACATTAATATCAAATATTATGGGCCTATTACTAAATAACCCTTTGTAGAACAATGTCCACAACACAGCCAACAGGCCGAGGCGGCCCTGGCCTAGGGCAGGCCGGGCGACGGCCCAAGACCCCCCGACGAAAGGGGACACCAACATGGAACTGTCTATAAAAAAACTAGTATGTATCATGTGTCTTTTTTAGTAAAAAGTATTGTGGTGTAGTGGTTATAATGCTAGACTTATATTTAAGAGATCCTTGTTTCAATTCTCAAGTACAACAAATTTTTGTTTTATTTATACTTTTTTTTTACATTATGTATAGGACCCATTTTGGAAGTTTCGTCTCGGGTCCCCAATAGTTCAGGGTCGGCCATGCCAACAGGTTTCCCCATATGTTGGAGTCCAGACCATGCTATATGCAACCAACTAAGCAAGAGTACGTCTTTCCTCGAAAAATAATACAGTTAACTCCCAACTATAGCTTATCCAAGAAACCAAGACTTCTGAAAGAAAACATATTTTGTATTACAAAAAACAAATTTCGTGGTTCTGAGCTCCATAAAAGCATAATAAACTAGAGGTTCTGAACCTCGAGTGATCCAAGACATGCCACTAGTAAACAATCCAACATTGAAGCAAATAACAAAATACAGCACAGTAAATAATAAATACAGCACGCCACATAATAGATATGTATATATGCCTTTAGTCCACAAATGTCACCTAGAACAAGGGCTTCATAAACATGATCTCATGAAACCAAAACCCCACCTAAACAAACCTCTCTATATAATGTTACAAATTTGTCGTGTGATTGGAAGGGAAACAAATGTGGTTAGACGGAAAACATCAAGGTTTTTGGGAGATCAGCACACACTTCTCCATATCCTTTACAATATTACGGAAATACCGCCCTGGCCGTGCTTTCCTAAAACTAGAAATACACAAGGGCAATATCTGATGGACCACCTCATAATCCTAGGAAAGGACATTGCTTTCTGGCATGCTCCGGAATCAGCTTTCACTAAAAGCTCCGCTGGGACATTCTTTAACTCTGGTCGTTATAAAAAAAAAGATCAATAAATACAACATTTATGACAACGGTCGCAGCAAAGAAATAGTTACGCTCTATCAAGAAACACGAGAGATTACCATGTGGCTTGAAGTTGAACAGAGGGGGCAAGAACCGCCCATTTGGTAGCCGGGTGTTGGGGTCTCGAAGCTCATCAAAGAATGGATGGGCTAGTGCATCCAACTGCAATTAATGGAGCGGCAAATCTCAATAAACAAAATGAAGATAGGCTATATCGGTTATTAAAGATGACCAGAATATATACTCACAGCAGTGCATCGAAGGTTAGGTGAGTACTGGAGAAGCCTTGACACAAGATCCACAGCTTCTGGTGGCATTCTTTTGTGGAAGATCTGAGTAAAAAATAATAATAACAATTAAAATGCTCGTTAGAGGATTGTCAATATGAGATCACAAGTCAGAAAGATGGCCGTGAGGAAATCGACATTGATAGGGTACAAGTCTCGCCATCGTACCTTGTGCCATGGGTGAGCTTTGATCTGAGGGAACTTAAATTCAGTGTAATTAGGGTTCATGCATTTAATTTCTTCTCTTGTTGGGGTCCCCAAAATCTGCAGGGGAGAGAAGTATATATACATCAGAAGGGGAGAAATAAATTTTTTTTTTAAAAATGTGTCCAAGGATGAATAAGGAAAATTAAAAGTTATGTGAGCAGAAGAATCACCTTGATTATTTCAACAAGCTGATCTACTCCACTTTCACCAGGAAAGAGGGGCTGTTGAAGAAGTCGATGTTAGTGTTTAAGAAGTTATTGATTACTGATGGTCCATTTCCATAAGCAAGTAGCTTTGGCATGGAGTTGTTTAATGAGATGCCCTACCTGTCCTAACAGAAGCTCAGCTAAAACACAGCCAGCAGACCAAATATCAATTGCTGTAGTGTACTCAGTGGCACCAAATATAAGCTCAGGAGCTCTGTAGTATCTAGAGCATATATAAGAAATATTTGGCTCTCCTTTCACCTAATGAGAACACGCATAAGAAAAGGAAATTATAAATTGATAGGTTGGGGCATTAACAGCATGAACTTGACATCGTGATAATAGAACATACCAAGACTTTTGCACTTCCAAAGTCGCACAATTTCAACTGGTGAGTATGTGGATTGACCTGTTACCAAAGGAAACTGGGTTATTCCTTTATTTTATAACTATTTACTCACTTACTATAAATACATGGGGAAAGCCAAAAAGACGCAGTTTTATTTCTCAGTTTGATGTTAGAAGATGGGTAGTCCGTATCTTTGTTTCTTTGGTGGTGAGTAGTTGAGTATGTGTGTGTAGGAAGTGATATGCAAGAAATATTGTTGTCTCATTCAGATTTAGAAAAGAAGAAGAAAGGGAAAAGGGGAAAAAAGAAGAAGAGGAAAGTCGGGTTTCAAACATGGAAGCACATTTATTTCTACAGGCATGAAGAGACTGCATACCAAAAGATTTTGTGGCTTAATGTCCCTGTGGCAAACCCCAATGCTGCCATGAATGTAAGCCAATGCCCTGCAAATCTGTTGAAAGATTAAAAGAATGACCATCAGATAAGTGCATATCAATAGTTTAGTACAACGGCAAAACCAACAGACTACCATATTTCAATTCCATCATATCTTATGATAAATTATTTTTGACTATGAAGCAGAAGAGCTGCATCCTATATTCAAATAAGATGACTGCATTCAACATGAGGTCTCAAACGGATAAGTATCCTCGCATTGTTAGCCTTTCAAAAGTACATTAATAACCAACAGACTACCATATTTCATTTCCATCATATCATATAATATTATGAACCAGAAAAAGGTGCTTCCTAAATCCAATGCCAGTCAATAGATTCAAATCGATTTGTTAACATGACTTCTTAAACAGGTACACTATTTGATAGCTTTAACGCACATACATAAATGATCAAGTAAATAAATTCACATTTGAAGCAAATAACCATAACTACAAAGTGTGGACTAAGTTACAATTTAATACTTGAGTTAATGAAGACCAACAACAATAGACTAGTAAAAATACCTGGTAAGTATAAAGTTTCACATATATTAATGGCATGCGCTGGTTCATCTTGTTGTAGTGTTTGATGACACGATGAACAGTCTCAGGTACGTATTCAAGAACCAAATTAAGGTACAGTTCATCCTTCTCAGTCGTTGAATAGAAGCAATGCTTCAATGCAACAACGTTGGGATGGTCAAGAAGACGCATGGTCTGTAACTCCCGGTTCTTGTACCTCTTGTCTTGAAGAACCTTCTTAATTGCTACCGTCTCAGCAGTCTCTAGACACTTTGCCTGAGTAACCAAAAAAAACACATTTCATCAACTATGTAGATAAACCAAATAGACTATAAAGTGGCTCTCAAGAAGAAAAGGAACACACTAAAGCAGCATATAGTAGTTTTATGACCAATCGATTGCCAGTCTGCCTAAATGCTACCGCCGAGGCAAGAGAAAAATAAACAAGTGCAATTACAACTGCCTCAACTAGATAACAATAGAGCATTCTTGAGCTCAAGAAACTACAGAAACTAACCTGGAACACGATTCCAAAAGATCCATGTCCTACAACGCGCTCAGCCATGTAGCTTATAGTCTACAAGTAGGAAAGGACTTTAAATGGTAAGAAATACTATGCAATATTGCAAACAAAAATCAGTATGGCACCATATAAACGTAAGAACTACTACAGTCCTCAAAAATTTCATTGTTGTGTCACTGATTAGAGCTTCTACCAGAAGTTAAGTACTCACACATCACAAATATACATCAAATAATGGCCAAAATAAACAACCTGCTTTGGCTGGCCATTTCTGCCACCGATAGTCGTTACAATTATATGCCCAGTCTCCGTGCCATTCCCATCGACCACGGTCGCTTCAACTTCCTGAAATCGTGCATCGGATTAGATGCCGAAGCTATCTATAACCAATTTATCATGCTTGCAACATATGCTGGTTAAATTAGGACCACTTGTATGCTTCCACCTACCTTGTCATCTCTGATCTTCATGTCATTCATCTCGTCCGGCAATCTGTCCATACCGATACTACTACCATTGTTGTTCTTCAACCCCGAAGAAGGAACCACACTCACAGAAGCCATCAAGTGGGAACGGGTGTCTAAACTGAACCAATTCCAATGTTTTTAAATTTAATCTAGCACTTCAGCCTATATTGACCAGATTCATCAACCTGTCAAGAAATAACAGCATTGCATGTCTCATATCAAAATCAATGTCTTACCAAAAATAGCAGCAACAAACTATGCAAGACTTGATTGTAGGCTTGTAGCCCCAAAAAAAAGAGTGCAAACAAAAAGTTTTCAGTTTTATAACAAACAAAAGTGTAACTTAACCAAACTTTTATACTAGCAGTCTAGCATACAAATTTTGAATTCGAAAACCAAAGTTGGTTATTTTAATAACAATAAACAAGAAAATTGATGTTTCAATCTGCAATTTCCAAAAGGAAGTGAGCATCTTTCTGCATATTTTACATACAAATAGTTGAAGATATGTAACAAAGCCACGTAATTAGAGAAGTCCAAGCGAGGAAATATGCAATCCAAAAAAAAAAAAAAAACACAATAACAAATTATAGAAACTTTATCTTGAAATGCTTGCACATCAAAGAAAGAACGGACTTTTGTGCAAATTATAGAAACTCGATCTTAAAAAGGTTGCAATTGTATAATAAAGAAAGGGATTTCGTGCAAAATTTAATCCAGAAGGAAACGGACTGGACTTCCATGCAAAAAAAAATGGCAAAAAAATGGAAACTTGGTCCGAAAATCCTGTATAAACGGGGAAAAAACAAACTGTTGGGCAAATTATAGGAACTCGATCTAAATACGGTCGTAAAATCCAGCAAAAGAAGGGACTAGTGTGCAAATTATACAAACTCGGCAGCAAAAAAGTCATAAAAAAAATCCCCACTGTGCAAAATTCTAGAAATTTAATCCTACAAAAAATCTGCAAACAAAGAAAGAAAAAAAAATGCAACAAGAAAATTACGATGCTGCGGTGGAAGGAAAAAAAAAAAAAAAAAACCAAGGCTGTGTTTGATTGGACTTTCTTTTCATGGAAATTATTTCCATCACAAATTTTTTCCACCAACTAATCAACCAGCAAGTGAAGCTCGCCCAGCGAAATCGATCAAAAAATAAATAAATAAATTGGGGAAACAATACAGAAAAATAAAGGAAGTTACCGGGAGAGACCCACCCGCCAAATCGAGCCACCACGCAGCGGGGATCGAAGCCGACCTGGGTCGGCGACGTGATCCCCTCCGAATTTTTCCCGAATTTTCCCCTTTTGGCAGAAGGACGAGGAGAGAGAGAGAGAGAGTCAAAAGAGGGATTGGATTTTTGATCTCCCATCATCTCGAAAGTCGAACCTCTCCTTTTCGTTTTTCTCTGTGTTTGACCCTTGTTAGCAATTCGGCAAACGGAAAAAATTCGGGACGGCAAAAGTACGAGTATAAATCGGCTCAGTGCAAATAAAATACGTTCAAAAATTCGGTCAAATGTTCGAAAAATGAAAATATTGAGGTTAGAAACTTTACATTCTTTAATATGTTGTCAAATTTGGTTAATTAAATAGGTTCCTAGCATGTTTATTGTATCAAATTTGTCAATAATTTATACAGAACATGTTTAAAACTTCGCATGCTTAAAATTTATGTACTGATTTGGATCTGTCAAAAGTACGCAAGTATTATACGTTTATGAAAGATACGGAAAAATTCGCGTATAATACGAGTTTTATTCGGGTGATTGCTAACAAGGTGTTTGACCGTTCAAACCAACCAACGAATCTGCCCATTTTAAGAAAAATCCCTTAAATCTATAATTATTGCGTTTTTTAAAGAGAAATTTTGACTTATCCTCCACTTAAATTATCCTAATTCAAGGTGCACTCCACAATTTTGCAGAATGTATAGTACCCCCATTTTGAACGAAAATCGTCAAAAAAATATTTTATGGAGGCCTCTCCCCCCCCCTCCCGCCTCCGTCCCCCCCCCCCCGCTCCGGCGGCAGCAGCAGCGTAGGCGGGAGGGACAGTGGCCGTAGGAGGGGAGTGAGTTAGAGGAAAGAGAAAGGCAGGGACATTTTGGTCAAAAAATATTTTTTTTAACGGTTTTCGTCCAAAATGGGGGGTATTATACATTTTTGCAAAACTGTGGGGTGCACCTTGAATTAGGGTAATTCAAGTGGGGGGTAAATCAAAATTTCTTTTTTTTTAAGATGTATTAGGTTAACTACCAGAATTTTGTACACGTTATATTACACTAGTAAATGTAGGTACTTTGTACGTATAATAACATATAATAAGAATATTATGCAATTGTAGTTAAATATTTTTTCGAAATGTGTTAAGGTGTAGGTTATTTTTCTTGTTTGGTTGAGTTCAATTATCCATGTTGACAAACTTTTACTTTTTTCAACATTTTTTTACCTAATTTATTTTTTAGAATAAAATGGATCGTGATATAATGACAGCTTAGACGGCTCACTTTTGAGCCGTTTTGAAATCTCATTATATAGTGTAAGATGTTTTTTTGACCATTTTTTAACTCTACCAAATAATATGTCAATATATCTAGGTCTACTATTTTTTCGTCATCAACCAGAATCTTGTGCCTTTTTTTTTGTAACCACAAGAATCACTCAAGTTCCACGAACTAAATCTTATTTTAGACTAATTAGCATTTGATATTTGATTGTATATCAACTTAGCGCTTAAGTCATGATATATCCAATTAAAAAAATTTAACTTGAATTTTTATTTGGGCTAATCAACTTTTAGATCCTAGATTGTATATTAGTCCGTGGGTTCTGGCCTAATGGTAACAACCAGGGTCCCGGCGCGGAATGTGCATGTTCGAATCCCCCCTTAACATTTGCCAAGCCGGAGAAAAGAACACCTTCCAAAAAAAAAAAAATCTTAGATTTTATATTTAACTCCTAACACGTCCAATTAAAAAGTTTGGACTTTTAATTTTTAGTTTTTTTTTTTTACTGTTATACCCCCTTTCTTACATGTGTTGATTGTTGTTCTACTACTCATATTCAGGATATAATAAAAAAAATATACAAGATCCAAAAAATATAATTGAACATGTCAGAACTTAAACTCTAAACTGATATAAAATTCAGGATCTAAACGTTAATTAACATTTTTCTCTGTTGTTTTTATTATACATTAATTTTCAACATGTGTGATTATTTTCTTAGTACTTCTTTTCATGGTATAATAAAAAATTTAAAAATAAAATTCAGGAATCAAAAGTTTAAATCTGACATATGAGAGTTTAAACTCTAAAATGATATAAAATCCAAATCTAATGAGATTTTCAACATTAAATTTTTTTTTTTTTTTTCAATTCCAAGTTCAAACCCATTTAGGGGGCGTTTGGTTCAAGTTTTTGTTGCTTGGGAATGAATTTTGAATTCCTTACCCATGTTTGGTATGTTTAGGATTGGAAATGAGGAGGGGATAGGCAGGGGGAAAGCTATTCCCATTGACTTGGGAAAGCTATTTCCAAGCCCCCACTTGGGAATAGATTTGCTTTCCTAGAAATGATGTTTGGCTATTTTGTTTGGACGGTTATACCCTCTTTTTATTTTCAAATTTTCAACTTCTATCCCAAACATGTAGCTCATCATGAAATTAATGAAATAGTATTAAAGAAAAACTAAATAAATTAATATTTCTATCTATTTGTAAACCAAACACGGAGATGAAATTGTTAAAAAAATTTAACTACCTATTTCCAACCTAATCAAATATGGGTATGGAAATGTTGAATTTCTTTTCCATGAGAAATGAATTGAAATCCTATTTCTAGGAATACAAAAACTTGATCCAAACGAGCCCGAGGAGGTATTATTTGGAGGTTCGAGCATACCAGGTGGTAGTGTGAGCCTAACACCCATGGGCGGATCTAGATAGGAGCTGGGGTGGGCCCCAAAAAAATAATTTTCCAGCCCACCCCAAAAAAAAAAAAAAAAAAATTCCTTCTATATAGATTTTTGTTTTTTCAATTTTTAATTTGTGGGAGTTAGTCCTTACCTAGTCCACCCCAATCTACTCTAGCCCACCCCAATATTCGTTTCTAGATTCGCCCCTGCACCTTTGACAATCTCACCGTGATTGTTTGAAAGGAGATTGATATGTGTGGGGCTTCAAAGTGTGCTTCTTCTTGCTTAGAAGCTATAGGTCTATCATTTTGCTGTCAAAAATAGAGAATTGGATGCTGACTACTACCAGTTGAGATGTAAGTTGGTAGGTAACATATCAGCCCCAGATTAGTTTCTTTATTAGATGATGCTCTTCTCAGAATGGTTCATGAAAATTAAGGGCCTGTTTGGTTACGGTTTTAAAAGCAGTTTTTTTATTTTAAACTTCACTAGCTCCCAAAAATGTGTTTGGCACACCTTGATCCGAAAACTGCTCTGAGAAATTTTTTTGGAAACATTGCGTTTAAAACCTGTTTTCTAAGAGGAGGAAAAACTTGTTTTCTAAAACCAATGTCTGCTACTGTTTAGTGGTCCCCACCCAAACCAACCCCCCAACGTTCACACCCTCTCTCTTTCTCTCTCCTGTAAAAAAAATTGGAAGTCTGCTCCCTCTCCCTCTCCATCTCGACGACTCCAACGGCCATGGCGAGCAACTCCGAAGGCCATGGCGACCTCGAGCACCCCTTCTTCGAGATCGGCCGGTGAGACCTCGCGCTCCCCTGACGGCCACGGCCATGGCGACCTCGAGCTTCCCTTTTCCGTCATCTCCCTCGCCGGCGGCGTCGCCACGGCGGCCGAGGCTCCCGCGCCGAGCCCCACCTGCCATGGCGACCTCGAGCTCCCCTTCTTCGAGATCGGCCGGTGAGACCTCGCGCTCCCCTGACGGCCACGGCCATGGCGACCTCGAGCTTCCCATTTCCGTCATCTCCCTCGCCAGCGGCGTCGCCACGGCGGCCGAGGCTCCCGCGCCGAGCCCCACCTGCCATGGCGACCTCGAGCTCCCCTTCTTCGAGATCGGGCAGTGAGATCTCGCGCTCCCCTGACGGCCACGACCATGGCGACCTCGAGCTTCCCATTTCCGTCATCTCCCTCGCCGGCGGCGTCGCCACGGCGGCCGAGGCTCCCGCCCCGAGCCCCACCTCCGCCGTCACCGGTGTCTCATCCCCGGCCACCTTCGTTGTTGTCGTCTCCTCCGTAGCGGAATTTAAAATATTTTATTTTACCAAACGTAATCCTCAAATTTTATTTTTTAAAATTATTTTTCAGATGAAAGTAAACAAACGCAAAATCCGAATTTCTCTACTCAGAAAATAACTTTATAACTTACTCTCAGAAAACTGTTTTTAGAACAAAATTTCAGAAAGACTATCCAAACGGACCCTAAGTAACGCCAGAAATTGGAGATCTTACATTATGGACTCCAGGGAATCACCAATCAAGTTGGACCCAACTTTGACACAGAAAATTTATTGAATATCATTACCATTGCTAGTTACTTGGTTTTCAAATGATTCAAGAAATTTCCTACGAAGTCATCCAATAGTTAGTCATGAGTTGTAGCTTTGGTAGATTTAAAGCAGTTGATAATTAATGAGTCAAGTTGGACAAGAAAATATATTTAGGGAGAAAGAAAGAACCTTTCAATATTTGCCGAAAATTCCAATATAATTTTTTTCTATATTATCCATTGTATCATATTTGTTCAAAATTTATTTAGCTAAATTAATCTGAAATTTATTTAGTTATAAAAATTTGTTATTATGTTTACGTAATTGTTATTACAAATGAAGGATATTTAGTTACAAAATCCTAAATTTTGTATCTATTTTTTTAAAAACATATTATTATCTGTATGCAAAGTTGTTTATTTGTCGAATTTAAATTAAATTATTCATTCAATATTCATAATAAGAAAGTATCCATTGTACAAGTTTTTATTATCACTCATTGTATAAATTTTTAATTATCCATTAGGAATAATTTAATTATACACACGCAAAATTACAGTCGATACAATGTATAAAATTATTTGTTATTGATTGTATAAAATTATCTTATTATCCATGATAACAAATTATCTTATTGATAATATCAAAATTATTTATATTACCGATTGTAAAAGATTATCTTATTATTCATGATAACAAATTATCTTATTGATGGCAGCAAAATTATTTTAGTATCCATTTTATTAAAAAAATATTATCCAATCTGAATGAATAATTTAATTTAAATTTGATAATAGATAATTTTGTTAAGGATTAATAACAAATTTATAATATTGTTCAAAAAAACATATATCAAAATTAGGATTTTGAGGCTACTTTATATCAAAATATCTTTCATGAATAAAAAAAATTGTATTGATAATAACAAATTGTATAACTAAAATAAGTTTACAATTATCCTTACCTAAATAAATTTTGAACAGATAATACTAACTCTTTTTATATTGGTTTAAAAAAAAAAGTAGGAACCAAACTCCTTGGACAGGATCTCTGTAAGGAAAATTTTGGTAAATTATAAGGACAGAGCACATTTTGATCGGGGCTGTCCAAGTGTTAGTTTTCCATTATTTACAAGTTTACCACTGAAAAAATTACTCAGGGCTATCCAAGTGGTAGGTATAAAAGATAAGTGTTATAATTTTTGTTTTCTTCCTCACTCTCCATTCCTCACAAGAAGAAGAAGAACAATAAGAAAAAAAAAAAAAACAAGAACATCAATTTTTGCAAACCTAGTTTATTTTGATTTTTTGCTCTCTTCTAATTTCTCAGATCTCTTTCTCCAAATCCTACTTTATTTTTCTTCTTCTTGTTTGGACATTATGGATGAAACCCTAGTTGTAGAAGAAATTGGGTTATCAAATCTATTAGTCTATTAACCAGTTTTTCTTTATTAATAGAAGAATTATGCATGAAATCCTAGTTGTAGAAGAAAACTATGGAAGAAATCCTAGTTGTAGAATAATTGGGTTCATATCAGGACTGCCATAATTTCTGACAGTCCAAGAAGTATTGAGGACTGCCAGAAATTGTGGCAGTCTTGAAATAGACTCGATGTACAACAGGACTGCCACAATTGCTGGCAGTCTTAGAAGTAATGAGGACTGCCAAAAATTGTGGCAGTCTTGAAATAGACTCGATGTAAAACAGGACTGCCACAATTTCTAGCAGTCCTAGAAGTAATGAGAACTGCCAAAAATTATGACAGTCCTGAAAGGGAAATGTTCTACAACAGGACTGCCACAATTTCTGGCAATCCTAAAGTCGACATTTCCGAATGAAAAAAACATGTTAGGATTTATTTCAATCTTGATAATAGAGTGAAATATGCATTTTAGGATTTATTTTCATGCATTCTTTGTGAGGAAAGAAGTATTTAACCTTTATTTTCATACATTTTAGGGTTTATTTAATTTTTTTGGTGCCATCGAAATTGGGAAAGAGAAGGAAACTAGGGTTTTGATGGAGATGGTGATGATGGAAATGGTGGAGAAGAAGAAGATGACGATGAGAAAAAAAACTAGGATTTTGATGAAGATGTGAGAATGGAAATGGTGGAGAAGAAGAAGATTGATAGAAGAAGAAGAAGAAAGCTAGGGTTTGTGAAGAGAGAGAGTGAAATTTAGAAATGAGAGTGATTTTTTGCGTTTGGGGGGCTGTGAGCTTTGGACAGCCCCCTGAGTGGAATATTTTGATAGCCCTAGTAAAAGTTTCTCCCAACCTGACTAGCCCTAATCCTGGCTAGTCCCGATCAAAAAGATACGTGCCCTTATAATTAGCCAAAATTTTCTAAACTTATTTTCTTCACAAATTTTCTGGGAAAAAGCACAAAATACGTATCTACCCCTTGCTGGATTCCCTGACGTGTTCCCACGAAGTTCGTATCTACCCCCTTGCTGGATTCCCTGACTAGTGACCGGCTTCGTAATTAGCAACGAAACGAGGGGCAATTCGGGTTATATCCAATTTCCCGCTCTCTTTTATTCTCCTAACTTTCGACTCCCTCTCCTATTCTCTCGAAGTTTCTTTTCCACTTCCTCTACTTCTCCTCTCTCCTCTCATTCTCCTTCGAGTTCCCGTTCGGAAGTGGAGCGGTTCCTTTTATCCCCTTTCAGAAAGCCCTAACCCTAGCTCCAGGCGGAGGAGGCTGGGTTGCGCCGATTAGGATTTCCCCTACCGGTGAGTTTTTCTTCTATTTCTGCGTTATTTACTTTGCTATTTGTTGCGTGAAAGGTCATGAAACCCTAACCCTAACTTTTTTTGGGATTTCAGGAGCAGTTTCAGAAGGATTGAGAACCGAAGCCCTGCGGAAAGCAAGGACGAATTGTAGCTTAAGGTATATTTTTTTTTTCTTGTTTTGGTAGCGAGAACCCTAACCCTAACCCTGTTTTTGAAAAAGAGAGAGCCTTTTTTTGTTGATATCGGTTGTGAAAAAAGAAATTATGCTGTTTTAGCTATAAATTTGCCAATTACATGTTAAAGAATTGATTTTGTGATGCTCTTCTAGTCAATTTCCACATCGGTTGCGGGAACCCTAACCCTAATGTCGATCCTCTGCCTATTTTCTTTCCAAAATTACTTTTTATATTTTTAGCTAGATATTATGTCATTTACTGATTAGAAACTTGATTTCCGACGAGCCCCTAGAGATTATCTCATGGTTAGGGTTTATGATGGAGGACCACAATTGAATTAGTTTTATTGTTTGTTAGGATTAAAAAAATAATGAGAATTTTATCCCTTTGGATTAATTAGGATTTTCTTATATTTGAATACTTTAGTTTGAATTTAAATTAGGATATTGATATAATTTTTCTAGTACATTATCAGGACTTGTTTAAATTATTTGTTAATTCATGTGCCAATTTTATTATAATAATTAAATCATTGTAGAATAGGGGTGATGAATAAAAAAGTTCATATACTTGGTGTGGTGCCCAAGTAACTTGAAATTAAGTTTCAAAACTTGTTTCTTCTTCTGGGCGCTCTTCATCAACACCTCTTCGACGGATTCCGGTACTATTGCTAGTATTTTATTGCTCCAAAAGTACACTAATCTTCAGTATATTCCAGAACTCACATTTAAGTTCGTTGATAAATCTTTCCATATTGTGATAACTTTTGTGAAATTATATCAATAATTTTGTTCTTAGTTAGGCATTTGCTGCAATAGTTAGTCTAATTGATTGCGATCTATGTTCAACTGAACCCTACCGGTCTTTGTCCTGTGCCAGTTTATAGTATATTAAAAAAATTGATATTTTTCTGAACATTTCACAGATATTGGTTTTTTTTTTTGCTTGGTAGTTGTAGTTACGAAATGTGTGAACTGTGTAGCATGGACACTAAAAAAATGGCGCCATATTCATGTCGTGCTACATATTAGGGAATGAACGAGTACTCCAATATACACTAGGACACTAAGAAAATTGGTGTTGGGTTTGTGTTGCCTCGTGTCAGGCATGTATTTGGCGTGGCAGGGACATTCCAAAATACGCCAAGATATGTGATGTGGCCGTTTTAGCCTGTCCAATGTTTTGTTGTTGTGCCATATTCATGTCCGTGCAAAGTTTAGCAACTCTATGTTATTATCATTGCTTATTTATATGAATGCATTCTGTTATAATTTTCTGGGATTTCACAAGAAGATACAGTATAATAGTCAACCTTTTGTCCCTTCATCAGTTGTTGTATTTTATTCTCTAACAGTATCTCATTGTTGTCTGTAACAGAGATAGCCAGAAGTGAATTGCTGCTCTAGTATATAATGGCGAATCACCAGAATTTAAGCACGAAACCGGCAGCCGCCAGCACCTACACAATCAATCTCGAGAGCTTTACCAACCGATTGAAGATGTTCTATACTCACTTCAAGGAGCACAAGGCTGATCTATGGGGTGGTTCTGATGCTGTTGCGATCGCCACACCCCCACCCTCTGAAGACCTGAGGTACCTCAAGTCATCGGCTTTCAACATGTGGTTACTTGGATATGAGTTTCCTGAGACCATCATGGTCTTTATGGACAAGCACGTCCATTTCTTAACTAGTCCAAAGAAATCTACTCTATTAGAAACAATCAAGAAGGCTGCCAAAGAGTCTGTTGGTACTAATATTACAATACACATCAAGGCAAAGAGTGACGATGGGACCAACTTGATGGAGGAAATATTAAATTCTGTTCGTGCTCAGTCTGGATCAGAAAATCCAGTTGTTGGCCACATTGCAAAAGAGGCACCTGAAGGGAAGCTTCTAGAAACTTGGTTGGAGAAACTAAATGGCTCCATGCTCCAACTAAGTGACATAACAAATGGATTTTCAGATCTTTTTGCTGTGAAAGATGCCTCCGAGGTCACCTGTGTGAAGAAGGCAGCATACTTAACCTCATCGGTTATGAAGAATTTTGTCGTTCCGAAGCTTGAGAGGATTATTGATGAAGAGAAAAAGGTCACTCATTCTACTCTGATGGATGATACAGAAAAAGCCATATTAGATCCCTTGAAGGTCAAGGTAAAGCTGAAGCAAGAAAATGTTGACATATGCTATCCTCCGGTCTTTCAGAGTGGTGGAAAGTTTGATCTCAGGCCGAGTGCATCGAGCAATGACGACAATTTGTACTATGAGTCTACTAGTGTGATCATCTGTTCCATTGGCTCACGCTACAACAATTACTGCTCAAATGTGGCCAGGACTTTTCTGATCGACTCTAATCCGACACAGAGCAAGGCATATGAAGTTCTCCTCAAGGCTCATGATGCTGCAATATCTGCATTGAAGCCAGGTAATATGGTTGGTGCTGCTTATCGATCTGCGGTTGCAGTGGTTGAGAAGGATGCACCGGAGCTTCTTCATTCCCTTACCAAGTCAGCAGGAACTGGTATTGGCCTAGAGTTCAGGGAATCAGGGTTGAGCTTGAATGCTAAGAATGAGCGACCATTGAAGGCGGGGATGGTATTTAACGTCTCACTTGGTTTCCAGAACCTCCAAGCACAGACAATGAATCCAAAAACCGAGAATTTCTCCTTGCTTTTGTCTGATACAGTGGTTGTTGCTAGTGAAAAACCGGAAATATTGACTTCAACCTGTTCCAAGGCAGTGAAGGATGTTGCATACTCGTTCAATGATGACGAGGAGGAAGAACAACCGAAGACCAATTCCTCAACAATTGGCAGTGAACCATACACGCCGAAGGCAAACTTGAGGTCAGATAACCATGAGATGTCGAAGGAAGAGCAAAGGAGGCAGCACCAGGCAGAACTTGCCCGACAGAAGAATGAAGAGACTGCTAGAAGGTTGGCCGGTGGCGGCTCTGGAACTGGGGATGGGCGTGGTTCTGTAAAAGCTTCATCAGATTTGATTGCTTACAAAAATGTCAATGACATTCCCCCTTCCAAGGAATTGGTTATCCAAGTTGACCAGAAGAATGAGGCTATTCTCCTACCGATTTATGGAAGCATGGTGCCCTTCCACATTTCTACAGTGAAGAGTGTGACCAGCCATCAAGACAACCGGACTTGCACAATTCGTATCATTTTTAATGTGCCTGGAACCGCATTTACTCCTCATGATTCAAACTCTCTCAAGAATCAAGGAGCTATATACTTGAAGGAAATCACCTTCCGATCAAAAGATCCGAGACACTGTGCTGATATAGTACAGCTGATCAAGACCCTTCGAAGGCAAGTTGCATCGAGGGAGTCAGAGAGAGCCGAAAGAGCCACCTTGGTTACTCAGGAGAAACTACAGCTTGCCAGCAATAGAATGAAACCAACGAGATTGCCTGATTTGTGGATTCGCCCAGTGTTTGGTGGTAGGGGAAGGAAGCTCACTGGTACTCTAGAGGCACATGTAAATGGTTTTCGGTACTCAACATCTCGTCCTGATGAGCGGGTGGATATCATGTATGGAAACATCAAACATGCATTCTTTCAGCCTGCGGAGCGAGAGATGATTACCCTTATCCATTTCCATCTCCACAATCACATCATGGTGGGGAACAAAAAGACGAAGGATGTCCAATTTTATGTGGAAGTAATGGATGTTGTGCAGACATTGGGTGGTGGGAGGAGGTCTGCCATGGATCCTGACGAGATTGAGGAAGAACAACGAGAGAGGGAAAGAAAAAACAGGATAAACATGGATTTTCAGAATTTTGTCAACAAGGTACATGACATCTGGGGACAGCCGCAGTTTAAAAGTCTAGACCTTGAGTTTGATCAGCCCCTAAGAGAGCTTGGCTTCCATGGTGTTCCTAACAAGGCCTCAGCTTTCATGGTTCCAACTTCGAGTTGTTTAGTGGAATTGATTGAGACTCCATTCGTTGTAATAACCCTTAGTGAAATTGAGATAGTTAATTTAGAAAGGGTTGGTCTTGGACAAAAGAATTTTGATATGACCATAGTGTTCAAAGACTTTAAGCGAGATGTCTTCCGCATAGATTCCATCCCTTCCACATCTCTTGATGGAATCAAGGAGTGGCTTGATACAACCGACCTCAAGTATTATGAAAGCCGACTGAACCTGAATTGGCGCCCCATCTTGAAGACGATCACAGAGAACCCTGAGAGGTTCATTGAGGATGGTGGGTGGGAGTTTTTGAACCTGGAGGCAAGCGATTCAGATTCAGATAACTCTGAGGAGTCTGATCAAGGGTACGAACCATCTGATGCGGAACCTGAATCTGATTCAGAAGATGAGAGCGATAGTGGTGAGCTGGTTGAGTCCGATGAGGATGAAGAGGAAGATTCGGAAGAGGTCTCCGAGGAGGAGAAAGGGAAGACTTGGGAAGAGCTGGAGAAGGAGGCGAGCAATGCTGACAGGGACCATGGTGATGAATCCGACAGTGAAGAGGACCGGAGGAGGAGGAAGGCTAAATCCTTTGGGAAGTCTCGTGCCCCCATTTCAAAGGGTGGACCTGCCAAGAGGTCAAAGCTTCGGTAAGAGGCAGCTTGGCATTTGGTTGCAGTGCTGGTTGCAACTCTATGCAGGGGATCTTCTACCAGTGAAATAGTCAATTTAGTTTTCCTTGTACTTTATTTTCTGTCATCTTTAAGTTGTTGGTATCTTGTTAAGTATGGAGGGTACATATGACTTAGTATGAATGTTTGAACATCTTTATTATCTGCTTGCAAGAGTTTTGGATGTCTCCTGTTAATGTTGTCTCACTATTTTTTCTGTGCCATTTTTCTATTGGCGTGGTCTTTTGCTCTCACATTGTCCACACAAATGTTGTTGTTACCATTAGGTGCTGCTGGTGGTGAACGCAAACTGGGGTGGTTGGGGTCATAATATTGTTCTCTTGAATGCTGGTGTGGATCTTCATTTCTGAGAAATAAGGTTAAGAATTGATCTGTCAGTCATATGCTGGATGGCTTTTATTCTTAGACCATCTCCAATGGTGATTTCTAAAATTGAGTTCTTATCCTACTTGGCATTGTACTTTAAGGAGATTTCTATCCTAGGAAGAGTTTCTACATAGAAATTGTAGACACATAAAAATGCTTTCCAATGGTTCTCCATTTCTATTCTATGTGTCAATTTCTATGAGAGTTTCTATTGGAGATGGTCTTAGATGTCCATGAAATGTTGTAAACCTGTGTACAATCATGTTAAGGCTATATATTGAGTGGAGGGTTTGCTCCAACTCTTGGTTAGCACGTTAACACGTTTAGATTGGACATTTTTTAATATCTTTTTTAAGTTATATTGTATTTTCTATATCTGCACTCTTACACTGTTGGATTTTAGGAAAATGAAGAAAAAGAAAGTGTCAAATTTCAGGTTTTTTAACCTGTGTACAGGCTGCCCTTTGCGTCGAACTTTATTTATCTTAGCAGATGAATGAATATAGGGAGACCAATTCATAATTATTGACAAGAATCACTTGATGGAAGTGTCGGATTCTTGTGATATGTCGTGTGAGTTGCCTCATCTATCGCTCGGCACAGTGCCATCAGGCCTCGCTGATGTTGACTTCCTTGTGGTCACCATGTCACGTGACAGTGGTAATGTCTTGTTCTTCTCCAATAGCAATATGACACGTTATATTTGTAGTATTATGTTGTTAACTGCTATTGGAGGAGGGCAGCGAATAATTTGTCCTTCTGTTGATCACCGTGGAATATGGTACCAAAAACATTTGGTCCAGACTATTTTTTGAGGGGTACAATGATCTAGTTGTGTCTCCTAAGTTCTTGAACCAAACACAAGAAGGTAAGAATCAAACACAAGAAGGTAAGAATTTAATAGGATATTCTCCAATTCCTTGCTTACGAGATACGACTGGAAAAGTAAAATCCTCTTTACCATCATAATTCTTAGAATTATTTTTAGAGCGCGAGTCGGTAACTTTTGACTTATCAATAAACTTGACCAACTTTTATTTTTTGAAAAAGTATTACAAAATAAAATTGTTGATTCACAAATTATATTTAAAGAATTCCAATAATGTAAACCGTGAACCTAAGAACTCATACTAAACATTTTATAAATTCCACTTTAAAATAATTATTAAAACCTGCTATTTTGAAACGGTAATTATCATTTGTGTGTTAGTAAATTCAAATTTTGGTCAAAATTGAAATTTTTTTCTAAAAATTTAAAACAGAAGCTGAACCAAAATTAGCCATAACCGAAATCGAATCGATAATTGAGCAGGTTTATCCGATTTGTTCGGTTGGTTCTATGGTCAGACCCAAAGTGGGTTATGATTAAATAATAATAAAAATATTATAGTATTTCAAAGTTGGGTCCAAAGTTATATTAGTTATTAAATTACCAATGTTGGACTTTGAAATACATCCATATAATTGTTATTTCAAATTATACACAAAATATATACATTTTTAATCATAAAATATGCATAAATTTGAGGATAATTATACTTAGATAAGTCTTATTCCATTATCGATTTGGACCGAAATTGAAATCGGAACCGAAACAAACAAACGAAACCAGAATCATAGTTGTGTTACTATTTTCAAAATTGAAACCGAACCGACTTCGATCCCGTTAAGGATATCGAATATTGCTCACCCCTAATTTTCAATTCGGTTTGAAAAAAATAAATAAATCAAATAATTTTCACCCTAATCAAATAATGCTCACCCCAAAGGTTACAATCATCTGTGAAAGCATCATTTATTAACGTCTGTCATTTTTCATTTCAACTCTAGGTTGTTTCTGTCACCGATCAATTCATGTTGGGCCATGAAAAGAAGTTAAAAATTCACTTTAGTGCCAAAACAATCCAAGATGAACCCTAACCTATACTTAGGGACATCAAACAAACCCCAAACGAGCCCAACATTACCAAACCCATGTAATCAATAACCAGCCCCAAGATCAACGGTCCAGATACACCCAACCCCTATATATATTTTCATTTCCCAAACCCTAGCCCCCCATCCCCAACAAACCCTAACCCTAATTCCCCTCCCCTCTCCTCTCCTCTCCTCTCCATCGGCGAAGATGCAGATCTTCGTCAAAACCCTAACCGGGAAGACCATCACCCTGGAGGTGGAGTCCTCCGACACCATCGACAACGTCAAGGCCAAGATCCAGGACAAGGAAGGGATCCCCCCGGACCAGCAGCGCCTCATCTTCGCCGGGAAGCAGCTCGAGGACGGCCGGACCCTCGCCGACTACAACATCCAGAAGGAGTCCACGCTCCACCTTGTCCTCCGCCTCCGGGGAGGCGCCAAGAAGAGGAAGAAGAAGACCTACACCAAGCCCAAGAAGATCAAGCACAAGAAGAAGAAGGTCAAGCTCGCGGTGCTCCAGTTCTACAAGGTGGACGACTCCGGGAAGGTGCAGCGGCTCAGGAAGGAGTGCCCCAACGCCGAGTGCGGCGCCGGGACGTTCATGGCCAACCACTTCGACCGCCACTACTGCGGCAAGTGCGGGCTCACCTACGTCTACCAGAAGGCCGGAGCCGAGTGAAAGCTGGGATTTTTCGGAGTTTGGGTATGCAGTTTTTAGGATTTATTATGTGTTTTTGATCAAATACTCTCTGTTTGAAGTTTACTAAATTTAGATGTTTCGCCGAGACTTCTTTAAGAAGAACAATCTTTGAAATCTGCAATTTCGATTAACGTGTCGTTGTCATCAATTGCCATAGATATCTCTAGTTTTATAATCCAATTGATTGTCTAATTTATGTGTGCTTTTGTTGTTTGTCGTATGAATGCCGTTGAATTTGATTTGCAGATATTATTTCGTATAATATTTATTCCAGTGTGGCCATTATATTCTGTTCCTTCCGATTGTGTATTAGCGACACATTACTGTCATAGCAAACTAATCTCAGACTTTGTGCTGGCGCACATGTTTATCATCATTAGGTGGATAGGTCTCGAGGAAGATTTCAAGTTTGGTCTTTGTTGAATCATTGTGTGAAACAGTAAAGCGTCTTAAGTTTAGAAAATATTATCGGGGTGTTGTTGTTTGATGCTTGGTTATTGTTTTTATAACACGAGTGTTTGATATTTGTTGCTGCGCTATGCTATGTATATACGTAAGCGGATTTTGACACTACATGATACGATGTTACACTGATTTGGGTCTGCCCATGTATGTTTGAGACATGTTAGTCAAAGGCGTGCCTCGGGCGTGCCTTGCAGCAAGGCGTAGCATCTGAGCCTCATACCTCACTAGGCGAGGTGCCTTTCTCCGGACGCACCTAAGGCGCACCTTAGGTGCGCCTCAACAAAGAAAAGTCTTGCCTTGTGCGTTTTTTCTTTTTTACAAAAAAATTGAGGCAGAGAGAGCCCTTACCTCAATACAAGTGGGAGGGAGGTAGCTCTTTCCACGGTTGCCGAAGTTGGCTATAGTCGAACTTGAAACACTAAAATTTATTAAAAGCATGTTAAGGTGAATACAAATTATTGTTAGTTTGAATACAAATTATTGTTAGTTCCGTTGAGTGCTATTGTTGTTCTGCTAGTTCACTTGGTTTTGTTTTAACATGTTTTTGTTGGTTTTAATATGTTATTTGGTTTTATTTTTTACAAATTTATTTATTTATGTATATGTTTATTATTTTTATTTTGCGCCTCACTTCTCTCGGACGCGCGCCTTAAGTGCGCCTTCCGCCTCGGACGATATGGACCCTTTGCGCCTCGAGTGCGCCTTGCGCCTTTGACTACCTTGTTTTGAGACAAGACCAACTTATGGGTATTGGATGATTGTATAACTTCGACCACACGTCAAAAGAACTGAGTACATTGATGGGCAAAGGATATCTAGGAGTGATAATGTTGGTATTGGTATTGATGAATCGTTATTCATCATGTTGTATAGTTTGGAAAAATGCTTTTGGAGTTGTCTGGAAGCGCTGGACTATTGGTAAGTTCAAATAGATTTCTTTGTAAGGTAGCTGTAAGACCATCAATGCGGCATGCACTATAGATTATGTTGAGCAATTGAAGAACATAAGCAAAGATGATTGTAGCTGGGATAGCCATGCACTATAGCTTAATGTTGAGCAATTGAAAAACATAACCAAAGAGAGATTGTAGCTGAGATGGATACGTTGAAAGATCTATAAGAAATGAGTATATTTATAGGAAGATCGAAGTAGCACTAATTAAGGGTAAGACGAGGAAAGATTGCAACAGCCGATGTGGAATGCAGAAGTTAGGACCACTAAGTTACTAGTCGGATGAGGTGCTTGAATACGGGGGTAGGCTTTAAAAATGTTTTTTAAAATGTTACACAGTACTTGGCCCTTAATAGTGCTGGAATGGAAGGAAAGAAGTCCAAATGAGATCCTGGAGAATGGTTAGTGAAACAGAGATGGCAATTGCTTTTCTTTGTAATGGGTTATTGCTAGTTTGTTTATCGTTTGAAATGGAGCTTTTGTTATTTCTTTCATCATTTTGACCAAAACGGTAAATGGAATCCTATTTGGTTCCAGAGTTTTTTTGTATCCATCTATTTGGTTCCAGAGTTTTTTGTATTCTTAGTACAAAACTGGTTGAATAGGGTAAATGCCAAATGCTCATGAGGGCATCATTTAGCATTTGTTATTTGAGATTGTACTTCTGCCATTTCAAATGGGAAGTAAAGTAACCCAATTTTTATATGGAGTCTTCCCTAGTTTGCCCTTTATCTCTACTTAGCCGCCCTCCAGGTACATGATCACTTTGGTTTTCATTTGAAATGGAAAAAATTCCACTTTAGGAACCAAATGGAATCGGTTACTCCGCGAGCATTCAACAAAATAGTCTGTATTAAGTTTAAAAACAGTAACAACACACATAAGTCATTATGGTTGAGGGAAATTGTTCACAAATGAAAAAAAAAAAATCAAACATAATACAACCAAGGAGTCAATATTCCACATTCCTAAATGACTTAACAAATACTTCTTGAAAGTAGAATTAGTATTATTACAAACAAAACTAACATAATAAAAAAGCATACCACATCAAAATTGGTTTTTGTTAAATGTGGGGCTGTATGTGTGAAATGGATTGCTTTTTGTGATAGTTTTACATAGAAACAAAAAAGAAGTAAAGAGCACTGGAAGAAAAAAGAGAATAACCAAAACCTGGCTTTTTGTGGATGAGTTCAAAGAAGAATGAATCATCAAAGAACAAAAGAAAAAGGAGATGAAACTCACCTTAATTTGGCTAATACTGGTGAAACCTGTCTAAACAATTACTCAAGGAGGAGCTCAATCATGAGGAATGTCGTTCCTCTATTTTCTGTCTTCGTCCTACGATACTCCTTTTTTATTTGTCTATTTAGTTAATATAGTTGACTTGAGACTATTTTGGCCTTTAAAACTTAGGACTACAACTTTAAAATCAATAAAACCAAACAAGTCCATAAAACTTTTAAAGAACCTAAACAAGGACCAGAAAGCTAAATAAAACACCCAACACACTTGAGAGTGGGTCTATGCTCACCTAATTAACCATTCGCCTAATCTTGCCTTTGTGTCTTTCTCGTCTAAACATCACCTAAATAAGATACCTCACATGTCTTTGGTTTAGGCAGTGAAATATCACCTCTCGTCTTTTGAGCGCCTGGACGGTGGCGCCTTCAACAACACTGGTTATAACTTATGTTGCGCCAAATGAAAATCTATTGTTTGATTGTTATTTCGTAACATGGAAGAAGATATATTTGAAAAAGATATAGATTGTGTTGCATGTTGGTGTTGCGGCGACAAATGACTAATGTATTGCATATGTTGTTGTGGTAGTTGGAGGAAATGGTGAAACAATTGTTTCTATTTTACCAATTCCACCATTTACTAACCAAACATTGGAATTTGTGGAAATGGTGCAACAAATGAGCGTGATTCTCAACCAACCAAACGCCTCATAAGACCATCTCCAATGGGTGTTTCTATCTTCCCTATTTCTATGGAAGGAATCCATTTTAGAAAAAAACTTCTCCCAATGATAGTTTCTATCACCATTTCTATCCTAGGTGGCAATGATGTAGGATAGAAACTTTCTAGGAGGGGTTTCTACATGTAGAAACTTTCATAGAAATTCTCCTCTCTCATGACAATTATTATTGGGCCCCACACCATTAAATTAGTCCTTTTACTATGTGACACATAGGATAGAAATGGAGAACCATTGGAGAGTATTTTTTGTATGTGTACAATTTCTATGTAGAAACTCTTCCAACTAGGATAGAAATTTCCTTAAAGTACAATGCCAAGTAGGATAAGAACTCAATTTTAGAAATCACCATTGGAGATGGTCTAAGAGAAGAATAGTTTCCATGAGATAGGAATTTCATTGTGGGGAACAAAGCTGGAACTATTTGCATGAAGCTGTCTGCTTTGTCCTTGGTTACCTACAGCAGATGAATGTAGGTAACAACAAATAGAGTTGTTGAACATTCTTGATCATTTTTTATGTAACTGGTTAAAATGGACGAATGCAAATATACAAAAATATCAGTAAATCCTTGTGTATCTGGAAACATTGATTGGTTAATAGCTATAGACTAAGAATTGAAATGGTAAATGTATTTGCCATGAGCTTTTAGAGTCATATATGGGGAATATTATAAGATCACAGCTATATATCTGATTAGTTGTTGATGATATTAGATGGGGAATATCATTAGAACATATCTGCTCATCTTATACTAGTGGCTAATGTAGATGACATATACACCCATCGTACATTAGTGGCTGATTTAGATATCGTGATAACTTGCCTACCACTTACCTATGAATGTTAAAGTTTGAAGGGGCATATTGCTATGTAACTTGAAGGAACAAGTTGCTCCACCAACTGTTTTTTTTTTCCTTCCAATTAATCATTAACATCATTTGTAGCTAATTGTGTTAATCATAACTATTATTTGTGTTAGTCTATTGATAGGATTGGTATATCATAGTAGCAAGAATAAAATGCCTTTAAGAACAATAGATGTCATGGGTCTTAACATTTTGTTCATGAAAAGTCCATCTGTTAGGTGAAAATGATACAGAGGTGGTATTGTGTATGGTGTAAATTTGTTATACATGTATCTGATGAAAATGGTTATGGTTCAAGCCTTCTAACAAGGCATGTACTATAACTATTAATGGATTTGATCTGAAGCGTATACAAAAATGAGGGCAAGTCCTTTTTAGACAGATTCTATTTGGCTCCGATTGAAGTGTTTTATAGTGATTCTGGGGATGTTGTTGCTATCACAGGGGTCCTAAATCTCTTTGTGATCCTATTTTACAGTGTAGTTTATATATGGGCTTTGATTGAGCTAATATTACAATTACATAACTCTTTGGTGTTTTGTTTTTTGTTGAGTGGGGATTAGTTTTGCATTGTACCTTTGTGTTATCAAAATGTTGTTCAACATGTCTATTAAATATCTATTATATTGCCTATTAGAAAAAAAATCTTTGGAAAAACATGTCAGACTCATGATAACAGATCCACTGCAAAGAATCGATCTCCTTTCCTTTCTGCAAACCAAACGAGGCCATAGGAATGCCTCAAGATGGTTTTTGATATGTTCGTAGTTCTGGGAAACCCCTCCCTTCAGTTCCACTCATTAGAGAGGCGCATGACGTGCATAATGAGTCAATTGGGTTTAAATCAACATGACAGTTGCTTAGAGGATTGTGTAAATCTTAATCATCGTCTTTGGAGAACGTTGTTTGTAGCAATTGCTGATTGCTAGAAGAGGATGGATTCTCTCTCCGAGGATCAACAATTACCTTGAAAATACATGTCCCCTACTAAAGCTTCAATGCTCCTTCAACACTCCTTTTTTGGCAATGATTTTTAAGCCACAAAGCTTGGTTGATTATAGTTTGAATGCTCATTTTCTTATGTGAAACCATATAGCTCTTATATAGTTTGCTGATGATATAAATGGTGCAATCAATGATTTTTTATTTCAGCTTTTGCCGGAGGGTTATCTTGTTTCTAACATTAGCAAAAGCTGACTGCTTGAATTAGTAGGGGTGCAACTCGGGCGGGTTGGGTCGGGCTTGAGGTCAGCCCGAGCCTAACCCGAGGAATCATAAGCCTAGCTTAGCCCAAGCCCGACCCGACCTCGGGTTAAACATATGAAGCTAAAGACCAAGTCCGGCGGATTGGGTTGGGCTCGAATTTGATCGGGTTCATCGGGCTCTAATATATTATTTAAAATAATTCAAACAAAAGTAATATTAAACATATAATTAAGTAACAATCAAGCCTTGATCATTACAAAATATAAACTAAAATAAGATTTAGGACAAGGAGTTGAAGAGTTTGGATGAAAAAATTTAAGATTTAAACTTATATATATATATATATATATATATATATATATATATATATATATATATATATATATATATATAGAGTCGTGGTGTACCGGTAACACTACCGTGCACCGGTGGTGAGGGCCACCCGATTTTGATCGGGTTCAAATATTTTAATCCGAGTCCGAACCCGAGAATCTTCAACCCTAATCCAACCCATTAACGGGTATATCCGATCGGGCTCGGACTTATCCCATCCAAGTTGCACCTGTACTATGTGGCAACCATTTTTTTCAAACTCACAATAGAAGAAGCTAGATTTGGTTCAGTCTTTGCACACTTTGTGTTTTGTTTCTGATTGTGCTTGTAGCACTTTTAAGTTTTGGGTGATTTTTATCTTTAGCTGTTACCTATATTATGTTATTTCTCAGAATGATATAATGGTTACAGACTTAACAAGGACACCTTGTACAAACAGATCTGATCCCAAATGTTTGCTTTAGAACACAACGTTGCAAAACTTCTTCCTGATCTCACCCTGGTTACCTATATTATATGCTTTAGAACACGATGTTTGCTGCCAACTTGGATGGATTTGTATATTTAGGAATCAACCTTCCATTCCTTTCTCATGGGAAAGGAATTCAACATTCCTATATCCATGTTTGGTTAGCTTTGGAATATGTTGTCCGAAAAATTCATTTTTTTTTTATTCCCATGTTTTGTTCAGACATGAATTAAAATCTTAATTTGTTTATTTTTTCTCTCTCAAGTTTATTGAGTGTATTATCGTCAAAATAAATTATAATTAGTGTACCCAACCAACATTCTCATCTTTTGCTATATAGTGCTGTTTGGAAACGGCTCAAAAGTGAGCCGTCCAAGCTGTACGTATATTATCAACCATTTAATTTTAAAAAATACGGCAGAAAAATATTTCTTTACTTCCATACAAATATATATTTGAAAAACTAAATTTAAAACGGTTTACAAACTAAATTTAAAGGAACAAAATATCAAAAAATATTTAAATTGTTTAACAAATTGTAATTAAATATTTGAACTATTTTTCAATAATATCATAAAAATATTTATTGTGAATTTACTAGTGAAAGTAAAAATATTTTCAAGGAGGGGCTTGGGTTATTACTTTGCTAGTGAAAGTATGTGAGAATCTAAAGTTGTTCAAATTTTTTTGTAATTTTCAGATCTATATTTGTCAAACATGGATAAGGAATCCAAAATTTATTCCCATGCCTTTAAAAACAACAGCCCCTAAGCGTTCCTCTCATAATACAAAGATGCTGTCAATGGACACTTATCATACAATGTTTGGTCCCATTTTGCTGCTGCAAATTCTTCTACTAGTTGGCCTTCAAGAAAGGCGGTAGAGCTGCAAACGAGCCAAGCCGAGCCAAGCTTTTGTAAGCTTGAGCTTGGCTTGACTAGAATTTATCGATCTCAAGCTCGAGCTCGAGTTTGATAATTTTTTTTATTTTAGAGCTCGAGCTTGGCTCGAGCTTGTTTATATTAAGCTTGAGCTTGGCTTGGTTTGAGCTCGAGCTTGGCTTGATAAGCAAGCTTGATTCAAACTTGATAAACAAACTTGATAAGCTCAAAATCAAGCTCGTTAAGTTTGATTTCAAGCTCACTCATTTCAAGCTCATTAAGCTTGATTTCAAGCTTAACGAGCTCGATATCAATTTAATTAGGTTTGAATTCAAGTATTTGTAATATTAATAATTTATTTATAAAAATTTAATTAAAAAGTTCCTTAATATCAATTATTAAGGACATATAAATATATAATACACACACACACATATATATATATATATATATATATATATATATATATATATATATATATATATATAAAATTCAACAAAGAACAAACGAGCTTCTAAACGAGCCAGCTCGCGAGCTCAACCGAGCCAAGTACTTCTAAGCTTGAGCTTGGCTCGTTTATTAAACGAGCTCGAAAATGAAATTGAGCTCAGCTTTTTTACTAAACGAACCAAGCTCAAATGAGCTTTTATTGAGCCGAGCTTCGAGCATCTTGTGAAAGGCTTGGCTCATTTGCAGCCCTAAAAGACGGCAACTGTCCGGTCCCATTGCAGGATCCTGCGTGTTGCTGGTATTTAAGTTGTAAAGTCTGTCCGAGGGGGTGGCGAAGAATGGGAAAGGGAGGTTTCTGAGTACTTGGGAGTTCAGAGAGATCCACGCCTCCCGGCAGGTGGCATAGGTAGAAGCTACATCAAGAGAATATTTTGCATAGTCTTCCACGGATTAAGGTTCAGAAGATGGTGTAATCTTTCAGAAGATCAAAAAAATCTATCAGAAGGTCCGAGTATCTTCCAGAGGGCCCAAGATTTTCTAGATGGACAATGGTATCTCTGGATAGACTAGAAACTTCATTATAGTTATCCAGTAGTAGAATAATTTCTGAATATTCTATTTTCAGAAGTTTTTTTGTAAGTCCTATGAGCATTATAAATAAGTGGGAGGTCTCATTTGTTCTTCACCACCAAAATTTGTAAGCATTCTCCAAGTTAATATAAGAATCATTAACGAGTTCCATTTGTTCCACTCTTCTCTTAGTTACTTAGCATTCTAGCTAAGCGAGTTCGGAAAAGCTTGCACGAGTCTTCGAGAAGAAAGATAGTGCACCGTACGCGATGAAATATAGCCTAAAACACTAAGTCTATGATAAGTGGTATCAGATGGAATCATATTGGCTCTCGCTTTTGGTGGAGCCAAGCATTGGTTGTTGCGGGTGTTGAATCAAGGAGAAGTGAAGCACTGTAAAAATTAGACCAGGATATGGCCTGATAGTCTTCTTCACAGCTAATGTGATGTCGAGTAAATGAAAAGAATAGAAGAAGACCCCTCTTTTTGAATGTTAAATTAATGTCTCAGACAGCCAACAAGTCGTGGTAAGCTTGCAAGTCGTCCCTGTTTTTTGACCTCTTAACCGACCTGTAAGGGGGTTCTTTGAAACCCCGAAGGTTTTGTTTGGTTCGCAGAATCATGGTATTGAGAAAGGAAAGTCATTACTTTTCTATATTTGGATGTCAAAAGAACTAAAGAGAAAAGGAAAGTGATTTCCAATGGAATGGAAGAAAAATTAAGGTCTCGTTTGGTTCGCGGATTCTCCGGATTAGGAAAGGAAAGTGATTTCCAATAGAAAAAAAATTAGGAGGAAAAGTGATTCCATCCATCCAAGCAAGGAATCACTTTTCTATATTAAAGTATTCACTTTCTTTTCTAAATTTCTTGGCATTTTCAAACATCGGAAAGGAAAATCAATGTCAAATAAAATTTTCCAAAGAAAAGAAAATGATAAGGAATTGATTTCCTTTCCCTTCCATTCCGCGAACCACGAGGCCTAAGGGGAATATGATTACATCCATCCAAGCAAGAAATCACTTTCCCATCTTCAAGTATTCACTTGCATTTCCAAATTTCTTGGCATTTCTAAACATCGGAAAGAAAAATCAATGAAAATTGTAATTTTTCAAAGGAAAGGAAATGCCAAGGAATTGATTTCCTTTTCCTTCCATTCCGCGAACCAAACGAGGCCGGAATACTTTTTGCTTTCCTGGAAATGTTGGTTGGGTGCATTAATTACAATTTTTTGGACGGAGCGTCATGAAATTAATGAAAGGATATTTATAGATAATTAAACAAATTAAGATTTCTATTCCTGTATGAACCAAACATGGGAACAAACATGCGAATGAAAAAAATTAGAGACTACTTACTCATAATCTAACCAAACATGGGAACAAACATGCGAATGAAAAAAAATTAGAGACTACTTACTCATAATCTAACCAAACATGAGTACGAGTATGTTGAATTTTTTTCCGTGAGAAATGAATGGAAGTTGATTCCTATGAATACAAAACCTTTTTCCAAATGCTACCTAAATTTTTTTTTCCTTTCATTTGCAAAGATGTATTCGGCTGGGTAGAAATAGAGCACTTAAAAAAAGGAAAAAATTGTGTTAACTATTCCTATGTTTTACACTACAAAAATTAATCATACTTTGAAACTAATTATACGGACCATTCCTATATTTTATATTTTCTATAGAAACTTATAACACTGGCCACCCCTATGTTGTATAAAATTTATAAGGGAGAAGAATGGTCAGTGTAATTATTTTTGAAATAGGAGTATTTCCTGTGATACTCATGAAAACATACTGGGTTACTATATTTATTTCTAAAAAAAAAGATAGAGTACGTACATCCAAATGGGAGGGAAACAATGCAAGTGTCACTGAATTTGAATCACTCTTCAGTTAATAATTTTTTTTTTGATGGTAAACTTCAGTTAATAAATTATACACTGCAAACGAAAGAAAATAAATATATAAATAGAGAATGGTGGAGGTCCAGATTATGTTGTCCTTTCCCTTTTAAAATGGGTTATCTTCTTAAAATAAAAGAAAATGCTAAGTTTACTGCCAAAAATTCAAATCACTTCAGGTATCGACATCCACTTTATGCTGGGGGTCAATTTTTTTGGCAAGTATTGAAATAGGAAAAAAAAGAAAGCTTTTTTGTCCGCGGTTTATTTGACCACGAATTGGATCGCTATTACGTGACAGCTACCCATTGGCCCTCCTTCACGTGACAGCTACCCATTGGTCCTCCTGCTAGCACCGAATTTCACCTCCTAAGAATCCGTACAGGGACCAATGAAAGGCCGTCACGGGGTTGATGGACTAGCGACGGTCACAAAACTGCGGCAAATAGCAGTGTCCATTGAAATATCTTGATATGAATCTATTATTTTGGGATAGAAATGAACATACTGAAAACAAAACAGATGGATATGATATCTGTACCATTTTTTTTACCTGTCCAGAAATATTTGGATACCTATACATATAAATCATATTAAAATTGATAATATGCATTTTACACTTACACTGGATGGTCATTCCAGTTGGTGGGGACTGGCGCGAGATCGATATTGAACCAAACCAACAACACTTGGAGTGAAAATTTAGAAAAAAGTAAGAAGCATTCTCCAACGATCTTACTTACTGTATTGAAAGTTTATGTATAATTAGTTTTTCTTGTCACACCTCTTTTATTTCTTAATATTGTTTTATATTTGGAAACATATACAAAGTGATTGTGAGAGAAAACAACTTTTGCTTATTGTTTTATATTTGGAAACATATACAAAGCATTCTCCAACTTTTTCTTGTCACCCCTCTTTATTTGTTAATATTGGTTTATATTTGAAAAACATATACAAATGATTGTGAGAGAAGCAACTTTTGCTTGTTAGCTTTTCTTGTCACACCGTGCAACAAAATCTCCTTAGATTTGTCTCGTTAGCAAAATAAATCTTGTTAGAAAAGTAAAGCAATTAAATCCTCCCGTAATATATGATTCGATGAAAATGCCTCCTACCGTCTACAAATCGTCAAATTTAATTGTTAGTGGCTGTTCAAAAAATAAAATAATAATAATAATACCCAAAATATTCTCTCCCTCTTCCCCATTCACCCCCTCCCCTCCCTCACCCCCCTCCCCCCGCGGTGGTGGCAGCCCCCTTCTCCTCCCCGGCGCGGCCACCCTCCTTCTCTCTGAGTCCAGCCTCCTCCCCGCGGCCACCCTCCCCCCCCCCCCCCCCCCCCCCCCCCCCCCCTCTGTGGCCACCCTCCTCCTCCCCGTGGCCACCACCCCCCCTCCGCGGCCATCCTCCTCCCCGCGGCCACTCGCTCGACCCGCCTCCCTGCGTCCACCCTTCTCCCCGCGGCCACCCGCTCCCACCACCGGAGAGAGGGAGAGGGAGGGGGGGGGGGGGGGGGGGGGGGGGAGATGGGGAGGGGAGGTTAAAATCGTCTTTTTAGATGTATTTTAACGTCTGTTAACGACATGGGTGTAAACTGAGTCAAAATAAAAATATGAGGGTTTTTTTAAAACTAGGAGTCAAGTGCAAAAACGTAAATCTAAGAAAAGATTTTTTGCACTTTACCCTACCTCTTTCATTTTTTTATATTTGAAAAAGAAATCCAAATTATTGCGAGAGAAACGACCTTTGCTTGTTGATTTAGACTGTAATTACGAAAGCTTGTTCTTTTGATTCATATTGTGATGATGTTACCGAAAAAGCTCGTCTTTGGGATCACTCTTAAATATTAATATGTGTGTATGTAACCACACTCCATCTTAGTGTAGAAAAACATGACAAACTTAATGAACAAAAGATTTAAGTTTTTGTTGTAAATATGGATAAATTACCATTATTATTTGGTGTCTATAACTTATGCCTTTTGGTTATCTATAACCTATGGCTTTTAACATTATTCTTTTTAAATGTCATCATGATAGTAAGCTCATTTGTAAGCCTATATAAGAGGCTCTTGTCAAGTTGATCAACACAAGTGAATGAAGAAATAATTTCCTCCATCTCATTCTCTTTGTTTTACAATACGTTATCAGCACCATGTTCTAGGAAATAGAAGAAGGAATAAATATTTCACATAAGAGAGAAAGAGTTCTCTTAAAGAAAAGAAAGGTAGAAGTCACTTATATTGAAGAGGTAGGTCTAACCTTGTATACTTAGATGTATGCATGTTTTAGTAAAATTAAATACATATTTGATTTATGTGTTTATAGATCAGTTAGAACGTAAGTTTTTTAGATCTACGTTTTCTTTTAGTTTTAGATCTAAATATGTATTGAACATGTTCACAATTTTATTCAAAATAGAAAATTTATGATAATCTATTTAAGATTATGTATAAATTCGATTTCTATATGTTTTCGTATGAACTATGAAATTCATCTAGAATATCTTAATTTTTTTTTTTTCACTTATTTGGAGTTAGTTAATTTCATTAAATTAGTTCATGTGAATTGGTTATTTTTATTATTTTATTTATTTGAATTCTATAGTGTACTACTTCACATTGTTGTATGTGTGAATCAAATTATATTAAAAAAAAGTACCCAAAATATATTATTATATAATGATCACATTGTTGTATATGTGATAAACATAAAATATAATATTCTTTAGTAGCATTTTATCACATTGTTGTATATGTGATACACATAAGACATAATATTCTTTGATAACATTTTATCACATTGTTGTATATGTGATACTTCTTTGATAGCGTTCTACCACATTGTTGTATATATGATACACATGAGGTGTGGCATATGGGTTCATGTGGGAGTATTTTTCATGTGTTTCATCGCATTGTGGCATATGTGAAGTTTTGTAACCTTTAAGGTGCTTATCAATTTTATTATTAATTAACATCTAATATAATTATTTTATGTCATGTAGATGTCGAATCTTGTAAAGTTTGAATTCAAAGCTCTTGATGTGAGCAGAGATAATTATTTATCATGACAATGGATACAAAGTTGTAATTGCAGTCCAACAAGCTTGATGGTACTATCAAGAAGAAAAATAAAGAAAGTTCTAAAGCCAAGGTCAAGACTTTGATTTGATTTTTCTACGACATCATATCCATATGATGGTTTAAAACAGGATATCTATGTGAGGATGATCCATTGAATTTGTGGACATCTCTAAATGATAGATTTGACCACCAAAGGATGGTAATCCTTATGACTACTCAAACTGAATGGTTGAATTTAAGATACCATGACTGTAAAAATGTTAAATAATATAATTGTGCTCTGTTTAATATTGTTCTCCGCCTTAGATTGTACGGAAAAAAAGTAACAGAGCCTCAAATGATTGAGATCCTCTTCATTTTTCAAACAAGCAATGTGCTTTTGTAGTAATAATATCGTGAATGAAATTTCATAAATTACTCTGAACTGGTGACTATCTCAGTGTAGCAAAGGCAAACAGTAACGTTCTCATAAAAACCACAACTCTAGACCAACTGGGTCAATGACAATTCCTGAGGCAAATGCTAATTTTGGAATTAGCAGAGGTCGTGGTGGAGGACGTGGAAGAGGAAATGAATTTTTTTTTGGAAGATATGTCATGGTTATCAACCTTACAAAGGTTGAAACAATGGTTCACGAAAGAATAAATGAACAAGTGGACAACACCCTCTAACAAAGGGAATCAAGTTACAAATGAACAGTTTGAGAAGAAGCTAATGCATTTTTTATTTTTTGAATGAGCACTCGGTTAATATATGTTTATTTCAAGTATTTATAAACTATTTATATTTGAAGTCATACTTTTGGTTTCCATCATGGAATGTCTAGGCCATGAGAGTTTTGTTTTATTGAAAAAAATATATATATTATAAATTTGGAGTTACATTTCTATAATATGATATTATTATTTGAAATGCTTAATTCTTATTGTACTTATGCTAGCTATAATATATAAGTTCATAATATTTTTATTTTACTTCATGGAGTAGTAATGCATGCTTGTCGTAAATATGACAAAGATAGACATTGATTTAGCAATGTCGAGTTATCCAAAAAAAAAAGAAAAAATAAAAAAAAGGAAAGATAGAGAGATTGAAAGAATCTAAGAAAAATAACTTATATATGTGTTTGGTAGATAGTACTACAACACACATGAATTTGAAGAATCAAAGTTTTTGCCATAGTATTTGACATGCATAAAGTGCTAACAATTGCTTGGCCAGCCACATAATTGAGGGCTTTAGAAGAGCACACATCATGTTACCTAATGGTACTCAAACCTATTTGCAGAATGTGTTATATTCAAGTAGTTCCGTAAAGGAATCTGTTAAGTTTCAAGGATATACACAAAATGAGTACCATATTGAAACTCGAAATGATAAGAACAAAGAGTCATTATGTAGCACGTCTAATGTTAGGAGCAAAAGGCTCACATTATAAGAGTTATCTTATTTTTCGGTGAGTTTGTATTTCACAACTATTGACATAATTGAATCTAATATGGATGTGGCAAAATATAAAGCCAATGATCATGTCTTATTTAACATTTGGCATGACCCTTTGGGTCATCCGGGACATACTATGTTCAATCGGATCATTGATAATCTTTGTGGATATTTATTAAAAAATTACGATATTGGCTTATCGAAGAATCAACTATATGTTCCTTGTTTACAAGGGAAGATTATAACTAGACCATCTTTTCTAAAATTTAAGAATGATCTCCTACTTTCTTGTAAAGAACATAAAAAGACATTTGTGGTCATATTCACCCTGCTAGTGGTTCTTTTTTAGATATTTTATGGTACTCATAGATGCATCTATTAAGTGGTCATATGTTTGTCTATTGTCTACTAAAATATCGTATTTTCTCGTCTTTTAGCCCAAATTATTAAACTTATATCTCAGTTTACAAATCACAAGACTATATTAATTAGTCCTGATAATGTCGCATAATTCATCTCACAAGTTTTTGATAATTATTGTACATCATTAGTGACTGAGATAGAGCATCATGTTCCCCAGTGCACACACAAAATGGGTTAGCTGAGTCATTTATTAAATATTTTCAACTTATAACTAGACCTCTACTAGTGCAATCTAGTTTGAAAATTGTGGCTTGAGACATGATATTTACATGTTGCACATAATAAGGTATTTAAAATCAATGACTGGTGATGTCTTTATTACAAGATTTGATGATTGCCAATTTGATGATAGAGTCTTCCCGCCGTTAGGGGGAGGTATAAGCAACAAATTGTTCATATAGAACAAACTATTGCTAATTAACGGCGTGAATTGACATGGTATATGCCTATTCTATCGATCTCATTAAGTTCCAAGAACTCCAAATGTGATTATGAGATAAGAAGAATGATATATTTGCAAGAAATTGCAAATTAATTACTTGATGCATTTAATGATGCCGTAAAGGTAACTATATCATATGTGCCAGCCATAATCATTATTCCAATTGGACAAAAATCTAAATAAGGCGGCAAATGAATCTACTACTACACGTCAAAAGCGTGGTAGACCTATAGGTTCCAAGGATAGTGCTCCTAGAAAGAGGAGAGTAAATGAAACATCTTGTCCTGATAAAAGTCTGATAGTGGCTGGAGCTCCGGAAATAGATAATGAATATGCGCATGTTTCCAAATTCACTGAAATGCCTATGGATGCCTCTAGAGAGGCACAGGTACCTGAAAATGAAAAGATCTCGATATTCTATGCATGTTCAGGTGAATTGTGGAATAGAAAAGCACTTATCATCGATGACATATTTAACTATGCAGTAGCTACTGAAATAACAAAGGACAATGATGATTGTGAAAATGAACCACGTAGTATAAATGAATGTCGACAAATAAAAGATTGGCCAATCTGGAAAGATGCTATTCAAGCAGAATTAAATCTTTAGAAAAATGTGGTATGGACATAAACCATATTGGTTTTAAATGGATGTTTCGTGAGAAAATGAAGTGAGAGGAACAAAGTTGAAAGATATAAAGTCCGACTTGTAGCACAAAGTTTCTCTCAAAGACCTGGAATTGACTAGGTTGAGACGTACTCTCCAGTTATGGATGTCATTACTTTTAGATATCTAATTAGTCTCACAGTTTCTAAAAATCTTAATATAAGATTTATGGATATTGTAACTGCATATTTGTATGAAGACTTAGATATTGACATCTATATGAAAATTACATAAGGATTTTCAATGTCAAAGACTAAGCCAAAGGAAATGTGTTTAATTAAACTTAGACGAGCATTATATGGGTTGAAAATATTCACAAGAATGTGGTATAATCGTCTTATCATATATTTGACTAAGGAATGATACAAAATAGTCAAATTTACCCATGTGTCTTCATTAAGAAATTCGAAAATGAATTCTCAATAGTAGCAGTATATATGGATGATATAAAACCTGATCAGGTCTCCTACATAATTGGAGAAAACTGTAAACTATTTGAAGAATGAGTTTGAATGAAGACTTGAAAAAAGATAAAGCTTGGTCTCGGTTTGCAAATAGAACGAAGTTCCAGTGGGATATTAGTGCATCATTTTCGATATATTGAAAGAATTTTGAACTGATTCATAATGGATAAAGTGCATCCACTAAGTAGACCGATGGTTGTACGCAGGTTGGATTTGGATAAATGTCCATTATGACCAAAAGAGAAGATGAAAAAGTTCTTGGTCCAGAAATATCGTATTTAAGTGCTATTGGAGCACTACTATATCGAACCAATGTACAAGACCAGATATTGTATTTTCTGTTAATTTATTATCTAGATATAGTTATGCACCTCCACTTACATATTGAATATAGTTAAACACATATTGAGATATTTTTGTGGAACAACTGGCATGAGATAATTTTATTTATATGATTCCACTAACGATTCTTGTCTAGTTGGTTGTGCAGACTCAAACATATTTGACCTTCATAAGGGTTGCTCCAAACGGATTATGTGTTTATTAATAACCATGCAGCTATATCTTGGCGATCAACAAAACAAGGTTCAGTAGAAATTTTCTCTAACGTCCAAGCAGAATTAATTGCATTACAAGAAGCAACAAGAGAAAGTGTGTGGTTGCGATCGATCATTCATCATATACGAGTAATTAATTGTCAACTACTCATAGTTACAGATGAGCCTAAGAGAAAGTGTGTGGTTGCGATCGATCATTCATCATATACGAGTAATTAATTGTCAACTACTCATAGTTACAGATGAGCCTACAATAATATTCAAAGGCAATGCGACTTGCATTATGCATGCTCGAGAATGATTCATCAAAGAAGATCGAATAAGCACCTTCCTCCAAAAGTATTTTATGCATATGCTCAAAAGGACAAAAGTGATCGAAGTCAAACAAATCCATTATATCGAGGGGGAGTATGACTCATGAAGATTGAAAAATATTTTTGAGTTTTGCGCGTTGTACTCTTTTTCCTTAACTAAGATTTTTTCCACTGAATTTTTTTTCTTAGTAAGGTTTTAATGAGGCAACAAATGCGCATATACCACCAACTAATTAATGATGTATATCCAAGGGGGAGTGTTGTAAATATGGATAAATTACCATTATTATTTGGTGTCTATAACTTATGCCTTTTGGTTATCTATAACCTATGGCTTTTAACATTATTCTTTTTAATTGTCATCATGATAGTAAGCTCATTTGTAAGCCTATATAAGAGGCTCTTGTCAAGTTGATCAACACAAGTGAATGAAGAAATAATTTCCTCCATCTCATTCTCTTTGTTTTACAATAGTTTTATTATTATTATTATCTTGATCTTTAGTTACTTTATAAACAGAAGTATTATTATAGCAAGCACGTGTAGATTTTACCTAGCCCAAGTTCCAAGTCAAACGAGACCTCAACAACAATTTCCAAAAATAAAAAGAAAACTAAAAAAAAAATAACCGAAGAAGACATAAAAGGTTCCAACAGGTATGATAGAGGATTGACTGAACTGAGTGTTTCTTGTGGTCATCGATGAGAGAGATAAGATCCTGACTGGATGGCAGAAGATTAGCAAATCGAGCCACGAGATCATATATTTCTTCTATTTAATAATGGTGGGAGTTGGGAACAATCAATGTAGTGTGCATAAAATTATGTACGTATCGCCGAGCATCTAAAAAAAATAAACTACAACTTATATTGTTGGGCTATTATTTTTGCTGTATATTTGGGATTATGGTGGTGGCTAGTCTTGGATTATTGAGATAAAATCTTATGTGTATGATTTGGGTGTTTCTAATAGTCATTGAGATGTGTTGTCTAGTTTGGTTATGGTACGTAAATTTCATTTGGGATGGTAAAAAATGATCTTTGCTTACCATTTCACAAGTGGTTCTTTTGTTGTGTGTTTATGTGCATGGGGGCAATAATAATATAGAGTGACAGAAAGGTATTTTGTAGCTTCCTTAACAGTCTTATACTTCGATAGGACATGAGCGGGCGACTAACATATACCTTATGTTATCCACGGTCACGTCAACACGTGTCTATCGCTAAACGTGTGTGTATATATATATATATATATATATATATATATATATATATATATATATATATATATATATTGTAAAATAAAGAAATAAAGATAGAAAAATGGAGGAAATTGTTTCTTCATTCACTTGTCACAATCATCTTGAGAAGAGTCCTTTATATAGACTTACAATGGATGTTTAACATCATCATGATAATTAAAGGAGAAATGCTAAAAGACATAAGTTATGGATAACCAAATATCATAGGTTATGGATAACCAAAAGACATAGGTTATGTACACCAAATAATAATATGAATTATCCATATTTACAACACTTTTCTTTGGATATTCACCATTAATTAGTTGGTGGTGTATGCGCATTTGTTACCTCGTTAAAACCTTACTAAGAAAAACCCAGTGAAAAAAATCTTAGTCAAGAAAAAAGAATACAACGCGCAAAACTCAAAAATATTTTTCATGAGTCATACTCCCCCTCGATATAATGGATTTGCTTGACTTCGTTTGACCACTTTCGTCCTTTGGAGCTTATGTGCATAAAATAATTTTTGGTGGAAGTTGCTTATTCGATCTCCTTTGATGAATCCCTCCCGGAATTGTGTAATGCAAGCCGTATTGTCTTTGAATATTATTGTAGGCTCACCTGTAACTGTGAGTAGTTGAAAATTTACTCTTATATGATGAATGATTGATCGCAAGCACATACTTTCTCTTGTTGCTTCTTGTAATGCAATTAATTCTGCATGGTTTGAAGAAGTTGCTACTGAACCTTACTTTGTTGGTAGTCAAGATATAGCTGCATGGTTATTAATAAACACATAACCTGTTTGGGAGCAACCCTTATGAGGGTCAGAAAGATATTTGAATATGTACAACCAACTAGACAATTTGTTAGTGGAATCACATTTATAAAATAATCTTATGTTAGTTGTTCCATGAAAATATCTCAATATGTGTTTATCCCCATACCGATGTCTAAGTGTAGGTGCAAAACTATATCTAGATAATAAATTAACAAAAAATGCAATATCTGATCTTGTGCATTGGCTAGATATAGTAGTGCTCCAATAGAACTTAAATACGACATTTCTGGACCAAGAACTTTTTTTATCTTCTCTCTTTGGTTACAATGGACATTTATCCAAATCCAACATGCGTACAACCATCGGTCTACTTAGTGGATGTACTTTATCCATTATGAATCAGTTCAAAATTCTTTCAATATATCGGAAATGATGCACTAATATCCCACTGGAGCTTCGTTCTATTTGCAAATCGAGACCAAGCTTTGTTTTTTCCAAGTCTTCATTTCAAACTCATTCTTCAAATAGTTTGCAGTTTTCTCCAATTCTGTTGGAGACCTGATCAGGTTTTATATCATCCATATATATTGCTATTATTGAGAATTCATTTTCAAATTTCTTAATGAAGACACATGGATAAATTTGACTATTTTGTATCATTCTTTAGTCAAATATATGATAAGACGATTATACCACATTCTTGTGGATTATTTCAACCCCATATAATGCTCATCTAAGATTAATTAAACACATTCCTTTTGACTTAGTCTCTGGCATTGTAAATCTTTCTGGAATTTTCATATAGATGTCAATATCTAAGTCTCCATACAAATATGCAGTTACAATATCCATAAATCTTATATCAAGATTTTTAGAAACTGCGAGACTAATTAGATATCTAAAGATAATGATATCCATAACTGGAGAGTATGTCTCAACATAGTCAATTCCAGGTCTTTGAGAGAAACCTTGTGCTACAAGTCAGAAATTATATCTTTGAACTTTGTTCCTCTCACTTCGTTTTCTCACGAAACACCCATTTAAAACCAACATGATTTATGTCCATTGGTGTTTCCACTATAGGTCCAAACATGCCACATTTTTCTAAAGATTTAATTAAGCTTGAATAGCATCTTTCCAGATTGGCCAATCTTTTATTTGTCGACATTAATTTATACTATGTGGTTCATTTTCACAATCATCATTGTCCTTTGATATTTCAGTAGCTACTGCATAGCTAAATATGTCATCGATTACAAGTACTTTTCTATTCCATAATTCACCTGAACATGCATGGAATATCGAGATCTCTTTATTTTCAGGTACCTGTGCCTCTTTAGAGGCATCCAGAGGCATTTTAGTGAATTTGAAAACATGCACATATTCATTATTTATTTTCGGAGCTCCAGCCACTATTGGGCTTTTATCAGGACAAGATATTTCATTAGCTCTCCTCTTTCTAGGAGCAATATCCTTGGAACCTATAGGCCTACCACGCTTTTGAGTGTAGTAATGGATTCATTTGGCGCCTTGTTTGAATTTTGTCCAATTGGAACAATGATTATGGCTGGCATATATGATATAGTTACCTTTACGGCATCATTAAATGCATCAGGTAATTGATTTACAATTTCTTGCAAATGTATCATTCTTCTTATCTCATAATCACATTGTGGAGTTCTTGGAACTTAATGAGATCGATAGAGTAGGCGTATACCATGTCAATTCACGTCGTTAATTAGCAATTGTTTGTTCTATATGAACAATTTGTTGCTTATACCTCCCCCTAACGATGTGAAGACTCTATCATTAAATTGGCAATCATCAAATCTTGTAGTAAAGACATCACTAGTCATTGATTTTTAAATATCTTATTATGGAAGAAAACTCAAACTAATGTATATTTTTTAAACATCATTGGGGACCAATCTTAGTTCTTTTGGGATATGGAACCGGGACATATTGTATATCCAAACTTTCTCAAATATAAAATATTTGGTTGTTTACCACTAACAAGTTGTATATATAAAATAATATGGCAGACAATGGGTCTAAATTTAACTAAAAATGTAACATGTAAAATATCATGTCTCAAGCCACAATTTTTAAACTAGATTGCACTAGTAGAGGTCTAGCTATAAGCTGAAAATGTTTAATAAATGACTCAGCTAACCCATTTTATGTGTGCACTGGGGAACATGATGCTCTATCTCAGCCACTAATGATATACAATAATTATCAAAAGCTTGTGAGATAAATTATGCGGCATTATCAAGACTAATTAATATAGTCGTCTGATTAGGAAACTGAGATCTAAGTTTAATAATTTGGACTAAAAGACGAGAAAATATAAAATTTCTAGTAGACAATAGACAAACATATGACCACTTAATATATGCATCTATGAGTACCATAAAATATCTTAAAAAGAACCACTAGCAGGGTGAATATGACCACAAATGTCTCCTTATGTTCTTTACAAGAAAGTAGGAGACTCATTCTTAACTTTTAGAAAAGATGGTTTAGTTATAATCTTTCTTTGTAAACAAGGAACATATAGTTGATTATTTGATAAGCCAATATCGTAATTTTTTAATAAATATCCACAAAAATTATCAATGATCCGATTGAACATAGTTTGTCTCGGATGACCCAAAGGGTCATGCCAAATATTATATAAGACATGATCACTGGCTTTATATTTGTCACATTCATATTAGATTCAATTATGCCAATGGTGGTGAAATACGAACCCACCGAAAAACAAGATAATTCTTCTAATGTGAGTCTTTTGCTCCTAACATTAGATGTGCTACATAATGACTCTTTGTTGTTATCATTTCGAATTTCATTATGGTACCTATTTTGTGTATATCCTTGAAACTTAACAAATTCCTTTACGGAACTACTTGAATATAACACATTCTGCAAATAGGTTTGAGTACTATTAGGTAACATGACGTGTGCTCTTCCAAAGCCCTCAATTATATGGCTGGCCCAGCTATTGTTAGCACTTTATGCATGTCAAATACTAACTTTGGCAAAAAAATTGATTCTTCAAATTCATGTGTGTTGTAGTACTATCTACCAAACACATATCTAAGTCATTTTTCTTGGATATATGTGTTGTAGCACTATCTACCAAACACATATCTAAGTCATTTGTTTAGATTCTTTCAATCTCTTGTTGAGTAGCTCGACATTGCTAAATCAATGTCTATCTTTGTCATATTTACGACAAGCATGTATTACTACTCCATGAAGCAAAATAAAAATATTATGAACTTATATATTCTAGCTAGCATAAGTATAATAAGAAAAATTAAGCATTTCAAATGATAATATCATATTATAGAAATGTAACTCCAAATTTATAATGTATATATATATATATATATATATATATATATATATATATATATATATATATATATATATATATATATATATATATATATATAAACAAAACTCTCATGGCCTAGACATTCCATGATGGAAACCAAAAGCATGACTTCAAATATAAATAGTTTATAAATACTTGAAATAAACATATATTGACCGAGTGCTCATTCAATAAGAATAAAAATAAAAATTGTATTAGCATCTTCTCAAACTGTTCATTTGTAACTTGATTCCCTTTGTTAAAGGGTGTTGTCCACTTGTTCATTTATTCTTTCGTGAACCATTGTTTCAACATTGTAAGGTTGATAACCATGACCATATCTTCCATAGTTTTTTTTTTTCATTTCTCTTCTACGTCCTCCACCACGACCTCTGCTAATTCCAAAATTAGCATTTGCCTCAGGAATTGCCATTGACCCAGTTGGTCTAGAGTTGTGATTTTTTATGAGAATGTTACTATTTACCTTTGTTACACTGAGATAGTCATCAGTTCAGAGTAATTTATGAAATTTCTTTCACGATATTATTGCTATAAAAGCACATTACTTGCATGAAAAATAAAGAGGATTTTCTCAATCATTTGAGTCTCTATTGCTTTTTCTCCGCACAATCTAAGGCGAAGAACAATATTAAACAGAGCACAATTATATTATTTAACATTTTCACAGTCATGGTATCTTAAATTCAACCATTCAGTTTGAGCAGTCAGAAGGATTACTATCCCTTGGTGGTCAAATCTATCATTTAGAGATGTCCACAAATTTAATGGATCATCCTCACATAGATATCCTGTTTTTAGATCATCATGGATATGATGTCATAGAAAAATCAAATCAAAGTCTTGACCTTGGCTTTAGAACTTTCTTTATTTTTCTTCTTAATAGTACCATCAAGCTTGTTGGACTGCAATTGCAACTTTGCATCCATTGTCATGATAAATAATTATCTCTGCTCACATTAAGAGCTTTGAATTCAAACTTTACAAGATTCAACATCTACATGACAGAAAATAATTATATTAGATGTAAATTAATAATAAAATTGATAAGCGCTTTAAAGGTTGCAAAACTTCACATATGCCACAATGTTATGAAACGCTATCAAAGAATATACCTTATGTGTATCACATATACAACAATGTGGTAGAACGCTATCAAAGAAGTATCACATATACAACAATGTGGTAAAACGTTATTAAATAATATTATGTCGTATGTGTATCACATATACAACAATGTGACAAAATGCAACTAAAGAATATTATATTGCTATCAAAGAATATTATCTCATGTGTATCACATATACAACAATATGATAAAACGCTATTAAAGAATATTATGTCTTATGTGTATCACATATACAACAGTGTGATAAAATGCTACTAAAGAATATTATATCTTATGTTTATCATATATACAACAATATGATCATTATATAATAATTTATTTTGGGTACTTTTTTTATATATAATTCGATTCACATATACAACAATGTGAAGTAGTACACTATAAAATTCAAATAAATAAAATAATAGAAATAACCAATTCATATGAACTAATTTAATGAAATTAACTAACTCCAAATAAGTGAAGAAAATTTTAAGATATTCTAGATTAATTTCATAGTTCATACGAAAACATATAGAAATAAAATTTATACATAATCTTAAATAGATTATCATAAATTTTTTATTTTGAATGAAATTGTGAACATGTTCAATATATATTTAGATTTAAAACTACAAGAAAAAGTAGATCTAGAAATCTTACGTTCTAATCGATCTATAAACACATAAATCAGCATCGTGCTGATAACATATTGTAAAACAAAGAAATAGAGATAGAAAAATAGAGGAAATTGTTTCTTCATTCACTTGTCACAATCATCTTGGGACGAGTCCTTTATATAGACTTATAATGGAGGTTTAACATCATCATGATAATTAAAGGAGAAATGCTAAAAGACATAAGTTATGCATAACCAAATATCATAGGTTGTGGATAACCAAAAGCCATAGGTTATGTACACCAAATAGTAATATGAATTATCCATATTTACAACTATATATATATATATATATATATATATATATATATATATATATATATATATATATATATATATATATATGTGTGTGTGTGTGTGTGTGTGTGTGTGTGTGTGTGTGTGTGCACACTGACCTTTAGCTCATGTGGTTAGAGTGAGGCACATCCTCTAAAGAGGTATATATATATATATATATATATATATATATATATATATATATATATATATATATATATATATATATATATATATATATATATTGCAGATGATCTCTAGCCTAGTGGTTAAGAGAGATGCATGCGGCCCGAGTGGTTAGGAGTTCGAATCCCAGTGGGAGCGATTCCAGAAACAATTTACCTGGTTCCAAATATATATATATATATATATATATATATATATATATATATATATATATATATATATATATATATATATATATATATGTGTGTGTGTGTGTGTGTGTGTGTGTGTGTGTGTGTGTATACACACAATGACCTTTAGCTCATGTGGTTAGAGTGAGGCACATCCTCTCAAGAGGTTGCAGGTAGGGGTGTGCACGGGTCGGACCGGGCCCAAATTTTATAGACCCGGACCGGACCCGTAAATTGGCTGGATGGGACAGGACGGGTCCAAAAAAATATTAGAACCAGAATTAATGGGCTCGACCCGTTCGAAACGGGTCGACCCGCAGGTCCAAACGGGTCCAAAAAAAAGTTTTTAAAAATTCTAGAATAGTAAACATTTACATATGTTCTATTATCTATAAGAACAAAACAAGTCTTATGTCTTTCCAAATTTCTAGAATTTGTTTACTAAACAATAACTTGTTCTATTATCTATAAACTATAATAGCAAAAAATTCCAAATTTGATAAAAAAAAATACATAACGCTATAAACGGGTCGGTCCGGGGCTCCGTTTATGTTAAAAATAGGACCCACCCCGCCCCGTTAGTGTCACATGGCCCGACCCATTTAAATTCCAAATTTTAGGAACCGGCTTGTTTGGACATTTTACGGTTCGGACCGGGTCGGAACCGCGGGTCTTGGAACCGTATGTCCACCCCTAGTTGCATGTTCGAGCAACGGGAGAAGCACATTTAATTGAGTGCGGGGCCGGATGCGATGAGATATAAGTGCTGGTGCGGACTTTTGGGTCGAGCCTGATGCGGTGAGATACAAGTATGGGTGCGGGCCTTCGGGCCGAGTTTGTAGGTTTTTGGGCCATGAGTGTAAAACAATTACATGTTTCAATATATATATATATATATATATATATATATATATATATATATATATATATATATATATATATATATATATAGCGTCCTGCGGAAGTCCCGTCCGCCCCTCGACCGTCGGATCAAATAAAGAAACAATATTCTAAGTACAAAAACTAGCTAGAGAAGAAGGGTCTAATTGCTAGCTTAAGTAATCATGGTCAAACCGGTATTGCTCAAGAAGCCAAGGAGCTAGTTTGTAACGTATTAACTGTATATAGCGAGAAAGAAAATTTCTCCGAGGCATGGATTCTTGATTATGAGTGCTCATATCACACGTGTTTGAATAGGAATACATCTTGTAAGACCATTGGCATTGGGAATATCATGTTAAAGATGTTAGACAGGGTGGTACGAACACTTGTGAACATGAAACATGTTTCATATTTAAAGAAAAACCTCATTTCTCTTGGCGTATTGGATGCGACAGATTGCAAGTTCGTTGGCTATACAAATTCTCTAAAAATGGTGAAGGGCGGCCTAGTGGTCATGAAGGGACAAATACTATCATTGAACTTGTATCAATTGAACGGTAGCACAGTCATTGTGGTGGTGCAGTTGTCGGGGCAGAGAAAGAGGTAGATGATATTGTAAAGCGATGGCATTTACGTATAGGCTAGATGATTGATCAGAGGGGTCTTTATGAGTTGCAGAAAAGGGAGTTGCTAAAATGCCTAAAGGAATGCAAATAAGAATTCTACAAGTTCTACATGATGGGGAACCAACAAAAGGTTAGCTTCAAATATGCAGTTCACAATACCGAAGGAGTCCTCGATTACATTCACTCAAACGTACGCTGAACATCACTACTTTGATCCAAAGGAGGTGCTAAGTAGTATGTTACCTTCATAGATGACTTGTCCCGGAAGGTACAAGTTCATTTCATTAAATACAAGTATGAAGCATTTGCTAGGTTCCTAGAGTGAAAAACCTCTGTGGAGAAACAAAAGGAGAATGGTAAAGTTCAATGGAGAAGAGTACACTCCATGGAGTTTTAGGATTAATGCAAAGAGTAGAACATACAAACATAATGGACGATTCCAGGATGTCCGAAGCAGAACGAGGTATTAGAATGCATGAACAGGACAACAGTAGAGAAAGCCAGAAGCATGCTGTTGTAGTCCGTACTATCTGGGCAGAAGCAATCAATCATCCGTGTTATGTGGTTAACAAATCACCATCTACAACCATTAATTTTCATATTCCTTAACAGATATGGAAAGGAGATACGGTGAGTTATCATACATTACGAATGTTTAGGTTCCCTGCGAACTCATTTGTAAATCAGAAGGACAAAACCAAGCTGGAGTGAGTCAAAGCAGTGTATTTTCTTGATTTTTAAGTAGGGAGTCAAATGTTACAAGCTGTGAGATCCATAAAACAGAAAGGTGTTCAAAAGTGAGATATGATCTTCGATGAGGCTTATATTTTTAAAAATAAGAAATATAAGGCTAAGGAGGCAAATAGAACAACATATGGTAGCGACTCAGTTCAGGGGGAGGTACCTGGCGCTCATATGGATATGGACTTTGAAGAACCTATATAGCATATTGGTGTGGATGAGGATGATCATAATACATAGATAGAGAATGATGGCCAACCCCACGAGGACCCGGAGGCATTAGCATTGCAGAGATCACAGCATACACACGAGCACCAGTTCGACAAGTAGTTTCGAAGACATAGTTTCATTTGCTCTAGTTATGGAAACAAGTAATCAAATTGATTATAAGGAGGCCAGTGGGCTAGAGGACAAAGATCATTGGATTACTTGTTATGACCGAGGAGATTGAGTCATTTTATAAGAATATTACACGGAACCTGGTTCAACTACTAAAGGACAAAGTGTTGGCCCAATGATTGTATCATATTTTTTGAATATGGTTAATATGTTAAGTTTAGTATTTCTTTATCACTAATCTTCATACTATCGCTATAGCATTTCTACTTATACTTATACCTTTGGTGATATGTACCTATTGGTTTACATATTAGTGATATGAGCTTATCTATCTTAAATTTAATCGGGTTGCCAAAATCAAAACTATGTTTTTGATTTTGGTTATTCAATTAATTTTAATTATTATAATATCACTAAACAATTATGCTATCACCTTAGCACTTATACTTAAACTCATCATTGTCCTAATGTGCATTAAACTTATCACACTTGCTACTATGTATATTGCTTTGTTCGTCTAACATGTACATGCAGAAAAGCAATAAGCAAGATCAATGTGGACATATATAATTGTCACGACCCGCACCCGGATATACGGGTACGAATACGTGGGTCACGCCCAGCCTACGCCGCGGTATCGGCGGTAGAACGCTGTCAAGTATACTATACTAACTACAACTTCTAAGATCCATAACTATGAAATGTACTCATGTCACAACTCGAAAACTAAGGAAGATAAGACAAGAAATAATAACAATATCACTAGAACGACTAGAATCTACACTAATCATAAGACATGAAAGATAAAGAAGGAACAATAAGACTAACTAAGAATAACTACCAGGCAACTCACATAGAAGAATAGTGAGATCCACCTCAGCTAGCAACATCATGAAGTCCAATAATGAGGGCACAACTACTCCTAAAATTTTCATAACGTATCCAGTCAGGAGCGGAACGAGCACAAATCTCAAATAACAGTTCTAATTAGACGATATTGAAAATATAGCAGTAAATAGAGAGAATATACGAGGTAAATAATGTGTACATGAATCATGGTAAGGCATGTCAAGACTGTAACTGAATGTAAGAACAGGGAAAATAGTATAAATTATGTACAAGAATCTGGAACTATATCTATGTGAGTTTAGCACTAGTTTCAACATGTGACCGGCTTAGAACTTGATACAATGTTTGGCCTGGCTAATCATACGTGAGTGTATGATTAACACTATACAATGATGATACAATATCTGTGGGGTATTGATCACATATCTACGCTAACACCCCCATCCCTGACTAATATAGTGGATCCAGTCATGACACGTCATGACACGCATTCTCTGTGAAGTAGCTCTCCTTCACAGGAATCGTGTCTATACTATGAACAAGAAAACAATGAAGACTTGCACAAGGCATACCATATATAAGAGGAATAACATCTTATGACGGGATCCAACAAATACCAATCCGTGTGAACAATGTGTCAAGAGAACAAGGATATCTACACTAAATACTAGAAACAAAAACGATATCATAAAACAGAATTATTATCAGAGAATGTACTCGCCTGGGGTCCTGCTGTCAATATGAATCAGGGTTCAGAGTAAAGCCACAGACCTAAAGATGAAATAATACAAGAGCTGATCAGGGTCAAAAGACATACTAACATCTAGGTCAATCTAAGACAAACTGGGTCAAGGTTGACGTATAGTTGACTTTGGTCAACTGGTCAACCCTAAGTCTAATCTAGGTTAAACAGGTCAATGGTTGACCTACAGTTGACTTTGGTCAAAAAGTCAAGTTGGTCAAGTCTGATCAAACCTAGGTCAACTGTTGACTCTACTTCGACGTCTAGTCAAAGTAGTCAACCATGGTCAAGCTAGTCTCTATAAACCTCTACAAGGTCAACTTATGAATTTCAGTGATTTAGAAATCACTGAAATCGACGGGTCTCTAAAACAACCAGAAGGAGAAAATATTATAATAATAGGGTGACACAAAAAAGGAAAGAAATATACAGATGTTGTCGGATGATGAAACTAACATCACCAACGTGTCCAGAATGGTCAAATCAGCTAGGATTGCCTGTCCAAAAGTCTAATTTGGACACAGGAGCAAAACGGTAATTTCGGACCAAAATGATGTCCGCCGTTGGACACACTTTACACCGAAAAACGTGCCGAAATAAAAGTGCACAAAATCTAACAAATTATATGTCCACGAATCCAGAATGACGATACGAACCCAACGGTATATCCAGAATTGGATTCCGTTGACCCGATCTCAAATTGGTCCGTTGACCCGGACATTGGAAACCGATTTGCACGGAAAAGCGTGTCGGAGCCAATGTCCTCAAAACTCAGCAAATTATATGTCAACGAGTCCAGAATGACGATACGAACTCAACGGTATATCCGGAATTGGATTCCGATGAGCCGGCGTCAAAAAGTCCCGTTGACTCAGAAAGTGGGACCCGTTTTGCACCGAAATGCGTGCCAGGACCCACGTTCTCCAAATCAAGCAAACTTTATATGAAAACATACCAGAACGACGCCACGAGTCTACTGGTGGTGTCAGAAATTGAATCCGGAGTCCCGGGTTCAAAAATGGAATTTTACAAGTGCAACACTAAGAATTCGAACGGCCAACTTTGGCGTCGAATTCGACCGACCTAACAAGCTCAAACTGAAATAAAATCTAAAGGGGGCAGGAAAAGGGTTATACCAGCTGTGCACCGGAACTGACGGTGCGCAAAACGAAGCTGCGACGGCGAAGATACGAACCCGCGAAGTTGGCGTCACGAAACTGTCCAAAAACAGTACAAATTAAAACGTCAACTTGGTGGCCGGTTTTGATGTATCAAACGACGAAATTAACGGGTGAAATTTGACAGGGGTGAAGGGGTATATACCGAGATTGCGACGGAGCGAAGAAATCGCCGATCCAACTGTCGGATTCTCCAGAAAATCGGCACGAAGTTGCTGTCCCGAAACTCTATTTCTGGATTCAACCCGCGCGCGCGTCGACGGGATTTCGTCCAAAACGCACGAATCGGGTACGTGGCTCGTCGGGGAAGAGGATGACGGCGAAGGGGAGCTCGCCCAGGGGTGCGCCCGGCTCGCGCGCGGCCGTGGGGGGCTCGCCGGCGGCGGCGGTGGCCGGGGCGGCGCGCGGCCTGCTGCTGTGCGCGTGCGCTGTCGCACCTTGCTGCGAGCTGCTGCTGCAGCTGCGCTCGCGCGCGTGGGGGCGGCCCAGGCCGACCACGGCGGCGGCGGCTGTGGTGCGGGCGACCAGGCGAGCAGCGGGCTGAGGTGGCGAGAGTGGGATGATGGTTGTGGCGGTGTAGGTGATGACAATGGTGATGGTGGTGTGTCCTTCTCTTGAAGAAGAAGAAGAAGAAGAAGAAGAAGAAGACTAAGAAGAAGGAGTTGAGGAAGAAGAAGGAGAAGTGAGAAGGAGAGAGAGAGATGATGATGATGATGAAGAAGAGGAAAAGGGGGGGCTGTACCAGTACGGGTAGGGGGGTTTGCGTGTGCTGGGAAGAGGGAGAGAGTGATGTGAGGGAATGGGTGAGAGAGAGAGAGTGAGATTATATATAATATATATAAGTGTGTGTATATATTATATAAGGAGGGAGAGAGAAAGAGATATTTAGAGAGAGGGGGGGGGTTTGTGTTCGGCTGATGCATGGGGAGAGGGGGTGTGCTCACGTGGGGAGAGGAGAGAGTGAGGTGTTTGTAAAGAGAGAGAGAAAGATATTAAATGAGAGAGGGAGATATTTAATGTATATGTGTGTGTGTGTATATATATTAAATATAGAAGAGAGAGAAAGAGAGAGATGGGTTTACTTCATGAAGAAGAAAAGAGAGAGGGGGGTTCGGCTGAGGGTGGGGTGAGGGGGTTTCTCTTTGTGTGGGAAGTGTACATGAGTGAGAGGAGAGATGTAACACATGTATACACGTAGGTATATATACATAGAGAGAGAAAGAGATAATAATATAAAATAAAAGAATTATATTTTCGAGTAGGCAAAAATAGGAGAACACTAGTGGGATGTATGGGCAGTCATGACAGGGCCCACACTAAACTGGGTTGGGCGTTGGGCCAAGTTGGACAAGGTCGAGGCCAATATTTAATCAAAATAATAAATTAAGCAAATTAATTCATGGATGAAATAGGAGCACAAGGGAGATCGAAATTGTGGCACGCAAGTGACACCTGCATAGTTGGCTCAAAACAGGCCAGAGCCATATATTGGGTCGACTGGATTGGACCGATGTCGGGCCCGGAAATTAAATTGGAATTTAAGTCAGATTTTACGGCAGATAATTAATTGGCCTAAATTGAACCGAAAGTTGTGCGAAGGAAATAAAGCACAAAATGGAGTGTCTGAGTGGGACACGAAGGTCAGGGGTGAAGAGCGTCTCGAGTAGATCAGGCATGACAAATTGGTTTCGAGAAAATGACAGGTCTGGTGCTCCTAAATTAAAAGTCACGGCAACGCGCATACGAAGATCAAAAATAAAAGTGGGAATAATTAATCAATGATTAATTGGTCTAATTTGACCCGAAGTTGCGCGATACAAAAGGAGCACAAGGGAACGAGTTTGGATGGGACACCATATATCAACATGAAGGTAATCTCGTCTACTACAAACTTCAAGAAGGAAGTTTCCAGAGACTGGCATCCCTGATGCTCTAGAATTCCAAGTCACGGTAAAGAGCATTAAATGATAATAACTAATTAAATCAAAATTAATTATCGAGAATAAATCATTTAGGAAATTCGAAAAAAATTCCAGAAATTCAGGGGGCTTACATCCTACCCACCTTATAAAAATTTCGTCCTCGAAATTAAGGTTGTAGTAGGGGTAAAACAAGATAGAAAGTTTTAGGCAAAAACTTGGGCACGATCATAGAATGACAAGTTTGCACGATCAAGATAATCGATTCGAAATTGTTCAGGCACGATGATGGATTTTGGCACGATAGAATCATGATATGAACAAAATCATATGTGCATGATTTCAGAAATAAGCCAAGTCATTGGGACACCATTTTAGAGACGATTAGGAGAATTGAAGATATAAATGAAGTTCAAGTACGGGGTGATTTGTGTAATCAAGACATAGCTAAACAAGGCAAAGGAAATGACGGTAAGATGAGAAAATCATTATGCGATGGGAGAAAAATAATGATAAACAAGAAATAATGGTAGGAATTATCTTGCTCAATTGGTAAAAGAAGTGAATCAATTTAAGATACGACCTGATAACCATATACGTCTATCCCAAATCATGTTGCCAGAATTTTCGCCACGCCAGTAAGCATAGCGGTAATAAACAATGAAGTCCATAACTATGGTATACACCCTATAATCATGTCATCTAGATTCCTTACCACGCCAACCGGTATGGCTGCAAGAGAATCTAAATGACATAACTAGGATAGTATATCCAAATCAGGCTCCATGTCCTTGTCTCGCTAGCTAATATGACTGCGATAAATTCTAAACTCCATAAATAAAGTAGACACTTACTGTTCTCATCGTCCTCGTCCAAAATATGTTTATCAGGATATCTTAACTCAATTCTTAAAAGAATTTTCCTAAACAAAATTAGGTCAACAACGAATAGTAAGATTTAAAATTTTCAACAAGTAGTCAAGGGTAAGTTAACAGAAACAACGGAAACAACTTCCGAGATAGGGTTCAGAGGAAAATCTCAGGGAAAGTCCCGAGTGTACTACCTAGGTCAAGATAGAAAATGGTGAAATATAATCTAAAACAAACCTCGACCATGATACGAGGTTGATAAATCACATTCTCTCCCCAACCTAGATGATATACAAATCCAACTTATCACTTCCCTCGGGGGTCCACAAACTCATCCCAAGAAGGAATAAAGTTTGATACGGACAGTTATTTCAGAAATCAGGACGAACAGGAACAAATAGAAAAAGTTTCGAAAGTTTGAAATAAGATTCCCAGGGGTCATCCCTTGAATCTACCAAGAGTTCCTAATACGTGACTGAGTACCAAATCCTAAAATATTCCATGTCTCAACCTTAATCCTAGGGCAGGCTCGCAGTAGTACAGAAAAGCTCAAGTACTACCACGACTTCGCATTAATTGCAAAGACTGACCTGCATGGGCCACCACTAAAAACGTGTCACGACCCGCACCCGGATATACGGGTACGAATACGTGGGTCACGCCCAGCCTACGCCGCGGTATCGGCGGTAGAACGCTGTCAAGTATACTATACTAACTACAACTTCTAAGATCCATAACTATGAAATGTACTCATGTCACAACTCGAAAACTAAGGAAGATAAGACAAGAAATAATAACAATATCACTAGAACGACTAGAATCTACACTAATCATAAGACATGAAAGATAAAGAAGGAACAATAAGACTAACTAAGAATAACTACCAGGCAACTCACATAGAAGAATAGTGAGATCCACCTCAGCTAGCAACATCATGAAGTCCAATAATGAGGGCACAACTACTCCTAAAATTTTCATAACGTATCCAGTCAGGAGCGGAACGAGCACAAATCTCAAATAACAGTTCTAATTAGACGATATTGAAAATATAGCAGTAAATAGAGAGAATATACGAGGTAAATAATGTGTACATGAATCATGGTAAGGCATGTCAAGACTGTAACTGAATGTAAGAACAGGGAAAATAGTATAAATCATGTACAAGAATCTGGAACTATATCTATGTGAGTTTAGCACTAGTTTCAACATGTGACCGGCTTAGAACTTGATACAATGTTTGGCCTGGCTAATCATACGTGAGTGTATGATTAACACTATACAATGATGATACAATATCTGTGGGGTATTGATCACATATCTACGCTAACACCCCCATCCCTGACTAATATAGTGGATCCAGTCATGACACGTCATGACACGCATTCTCTGTGAAGTAGCTCTCCTTCACAGGAATCGTGTCTATACTATGAACAAGGAAACAATGAAGACTTGCACAAGGCATACCATATATAAGAGGAATAACATCTTATGACGGGATCCAACAAATACCAATCCGTGTGAACAATGTGTCAAGAGAACAAGGATATCTACACTAAATACTAGAAACAAAAACGATATCATAAAACAGAATTATTATCAGAGAATGTACTCGCCTGGGGTCCTGCTGTCAATATGAATCAGGGTTCAGAGTAAAGCCACAGACCTAAAGATGAAATAATACAAGAGCTGATCAGGGTCAAAAGACATACTAACATCTAGGTCAATCTAAGACAAACTGGGTCAAGGTTGACGTATAGTTGACTTTGGTCAACTGGTCAACCTTAAGTCTAATCTAGGTTAAACAGGTCAATGGTTGACCTACAGTTGACTTTGGTCAAAAAGTCAAGTTGGTCAAGTCTGATCAAACCTAGGTCAACTGTTGACTCTACTTCGACGTCTAGTCAAAGTAGTCAACCATGGTCAAGCTAGTCTCTATAAACCTCTACAAGGTCAACTTATGAATTTCAGTGATTTAGAAATCACTGAAATCGACGGGTCTCTAAAACAACCAGAAGGAGAAAATATTATAATAATAGGGTGACACAAAAAAGGGAAGAAATATACAGATGTTGTCGGATGATGAAACTAACATCACCAACGTGTCTAGAATGGTCAAATCAGCTAGGATTGCCTGTCCAAAAGTCTAATTTGGACACAGGAGCAAAACGATAATTTCGGACCAAAATGATGTCCGCCGTTGGACACACTTTACACCGAAAAACGTGCCGAAATAAAAGTGCACAAAATCTAACAAATTATATGTCCACGAATCCAGAATGACGATACGAACCCAACGGTATATCCAGAATTGGATTCCGTTGACCCGATCTCAAATTGGTCCGTTGACCCGGACATTGGAAACCGATTTGCACGGAAAAGCGTGTCGGAGCCAATGTCCTCAAAACTCAGCAAATTATATGTCAACGAGTCCAGAATGACGATACGAACTCAACGGTATATCCGGAATTGGATTCCGATGAGCCGGCGTCAAAAAGTCCCGTTGACTCAGAAAGTGGGACCCGCTTTGCACCGAAATGCGTGCCAGGGCCCACGTTCTCCAAATCAAGCAAACTTTATATGAAAACATACCAGAACGACGCCACGAGTCTACTGGTGGTGTCAGAAATTGAATCCGGAGTCCCGGGTTCAAAAATGGAATTTTACAAGTGCAACACTAAGAATTCGAACGGCCAACTTTGGCGTCGAATTCGACCGACCTAACAAGCTCAAACTGAAATGAAATCTAAAGGGGGCAGGAAAAGGGTTATACCAGCTGTGCACCGGAACTGACGGTGTGCAAAACGAAGCTGCGACGGCGAAGATACGAACCCGCGAAGTTGGCGTCACGAAACTGTCCAAAAACAGTACAAATTAAAACGTCAACTTGGTGGCCGGTTTTGATGTATCAAACGACGAAATTAACGGGTGAAATTTGACAGGAGTGAAGGGGTATATACCGAGATTGCGACGGAGCGAAGAAATCGCCGATCCAACGGTCGGATTCTCCAGAAAATCGGCACGAAGTTGCTGTCCCGAAACTCCATTTCTGGATTCAACCCGCGCGCGCGTCGACGGGATTTCGTCCAAAACGCACGAATCGGGTACGTGGCTCGTCGGGGAAGAGGATGACGGCGAAGGGGAGCTCGCCCAGGGGTGCGCCCGGCTCGCGCGCGGCCGTGGGGGGCTCGCCGGCGGCGGCGGTGGCCGGGGCGGCGCGCGGCCTGCTGCTGTGCGCGTGCGCTGTCGCACCTTGCTGCGAGCTGCTGCTGCAGCTGCGCTCGCGCGCGTGGGGGCGGCCCAGGCCGACCACGGCGGCGGCGGCTGTGGTGCGGGCGACCAGGCGAGCAGCGGGCTGAGGTGGCGAGAGTGGGATGATGGTTGTGGCGGTGTAGGTGATGACAATGGTGATGGTGGTGTGTCCTTCTCTTGAAGAAGAAGAAGAAGAAGAAGAAGAAGACTAAGAAGAAGGAGTTGAGGAAGAAGAAGGAGAAGTGAGAAGGAGAGAGAGAGATGATGATGATGATGAAGAAGAGGAAAAGGGGGGGGGGGCTGTACCAGTACGGGTAGGGGGGTTTGCGTGTGCTGGGAAGAGGGAGAGAGTGATGTGAGGGAATGGGTGAGAGAGAGAGAGTGAGATTATATATAATATATATAAGTGTGTGTATATATTATATAAGGAGGGAGAGAGAAAGAGATATTTAGAGAGAGGGGGGGGGGTTTTGTGTTCGGCTGATGCATGGGGAGAGGGGGTGTGCTCACGTGGGGAGAGGAGAGAGTGAGGTGTTTGTAAAGAGAGAGAGAAAGATATTAAATGAGAGAGGGAGATATTTAATGTATATGTGTGTGTGTGTATATATATTAAATATAGAAGAGAGAGAAAGAGAGAGATGGGTTTACTTCATGAAGAAGAAAAGAGAGAGGGGGGTTCGGCTGAGGGTGGGGTGAGGGGGTTTCTCTTTGTGTGGGAAGTGTACATGAGTGAGAGGAGAGATGTAACACATGTATACACGTAGGTATATATACATAGAGAGAGAAAGAGATAATAATATAAAATAAAAGAATTATATTTTCGAGTAGGCAAAAATAGGAGAACACTAGTGGGATGTATGGGCAGTCATGACAGGGCCCACACTAAACTGGGTTGGACGTTGGGCCAAGTTGGACAAGGTCGAGGCCAATATTTAATCAAAATAATAAATTAAGCAAATTAATTCATGGATGAAATAGGAGCACAAGGGAGATCGAAATTGTGGCACGCAAGTGACACCTGCATAGTTGGCTCAAAACAGGCCAGAGCCATATATTGGGTCGACTGGATTGGACCGATGTCGGGCCCGGAAATTAAATTGGAATTTAAGTCAGGTTTTACGGCAGATAATTAATTGGCCTAAATTGAACCGAAAGTTGTGCGAAGGAAATAGAGCACAAAATGGAGTGTCTGAGTGGGACACGAAGGTCAGGGGTGAAGAGCGTCTCGAGTAGATCAGGCATGACAAATTGGTTTCGAGAAAATGACAGGTCTGGTGCTCCTAAATTAAAAGTCACGGCAACGCGCATACGAAGATCAAAAATAAAAGTGGGAATAATTAATCAATGATTAATTGGTCTAATTTGACCCGAAGTTGCGCGATACAAAAGGAGCACAAGGGAACGAGTTTGGATGGGACACCATATATCAACATGAAGGTAATCTCGTCTACTACAAACTTCAAGAAGGAAGTTTCCAGAGACTGGCATCCCTGATGCTCTAGAATTCCAAGTCACGGTAAAGAGCATTAAATGATAATAACTAATTAAATCAAAATTAATTATCGAGAATAAATCATTTAGGAAATTCGAAAAAAATTCCAGAAATTCAGGGGGCTTACAATAATGAAGAAATCATGGTGGGCCAAAGACGACGGATCCCACAAGATTTCTCTGAACCATCCGACGATATCTCCGGAGCCACGCACTCGGGGGTTCCGTTGCCCGGTCAGCGGACGGGGGTCGAGGGGGCAGCGCCCCTCGTCGGGAGTTCGGGGGCGAAGCCCCCGAAAGGTATTCAGTTTTCACAAACTGGATATCTTTGGACAGCTGCCGCCAAGGAAAAAGCCAGCACCTATCATAGGAAGAAGCAAAGCCATGCCATCATTATTTTAAGACTCTGAAGAAGCCTGCACCTGCTACAGTATATCTGGAGTCTGTAATGAGTCTTAGGAATAATTGTAAACACAAGAAATGGATGGTAAAATCGAAAGCTAGGGTAGAAATTAGCCCATGATCATTTTCGGATGCAAACCGGCATACCGACGGTATACCGGTCTATACCGACGGTATACCGATTTTGTTCACAGAAAGTTTCTGTCTATAAAATCGGCATACTGACACCGGTTCATACTGACGGTATATCGGTTCAGTACCGTTGAAAGTCCAACGGTCGGATTTCCAGCATTAAATGATCCCAACGGCTATATTTCGAGCCGTTGCAATCCCAGACCGGTATACCGACGGTATGCCGACTCATATCGGCGGTATGTCGGTCGCTGACTGAAAAATTGTCTTTGGCTCTTTCAATGCTTTGGTTATAAATAGCCTTGAATCCCTTCATTCAAGGTTGATGCTTTGAGCCTAAAAATTTCTAAACCACCAAAGCCTATCCACAAATAACTCTACAAAGCTTTCATTTGCCATCCACAAATTGTGTTAGAGTTATTGAGTTGAAAAGTAAGATCTTCATCTTATTGTATAAGAAGATCAAAACCTATTATGAAAGGTTGAAGTTGGAGAGTCTTTGTATCCAAACTCTCGGTTGAAGTTGGAGAGTCTTCGTATCCAAACTCTCGGTTGAAGTTGGAGAGTCTTCGTATCCAAACACTTGGTTGAAGTCGGAGAGGCCTTCGGATTAAAGCTCTCGTATAAGAAGTTGGCGAGTTCTTCGGATCCAAACTCGTGTGTAACTATTTACTCAAATAGTGGATTAAATCCGGAGAGAGTTCCGGAACTGGATTGCCTCTAGGGAGGATACCAGGATACATCGGGTGTCGGTATTGTGATTGCTTCTTCTCTTGCACTTAAAATTTTAAATTGTCAATTAGCTTGTGCTAAGTGCTTGATTAGTTAGCTTGACCCTATTCACCCCCCCTCTAGGGTTCATACAATTGGTATCAGAGCAAGGACTCTATTGTTAGGCTTAACATCCTTAGAGTAGATCCTTGTTATTTTTCTATGGCATCGTATTCCTCTTACTCCTCCGATAAAGAGGGTTTTACTTCTAGTAGCATAGACAATCATGTTTCTTCTAAATGCAAGAAATGCTCTAAGTGGAAAGCCATGGCTAAACAATCCTTAGAGATTCTTGACAATCTTCATTCTACAAATGAAGAACTTTCTGAAAAGGTTATTCATTTAGAAGAAGCAAATGAGTTTTTGAGAAATGAAAATAATGTTTTATTATCTAGACTTGATTCTCAAAACTAATCTTGTGTTTCTTTAAAGAGTTTGAATGAGGCTTTAATTTTGAAAATCAAATCTCTTTCCTCATCAATAGAAGATCTTAAGAGGCAAACTCATGAGCTAAATCATTTGCATGATTCTTCTATTGACTCTTTAAAGAAACAAAATGATGATTTTATTTCTAGAATTGTTTTATTTGAAAAAGAGAATAATGCTTTAAATATTAAATTTGATTCTTTTACTTGTATGCATGATGATTTGATATTAGAACATGATATTCTTAAGACCAAATTCATGCATGCTCACTCTAGAGACATTCATCATTCTAGTATGTCACATGTTCATAACCATGCTCATTCTGATGCATGTGCACACACTAGCATTAGATGCTTCTATTGCTCTCGTATTGGACACATGAGCTTTACATGCCCTATTCGTAGGACCTTCACTACCAATGCTAGAGTAAGTGCTATATGGGTCCCTAAAGCTAATAAATGTGGATCCAAGTTTATTTGGATACCAAAGTCTTCATCTAATGTTGTAGGTGAAGCTTCTTGTATCGAAACATAGCACCGAGGAGCGTGTTGGTGGTTGCAAAGCTCAAAGGTCATCTTCTAAGCAATTGCACCAACACAAGTGTGGCCACTAGAGCCACTTTGGTAACATGCTAATCGTTTCTCTTTAAATTGTTTATATTTGTAGAATCTAGCATGTTTCTCTTGATGTTTTGCTACTAGCTTACATTGATATCCTTCAGTTGACTTCTATATAAATCAATGTGAGATACAATACTAGCATGCTTAGTTAATTTTCTTATTAATTCTTTTATCTAGCATGACTAGTTACTCGGCTTAAATGATTAGTTCACACTATGTAGTTTATCACTCATTTTCTATTAAGTGTGACACATTTGATTTATGCATGCTTGTTATTCTTAATCTCTATATTATGAAGCATGCATATCACTCTAGTCCATAGGAGCTTGATTTTGATTTGAGTTAATATGATTTTAACTCTCCGTCTTTAAAGTTTTTGAAATAATTACTTCTTACCGATTTCTCCTTAATATGTATTATTTACTTTAAATCGGTATTTGTGAATATATATGTTTAGCACAAGCTTCTTATCACTTGACAAGTATACACTTATACTTCCATTTTAACCTTGTGCTTACATAATATATCCATTATTGATTCTCATATTTTATTTTGATCAAACCTCTTATGAATCAATTATGTTTTTGCCTAATAAAGCTTATTTATATGTGCTTTGAATTTGTGATAGTTTTTCAAACATTCATTAAGGATAAATGACTATATTCATTAAAATTTTCATTTACATGTAGATCATGTATTTCTTATGTTGATATTTTTTTGTATAAATATCTTTATTTGGGCATATGAGTTAAGCGAAAGTTTTATATTGACTTGAAGAGTATTTAAATATACTTGTTACCTTCAAACTTGTGCTTATCTCATACCTTAGCTATTGATTCCTTTGACCAAATTTGTTCTTCTTGAATCAATTAGCTTCTTCCTTAAAGTCTTCTTTTGATGATATCTTCTTGACTTTTTGGTTGGCATTATGGATACATGTTCTTAATTGATTTTTGATCTTTTCATGTATGCCTATTCGTGATATATATAGTTTCATATATATAAATGATTCCTAACTTTTGATATTTATTTGTTTTATACCTTTAAGTTAGGATGTTGAGAGGAAATGTTTATTAATGTCTTGCTCATGACTAATTATGGAAGTTCTTTTAAGAATCACATGGTTTTGTGCTTTGTCTTGTTTTTATATTTACCTCCGTTTTTAGTGCACATCTTCAAATCTATATCTTCTATAAACTTCTATTGTGCACTATGAAAGCATTTTCATAAAATATAATTCTTGATATCTTTAGCACATTTATAGCTTTCTTGATCTTAATGATCTTTCCTTGCTTATTCCTTGAATTTATGCTTCTTTTGAATTATTATTGTCCAATAATTTTTGTAGCACATGAGAATACTTGTAATTGATACATCATATTTCTTATGACTTTAGCTACTATGGTTTGAGCTTTTATGTTGAGATTTTTCATTTCTAGAGAATACACTTATTTCATAATGGCTATAATATCTTGCATTCTCTAGATCGATATATTATTTCGTTATCTTGGATCAATCTCAATACTTGGCAAAGAGATTTATTTTATTATGTTTTCATGAGTATCTCTTTTGGTCTATACTTGATAAGAGATTAATTCAATTTTTTTTGTTATCTTATACTCTTATCCTTGCTTAATAAAGAGTCTACAAATCATTTTGACCATTCAAAATATATTTTATTTATTGAGAACTCTTTGCTTAAGCAAGTATTTTTAGTGTTAGTGACTTAAGATTTAATGAGCACATTTATCTTGTTAATGGCTTCCCTCATTAATCTTATTTGGATTATATAGTTTGCTTATTTGTGATACATTATTAAGCTATATAATTTTGGCTCACTTTCACACATCTAACTATATTTCTATACTTCAATCTATATATGATATGCTAGTTTACAATAACAAGATATGTGATTCTTCTAAATGTAATTTGTATCCTATTTTAGATACATATGTTTGTTCTCTAAAACTAGTTTTACAAATTCTTGATTAGATCTTGTTTCTCTTGGAGATTTGTGATTCCTTTATGTCTCCTTCCTTATTAGTCATTAGCATGTATCTCTTAAATTTCTCTCACCTTTGAGTCATGATTTCATCGTATTATCATTTACATCTCTTCTTGATTATGTTTGCACTCATTTAAATGAGAATGACTCTTTTCCATATTTTTTTATTGTTTTATGAGATTTTATCATAAATATGGATTTGGAATTTTCTTTATGAGATTTGTTGGATCATGTTTAATTTGTTTATTTTTATTGATAAAAGATCCTAATGGTTGAGTAGTCCTATATTATCTTATTATATGATTATCAAACTAATTTATTACTCTACTTTGACTACTCATGGATTGCCACATATGGGCCTTTGCTATTTGAACTTTATGGGTTATTAATTTACCATTAGCAAGGTTTGGATTTATCCGTTGTTGGATAAATATGTGGTACAACATACCTAGTCCATGCAAAGTAATAAATTAGTTGATTCTTTCTTGATTAGATAATCATGGACATGATATTTGAGGTTTATTTTTATTTCATTTTTGAGCAATATTTTGACTCTCATCATGATTGATTTAACTGTCCTTGTTCTTTTTCATGATGACATCTTTTGATTACATGTGCTATATTGGAATATTCTTTTGAATTCTCATCTTTAGTAAGTTTTAATTGGATATCTCTTCTTGACTAAAGATGACATTATTTATTTTATGACGATTTTATAGCCTTATATGCATTGAGCAAGGGGAAGAAATCAATAGTTGATTTATCCCTAGATTTTGATGCTATAAGTGCTTTGAAACTAGTTACGCATATTTTGAGGGGGAGCAAATAAATTGTTTTAATTCATCTATACCCTCTAATATGTCGTATACATAGTTTATCATGGACCCATATTTTTTTTATTTTCATATCTTATTGATTGAGGTCATGATATTTTTATTTTGAAGGGTTTATGAGAGTGTATGTGATTGTCCTTATTATCTTATCTCTCTCTTTCATATGGGTTAAATATGTCATCTTGCTAATATTAACTTTCAGATCTTATCTTGATGAATAGTATGCTTTCGTTAATTTGGCTTTTCTTTCATGCTTAATTGATTTGGCTTTCCTTGTTGAGGACTTATCCAAAATTCATGATTTTTATCACCTTTGGTAGTACTTTGAGGGGGAGCATTCAAGTCGACTGAATTTCTCTTCCTCAAGTATTTTTCTCCTTTACCTTCATGTTTATCTAAAGGATATTCATATAGCATGATAAGGTAATTGAGTTCAAATGCATGAACTTGGATAAGCATATAGATTTTGCAAATAATGAGATTACTTTATATCAATTGCAATATTTTACATTGATCATTCTTTTATTTTGTTTCACTATTTATTTGTGGACAATTATGATTATTAATGGTTTCTTTGATCAATGTTTCAAGTTTACATCCTTTCAATTGGTATCAAGTTTATTTAATGTCATATCTCAATTGTTAGTTGCAATTATCTATTCCTCATGGCTTTTGTTTGAAATCCTTTATTTCATAGTTCTCTTCCAAAACTAGAGCAATATTTCATATCCTATTGTGTTTTGGATTTATTCCTTGGATTTCAAGTTGGTAAACTACTTATTTCTTATTTTTCAAATTCTTTTAGTTTTACCAACCATATTGTGTTTTGACAAGCAATTTTCTATTTAGTACTCTACATTTGGTATGTAGCTTTATAAAACTTGTCATTACACCCTTCTTCCATTATTTTTTTTAGTATTTCTTGATCATGATTGTCTATGCCTTCCTCATGCTCTGATTTATGTACTTAAGATTAATTTTCCTTTATCTCTTAGTACGGGGGAGCCTATTTTTTGATCATGACAAAGGGGGAGAAGTAAGTTTAAGTATGTAGTTATAAGTAATCTAAGTAGTATGCTTTTCATGATATTGCTTATATCTCTTGTAAATTAGTGATACATGCATCTATTGTATCCATACTAAACTTAACCGATTTGCCATAATAAAAAAGGGGAAGATTGTTGGCGCAATGATTGTATCATATTTTTTGAATATGGTTAATATGTTAAGTTTAGCATTTCTTTATCACTAATCTTCATACTATCGCTATAGCATTTCTACTTATACTTATACCTTTGGTGATATGTGCCTATTGGTTTACATATTAGTGATATGAGCTTATCTATCTTAAATTTAATCGGGTTGCCAAAATCAAAACTATGTTTTTGATTTTGGTTATTCAATTAATTTTAATCATTATGATATCACTAAACAATTATGCTATCACCTTAGCACTTATACTTAAACTCATCAATGTCCTAATGTGCATTAAACTTATCACACTTGCTACTATGTATATTGCTTTGTTCGTCTAACATGTACATGCAGAAAAGTAATAAGCAAGATCAATGTGGACATATGCAATGAAGAAATCATGGTGGGCCAAAGACGACGGATCCCACAAGATTTTTCTGAACCATCCGACGACATCTCCGGAGCCACGCACTCGGGGGTTTCGCTGCCCGATCAGCGGACGGGGGTCGAGGGGGCAGCGCCCCTCGTCGGGAGTTCGGGGGCGAAGCCCCCGAAAGGTATTCAGTTTTCACAAACTGGATATCTTTGGACAGCTGCCGCCAAGGAAAAAGCCAGCACCTATCAAAGGAAGAAGCAAAGCCATGCCATCATCATTTCAAGACTCTGAAGAAGCCTGCACCTGCTACAGTATATCTGGAGTCTGTAATGAGTCTTAGGAATAATTGTAAACACAAAAAATGGATGGTAAAATCGAAAGCTAGGGTAGAAATTAGCCCAGGATCATTTTCGGATGCAAACCGGCATACCGACGGTATACCGGTCTATACCGACGGTATACCGATTTTGTTCACAGAAAGTTTTCTGTCTACAAAATCGGCATACCGACACCGGTTCATACCGACGGTATACCGGTTCAGTATCGTTGAAAGTCCAGCGGTCGGATTTCCAGCATTAAATGATCCCAACGGCTATATTTCGAGCCGTTGCAATCCCAGACCGGTATACCGACGGTATGCCGACTCATACCGGCGGTATGCCGGTCGCTGACTGAAAAATTGCCTTTGGCTCTTTTCAATGCTTTGGTTATAAATAGCCTTGAACCCCTTCATTCAAGGTTGATGCTTTGAGCCTAAAAATTTCTAAACCACCAAAGCCTATCCACAAACAACTCTACAAAGCTTTCATTTGCCATCCACAAATTGTGTTAGAGTTATTGAGTTGAAAAGTAAGATCTTCATCTTATTGTATAAGAAGATCAAAACCTATTATGAAAGGTTGAAGTTGGAGAGTCTTCGTATCCAAACTCTCGGTTGAAGTTGGAGAGTCTTCGTATCCAAACTCTCGGTTGAAGTTTGAGAGTCTTCGTATCCAAACTCTCGGTTGAAGTCGGAGAGGCCTTCGGATTAAAGCTCTCGTGTAAGAAGTTGGCGAGTTCTTCGGATCCAAACTCGTGTGTAACTATTTGCTCAAATAGTGGATTAAATCCGGAGAGAGTTCCGGGACTGGATTGCCTCTAGGGAGGATACCAGGATACATCGGGTGTCGGTATTGTGATTGCTTCTTCTCTTGCACTTAAATTTTTAAATTGCCAATTAGCTTGTGCTAAGTGCTTGATTAGTTAGCTTGACCCTATTCACCCCCCCTCTAGGGTTCCTACACAAAGATGTTATTGGTTGTGAATGGATATTCAAGTAAGTACGACAACGTGCAGAACAAGGCACGTTTAGTTACAAAGGCGTATGCTCAAAAAGAGGGGATAGACTACAACGAGATTTTCCCTCCAGTAGTCAAGTATACCTCTATTCGATTTTGTGTCTTCGTAGATAGTCAGTATATAGAGTTGGAGCAAATGGATGTCAAAAATGATATTTTTACACAGAGAGTTGGAAGAGTTTATGAGGCAGCCTGAAGGATTTGTTGAGCCTGCACGGAGGATCACGTGTGTGAACTTAATCATTCTCTATATGTGTTGAAGTTATCTCTAAGGAAGTGGTACAAGTGCTTCAATTCATTCATGTTAAAGACCAATTTCACCATATGCGAGTACGACAACTACGTCTATTCTAGGAAGTTCAAGGATGGATTATCGATATATCTCCTCTTGTAATGCTATGTTGATTGCTTCCGAAGGAGATACACGCAAGTGTAGAGTTTGACATGAAGGACTTAGGTGGAGTAAATAAGATTCTTGGGATGGAAATCAGACGAGAAAGAAGATATGGAATTAAAGCTATGATTGTCCCAAAGGAGTTATATAGAGAAGGTGCATGAGAGATTGAACATGGAGGACTCTAGACAAGCAAGTACCACAATCGCAGATCATTTCAAGTTATCCTCCAAGCGATATTCGAATTAAAAGGAGGAGCAGGTGAAGATGTCTCGGGTTCTATATGCGAGTGAGAGGGGTTCTTTATGTATGCTATGGTGTGCAATCGCCTAAACATCTTGTATACGGTCAGTTTATTGAGCCAATTCATGTCAAATCCATGAAGGTCTCATTGGAAGTGGATACTTTGGTAGCTAAATGGCTCAAAGTATCTCGGTATATTGTTTCACAAATCAGAACATGAAATAAGTCAATTGCATGTTTATGTGGATGTTGATTACGTTGGTGATTTGGACAAAAGAAGGTATACTATGAGTTATATGTATACTCTTCTAGATTCTCCAGTCAGTTGGAAGTCGTCATTTTGGGATATTGTGGCATTTTTACTGTAGAGTCTGAGTACATGACAACAGTCGAGGCATCCATGGAGGCTTTGTGGTTAAGTGGCCTAGTTAGTGAGTTTGGGTTCCAGAATGTACATGTTCCAATATTTTGTTATAGTCAGAGAGTGATACATCTAACCAATAATTTAGTGTAGCATAGTCGGACAAAACATATCGACGTGCGACACCACAAGATACGAAAATGGTGTAATAAGGAAACTGATTTGTTGAAGATCGACATGAAGCTGAACCTAGCTGGTATTCTAACTAAGGCGATTCTAGTAGAGAAGTTCAAATCGAATTTGACTTCTATCCAAGTATTCCAGTTGGAGGGTAGTACTCTACCTCAGTAGAAGGTCGTGACAGTTTCACAAATGGATTGAAAGACCGTAATAGTGAGCAATTTCTCGATTCTGGTACAAGACCATATTAGGAATCATATTCATTCCTGGGAAGAAATTGAAGTAACCGCTAGAGTTTCTTGGTTCTAATATAAAACTATGTTAAGGGGAGACAATGGCCAAGGTGGAGCTAAAGTTAAAGTTAGCACATAATAGAGAAGCAATCTCATAAGGAGGCTAGATGAACATCTCATCAAGATGGAGATTGTTAGATATTGGCTCGTGTTTGAAACGGGCGCAATGATTGCATCCGAAGATTTAGAGAAGCTCAATTGAAAAAGTCAAAATCCTGTCAGAAAATAGCAATATTAACAGGACCGTATATCAGAGACATACCGTCGGTATGCCAACGACATACTTAAGGGCTCACTTTTTTTGTCCAGCAAGTTCACAAAGGTTATGTGAAGAAAACAAGCCTATAAGCATGCTAGCGATATCACCAACATACTATCCGGTCGAATCTTGTTCAAATTAATGTGCGGTTCATTTCTAAACTTGAGGTTGACAATCATGGTTGCTCCAGGACCTAGGTTAAGTTATAGAGGAGTATTCCCTGCCTCCCAATGTTAACTAACTACAACCATCAAGAGTTTGGAGGCAAAAAGGAGATTTCTAGGATTTCGTAGAGATCTAGAAGGGAATCGAAAAAAGAAATCGGTTCAAATCTCGCTAAGGAGAGAATTGCAATATTTGCTGTATTTGTTATTGTATGGATTCTTTTGTTCAATAAAGTATTCTCCTTTTGTCCCCTAGAGTAGGTCATTCTTGACCGTACCACATATATTGTATTCTTGTGTGTTATTGCTCTTTTTATTATTTCGTCATATTAAGGTATTGTTCGTCATCGCTTCTGCACTACATAATCCTCCTAGAGTTAGTAGGATTTCTCTTTTAGGAATGTAACAGACCATTATTCACGAAAACTGATATTCTGTAGAAGATACTACTAATACTCATTTCAACATGTTTATATTTCCAAATTGATATAGGATCAAGGTGTTGTGTGGACCGGGTGGCCCGGTCCCCGGCTCGAGCCCGGCCCAGTCAAACCCGGTTCGGGCCGGCCCGAGCTTGGTCAATGACCCGGGCTGGCCCTGAACCGCCCCCATATACGGCCGGGCTGGGTCTATCTTCCCGACCCACTAGCCCGGACCGGTTTGAACGCGGGTCCGGGCCAATCAAACCCCTCTAGCCCGCCCGGGCGGACCCGGACCGGCCCAATCCAGGCCCTGTTCGGCCGATTTTTTGAATTTTGTTCATATTGTTTTTGTTTTTGAATGTTGGGATGCCAAATAACCATTTTACCGTCCATTTACTTGCTGTTTTTAGACCGTTGGAAGGGTATTTTGGTCATTATGCTGGAAATGACCAAAATACCCTTATAATAACTCTTTTTGGGAATAAAATAGGTCATTTTGCACCAATTTTTTTTTATAAGTAGGCCATAAATCTTCAAACTTAATCACACCACAATTTCTTTCTCTTACAATTTTTACAAGAAAACTCGTGTGAAGAGACGATTTATATCATGGATAATGAACAATTACCGCAACCTCAACCGACATCGCTAGATGATTCGAAAATTTGGCATCATTTTAGCGAAGTTTACGATGAGCGTCGTGCAAGTGGTGGTACCGAAAGAAGATACACCACTAAAGTTCTTGTTGCATGTTTGCATTGTAGGAAACGAATAAAATGAGACAATAGCTATGGTATAGGGAAGCTACGCCGACATTTAAAATCATGTATCAACATATAAAAATCTTGTATTAGTCATTAATCGCAGTTTACGTACTAGAAATCTTGTATCAGTCATTAATCGCAGTTTATGTACTAGTAATCTTGTATGAGTCTTTGTAATATTGTATTAGTCATTATTCGCAGTTTAAGTATTAGTGAAAAGAACAATAATAAATCAACAAAAAATATATATATGAAAACCTTTAAATATTTTTATTTTTCATTATTCTAAACTATCTTTTTATCAAATATGGGAAATATGAAAAAAGTGACAGTTGGTTAGTCAAAAGGAATGACTAGGTAAAATTGATTACTTAGTTATTAACTTTAAGTATCTAAAAAAATATCTAAAGAAAGATATCTATTAAGACGGAGAATATGTATGTGATTTGAAATTATTTTACAACTACATTCTATTCTGTCGATTTGTAACTATATCGTATAATAAGAAAAAACTAAGGAAAAACAGTTACACCAAATGAGTATTTGGCTCAAATATGGATCATAGTATGCATCAATAAATCGACTAAAAAAAAGACTTAGTTATTTTATTCTAATTAATTTGTAGAAATTACCTAACTCAATGCGGAACTGATTGATTAGATTCTAATCCAACGGGAAAACTGATCTTTATCATAAATCTTAGAATACTCCTCTTATAGAACTGAAATAAAAAATAACTAAAAAGAAAAGTCTCTCTTGTCGGGTAATGGAATGTTTTGTTTAACGGATTAGTTACTAGTTGAAATTAGAACCAGTTTATGTATTACTTTACTTGATCATTCAATTTTTTTTTCTTTAGAAAGCAAATCATTTTTTTTTGGGTTTTTCTAACTCAAACCGGATTGACCGGTCCACCGCTGAACCGGCCCGACCTAGGCCCGGTTCAGCCTGATCCGACCAAACCGGGCCTTGGGTCCAGGCTGGGTCCAGCCATCCCCCCTCAGGGTTAGCCCGGCCCGGCCCGCTTCCGCTGACGGTCTGAGCCCGGCTCGGACTGGACCCGGTCAAATCCGGTTTGACCTAGGCCCGGGCCGGCCCAGACCGGCCCACCCAAAACCTTGAATATAGGATGACTTCAACGACATTCTAAAACAACTTTTGCTGCCTCCAGATACATGTAATATATATTGATCTGCAAACTCACGCAGACATCAAACACCCAGTCACACTATATCTAAATCATAATGAACTCCTCACCTCACCAATGGAGGGGGTGAGCACTAACGTGACCAAACTAGAGGCTCTAGAAGTTCAATATTAGCAGAGCCAACCGGCCCGACAAGACTTTGGACTTGGGCAACCCCTCCTCTGCTTAGGACAACCTCCCAGTTCAAGTATGACCTGCAAGAGGTCGAGGACCCGCTAGCTAGGATCAACCCACAACAAGGGTCAAGAGGCAACCAAAATAAGCTCCGGCTCGGGCAACCCAACCTCCCGGGCCGGCCCTGAGTATTAGTGAACAGATCATCATAATATGTATCTGGAAAATGAATGTTAATGTAGCCGAAATATGCATGTCACCATATTTTCGATATTATCCCAGAGAAAAAACAGTTCTCCATGAAAATGTTCTAATGTCTAGAGAGAAAATTAGTAGGTAATTATTCTGAACTCCATATTGTTGTCTTTGAGACAATTTGACGGGCATCTTTCAATCTGCACCAAGAATGAAACAACTACCAGAGAGACTACTGAAAATCCATACTAGCCAAATATTCAGAGCCTACGTGGTTACTGGTTAGTGTACCAAAATCTAGCTACAAGAAAATTGGCATCAAGCTTCATTACTCTTCTGAACCTTGCAATTTAGTCAGAGAAGCTGCCTTCATCTCCTCCTAACTGCAGAATACATAAATTTTTGGTAACTGAAAGATGTAGTACATGAGCAACTGAAGTAAAGAAAGCAGACAAATGTTCTCAAACTCCTAATAGTTGACAAGGATGATCTCTAATAAATTTCAAGTCTGCTGGGTTCTTCACGGACAGAAAAAACGAAATATAAAATAAAAACGGTATCATACATGTTGTACTAACACGCAAATAGGTCGAAAAGTTTGTCCAAGGGTTTGTGTGAAGAAAGTGCAAACTAAAGATAATATTACACTTGCTACCTGCCTCGGTAAAGTTTTGCTCAAACTTGGTTTTCGGATGAAGATCTCTTTATGATTATGCAAACCTTCTCCTGGTAGAATGTGGTTGGGTATGGAGCACTAGAAAGGCTATGGAGCACTAGAAAGCTCCACGATTTGACTAACATTTATGGTTGGGTGTTCCTAGCAAGGTAAGTTACGAGGAAAAGAGGGCCCTGGCATAAAACCTAAAAGCATATTGGAAGGTAGATAAACCTACCTCTTTGGTCATACGATTTAAGCTTTATGCAACTAAGGAGCAATATCCAAGTTCATTTAGACGAGGAAATCTTAAGAGTGTCAAAATAATCTGAGGAAATTTCTTGCCAGGCAGTAGTAGACATTCTCCCATGAGCTGCAGGGTGTAGCAAAAATTCTGATGTTGCAGCACTGCAGACAACTTCCTCACAAGCCAGGAAGCAAACACTCCAAAAATCTGGGACATGCCATGTTGGATGTGTATCGCACACGTGCCAGACACATCACGGTACACTCCAAACTACACTATGATGCACCAAATTAAGTGCCACGCCCACGACACCGTGTCCTTACCATGTTGTGACCTATCAATATCCGTGCAACATAGCTAACAAGTAGAAGAATTCAATCAAGGACATCCAGAAACAGGTGTGAATCGTGTGATGTTCTTGTCGTGCTGGCACAAACACAGAAAGACACAGGTCCAACAAAACAAGCACCATGTCCTTGTAGCTAAACAGTATCTTACCATATAATGTCCTTATACACATCAGATGCCAGCAACAAAAACTTCCACAAGAAGATGCACATTGGGCATTGGTTATAAGACCGCTAAGAAAAATAAACAACAGTGGTTATAATATCTTCACAATTTGACTCTAAGAATGTCAATGAAAAACTAGTATAACATCTGGTAGAACAAACTGCTTGCCAGAACTGCCTGATAGGGATGTAGTGCAGGCCTAAGGCCAGAAGTGTAGGGATTTCATAAAAAAAAAAGGAAGAGATAAGAGAAACGATGGGATAATGGGTTAAGAGAAACACAAGCCATCAAAGAAATGACAACCTGAACCAAAGCCATGTTTGACAGGGCTAAATATTTCTTTGTGATCTTCTCTACACTTTTGAGAAAATCCCCTTGCAACTAGGCAAGTTTTGTACATCTGTACACTCTCATCTGCCTTCTTTTCAACTAGTAGACTCATTTTCAAGAGACTGAGTCCATGTTGTTAGAAATTCTTCAATAACACTACGGTTTAAATCTGCAATAAAAAAAAACAATTAAATTGTTACCGGCCTCCGGGGAAGTCGTGCACGTAGCACTGCCCTAAGAGTTAGCTCGGGTCTATATGCAGACTGAATCCGAACGCCCCTAGTGGTAAAATCTCCGCTCCACCGGAATCTCGTTGCCGCACACGACATCGAGAGAATGACCCCGACTTAGCTCCGCCCAGAACAACAATAGAGAACAGCCGTGATCTTGAGAGGACAAGAATTTTAGAGAGGGAAAATGAATTTCTGTGTGTAAAAAATGAAGGAATGAGACAAGATATATATAGGCATTTTCCAACGTAGGAGAGTAATGACAGATTTAATGAGTCAATTAAAATGAACGTTTACAAACGTTTTTCAGCACATGGTTCATTGAACCTGGACGGAATTTGAATAGTGAACGTTATGGAATTCAAAATTTGTAACGGTCAGAATTTTTAGAAAGGAGCAAAAAAATCTTTTAGGGTCTCGGCCCGAACCCGAAGATGAAATCGAATCGGCATTCGGCGCCCGCAGACGTGGGCACGTACCCGCACCCGTTACGCGCGCCGAACCGAACCGAGCCGAGCCGGGCCTGACGACGGCGCGCGCGTGTGGCCCATGGAGCTCCCACACACAACTTTTAATGAAGCAAAGGAGTGAGTGGTAATATATACACACAAACTATCTCATGCCAAACCGATGTGGGACTAAAGTGATAAAGGTTGGGGTTGAGCTTTTGCTCACAACTGGGTATTAGCTAACAATCCCCTCCCAAAAGCTCAAGTTCCAAGGTAATAGAAGACAGAAAGATAAAAGAAGAATAAGAGAATTTCTGGACAGTTGTATACTATGCATAAATGAGATGGACTACAGCCTTGAATCTCACGTAGCGACTATTGTCTTTGTCTGAAGAAGAACTTGATGGACTACGCCTTGAATCAGTCTTCTTGAACCAGATTCGGACTATAGCACACATAGTACGCTAGAGGTACTTGGGTCTATCGGGTGGCGCGTTTGGTTGGCCATGCGCACTTTTACATATTCATGAGAGTTGTCTAGGATCGCCCTGTCCTATAGTCGCGACCCTCACGACCTCTCATATAGGTAAGTCCTTAAGGGTTGGTGATAGGAATCAACCCTGCATATCATGCTTGAACTTATTAAGAGTTTAAACTCAACCTATCCATATCACAAAAGAAACACTGTCACCATAGGGATGAGGTATGAATGTACATATGTACAGCCTCCTGGACTTTTATTTTAAAGAGAATTTAATCTCAGGTCAGTGTTCCATAATAGTCACCTAGTCCAGCTTGTTTCTATCCATTGAACCGGCTTCTTGGAATCTCCAGTCAGACTCGGTTGGGTTGCCACTGCTGGTGACTATACTATGGGCTTAACCCCATCCCCCTCGATGATTCTAGGATCAATGTCCTAGACAGACCCTTCGTCAAGTGGTCTGCAAGGTTCTTTTCTGACTTTATATAGTCAAGAACCACATATTTGTCCAATAGGCTCTTTATTGACTTGAAGCGCAGCTGCAGGTGCCTGTTCATCTTAGCATTCACAGAATCATGCTTTAGCAGTTCTATAACAGATTTATTATCACAGTTTATAGAAATTGCAGGAATAGGATGAACATAAACAGGTATATGCATAATAAGATTTCTAAGCCATTCGGCTTCTGTACAGGTAGTATCCAAAGCTATCGTTTCAGAGTCCATTGTACTTCTGGCTATGATAGTTTGTTTACATGATCCCCAGGAGATTGCAGCTCCTGCTAGGGTAAAAACATATCCAGTAGTGGATTTCACATCATGTGAATCAGTTACCCAATTTGCATCAGAGTAACCTTCTATGATATCAGGGTGTCTAGAATAATGAAGTTTATAATCTAGAGTACCCTTAAGATATCTAAATACTCTGTCTAATGCAGTCCAGTGTGTCTGATTTGGGTTACTAGTATATCTACTTAGTCTCCCAATAGCAAATGCAATATCAGGTCTAGTCCTATTTGTTATGTACATAAGGGACCCAATCATTTGTGAATATCTATGTTGTTCTATAGGTAATCCTTCATTCTTCTTGAGAACAACATTGCTGTCATAAGGGGTAAGGGCAAGTTTCTTGTCAAAATACTCAAACTTCCTTAGCATTTTCTCAATTGAATGTGCTAAGGATAGAGTATAGCCCTCTTTCCTTTTTGACACTTGCATTCCTAGGATCAGATTTGCCTCACCTAGGTCTTTCATATCAAACTGGTTAGATAAATAATTCTTAGTGTTATTTATCAGTTCCAGTGAAGATCCTAGAATAAGGATATCATCAACATACAAGCATAAAATAACACAACTTCCATTAGTATTTTTAGAATACAAACACTTGTCATATTCATTTGGCACAAAACCAAATTCTATAATGACTTTGTCAAATTTGTTGTGCCATTGCTTGGGAGCTTGCTTTAGGCCATAAAAAATTTTTACTAATCTACAAACCTTATTTTCTTGGCCTTTAGCAATAAAACCTTCAGGTTGCTCCATAAATATTTCTTCTTCTAAGTCTCCATTTAGAAATTGTCACGCCCCAGAACCAGAATACTGGAGAGCGGAGGAATGACTCAGCCAGCTACGTATTACGGGTAGATGAATACCGTATAATACGATCAATGCTGTCTAACCAGACGAGGGGGTGCATACTACATGAAAGTCTTACTATGGTCACTTCACATCTATTGTCTCAATCATTAAAACAAGAAGCAAAAATAAAGAACATGTAAGATAAAGCAGTAAGGCGTCCCAAACGCTCAGTCGAAATGTTCTTGAGATCTGGCTTTACAAAACATAGCCAGATCGTATAGTAACATATACACAATTGTTATCAGCTGCAGTCTGACTTTAGTTACAATTATGCAAAAATAAGTGCAAGACAATCCGACTAACATGTCGGTGCCAAACGGCTAAGTATAAAGTAAATAACAAAACGAGCGGTGAAGTAAGGGACCCACTCGAGTCCTGCGATCATTCCCCTAGTATTGACCATCTTGGAGGTAGAAGTAAGCTGGATCCTCGAGAACTGGCTCTAAATCTGGCCATGCAAAACCAGAGAGGTTAGACCTCTAATAGCAAGTACCACAAGGGAGCACGATATGAAGGATTAACCAGTAAGTAAGAGAATATAATAATAGATCTCTGCTTTCCACTAGGATTCACATAACATCACGACACTTCGAACCAACCTCCCAACCAAACAAGGACAGAAGTTGGCCCGTCATGTCCTGACATTCTGATCATCTCAGTTAGGCAACAGAGTAGGTACAGTACACAAACAATCATCTTGAACGGCCAATCAATTCCTACGGCTTGCTATTGTGAGTCCCAAGTTATCATGGAATTATGCAAATAGGGATTCCTCAGTTCTTACTATGTGCGAGCAAGGCTAGTCTATCCAGTCAATCAATTGCGCCAATCATGTAATTAGACGAGTTCCAGCGGGACGCCCGCCGTTAATATAGCATGTACAATAATATAAGCAGATACCGTTTCCTGTCCGTGTGACAGATTTACAGTATCTGTGGGAACCAGCCGGCCTGTCGGGCACTACTAGTCCCAAGAGGGCTGCCATGTAAGAACTCGGGAATCCATTCTCTCCATGCCATCATTATTTTATTTAACTTAATATTCTCTACGTTGAGTGAAGTCCCATGCCGTGGGTCATGGTCATTCAAATGAGTACTTTTGTACGGGGTACGATATGCGCAACTCTACAACGATACCCGTGCGGCTAGGTTGTAGGTCTTACATAGCGTGATGCAACAATCAAATCTAACCACGGAGTAATCATGCCTTGACCATAAAGTACACATGCTGTTTTTGTAAGATAAATAAATAACTAAATAAATAAATAAATAATTTGAAACCTGCATGTGCCTGTATGCCAATATTCGGGATCGGCTAATCGATTGCAATAGTTCATTACATGAACGTGTCTCATTCATTCAATTCAATAAGACGACTAGCCAGTCTCTTAGTTCCAACTAGGAACGCATGATCAATTATTAGTCAATGTCACAATCATTATCAATGGTGACAAGGCATGAAAATCAATTAGTATTACATGGGGTCGAGCCTATAACTCCTCAGAGTTAAGTTCTAGTCATACTGGGTATCCATGGATCAATCAAGACACATGACACATTCCACATAACAATCTGTATTATCAATATTAACATATCATGATTTTATCAAGTTCATGCCAAAAGGCGTAAGGATATAATAGAAGAATTATCATGCCATCATTAAATGAATAAGTTATAGAGCAAATAGTAACACCCAGGTTAGAAAGTCACGCCAACAAGTCTATGCTAAGGCCAAAAGTCATGCCAACGAGTCTAGGCTAAGGCCAACAAGTCACGCCAAGTCTAGTAGGAGTGAGCGTGAAAAGTAATTCACGCAAGAGAAATTCACGCACGTACAGCGTGAGCGTGAAAAGTGATGCACGCACTCATAACGTGAGCGTGAAAAGTGAGCGTGAAAAGCGGGACAAGAAATTCACGCACGCTCGCAGAAATGTGCGTGACTAAAAATTCACGCACGCATGCAAGGACGTGAGCGTGACTGAAAATACACGCAGACACGTAAGAACGTGTGCGTGACTAAAAAATACACGCAGACACGTAAGAACGTGAGCGTGACTGAAAATACACGCAGACACGTAAGAACGTGAGCGTGACTGAAAATACACGCAGACATGTAATAACGTGAGCGTGACTGAAAATACACGCTAACACGTAAAGACGTGAGCGTGACTCAGGAACCTTCGTCCCAAGCCAGAAATGAAGTTCCCATGGTTCAGAACCCATGGACAACCGAGAATACACGCCAAGTTGGGAGATCAAAACCCATGAATAACCGAGAACACAAACACTCAGATCTGGGAGAAACAAGCCAACGAAATAAAAAATACTAAGTACTAAACTCTCTCAGGATCATGAGAGGAAGAATAATGAACCATAAAAATGGTTCTCCAAGCAAGAAGCAAGATTGCACTTGCCTGCTGCTACTGCTGGTAGGTGGAGAAGTGATGAGAGGAAGAAGAAGAAGTAATGGTGAAGAATGAAAGTTATGAGGCGAGAGAATGAGATGGAAGCTTTAAATAGGGAAGGGTGGGGTTATTGGGTCGGGTTCATACGGATCCAACCAAGGCCAACCCGAAACAAAGCAGAGAGGTTAAAAGCAGGAAATAAAATGCAGAAATAAATTGCAGGAATAAAATTGCAGGAAATAAAATGCAGGTAATTAAATTAACATGAAAATTAATGAGCAGATAATTAATTAACATAAAATTATAGGAATTTAAATACAGGATAATACATGATAAATATTAAATAAATACATATGAGTTGCACATGTATAAAAAATACGCATTCTTGTATAAAAATACGCATTCTGGGAACGGAGAGTGACAGAAATGCTGTCTTTACATCCATTTGATGGATCAGCAAGTCATAAATGGAAGCTAAGGCTAGGAGGGTTCTAATAGAAGAAATCCTAGCAACAGGAGAATAGGTATCAAAGTAATCTAATCCTTTTTTCTGGGTAAAACCTTTGGCCACTAATCTAGTCTTATATTTTTCTATGGTACCATCGGCTCTAAGTTTCCTTTTGAAAATCCACTTACAACCTATTGGTTTGCTGCCTAAAGGAAGGTCTGCTAAAAACCAAGTATTGTTCTTCCTGATGGAGTTGTACTCATTGTTAATAGCTTCTTTCCAGAAAGGGGCATCAGGAGAGGATATGGCTTCTTCATAAGTTGAGGGATCACCCTCTATCAAAAATGTGAAGAAACCTTCTCCTAAATTCTTTTCAATCATTTCTCTTTTACTCCTTCTAGGTTCTATGACTTGTTCAGGTTGAGAACTGGGTACTGGATCATGAGAACTAGTAGAAGGAATGAGAGAAGGGTTAGAGGAAGATGAAGGGGTTCTATCCTTGAAGGAAAAAATGTTCTCAAAGTAAACTGCATCTCTAGCTTCAATAATTGTGTTATTAGAGATTTCATTTACTTCAGAATGGGTTACAAGAAATCTATTGGCATTGCTATCTAGGGCATATCCTATGAATACAGCATCTACAGTCTTAGGTCATATCTTCCTCTTTTTAGGTTCAGGAATTCCTACCTTAGCTAGACATCCCCAAACTTTAAGATAGTTGATCCTGGGAGTCCGACATTTCCATAACTCATATGTAGTTTTATCATTAGTCTTACTGGGTATCCTATTAAGAATATAACAGGCTGACAATAAGGCTTCTCCCCAAAGATTATCAGGAGCACCTGAGCTGAGAAGCATGGCATTGACCATGTCTAACAGAGTGCGATTCTTTCTTTCAGCAACTCCGTTGGACTGTGGTGAATAAGGAGCAGTTACCTCATGAATAATTCCATGTTCTTCACAGAATTTAGTCATATCATTTGAGGTGTACTCTCCACCACGATCTGATCTAAGGATCTTAATCTTTCTATCTAGCTGGTTCTCAGCTTCAGATTTATAGACCTTGAATCTGTCTAGAACTTCATCTTTGGTCTTAAGGAGGTAGGTGTAACAATACTTTGAATGGTCATCTATAAAAGTAACAAAGTATTTCCTACCACCTCGGGTCAAAACCCTATTGGAATCACAAACATCACTATGGATAAGTTCTAGGAGTTCAGAATCCCTATGGACAGATTTGAAAGGTAATCTAGTATGTTTGGCTTAAACACATATCTCACATTTGTGTTCATCGTCTATAGGAGTCTTAGGGATAAGATCTAAGTTCATCATCCTTTTAATAGATCCTAAATTCACATGACCTAATCTACCATGCCAAACATTTGAGGATTCAACATTTGCAATAAAAGAAGGATTAGATCTTTTATTCATAGTACTTAAAACAAAAAGTCCATCTTTCACAAATCCTTTTCCAATAAACAGATCATTCTTAGATAAAACTACTTTATTGACCTCCATTACAATTTTGTATCCTGAGGCTACAAGGAGGGATCCACTAACAAGATTCCTCCTGACAGACGGCACATGAAGCACATCATGGAGAGGTAGAATTCTTTCTGATGTCATCTTCAGATCTATTCTTCCTCTTCCCACAACTTGTGCCGTTGAGCCATCTCCTAGAGTCACGCCTCCTCCACCTGATTCCTGATAGGTTGAAAAACAGGAGCGATCAAATGAAACGTGAACATTAGCTCCAGAATTCAACTACCAATTATCAGAATGGAAAGACAGGTTTACTACAGGTTGGAAGCTTACAGACCTGAAGGAGCTGGAAGACCCATTCAGAATCATGTTAGCCTATGGCTTGCCTTTTCCTTTGAAGGAGTTCTGGATAGGTTCTTTCTTCCTTTGGAAGCAGTTGATGGCTGTATGGTTGGTTCTACCACAGACAAAACAAAATCTTCTTTGATCCTGAGTCTGACCAAAGTTTCTAGGTTTTTGGGGTTGAGGGTTTTGGTGGTGATGGTTTTGGTGAGGCTGGTTTTGGTAAGGAGGTTGAAAACTCTGCTTCTTTTTGAAGGAGTTTTTCTTGGATTTGAGATGGTTGTTTGATCTAGGTTTTGTATGGCTTTCTACAAGGTTTACCTTAGCTGTGGCATTTGACCTAGCTTTGGTCTTGGACCTATATTGCTCTTCTGTTCTAATTCTCTGTAGAGCTTGAGAGTATGTAATAGATCATTGTAGATGTAGTAGGTCCTTTGCCACTTTAGACCAGGACGGAGGGAGTTTATCTATCAAGCATCCTATTTTGTGCTCAGTAGAAAAGAAGGTTCCCTTGGCTTGAACCTGCCTAAGGTGTTCTTGGAACTCATGGATTTGATCATTGATAGGTTTGTTATCTACCATGACATATTGGTTGAATGTGGTGGAATTGAATCTATCAATTCCAGCATCATCACAGCCATACTCATCTTCCAAAGCATCCCAGAGTTCTTTAGTGCGCTTTTATATTCAAAAAATATGTCGTAGAGAGACTCAGACATAGCGCTTAAGATTCTGTGGGAGCAATGGTAGTCTATTTCCTTAGGTAGGTTTGGTAGAAGAGGATGACTTGAAAACCCCTATGTCAGACTCAGTCTCATCAGAATCATTTGAGATGGGTGTGGACCCATCAATGGCAGAAATCAGACCCAAAGTGGTAAGCCAAAATTTCATCTGGCTCTGCCACCACTTGAAATATGTGTTATTGAATTTTGCAGGCTTTGCAGAAAAAGTCTCTTCCTTGGAAGTCATATTTTCTAAAGTCTGTAAAATTATATTTACTCAATAAGATAGCTTTAAACTAAAATTAACAATTAAAATAATTTTAGTAATAAACCTTTAAATTTTTAGTTTTTCAAGTTTTGATAAGGTTGGGTTAGCTGTAGGGGCCGGATCCCAGCAAGCGGAGGTTCACTAGGAACTCTTAAGTACCGGTCGCTTAGACGATATTTCGCCTTGTTGACAGAAGGGCCCTTTCGGCTTGTTCCCAAACAAATCTTAACTTTAGAACTTTAAAAATAAAGGAATTTTTACTAAATTGATTAATTGTTTGATTTAGCCTAAATAAAAATATCGAGTAAAATATAACAGTAATGATGTTTGTCTAAGGTGTCAGACTATGAAATGATAAATGATAAATGATAATAGCTGTCTCAGTTATATGTAATAACAAATGTTATTAAGCAATAATTTAATGAGTGTTTAAAGGCTAAACAATTTGAATTGGCAATGAAATAACTTTTAATGATAGCAATTTATAATGAATATTTTGTGTAAAATATAACAGTAAAAATATTAAAGCAAATTTGTAAGCACAGTTACAAAATTTGTGAAAGCTTCCAAACTAAATGGATACACAAAATTTGTAAGCACAGTTACTAAATGGCTACACCAAATTTGTAAGCACAGTTACTAAATGGCTACACCAAATTTGTAAGCACAGTTACTAAATGGCTACACAAATTTGTGAAAGCTTCCAAATTAAATGGTGGTAACAGAAGCAAGTTTGTGTACAATATTGCTAAAAGGAAAACGTCCAAAGTAAATGTATTAACTAATGAAATAATTAACAAATGTATTGCCGAATTTTGCTTCCAAGCAAGATTTATGCTGGCAGAAGCAAATGTGGCTTTTATTTTTCTTTTTAAGAACATCAACAGTAGCAGAAATTGTAGTTACTTATACTAGGAAAGTAATGTTAAAGATTGGTTAAAACTAACTCTTAGATTGTTAGAAATTCTTCAATAACACTTCGGTTTAAATCTGCAATAAAAAAAACAATTAAATTGTTACCGGCCTTCGGGGAAGTCGTGCACGTAGCACTGTCCTAAAAGTTAGCTCGGGTCTATGTGCAGACTGAATCCGAACGCCCCTAGTGGTAAAATTTCCGCTCCACCGGAATCTCGTTGCCGCACACGACGTCGAGGGAATGACCCCGGCTTAGCTCCGTCCAGAGCAACAATAGAGAACAACAGTGATCTTGAGAGGACGAGAATTTTAGAGAGGGAAAATAAATTTCTGTGTGTAAAAAATGAAGGAATGAGACAAGATATATATAGGCATTTTCCAACGTAGGAGAGTAATGACAGATTTAATGAGTCAATTAAAATGAACGTTTACAAACGTTTTTCAGCACATGGTTCATTGAACCTGGACGGAATTTGAATAGTGAACGTTATGGAATTCAAAATTTGTAACGATCAGAATTTTTAGAAAGGAGCAAAAAAATCTTTTAAGGTCTCAGCCCGAACCCGAAGAGAAAATCGAATCGGCATTCGGCGCCCGCAGACGTGGGCACGTACCCGCACCCGTTACGCGCGCCGAACCGAACCGAGCCGGGCCGGGCGGCGGCGGCGCGCGCGCGTGTGGCCCATGGAGCTCCCACACACAACTTTTAATGAAGCAAATTGAGTGAGTGGTAATATATACACACAAACTATCTCATGCCAAAACGATGTGGGACTAAAGTGATAAAGGTTGGGGTTGAGCTTTTGCTCACAGCTTAGTATTAGCTAACACATGTCCTCCGACTCTGGCACAAATTTCCATGTTTCATTTTCGGCGAGATCGCTCATATCTTCAAAATAAGAATGCTCTCTGTCATCTACTCGTTATGCGAAGAAACAGGAACACATGTTCATCTATGTTCCCTACTCGTTATGCGAAGAAACAAGAACACATGTTCATCTTTGTACAACCATTTTCTATAAAGTTCCCATGATGTTCAAGAAAATAAGATAGCATGCTACATACATATCAAGAGAACCACAATGATAAATATACAGATATATGTTCAAGCGAGTACATTAAATATGTCATTCTCTTTTTGTCAAAATATTCGAGCTGATTTTGTTTATTAAGATTGAAGTATGTGTTGAAGGAAATGCAAACCAATCAACAGATAATTCACATGGCCACCTATCAATCCGGTACAACCATCATTATGTAGAGAAAAATAAAACTCATGATTATCTTGAGTATAAGACAATACCATCAAGATCCTGAGGACGATAATAAGTAGACAATGAAAATATACCTGAACTTTTGTCTTTCCATCTCCTGCAAAAATATCATGAAAAACATCACATGTTAAAGGATGGCATTTCCTATGACATTAGACTTGTAAATCATTGGACCATTGAGCCTTATCTTTTGACATTACTAATATCAAATAACACTGATAATATATAATGAAATGAATTATAAGAAACTAACTGCAAGAATAATTAAAGAAGGCAATAGCAGGTGTTTGTGCTGCTCCATACATACGTTGACGGCCTTCACTGGGTATTAAATTTCAGAAGTAGAATTCAATTGTGCTGTCGGATCCTCTTCCATCAAGATTCTTCTTCCCTGGAGAAAGAATAGCAAGTGAATAAAATGGGAAAAAAAAACTATTGTTTCGTCCTTATTTCCAAAGAAGTACCCAAATGATTTGTCAAAGGGGTCATGCATAACCATGGTGTAGAAAATGAGACTACATTGTGAATAATGGGATTATTTTCATTGAGTGCTCTGTGAGTGTGTACGTGTGTAAGGTTTGCAGTATACGTATCGAAATCAGTCTCAGACCCTTTCTATGAGTATCGGGATCGGCGGTATCATGAGTATCGGCAGTTTCAGATCAGATATCAAATTTTTTGGTATCGGAAAACAAATACTTATCAATAAATTATTAAAATTTTAGAAAAACAAATATTTTATATATTTAGGCATAAATTTAGGTATTTTATGTGTTGATTCTTAGTAATTTTGGAATTAAATTAAATAAGTCACATTTGCCAATTGGTTTTACCTTCGACAGATATGTCTTCTTCTTTTACATGCTTTTACAACCTTATTATGCATTTCTACCCTTGTTGATTGATCTGTTTCTTTCAATTTTCTTTGCGAGTTGACTAAAAAAGAGACTTTCGATGCCGGTATCGGTAAGTATCAGTCGGTATGGAATCGGAACATGCCGAATCATATCGGCATCGACCGTATCGGCCGATACTGCAAACTATGGACTGTGTATAGGAGGGAAACCTTCTGTAAATCCCATGTTCCAATTTTACAAATGTTTCCATAGATTTCAAATTAATAATTTAAAAGCCTTACAAGGAATAGGTAATCAAGTTAAGTATATAACAGTAAATAAATAATTTCTAAAACCCGGATTTAGTTAGATGAAATAAAGAAACTACACAATGGGTAGTGATTATTGGTTAAATTACTGAGTAATAAGAAAAATAAATAGATATGCATATAAAATAATTAAGCTTGTCCTTCCTAATCGAAACCTAAATCTCATAGGAATATTTACTACCTAATCCTAATCCAAACTATAATCAAATCCAATGAATCTAGCTATCTAACTAGCACCTATCCACTAGCTATATATATGACTATTTATAGAATCGTATATTTAAATAAACTAGTAATAGCCTGAGCCTCTCTTTTTTTCCATCCTTCGCTACTAGATTCAAACCAAACTTAGAGATCCTAAATTTCAAATACAATTCAAAATTCGCAAATCTAACTCTTAGGTTTCCCTAAATCCTCTTATTAAGTTATAACTATGCTAAGATAATTATTAATTGTAATATCTTTATTATAAACTATTAAGTATTAGTCATATAGTCTTATGTCGGGTAGAGAATAATGAAGAGTCTAGTTCTCTCCTATATATATGTAATCTCTCAATCAATGAATCTAACTTATTGTTTTCCTCTTTACATGATATTTGAGCCAAAATCATAACTCTAGCCCCTAGACGCCACACCTTTCACTCTCCTCTCTCTCATGCATCCCTACACCTTTTTCGCACCCCAGCCGCTACCTACCCCTCCGCCTGCGCCACCACCCCACTGCCGACCCCCCTCCTGCTCCCTACACCACCCTCCGCTGTCGACACCCCTCATGCTCCATGCACCAACCCTTCGCCTGCTACCTCGAGACTCCCTCCACTACCCCCTCGGCCTCTACGCCTTCCGTCGCCACCCGCGCCACCCTCCACGACCCCCCCCAAACCCTGCGACCCCCGTCGTCACTCGTGCCCCACTCCACGCCCCCCCCCCCCCAGCCGCTAGATCAACCCAACCCCCCACCTATGCCAACGCCCCACCCTAGCAGCCTAACCATGCAAACCCTAGTCGCCAACCTCCATCTCCTAAAATCCTAACCCTAGAAGTTCAAAAAGAGAGTAGATTTAGAAAAAAAGTCAGATCTCGAAAAAGAAGAGCTAGATCTGGAAAAGAAAATCGTCGAAGTTAAGATCTTCAGAGGGCAAACTATGATAATTCGCATGATCATCGACAACAACATTATGAGTTAACAGAGAGCAAACTTGATTATTTGTGTGAATCTATGTTCCTGGCCCGATACCCACATCAGGATTTAACATAAAATAACCTATGTTTGCGTGAATCTCGGTCTTGGCTTGTGTGATCCACATTCGATCTCTGCCAACATTATGCGAGCCACAACGTTGATTGCGCATTGGCAAGATTGATGTGAATATCAGGTCGAAACAATCAACGATAGTCGAATCGAGAAAGATGACCAACACTGAGGCGAGTAGCAACGCTGACAACACCAGTGTCGGGAATACAGTGGCGGGAACATCGGGTACTGGTACGGCAATTTCATCGATTCGACTTGTCGATTAACGGCTGAAGGGTCTGAATGGTTACTCCATATTGCGCAAGAAAGTCGAGAAGACACTTCGGAGAATGCGGTTGTCCAAACATCTGAATGACACCCTCCCAGCAGTGGATGATGCCACATACGAGCAGTGGGATACAAACGACAGTAGATTGTTCATATAATTGATAAATTCGATGGAACCATCAGTTGAGGATGTGGTTCAGAAAACGGATTCGATAAGAGTTATAGGAGGTCCTAGCGACTGCATTTAATGAAAAACACGATATTTCTCGCATCTATAACTCGGTTGTTGGCGTTTACCAAGCTGATCATGGAGACAAGTCACATACAAATAACTTCTATGCCTATAAAGTCCTAACTGATGAGGTGGATTATATGCTACCCCTGACGACGAATATGAATAAAGGCGAGGAATCAACGTCCACAGCTCTATGTCATAGCGTATCTTGTCTCACTTTATTTTGTGCAGCCTTTGTACAATCTCAGATTATTGTTGGGGCCGAGGTTCCTTCTCTGATGGAAGCCCACTTTCATGTCCTACAATAGCTAGTAAGAATCGTCATCTGTTAGAAACAACTCGAGCACTTATGTTTCATGCCAGTACAGCTAGGAAATTTTGGTCGAATGCTGTACTTACGACATTGATTAATCATATACCGTCTCGTATCTTCGATAGAGTCACTCATTTTTCTAGGTTATATTCCAATCAAATGCTATTTTCTCTACCTCTCAAATTTTTTGGGTGCTTGTGTCATATTCTGGATACTCGACCTACCCTTTCTAAATTAGACCTGAAAACACTCAAGTGTATTTTTCTTGGGTATCCTAAGGATAAAAAAAGGTATCATTATTTTTTGCCAACTTTAAAGAGATATATTATGTCTCAGGATGTTACTTTTGTTGAAAGTGAGTTCCTACCCCCCCCTCCAACTGATACCCAAATGAGAACTTACTATTGTATTCAGTTCAAACTCAGCAACCACCCATAAGGGTGCCCTCCCCTATCGAACCAGTCTTACCGTCCAATGGTCCGCAAACACCAGCTCCGTTAGACAATCATCACCAATAGAACCCACAGATATACCGTCGACGTCGTCATCGGAGTCCTCCAGCTCCACCCATTCACCATCATATGATATACCGGCTCGTCCCTGTCGTGCATGTCGCGACCATCCTTTGTATGTTGACAAGTACAAAGGTTTCACGAGTCACACTCAGTCCTTAGTTGCTATTATTGATGTGAATCAGATCCCCAATTCTGTAAAGAAGGGACTCAAACATCATGGTTGGCACGCCACTATCAAAGAGGAGATATAGGCACTTCGGGAGAACCAGACATGGGACTTTGATGGATTTGCCTATTAGTAAAGAGGCGGTAGGTTACAAATGGGTGTTCACAATCAAGGTAAAACCAAATGGAACCCTTGATCGTCTGAAAGTCCGTCTTGTGGCAAAAGGGTATTCTCAAACTTACGGTAAGGATTATTTTAAGACCTTCACAGTTGCTAGGATGACCTTTGTGCGCGTGGTCCTGTACTTAGCCATCCGCTATGATTGGCCCTTACTTTAGTTGGATGTGAAGAATGTATTTCTCCATGGGAACCTTGAAAAGGAATTATATATGGTGCAACCTTCTGTGTTCATTGTAATAGAGGATAAAATATGTCATCTGCGAAAGATCCTCTACGGTCTCAAACAATCACCTCTCATTGTTTGGTTAGACTCGACTCTTCTCTCGATTCAGCTGAAGCCTAGAAAGCTTGCCAAACTCACCCATAGTCCCAGATAGCGTGGTCATCCCTCCCATAGATGGCCGAAGGAAAACCAGGAGGTCATCCGCATATATGAGGTGTGAAACATATGGCTTGATTTGCTTGTACAGAGGCACAACTTGCCCACTATGCACCGCCACATCCATCAGGCAAGAGAAGTACTCCATGACAAAAGTGAACATGTAGGGAGACAGGGGGTCCCTTTGCCTCAGCCCTCTGTTGCTACGAAAGAACCCATATGGGGTACCCTGGATGATAACTAAGAAAGTAGGGGTCGAGATACACTCCCTAATCCTCGATACCCATATTTCGTCGAACCCCATAGCAACCATCAGGTGACACAGAAAGTTCATGTTAACCATGTCATAAGTTTTCTTCAGGTCCAGCTTCACACACACCTTCTCGCCTTCCGGTTAGTTGAACTCCCTCACCATCTCATGAGCGAGCAGGCTGTGCTCCGCGATCCATCTATCCTTGAGGAAAGCTGCCTGGTTCGGAGAGACCATGTCCTGCATAATCCCCTCCATGTGCCGACACATAAGGTGAGTAATTATCTTATAAAGATAATTACAGCACGCAATAGGACGGAAGTCAGCCAACGAAGTCGTCCCTTCTTTCTTCGGCACCAGGGTCAGGAACGTATGGTTGAGTTCCTTCAGCAGTTTTCCCTCCGTGAAGAATTTCTGTACTGCTTCAAGAACCGACAGCTTCAACGAATCCCAGTAGCGCTTGTAGAACCCACTGCTAAAACCATCCGGCCCTGGGGCCTTGTTAGGATTCGCCTTCAATATATATATATATATATATATATATATATATATATATATATATATATATATATCAAAAACGAAAACAAATAAATAAAACTGTTGCTTTCTCTTCTTTATAAGTCACCTCCAAACGTGATTCTGCACTCTTCTCCTCGGCAAGACCCCGTACCTTTCTATGTCGTGACCGACCACCAGACTTCTCACCTTCCTCCTTCGCGCCTTACCACGTCGACAACCTCTCCTCGGCAACCACTAGCTCCTGCGACCAACCTCCTAGGCGTTCGTCCCCTCCGACCGAGTTCCCATAGCCCCGTCGCCACGATCCCGAGTTGTTCCCTCTAAGCTAACATAGGCGGCTCCTCCCTATTCTTGACTCTATGCTCCCCTTTACCAATGTCGAGCCAACCCTCCGTGACCACCGCCAACAGACCCCTTGCTCTGTCGAGTAGAGCTGGTGTCTGCAAAACCCAGTCCAGACGCCTCCTATCCTTGCCTTCGCCTCCCGGACCGCCCGACAATGCCCCAATCCGATCGCGTCTAGGCGAGCAACCCCACGCCACCAAATAGCCCGACATTGACCATTGTGTCAGCAGCGAGCGAAGCTCAAGCCATTGTCAGGCCTCTGCATCAACGACCTCAGGCCCTCCTGAGCACCGACGCCACCAGAGACGTCAATTGCCAAAGCTCCCTGCCAAAGATCGACAATGCTCCCGCTTCTTATTTTAAAAACCATGCAACTGTTGTTTAGGAGTTAATTCTTACACATAAACCCCGCCACTATCTATAATTACAATATAAGCCTATATAAATAAAACCATTGCAACTTAACCTATAAATGTATAGTTATAATATTCTATTTTTATTAATGATAATGAAATGATTTTAAATTAATATTAAATTTGTTAGGCTCTTGAAATTATCTAGGTTTAAAAACTAGACTATTGGTACCTTCGAACTTAGCGCAGAATTGGACCAACCCTAGGCAAGTATACCTTGCCTAATTTCTAAAATATTTACATGTTTCTGTATATTTCTGTTAGTAATATCAGATGACTTGTTGCCATACACTAGGCTTGATATACGATTCATGTTGACACAAAGTGATATTTCCTAGAGTTGCTTGTTATAGCTGTTATTGGTTGTTTCTATAAATGGTTATATGACTGGTTATGGATTTCTGATATTGTCATGAGTATCGAACTTGACATGTAATTTTATTGGGAGGGGAGGACGGTCATTAGGCGTATGGGTTATCTTACGCCTTTCAAGTAATCCATAGTTTTCAAAGGAAAATGTGGTGCGAGGGTGATACACTATCCGAGTGACCCGTAGTCTTTGAAGGGGAGGGCGGTGCACGAGTGATGATACATAGTTGGTCTCTGGCATCTGTGGAATGTTATGCAATTTACACAGGTAACTTGTGCAGTCGATCTTATTTAGCTAATTAGCTTATCCGTTCGAACATTGTCCTCAATATGCATATTTACACAGGTACCTATATTTCCACTTGTATCTTTCTATATATTATTTAATGTTTTCATTCGACATGTATATTATGTATCTTGCTACATCTCTCTGAGACCCTGATTTTCTTTCAGGTTAACTGAGTTGATTTTGTTGAGTTCTTCTGGTGGATAGTTGATTATTTAAGGTATTGGTTCTTCTGTGGAATATAATTCTTTTTGTTATTACTACATGCTGATATAGCTTAGTATTTGTAGACCCATATTATTTCTCTCAGGTCTATACGAACAAGTGCGTTATAGGATGCAGACCATGAAACATATTGTTCATTCTTTATATTTGTAATTCAAGTGGATTGGGATATAGTATTCATAGAGTATTTATAGCTAGATTCCTCGACCTTGAACAACATATATATATATATATTCGAGTCGAGCTAGAGTCCGTCTGATACGTAGTTGGTCATTGTCATGTGTCATCGTCATATATATTTTGAAACCGCAATAAATGGTGACAATAAATATAGGAGTAACTCTTGAAACGCTAGGGGTTGCTGAATTTGAATGGCTAGTGTAACACTTTCAGCGAGTTTCACATGCGGCGAAGCTCGCACACCAACCGCGCCTACCCATCGCATGTAGCCAACCGCGTTCGCATAACTGCATCTATAGCCAATTGTGCCCCCATCATATAGTGCCAAACTCGCCCGTCAACTCGGAGCCAACCGCGCACCAACATGTGTGGCCTACCGCAAGGCTATTGCACCCGATGCGAAGGTGTGAAGTGCAAAGTGTGACCAACAAAGTATTACTTTGCGCCCTTTTCCAATGTCCGAGTCCGAGTCCAAATCTGAATTGATTTCCCCAAGAAACGGTGATAAAAACATATGTAGATTTGTGGAATTTGAACCTTGCCACTAGAAGAAAAAAAACCATCGTACATGCCACTTGAGCTAACACACCACATGTGTACAAGTCGATAAATGATGAATCAAATATCGAAATACACACACATGGGGTTTGTCCCAAAGTAGTACCCCGAAGTAGAATAGTGGGACCGGATTATCGATGGACTAACCCCAACAGCCCGACTGTTGTAGTATAGGTATATTATAACCTAGAAGAAGTGGTCTCATAAGCATATAAGAAACAATGAATCTCATCATGTCTAATATTTCTTTCTCACTTTAAATGTAAGGCTGACTCTCGTATATACCTACCACAACAACTACCAAGAAGATATACAAGCACAAAACAAGAGATCTTTCCATGCATAATAAGTAGAATATTTCATAGTCTAACCATGAAAGCAGGGATTTTCTTCTTTTGATTATGCAAAATAAATACTTTTAAGCTTATAAAGTTATACTACAGATGGCAGACATTTACCTCATGAAGATCTCTGTAATGCACTAGAACAATATTTTCCATCTGCCTGATAGCCACAGAAGAAGAGAATTAGAATTATATAAGTAAAGATTACTTGGAAAAAAGAAGAAGATATTATATAAATGAAACAAGCCAATTGTTTATGTTGGTATATTCAGTATAGGAATATGTTATATTTAGTATAGGAATATGTTATGTTTAGTATGGAAATATCCTGAGGACATATTTGGGATGCCAGAATATGTCACAGGATATTCCATTGGATATTCCATGATGTAAAGGCTATATAAAGCCTATGAGACTATCAATGAAATCATCTCATCAATCAATTACAACAAGGTATCAGAGCCACCTTTCCACAAACCCTAGCCTCCACCAAACCCTAACCTTTCCCCTCCTCCCTCTCTCTCCCCGCAACCAAAACCCTAACCCGAAGCAGCCTTCCCTTTCCCCCGCGGTCGCAGCAGTCCCCCCTTTCCGCGCGGCTGCTGCAGCGACGGCTGCTGCTGCGGCTGTCGCTGCTGCCACGGTGGCACGAGCGCCGACCGCTCCCTTTCGAAATGATCCGAACAATGGCAACAAAGGCGGCGTTGTGTGCGGCAAGGGGTGGGGCAGCGCGAACGTAGGAGAGCGGGCGTGACGTGATCAGAGAGGAGCATCGATGGAGGAGAGTATCAAGAAACTGGATTCTGCAGAGGTCGCGACGTTGATGAAGTTGATGAAGATGTCGCCTGGTGAGAGCACGACACGAACGTCGCCGAAGTTGGAGCTTCCCTCCATCAATCTGAAGCTGCATGGACCAGCCACCTATTTGAGTTGGTCACGGCAGGTGAGAAGAACCCTCGCAGGAAAGAACCTGGAAGGGTTCTGACGGGCGAAAAGACAGAGCCGGACGAGGGTTCGACAGTACGCGACTAGTGGAAGTCCACTCATATGGTAATCTACATCTGGCTTCTCAACTCCTTAGTCCAGTCTATTGCCGCCACAGTAGATGGCATTGAAATGGTGAATAATGTGTGGAAAAAGTTGAGGAGAACCTATGATGGTGTGGAGAACAACTTACGAATCTTCCAGATAAAGGGGGAGATCGACGACACCGTACAGGAAGAAGATGGTGCAGGAGTATGCCACGGAGTTGGAGCGTCTGTGGTTGGATTATGATCACTCATCAAAACGGACGAGCTGCGGAAACCCGAAGTGTAAGGAGAGACATGTGTGTCTGCAGGAGAGGACGATGAAATTCCTCAAAGGGCTGACTGCAACATTCGCACAGAGGACGGCCTTACTTATTGTCCAACCAGAGATCCCTAGTCTTGAAGAGGCTATCTCGGCCATGATCCAGGAGGAGACACGCATCAGACTGCAGGCGGGGACAGGTGGTCCCTCCGAAGCAAAATCAGCACTAGCGGTTACCAGCTCGGGTGACACAGGGTCCAAGGGAGAACCCTGGCAGCACAATCGACAGTGCTACAACTGCGGAGAGATGGGCCATCATCGGTATGCTTGTACTAAACCACCTAGGGAGGGAGACTTAGGTGGTGGACGTGGACAGTTCGGTGGACGAGGATATATTGGAAGTCGTGGTCGAGGAGGTCGAGGAGACGGCTGAGGAGGTTATCAAAAAAATCTGCTGGTAGCAGAAGGGAATGGAGGAGCTGTTGGCACTTTTACTGAGGAGGATCAGGCACTGCTGGACCTGCTGGAGAGGAAGCAGAGAGCGTCAACAGAGGGAGACAGGAGGAGTGGAACAGAGGAGGCATCTACCTCATTCTTCGTTAGGGGCAACGCCGCCATGTATGCCCAAACATCAGAAGGTACTGACGAGTCACTTGCTCTTGCATCTATGTCTTGCCTTAAAACGTCAGACTGGATTATCGAGTCGGAAGCATCTCGACATGTGACGGAAAATGCTAGTGAGCTTTTTTCTTACACTCACCTAGCATCAGCGACAACATTCAGACAACAGATGGCACTTTCCAGCCAGTGGTCGGTAAGGGTACTATTAATTGTACAGGTTCAGTAAGATTATCCAATATTTTACATACTCCATCCTTTCCAGTCAGTCTCTTGTCTATTAGTTCTATAATTCTCCAACTTAAATGCATTGTTTCTTTTGATATTCCTAAGGTGATCTTCCAGGAGAAAGGGACGGGACGAAGACTTGGGACTGGCACTTGGCATGAGGGACTGTGGTACCTAGATCGAGAAGGACTGGACTCAGCACTGGTATCTATGGCAGAGAAGGCTGGAATAGGAGGACTGCAACAGAGGACTGAGGAGACTTTGATACTTCATCATAGGAGGATGGGACATTCTTCCTTTGATACTTTAAGTAAGTTATATCCAGAGATTTATGCAAAAACAGATAAACATAAATTAGTATGTGATGCATGTGAGTTAGAAAAACTTACTAGAAGCTCATATGTTGGTACGGGTCATAGGAGCTCTATTGCTTTTGAGGTAGTACATTCCGATGTTTGGGGTCCATGCACTATTAACACTATGAATGGGTATAAGTATTTTGTTTCCTTTATTGATTGTGGCTCTCGTGTCACCTGGCTATATTTGATGAAAAATAAGAGTGATGTACCTGCTTTTTTCGGAATTTTCATAAACATGTCCAGACTCAGTACAACGCAGTTGTGAAGATATTGAGGTCTGACAATGGAACGGAGTATACCAATAGGACGCTTGCAGAATACTTGTCAGCATATGGGATCCAGCATCAGACAACCTGTGCATACACACCAACACAAAATGGAGTAGCAGAAAGGAAGAACCGATACCTTCTGGAGGCCGCAAGAAGTATGATGATCGACATAAATGTCCCACAAAGTCTGTGGGGACATGCAGTGTTAACAGCAGCTCAACTCATCAACAGGATGCCTTCGAAAGTCTTGGGATGGAAGTCCCCATGTATAGTATTACAAGGCAATAATAGTGGGATACTTCTACTAAAGGTGTTCGGGTGTGTGTTTTGTGAAGGACAACAGACCATCAGTTGGGAAACTTGACCCCAGAGCGGTCAAGTGCATCTTCGTGGGCTACTCAACAACTCAGAAGGGGTATGTGTGCTGGAGTCCAGTAGAGAAGAAGAAGTTTGTCAGTATGGATGTCTACTTCCGGGAGCATGAGCCATACTACCGCAAGGAGAAAACTTCACACAACACGCCTAATACTACCAATATAAGACGAGAGGGGGAGATGGAGAACCTGGTGGTGCCTGATTTGAAAGTTTAGCATGGAGGCACGGTTGAGGAGGAACATAAAGGTGAAGCAAAACAGGAAGAGGAGATGAGAAGTGTTAGGCTAAAGCTCAGGGGGGAGTTATTTACCTACAGCAGGAGGGAGAAGCAAACTGCATGACCAGTGCCTACAGTGCCAGTGCCAAGTCCTTGCCTGCGTTCGTCCCAACTCCTGAGACACCTACACTACCATCCCCTTCAGGTGATATCATTCCTCCTACTCCTCACATACCACTATCTATACGAAGGACCACTCGCAGCAATGCAAAAAATCCTCCGGACAGATATGGTTGGGATCTTACTCAGTTTATTTCTTATGACCATATCTCTTCTTCTCATAGAGCATTTATAGCATCTTTGGATAGTATTACTATACCTAACAATTGGCAGGTTGCCAAGAACGATCCAAAGTAAAAAGCGGCAATGCATGAGGAATTAGGAGCTCTTGAGAAGAATCATACTTGGGAGCTGGTGAGACTGCCGGAGGGAAAGAGAGCAGTCGGATGCAAGTGGGTCTTTACCGTGAAGCAAAACCCAGATGGACAGGTTGAGCGCTACAAAGCTCGACTAGTGGCGAAAGGATACAGTCAGACATACGACATCGACTATAATGAGACCTTTGCAGCAGTTGCAAAGATGAACACTGTCAGGACCCTGATCTCTTTGACAACGAATGGTGGATGAAAGCTACACCAACTGGACGTGAAGAATGCATTTCTTCACGGAGATCTAGTGGAGGAGGTTTACATGGAGATACCACCAAGATTTGGCACAAATCAGACAGCAGGCAAGGTCTGCAGACTGAAGAAGTCTCTCTATGGACTGAAGCAGTCTCCTCGAGCATGGTTCGACAGATTTAGGAGAGCGATGATAGGGATGGAATATCAGCAGATCAATGCTGATCACATTGTATTCTTCAGAAGGAGTGGAGGCCACATCACCATACTTGCGGTGTATGTTGACGATATGATTATCACGGAAGATGATGAGCAGGAAATCGTCCGACTCAAAGGGAAGCTTGGCAAGGAATTTGAGGTGAAGGACCTTGGTCTTCTTCGCTACTTCCTTGGGATTGAGATCACTCGAGACGCAGAGGAAATTATTCTCTCTCAGAGGAAGTATGCACTGGACCTTCTCACAGAGACATGGATGTTGGGATGCAAACCTGCAGCGACGCCAATCGATCAGAGGTTCAAGCTTAACGCTGAGGCTGGAGAACCAGTTGACCGGGACAGATACCAGAGACTGGTGGGCAAGCTGATCTATTTGAGCCACACACGTCAAGATATATGCTTTGCAGTTAGTGTGGTTAGCCGCTACATGCATGACCCACGGAAGGGTCATATGGACGCAGTATACCAGATTCTGAGATACTTGAAGGGTGCCCCCGGAAAGGGACTGATGTTCAGGAAGAATAATCACATGGACATCGAGGGCTACTGCGATTCTGACTGGGGTAGTTGTGCTGATGACATGAGGCCTACCTCGGGATACTGCATATTTTTAGAAGGCAACTTGGTCTCTTGGAGAAGTAAGAAGCAGTCAGTGGTAGCCAGATCGACAGCTGAAGCGGAGTACAGAGCTATGGCCTTGGAAGTTGCAGAGCTGCTTTGGTTGAAGAATATGCTGGTGGAGCTGAAGCTGGATCAAGGAGCCAAAATGAAGCTGTGGTGTGACAACCAGTTAGCTATTAGTATTGCCAACAATCCAGTACAACATGACAGGACCAAACACATCGAGATCGATAGGTTCTTCATCAAGGAGAAGTTGGTTAGTGGACTACTGGAGCTAGGCCACGTTTCAACCAAGCATTAGGAAGCAGACGGACTGACCAAGGGACTTAGCTCTGTGAGCATGATTAGAGGATGTGACAAGATGGGTTTGGTGAATATTTTTCGTCCATCTTGAGGGCGAGTATTGGTATATTTAGTATAGGAATATGTTATATTTAGTATGGGAATATGTTATGTTTAGTATGAGAATATCCTGAGGACATATTTGGGATGCCAGAATATGCCACAAGATATTCCATTGGATATTCTATGATGTAAAGGCTATATAAAGCCTATGAGACTATCAATGAAATCATTTCATCAATCAATTACAACAGTTTATATTATGGCTTGTTTCCATTATCCATCCTTATGAATTCTCTTTTCCAGCTACTCCTATTTGAGGCTATTTCTAATGCCAGCAAATTACACCATGTACCAATCTTTCAGCCGCAATTAAACTGTGTCCTTCAGGTCATACCATTAAGGACAGACCCTATGTCTGGTGCCATGATCACAATTTTCTATAAGTTGTTCTTATCAAACAGCCTAATTAACCAGTTTTGCATAAAACTAGAGACAACACAACAAACTTCTGGCAATTGATGATAAACCGGATGCAGTCACTTTAGGAAATAGAACCAACATATTGGAAGTTATCTCTAACGGTAATGCTGGAGGAGAATTCTCCTTCGGTGGATATTTAAACAAATACAATAATGGAAAAAGAATCTGGATTGTAGGTCCACAAACAAGAGATGTCTTCCGAGCCCTCCGATGAGAAGCCGATCAGGATTTGGACCATGGGGAAACTGCTGAACAAGATTTGCAGGAGATCTTGGGCCCATAACTTAAAACTTGGCTTGGTTTAGAGCATAGTTTTCCGTATCGGTCGATACCGATACAGTCTGATATATCCCGACCCGATACTTACTGCTACCGATACTAATCGATAGTGAAGTTGAGGGTCTCTTCCCAGTTAATTCGATATAGAAAATTGAACAAAAAAAAATAGCAAGGGTGTAAAAGCATGTATATAAAAAAAAAATTATCGCAAGTAAGTCAATCAGCAATGGTGACTATTATTTCATTCAATTTCATAACTACTAAGAAATAACATAGAAAATACTTAAAATTATGCCTAAATATTAAAAGATTCCCCCCCCCCCCCCTTATTTTTTAATAATTATTTGCTTTTCGATACCAAAAAATATAAAACCTCCAATATTGCCGATCATGCTGATCCCGATACTCATAGGAAGGGTCCGACACAGATTCCAATACGAGTACTGCAAACCTTGGTTTAGATAGGAGTATATGGTATGATCCTTGGATCAAGCACTCTAGCTTGATTGAGAGAGAGGGTTGGAATGTCATGAGATGATGGGCTCCTCTGACAAGGTGAGTAGCCTTATACAGGAAGGCGAGTGGAATCTGCAGGGCCGTTTGATCGAGGCTGCTCATGCGGAGGATATTCGTGCGGTGGAGATTAATCGGCAAAGGATGGAAGATTACTGGGTTTGAGAAGACATGGAGAGTGGGACCTTCAAGTTCAATACGACTTTGAACCAAATCAGGACCTACTATGAGGAGGTAGACTAGGCGGAGGTGGTTTGGACCAAAGGGGCAGCAGTCAAGAACTCTTTGTGCCTTTACAAAATGATCAAGAATAGACTCCTTACACAGGACAGACTCACCAAGTTTGGAATTCTCTGTGAGGATACTAAGTGTTGCTTATGTGGTAAAGAGGACGAGTATAGGGATCAATAGAATTTAGTAGAATATTTGACTTGTTTATTATTGAGGTTGAGCTACACTTATATAGGAGAGGCTAACCCCTCTCCCTATTATTCTACCCGATGTGGGACTAAAAGTCCATTAATACTCTCAACATTTCCCCTCAAGATGGACGATAGATATCAATCATCCCCATCTTGTTACATAGTTTAGCGAGACTTAATGAGCCCCTTAGTAAGACAATCTGCAATTTGTTCTTCTGAGCGAACATGATCGAGCTTTAGTATTCCTTTCTCCAGCTTTTTCTTGATAAAAAATCGATCGATCTCGATGTGCTTCGTTCAGTCATGCTGAACTGGATTGTCAGCTATACTCAGTGCTGCTTGGCTATCACTCAGAAGACGCAATGGTGTTCCTTGGTCCAGCTTCAACTCTGTCAGCAATACTTTTACCCACAACAATTCTGACACTCCCAGAGTCGTAGCTCTATATTCTGCTTCAGCGGTTGGTCGAGCTACCACAGACTGTTTCTTACTTCTCCATGAGACTAGGTTACCCCCCACAAACACACAATACCCTGCGGTAGACCTTCTGTCATCCATGCAACTTGCCCAATCTGCATCACAGTATTCCTCAACACTAAGGTGTCCATTGCTCTTAAACCATATCCCTCTTCCAGGAGTTCCCTTTAGATATCTCAAAATATGAAAAACTGTATCCATGTGGCCCTTCCTTGGATCGTGCATGTAACGACTCACTACACTCACAGCAAATGAGATATCAGGACGAGTGTGACCCAGATAAATCAATCTGCTTACAAGTCTCTGATATCTTTCACGATCAACCGGCTCTCCTGCCTCTGTCCCCAATTTATCTTTCTGGTCAATCGGAGTGACTGCCGGACGACATCCCAGTATACCAGTTTCTGTGAGCAAGTCTAGTACATATTTCCTCTGAGAGAGGACGATCTCATATTTTCCTCGAGCTACCTCGATCCCAAAAAAATACCTCATCATTCCCAAATCCTTTACTTCAAATTCTTTGGCAAGTTTCTTCTTCAGCTGGGTAATCTCCTCTTCCTCATCACCTTTGATCACTATATCATCCACGTATACTGCAAGTATGGTAACGTGGCCTCTCGCATGTCGAAAGAAGACTGTGTGATCTGCATTAGTCTAGCTGTACCCTATGTCCGTGACAGCTTTTCTGAATCTTTCAAACCATGTCCGAGGAGATTGCTTGAGTCCATACAATGATTTCTTCAGCTTGTACACTTTTCCTGCTGACTGTCTCGTGCAAAATCCAGGAGGAGTCTCCATGTATACTTCCTCATGTAGATCTCTATGAAGAAAGATATTCTTCACATCTAATTGATGAAGTTGCCACCCATGGTTGGCTGCAAGAGAGACCAGGGTTCTTACAGTGCTCATCTTCGCTACAGGAGCAAACGTCTCATCATAGTCTATGCCATAGGACTGAGTGAATCCTTTTGCAACCAATCTTGTCTTGTATCGCTCCACCTTTCCTTTTGGCGTCTCCTTCACCGTCAAGATCCATTTGCACCCGACTGCCATTTTTCCTTCAGGTAATGAAACAAGTTCCCATGTCCTATTTCTTTCCAGTGCCCCAAGTTCCTCCAACATTGCAGCTTTCTACCTTGGATCTTCCTTCGCTTCCTGCCAACACTTAGACAAAGAGATGGTGTCTAACGATACAATGAATGCTCCATAAGTAGGAGATAGACTAGAGTATGATAGAAAATGAGCAATATCATGTTCATAACCATAACGAATAGGAGACTTTCCTGCATTACTACGAGAAGATCTTCTTAAGGGAATATGAGATAGTGAAGGAGAGATCATACCATCCGAATCAGAGGAATCCGCATCCGAATCAGAGGAATCTGGTGCGGAAGGCGCATCTTCAGGAGTTGGGGCAGGGTTAAGCGAGGGACATGGCACAGTTGGCACAGTAGGGGAAATAGGCACAGTAGTGGACTACTGATTCCTTCTTCTGTAGACTTGGAGCTCTGTAGTTCGTTCCTCCTCCTGTTCTGTAGTCTCCCACTGCACTGAAGCATCACTTGCTTCCTCCTGATTGTATGCATCATCATCATTTTCCTCACTCTCGCTATCTCCCCTTACTTTTCTTGGACTAACTTCCATCATTGGACATGGAACTGACCCAACAACCACGCTTGGGACTATCTTCCCCTCACTCCTAACACCTCTTGTGTTAGGAGTGTCACCAAATGCGGAACCTTCACCTGAACCATTGTGATAGTATGGTTCCATCTCTCTGAATGTAACATCCATGCTCACAAAGAGTCTTCGCTCCACTGGACTCCAGCAAGAATATCCCTTCTGAGTTCCTGAGTAGCCAACGAAGACACACTTCACTGTCCGAGGGTCCAATTTCTCTAATACAGGTCTATTATCCTTCATAAAGCATACACAACCAAATACTTTTGGGGGAACAATGTACTTGTTTTCATCTGTAAGCATCTCAAATGGTGTCTTCCATCCTAACATCTGAGAGGGCATCATGTTGATAAGGTATGCAGCAGTCAACACGGCATGTCCCCACAAGTGTTTCAGAACATTCATAGCAAACATCATCGACCTTGCAACTTCCAACATGTGCATGTTCTTCCGTTCCGCGCCATTTTGTGCTGGTGTATAGGCATATGAAGTCTGATGATGTATCCCATTGACTGATAAGTACTCCTCAATGGCTTTGTTGGTATATTCTGTCTCATTGTCCGACCTCAAAATCTTTACTTTGGTACCGTACTGTGTTGTAACCGTGCGATGGAAGTCTTGAAAGCATGCAAAGATATCACTCTTACTCTTCATTAGGTATACCCAGGTGACACGAGTATGTTAGTCAATAAAGGTGACAAATCACTTAAAACCATTAACAGCAGTTGTAGGACAAGGTCCCCACACATCAGAGTGTATCATATCAAAAGCAGCTAAACTTCTACTTCCAGAACTCACGTAAGAGCTTCTGGTGTGTTTTCCAAGTTCACAAGCATCACAAACCAACTTTTGCTTATTAGTTTTTTGAAACATAGATGGAAACATTCGACTAAGTAGACTAAATGAAGAGTGTCCCATGCGCTGATGTTGGAGTAATAATTCTTCTACGGTACTTTGCGGCTCCTTCGGTTGTGCTTCATCCACCAGTGCTGCCAGTGCTGTATCCAGCCCACCCCTGTCTAAGTACTATAGCCCTTTATGCCAAGTGCAAGTCCCCAACTGTCTCCTCGTTCCCTTCTCCTGAAAAATAACCTTCGGAATGTCAAAGAAAACAACACAATTAAGTTGAAGAACAATGGCACTTATAGACAATAGATTAACATGAAAGGATGGATCATGCAAGACATCAGTAAGACACATCGAAGGGGTGTATTCAACTGTCCCTTTACCCACAATAGGTCTAGCAGTACCATCAGCAGTTTGAATGCTTTCAGGTGTCATCAGGTGAGTATCTTGGAACTCATCACGGGCACCCGTAACATAGCAGGATGTCCCAGAGTCAATTATCCAATTTACACTTTCTGGTTTGTGGGTAGATGCAAGGGCATGAGGAGGTATACATATGCTTGTACTAGCATAGTATATGATGTTACCCCCGGAGGTGGTTCGAGTCGGCGTCCCAGCAGTGTTGGCGCGACTGTCGCTGGTTCCAAGCTTCATGTTCCTCTATATTTCCAGCATCTCCCTCTCACTAGGGGTCACATCGGATGACTGATTTTTACCTCCCCCTTCTGCCAGGTTTGCCTTGTGCCCTCCAGAATAATGTCCTCTGCCACCGACATAGCCTCCTATGCCACCTCGACGTCCTCCACGGCCGTGTCCACGACCGCTGAACTGGCCTCTCATAGGCTTCGTACAGAATCTGATGAAGTGTCCTGGGTCTCCACAGTTGTAGCACCCTTCCCCTCCTGAAGGATTTGGGTTAAAAACTGCTAGAGCTGATTTCTCTTCCGGAGTGTTAGTGGTGTTGGACATCAGCTTCAACCGTGCTTCTTCTTGTGCCACAGCAGCAATGGCCTCCTCCAGTGATGGCAGTCCGGGTTGTACGAGTAGAACATTCCTCCTTTGCTCGAATGCTGGGTTGAGCCCCTTCAGGAACTTCATCATCCTCTGTCGCGAGATATACTCCATGAACTTCTAGTAATGCTTCGCAAATTCTGGTTCCACTTGCTCATCTTCCACACCAATGGGATCATAGTGGTCGAGATCTGACCAATACTTCTTCAGTACAGCCGCATATTCGGAGATGGTGTGATCTTCTTGGACTACCTTATCAAGTTCATCCTGCAGTTGGAAGACTCTTATAGGATTGTCCGTCCCCGAGTACATGTCCTTTAGCGTCATCCAAATATTACCAGCTCCCTCCATTGCCTCCACGTTGTCCGACACTTGGTCGGTCAAGGAGACTGTCAACCATCCTGCTACAACATTGTTGACGATCACCCACACAGCAAACTCCGTGAGGAGTGATCTTCAGGTGCCTTGGTTTGGCCATTCACATAGTCCACCAAGCCACTTGCTTTCAGAGTCCGCATCGCCTGACGCCACCACTTCAAATAATTGGAAGTACCCTCCAACTTTACTTCCAGTTTCTCCAACTTCGTCATTTTGTATGGTGAAGGATCCACATCTGTGTGTGCAGGACGGAAACTAGTCTCGGTCAGCCTCCTGGAGAAGAGATCGTCCACCAAAGCCTTCATCTCTTTGGCCGTCAGCTTGCCGTAGATCGTCTCCATCATCTTCGTCTTCTCCTCTTCCATCAACAAGATAGATCGAGACCGTCTGCACCTTGATCACCATCCTCTCCACGTCTACTGTTCATACTTCAGCGGTAGCGGCGTCTCTGGGAGCCGCTCCTCATTTTTCATGCCGGGTTGCGACTGGAGGTCGCATGGTCGGACGAGAAGGAGGAGAAGGGCCGGTGGGGGGGTGGAGGCCGATGTGAAAGGAGAGGGGGTAGGGCGACGGTGGGGGGGGGGGCAGTTGTGCTGGCGACGGAGGGGAGGCGGGCGGAGGCCGAGCGGTGCTGGGGGGGAGGGGAGGCGGGCGGAGGCGGGGCGGAGAAGGTGGGAAGGGTTTGGGAGGTGGCAGCTAGGGTTTTGTGGGGTAGGGTTAAGATTTTGTGGAGTAGGGTTAGGGTTTTGTGGAGAGGGATGGCGGCTAGGGTTTGGTGGAGAGAGAGATGGTGGCTCTGATACCAAATAGAATTTAGTAGAATATTTGACTTGTTTATTATTGAGGTGGAGCTACACTTATATAGGAGAGGCTAACCCCTCTCCCTATTATTCTACCCGATGTGGGACTAAAAGTCCATTAATACTCTCAACGGGATCATTTGTTTTTTTAGTGTGATTTTGTCTGGAATAGCTGGACTGTCCAGTGGTCTAAAATTGGCTTACCTACCCTGCATAACAGAAGTCACTCCTCTCTTAGTACTTTTGTTGTACAAAGATATATAGATGCTGACATAGAAATTCTAGACCATAGATGACATATATTGTAATCTGGGCTGGATCATAGATGTATCATCGTGTTTATCTATAATATTACCTTCTTCGAAATATATATATATACACACACACACACACAAAAAAACATAGGTAATTAATGCAGTAATGCTCATGGAGGTGCAAGACACCTATATTGATAATTTTCTAATGTAAAAAATATAAATAGCGAAGCTTACACTGTCTCTGTAGCTTACACTTCAAAATGCTAATGGATTGGGGATTTCGATACATGCTAGTGTATTTTTCAAAAATTGATAGTCATATCGGCACTGGGATGCTCAGGTTTTATAACGGTATATTCCAGCTGGCAGTACTCGTGTAGGGAAGATAAATCATCATTGTTGGTCCGCCAACTCTACTTCCCCCAACTCTACTTTCCTCTTGGTATCTTTCCAATTTCTCGAACTCCAAACCTCGTGCTCATCTATGCCTCTAGACCTTCCATAGGTGTCCTCTATCCTATAGATAAGCCCTTTCTAACTCACAAAATTATCCTTAGTAGATCTGATGTTTATGGACTATAATTGGCACTGTATATGGTGGTGGGTTCCATAAATTAATTGATGATAAATATAAGTCACTATTTTTCAGCAAAAGCATTTTCTACTGATGGAAATTGTGAACTTTAGGGTTTACGTTTCTTAATTTAGACATGAGTTGAGATTATTTTTTCAAAATCTTGAACTCAAGAAACCCTTATTAACATCAGAAAAACATTTTAGCGTGCTCATTAGTCGTTATTCTTATTGTTCGCTTCATTTGTCCTGCCTAATTTGTTTTGGTGCTCATCGCCTTATTTGTTGTGTCTATTTGATCATCATCCAAGCCTTCTCCCATCAAAACGGGGTCGGGTATGGAGCATAAACTAGCTTCATAAAAGGAGTTGAAAAGTATGCCGACCTTATGTCAGCCCACTATGTTGGTAGTAGATTCCTGGTGATGTTATCTATGAGCGTGAGAGGCTCCCGTCATAAATCTAGGCATCCAGTTGGCAGGTAACTGGACCTACCTTTTGGATATGGAGTTTAAGCTCCTCCAAGCTCCCCTAGAATATAGAGTCTAGAAAAAGAGGTAGGATGATACAATTTTCTATAGGGAATTGCAATCACCTCTATGATACTTCAAGCCAGAGAGTGAAAAGGAATGACAATCCCATTGCTCAGTCTATTTATACCAACTAATTAAAATGTGGAAGAAAAAAACATTTTTCATCCTAATCATTTTTTCCTTTCATCCTGAATCCTCTATTTTATAGGAGTTGCATCAACATTATTCCTAGGTTATTGCATACCCTATGTGCAACAAGTAGGCACCAGCTTGGTAGCTTGTTAGTTGTTACTGTCAATTTCATGTTCACAACATTATTTACACATCAGCTTATCCGTACACAATACCCAAGCAAACACAAATCAAATCAAGCAAGATGCATGTCTCATCATCACTAAAGCCAGAAAATGGAGAAAGGTGCATTAGTAAATGAAGGAAGAGGATTCTCACAATATAAAGCACTGCTCCAACTCGAAGACTAAATATGAAATTTCAAGGAAAGAAAAACACTCACTTATCAAGCAACCAATAAATTCGTCTGTGAAAGGTCTTGTTTTCCTCACCATGGGCATAGTAACAATGAAGAGCAGCTACATTGTCGCACTAGAAGGGAAAAAGAAACCCAACGTAAAAAAAGTCTGAATAATACAAGCATATCAACAGTACAGGATTATGAAGCAAAGCAGCTGTATCAAAAACTTTTTTCTATTCTGCAATAAGCAAGAACAAATAAGCCATGAGTATCATCTAAGAATAATTCATAAATTTCCATAAATCATTTGATTCAATTTCTTGCTAACATCCTATGTAAGAATATATCCTTGCTGCACCAAAAATTAATAGGCATAGAAAAATCTCACTGCATAGTCTAGTATCTAGTATGTGAAATCATACAACAGTCGCCCAATAATATATTGAAGATAGAACAAATGGTGCTCACAATATCATAAATTAGACTTAGAGAATGCAATAAACTTTTGACATTAACAATTACAGGTGATTCACATATGAATGCAGTATCCTAACAAATAGTAGAGATGATTCAAAAAAAATTTAGAGATGATTCAAATTCATCTTCTCCAACCCACCCTCAAAACCCATCCTTTGCAAATGCATTTCCGAACGCATCTTCCAAAATCCTAGCTCAAAAAAAGTAAGATCCTTTAGCCTATTGATGCAATCTTCTTGCTTCTCTTCAAAGATTAGGGATCTACAACTCCAACATGTTCACTTTACGGTCTTTTACCACTACTCTTTATGGTTTTTCCAACATTGCATTTCTTCTTTTGATTGATATCACTTTTCTCATCTTTCTCAGCCACATTTACTTCCTCGGCCATGTTTACATCCTCAGCCACGACTACTTCCTTGGTTGTCTACTTTCTCAGCCACATCTACTTCATCGGTCATATCTACTTTGCTACATCTACTTTCCTCAGCCACGTCTACCTCCTCGGTCGTTGCTACTTCCTCCTCTCGTGCCCACTTGTTAGCTGTAGGTGTCACCTTGTCTTAGTGATAGTGTTGCTACTGAGATCTCATCCATAGTTACCTGAAATAGAGTATATCATGGCTCATGCTATGGATTCAGGATCAGGGTACATTACTTGTCTTTATTTTCGGTATATAGGGACTAGGGTGAGTTGGTTCACCAATTCGGTTTGTGATACTTTTCAAATCTTAATTGAGATGATAATAGTTACTTGTTCAAATCTGATTAAGACAATTGTGTCATAAACTGGAAGAAAAAAATTATAGAACATAAAAAAATTTGAAGTGATTACTTTACTTCATTTAGTAAGACTTAGAACTTGATTTTCTTAATCATACATCACTTCGGAAAGCAACATTCCAAATAAAATGATACAATGGTGCCAAATCAAAACATTATAATAAACAATAGAATAAAATGCGAAATGACTTGGAACCTTCATAAATAATAACAAAAGCATCAAAAAATCTCATAAGCTCATTCTTCTTTCCATGAGAAATTTAGAAAACAGAGTGGTGCTCATAAGCAATGAAAAAACAATGGTACGAATTAGAAAGTCAAAATTTATAAGAAATATGTAACTATGGAACTACAATCGACAAGAAATATCAAGTTTTTCCAACTTTCTTTGCGTTAAAATATCTCTTGTAAAAGAAATTTTATAGTGAGATTTCAATGATTTATTTAGATCGCCAAATTTATAGAGTACCACAAGGATCTGGATCAGAATTGTACCCTGAATAGGAAAGCTATTACCCGGAACGGGTTCAATGGGGGTTTAGGTGTACATGATAACTAGGGTTTCATCTTCTTTATGACCACATATTTCAGTCACTCATTAGCAGCTCTTAATCCCACTGGACCACACGTCTGAAACTCTTAGTGCAGTCATAGCTCATGTGCAACTCTCTTTCTCTATTGTTCCCTTAATGGCTGATACTGAATTCACTTTTCTGCCGTCCAAGATGGTTGCAACTCTCACTCTCCAGCCGCAACTAATGTCACAACTCTCTCTCTCTCTCTCTCTCTCTCTCTCTCTCTCTCTCTCTCTCGTATGAAGGGTGTAACTCTTTCTGTCTCGCTGCTCGAAGGGCACAAGTCTCTCTTGCACTGGTCACAATGAACTCTCTCCTTTGTTTTTGCAGTTTTCTCCAAGTTTGACTTGATTGTCATCTAAGCTCCATCATCTGTTTCCCCTTTGTTTGTATTATGTAACTGTCATTGGCTAGCTATTGAACAGATATTAGGTTTCCACCTTTGTATCTCCTTTGTATTGTTTTGCCTAGAGCCCTATTGAATGGATAAAAAAAATTTGCAATGTAGTTTATTCTTCTACAGTTTTGAATCCCTTATAAAATTTGTGAATGTGTCATGCCATGTCCATTGTTTACATGCCAAAAGGTAGTTTTTAAGAGAGTATGATAATTCAAACTTGTCCTTGTAACCCAAAAGGATTTCTAACAATATGGAACTTTTAAAAGAATGACATCTACCACTTATTACTTACATGAAGATTATGGAAAACCCAAGTATGGGTAGTAAATTTCCATGCCTTCCTATCGAACACACTAAAAACTCTCATCAAATTTAACATTTATAGCAAAAAATCATATACCAACTGCTAATATCAAAGCTTCAAAAGAAGAACAGTACCTTTAGTTTTTCATGAGCTTCTTGAACGTTTTTCCCATTTCTATTCTTTTTCCAAGAGTGACCATCTTTGCGGAATTTTTTTTGAACTTTCCGATCAAATAGGAACAAGGAACCACCTAGAAATCAACAACATCCAACATATTATTACTCTTCTGATAGGTCATTCAATGGAAATAGCCGAAGATTAACCATGTCAAGAAGCAAGATAGGTAAGTTGATCTATGAAACAAGATAGGCAAGCATTATCAGATTTATGAAACATGAAACATTTCAGAAAGTCGTGAGAGCAACTGATGATAAAAGAAAATCATCTCGTATGCAGATTTTAGAGTGGTGTTTACAGTTTACACTACTCCAAAATGTAACGTACCTCCAAAAGTTTTTAATACATAAACTACATAATTTAAATACTAAATAGAACTTCATGCAAATACTGATATAGGCATTGTGTGTTTAAGTATAGCACTAGTGTCTTGTTCATAATCTTGCACAGGTCTTAGTTTCTTATGTCAGTTATGCATTTTTAATCCCACATTAAAAGGATAGATAGCATCATGTGTAATCCCTTAAATAAGTAAGCCTTGGGAAAATGAATGAAATCAATTGTTTCAATTGACAAGATATCAAAGCCATGACCAACCCTAACCCTAACCAAAGCCACCTGTTACCTCCCCCATCCAACAACTCCCTGCTCCTCCCCCTCCTTATCCAACACTATCCATGTCCAACCCCCTTTCTGCTCCTCTCCCTCCTATCCAAACCCAACCTTGACCACCTTTGTCCCCAAATCCCGAACACAACCCAATCTTATCCTTCCCCTCCCTGTCCAACATGATCCCAACCCCCTCCCTGATGTTTAAAAAGGGTATTGAGATTATACGAACAATCAACAAGTTATGGAGGAGGAATTCTTTTACTAATATTTTGAACTACAACAGTTCTTTCAAACACCAAAAACACAGATTTTTTTTCCTCAAAACCAAAATCCCCCCAAAAAACTAAATATAGAAGAACTCTCTCCTGATACAAGCGGCAACAAAAACCCATCACCTTTTAACCTAAAAAAAATACAAAACAGCCCTATATTTAAGATACAACACCCGTCCAAAACTCCAAAGCCTACAAGAGTTAGTTTATTGGAAACGTTCATAAAAACCCTCTTTAAATAACTCTAGTCAAAGTCCTAATAAGAGAAAATCCAACAATCTCCACCTCGAACCTTCTTTCTCTCCACAAGAATATTTATTCAATGATCATAGTTGGTCAAGTCCAATAAACAATTGAAATCACCAACTCTAACAAACCGTGAAGTAGCTCCACAATGAGTAGAAATTTCCTCCATATTTAAAGAAGAAGCAATACTATCCAAAGTTGGTTGTATCCTTGCCATTGTATTCCTCCCCTCACCAAACCTACTTTACCAAACCCATTCTACGAACTCATCCTCTCAAATCCATCTTCTCCAAACTCATTCTCTACAAATCCATTTTATCTAACCTCAACTTCTCCGAACCTACTTTTCCAAAATCCTATCTAAGAAAAACTAGTTCTTTAGCCTATATGTCATCATCTTGCTACGCATGCTCTAATCAGTTTTGTCAATCTCAACGTTTCTTTTTATGTGATATCATTTTGCTCATCTTTCTTGTCCGCAACTACTTCCTCAGTCACCGTTAGTTCCTCTTCTCATGCACACTTGTCAAAAATAGGGGTTCCATCTTCTCTTCGGCTAGTATCATCCGTGGATCCTATTTTCTCTTCATCCTAGTATCAGCAGTAGGGTCTCATCTTCTCCATGGCCCGAGGTCACCTGTCAGTCACTCATCAACAAATCTTGATGCCCTATTGGCCAACTCGTAGTAACTTTACTCCTAGCCATTGCATTCTATCTTGATGACTGCAACTCAAGTAACTCTTTTTCTGCCTAAGATACCCGCAACACTCACTCACTCACTGGCCACATAGAAGGATGCAACTCTATTTGTATCACCGCCATGAAGGTTGTAGTTCTCTCTATTACCACGAGGATCGCAAATATCTCTCCACTATTTCTAGTTTATCTGCAAGTTGGGCTCATCGTTATCAAAGCCGGCTTGCAGGGAGTGTAGAAGTATCTCCCATTAAATTTCTCCACCTTGAACTTCAAACTCATTGGTTTCATATCCATTTCGGTGACCCTTTTCAAACCTTGCTCTAATACCAATTTCTTTCAAAATAGTTTCAAGTTTATCTGAAAAAAACTAACAAATTATGAAGAAAATATTCTCACTGATATAGAATTCAATCAAGTCTCTCAAACCCTAAACCCACACTTTTCTCTCAATAAACCAAAACCCTAAAAAACAAGCTCCAAGAAAACCCTCCCAAAAAAACTCATTGTGTCACATTGAACAATTTCTTGTCAAAATAGTTTCGAGTTTATCTAATAACTAACAAATTATGAAGAAAATATTCTCACTAATATATAGAATTCAATCAAGTCTCTCAAACCCTAAATCCACACTTTTCTCTCAACCAAAACCCTAAAAAACAAGCTCCAAGAAAACCCTCCCAAAAAACTCACAGTGTTACATTAAATAGTAGCCTTATATACAGAAGCTACGGGATCATCAAAAGCAATGCAACTCCTTCTAGGATTAGTAAATTGGATATCTTCATATAAACCCATATTTAGATTGAACTCGTATCTTAGTCCAAATAAGAGGCAAATCCTAACAGATAGCTTAGCAAATGTGAATTATCCTAACTTATCCCAGTTGTAAATCGTCATTAGACTAAATGTTTGGTTTATATTTGGCAAAATCTGAAGAAATCTTCTGCAATTTGAGTAACTTGTAGGTCCTATTTCCTAGAAAAAAAAAAAAAAAAATTGGCAGAAGCTTAAAACAGTCAACTTTGTGGTCCTGTCAAGTAAACTGAGTGCCTATCAAAAGGCTGAAATAACATAGCACGCTAGAGCATAATCAGATCAAGACAAGAATGTTGTTTGCAAGTTCAACATAAATTAGGTTCATCAAAATTTGGAGTGATAGGTCACGCTCTACATAGTACTAAGCACACAATAACTTAAGAGGCTTTATGGATAAGTTTTCCCCATGAATCAAATTTAAGTTGATGTATTCAAATTTTAATCAGTCTTAGACAAAAGCCAAAACATGGCCAAAAGAAGAGTAAATACAAAAACTAGAGTCAGTTTAGAACATGCAGCTAGTCCTAAAACCACCCCTATACAATTTCCATGTCTCATACAAGTGTAAGCCCTAGAATATTATGCACATGTTCAAGCTAACACTCCACGTGGAGTTTCCCCTAAGTGATTTCATTCTTTTTGCGAAACAATTATGAAAATACTTCAACTGGCTTCCTTGCCATGTGCGACAATGAGATTGGTTGGATTCATCGGACTCATATCAAGCGGCTCGAGATATCCTTTCAAAGTTTAATTTCACTAGGTTCAGCATTTTCTTTTACAAAACTATCTCCATCATTAAAATTAAGGCCTTCAACAGCTTCACGGATTTCTCAATAATTGTGTTCGTAAATATATCAAAAAGTAATAATTTACGTCTAAAATGAGGTGAGGTGTAAACATACATTTCTTAAGTAGGCGAATTATGTCGGGTGGCTTTATTCTGCTTGATGCTGGAGCAGGCATGATTTATAGATATAAGTTGCATTATAATTATTCACTGAATAAAACATCGACTGTTTCAGTACAATATGAAGCATATGGAACAATTAATGTTACTTACTAAATGACCAAAAGGGAAAAGACATTTGATTCAGACATCTAACATTTGTGAATAACTCAATAACAACAACAAACTTGATCCCAAAGTTCCGGGATCGGCTGAGATGAAAAATAAACTAAGGAAGCCCAAAAGTGTTTGGATGCTAAGAAAGGAAAAATAAAAGAAAACATGATCTTACACAAATGGCACTATATGTTGTAGAGAATAATTGTTGTATATATTATTGATTGGCTACTCCACTACTTATAGGGAGTCTAGCTCCTCTTCATACTACATTTTCCAATGTGGGACTAAATCCCTTATTAGTTCTCAACACTCCCCCTCAAGATGGACGATAGATATTAATCATTCTCATCTTGTTACATAGCTTCGACAGACTTAATGAACTAAGACCCTTAGTCAGACAGTCTGCCACTTGTTCTTCTGAGCGAACATGATCAATCTTCAGTATCCCTTGTTCCAGCTTCTCTTTGATGAAGAATCGATCGATCTCGATGTGCTTCGTTCTGTCGTGCTGAACTGGATTGTTAGCTATACTTATTGCAGCTTGACTATCGCTCAGAAGACGTAACGGTGCTCCCTTGTCCAGCTTCAACTCTGTCAGCAACGCTTTCACCCATAGCAACTCCGACACTCTAAAGCCATTGCTCTGTATTCTGCTTCAGCTATAGACCGTGCTACCACTGACTGTTTCTTGCTTCTCCATGAGACCAAGTTTCCTCCTACAAAGACACAATATCCCGTGGTAGACCTTCTATCGTCTATGCAGCTCGTCCAGTCTGCATCGCAGTATCCCTCAACTTCTATACATCCAGTCTTCTTGAACCATAGCCCTTTCCCTGGCGTCCCTTTCAGATATCTCAAGATCTGAAACACTGCATCCATATGATCCGTTCTTGGATCATGCATGTAGCGACTTATTACACTCACCGCAAATGAGATATCAGGGCGAGTGTGAGTGTGCCCCAGATAAATCAATCTCCCTACAAGTCGTTGATATCTTTCACGATCAACTGGCTCTCCTGCTTCTGCTCCCAACTTGTACTTCTGGTCAATTGGAGTGACTGCTGCTTTGCATCCCAGCATCCCTGTCTCCTTCAGCAGATCTAGTGCGTATTTTCTGTGAGAGAACAATTCCTTGTTCGCCTTCATACACCTCGATACCTAGAAAGTGCCTCATCGCTCCTAAATCCTTCACCTCAAACTCCTTTGCGAGTTTTGACTTCAGCTTAGCGATCTCGACTTCATCATTACCTGTGATTACTATATCATCCACGTATACAGCAAGTATAGTGATGTGGCCTCTTGCATGCTGAAGAAAGACCGTATGATCTGCATTTGCTTGATGGTATCTCATGCCTGTAACATCCTTTCTGAATCTGTCAAACCAGGCTCGAGGAGATTGCTTGAGTCCATATAGCGACTTCTTTAGTTTGTACACTTTTTCATGCGATGTCCCTCCGTCTGATTCTGTAGCGTAGCATCCTGACGGGAGTTCCATGTACACTTCTTCTTGTAGGTCTCCATGGAGAAAGGCATTCTTCACATCTAACTGTTATAGCTTCCACCCATAGTTTGCTGCAATGGAGACCAGAGTTCTTACGGTGCTCATTTTTGCTACTGGACCAAACGTCTCATCATAGTCGATGCCATATGATTGTGTGTATCCTTTTGCAACCAACCTTGTCTTGTATCGTTCTATTTTTCCTTCTGACGTCTTCTTTACTGTGTACACCCATTTGCATCCCACAGTTTTCTTTCCTTTGGGTAATGGAACCAGCTCCCACGTCTTATTTTTCTCCAGTGCCCCAAGTTCTTCCATCATTGCAGCTTTCCACCTTGGATCTTTCTTTGCTTCCTGCCAACTTTTGGGCAACGAAGTAGTGTCTAATGATGCAATGAAGGCTCGATAATTCGAAAAAATGTTAGAATAAGACAGGTAGTTGGCAATATCATGTTCATAATCATCAAAACGATTAGGAGCCTTACCCGCATTGATGCGAGAAGATCTCCTTAAGGGAGCAATAGGTGGTGGAGAGATCATACCATCAGAGTCAGAGAGATCCGCATCAGAATCAGATTGATTCAGTGCGGGGGCAACATCTTCAAGAGTTGGAGCAGGAGTAGACGAGGGACTTGGTACAGTAGGCACAGGGCATGGTACAGGCACAATACTGGACTTCTGCTGTCTCCTTCTGTAGACTTGGAGCTCCTTTGCCATTGTCTGTTGCTCCCCCTGTTTAACATATGTATCTTCTTCATCTTCTGTATCGGAGTCACTGCTTTCTCCCCCTGTCGTCCAGTTTTCCACGACCGGGCATGGGACCGATCCGACCACCACAGATGGACTTATTTTCTCCCCCTCATATCTAACACCCTCTGTGTTAGGTGTGTCACCAAACAGTGAACCGTCATCCGAACCATAATATGGTTCCAGTTCTCTGAATGTAACGTCCATGCTTACAAACATCTTCCGCTCAACTGGGCTCCAACATGCGTATCCCTTCTGAGTTGCCGTGTACCCGACAAAGACACATTTAACCGCTCTAGGATCCAGTTTGTCAACTCCTGGTCTATTATCTTGGACAAAACATACACACCCAAATACTTTCGGTGGAACAGCGTACGTGGTTGCACCAGTAAGCATCTCCAACGGTGTCTTCCAGTCCAATACCTGAGATGGCATTCTGTTGATGAGATAAGAGGTCGTTAACACCGCCTGTCCCCATAAGTGTTTCAGGACATTCATAGCCAGCATCATCGTCCGTGCGACCTCCAGCAGGTGTCTGTTCTTCCGTTCGGCCACACCATTTTGTGCCGGTGTATAGGCACATAAAGTTTGGTGTAGTATTCCATGAGTGGATAAATACTCAGCAACCTTCTTATTTGTATACTCCGTCCCATTGTCAGACCGTAAGCACTTAATTTTAGTGCCATATTGTGTTTCTACCCGGCGATGAAAGTCTCGAAACACCTCAAAGACATCACTTTTATTCTTCATAAGGTAGACCCATGTCACGCGAGTATAACAATCAATAAAAGTGACGAACCATCGAAAACCGTTAATACCGGTTGTAGGACAAGAGCCCCATACGTCCGAATGTATCATATCAAATGCAGCTGAACTTCTACTTCCTGAACTCACATACGTGCTTCTGGTATGTTTACCCAACTCACATGCATTACAAAATAACTTCTCTTTATTAGCCCTTTGGTAGAAGGATGGATACATGCGACTAATAATTTTAAAAGAAGAATGACCGACACGCTGGTGGTGGAGTAACAATTCATCTTCTACACTGCGCCATGAATCTTTCGGTGGTGTATCTGCTACCAGAGATGCCAATGCTTTGTCCAGTCCAGTCATGTCCAAGTACCACAGCCCCTTATGCCATGTGCCAGTCCCTAGTCGTCGTCCTGTCCCCTTCTCCTGAAAAGTCACCGTAGGAATGTCAAAGGAAACAGTACAGTTAAGATCAAGAATAATGGCACTAATAGAAAGAAGATTGACAGGAAAAGACGAAGTACGTAAGACATTGGTGAGAGTCAGAGAAGGGGTGCATGCGACAGTGCCGTTACCCATGACAGGGCTGGAGTTACCATCAGCAGTCTGAATGCTCTCCGGAGTCGGTAAGTGAGTATAGTCCTGGAACTCACCGCGGGACCCCGTGACATGGCGAGATGCCCCAGAGTCCATAATCCAACCTGGTTGGTGGACAGCTGCTGCAAGAGCACGCGCAAGAATACATGTGCTGGTTTGGGCAAAGCAAGTGATGCGATCCCCCGAGGTAGATGACGCCCCATGACTGTCGTCCGAACCCAGCTTCGTGCTGCGTAACTTCGCGAGGAACTCCTTCTCAAGAGGGGTTAACTCAGCCAGGTGATTTTCTCTCCCTTCCTCCGCCAGATTAGCTTTGTGTCCTCCAGAATAATTTTTTCTTCTACCAGCATAACCGCCTCTACCACCTCGACGTCCTCCGCGGCCCCGTCCACGATCACTCGACTGACTTTGCAGGAGTTTTGGACAAAATCTGATGTAATGCTCTGAGTCACCACAGTTGTGGCAAACACCGGCCACAGAGGGAGGCTGATTGAAGGCGGCAAGGTCAGACTTGTCAACAGCGGCTTGCTCCCCCGGAAATAGCCCTTGTTGGGCATCAACTTCAATTGAGCCTCTTCTTGTGCCATGTCAGCTATGGCTTCTTCTAAGGTTGGAAACATGAGCTGTGCTAGGAGTACATTCCTTCTATGCTCAAACACAGGGTTAAGATCTTTCAAGAACTTCATCATCCGTTGTCGCGAAATATAATCCAAAAACTTTTGGAAATGTTTCGCAAATGCTGGTTCGACTTGTGCATCTTCTATCCCAAGAGGATCATAGTGATCCAGATCATACCAGTACTTCAACAGTGCTGCATACTCAGAGATGGTACGGTTGTCCTGGGCCACCCTATCAAGTTCATCCTGCAGTTGGAAGACCCGCATAGAATTGCCTGAGCCTGAGTACATATCCTTCAAAGTCTGCCATATATCAGCAGCAGCCTCCATCGCCTCTATATTGCCCGACACCTGGTCAGTCAAGGAGGCTGTCAACCATCCAGCCACAACATTGTTGACAATTTCCCAAATAGCAAACTCCTTTGAGGAGGGATCATCTGGCGCCTTGGTTTGGCCATTGACGTAGCCAACCAAGCCTCGTCTCTTCAACGTCCGCATTGCCTGCCGTGACCATTTCAAGTAGTTGGACGTTCCCTCCAACTTCGTCTCCAGCTTGTCCAGCTTCTCCATTTTGTAGGGTGACGAATCCACATCAGTATGGATCACACGTAGGGTTGTCTCGGTTAATCTCTTTGATAAAATGTCATCAACCAAGGTCTTCATCTCTTCTGCTGTCAGTTTACCACTGATCGAATCCATGGCGCCTTCAACTCTGATTCGTCGTCGTCGTCGTCTTCGTCGGCTTCGACGTCGTCGTCGGCTTTGTCGTCGTCATCTTTATGTAAAGTCTTCAACAGAGACCTTACGAATGTGCTGTCAACGTGGCCAACACCGGCACGCGCATGTAGATCCTAATTTGCAGATCGATAACGGAAAAACAAAAAAGTATTTTGTAATTCCGGAGGACGTAATCTAAGAACAGATGGTGCAAATAAAGCATTTGACGTCCATCCGTCTTCGAATAACCGCCTACATAATCTCTCTTGCAAATTAGGGTTTTTTTCGTTTTGAAAAAAAAGGGGGGGTCGGCAGCAGTTGGGTCGGAAGAGGGGGTGGGGGGGCGTCGGGGGGGGGGGGGGGGTCAGGGGGGGCGTCGGGGGTGGGGGTGTCGGGGGCAGCAGGGTGGGCGTTGGGGCAGAGGGGGGGGGGTCGTCGGCGGCAGCAGGGGGGGGCGTCGGGCGGGGCAGGGGGGGTTGGGCGTCGGGGGGCGGGGGGGGGGGGGCGGGGGGGGGGGGGGGGGGGGAACTGCCGGGGGCAGCGGGGGGGGTTCGGCGGCAGGAGGGGGGGCGTCGGGGGTGGCGGGGGGGGGGGGGGGTGGGTTTGCCGGGTTGGGGAAGGGGTGGAAAAAAAAATTGTGGTTATGGCTCTGATACCATGTAGAGAATAATTGTTGTATATATTATTGATTGGCTACTCCACTACTTATAGGGAGTCTAGCTCCTCTTCATACTACATTTTCCAATGTGGGACTAAATCCCTTATTAGTTCTCAACATATGTACATCAAGTGGTCTCCAAGTTTGTGCTTTCGGTTTACTTTCCTTTCTTTCAATTTCACACAAATTAAAAACATCTAAGTTCTGTCTCCAAGGTTTTTGTGACAATAGAATAAGGAATTCTGTGAAACAACAAAGATCTTCATAAATATAAATTGTCGCATTAAATATTACCCATAAAAATTTATAATTTCAACAAGCAGGAGCCTCATGGCACTGGGATACAATTTTTAGTGTAGAACACTTACTAGGGGGTTTACTAGGTGGATCTTGAGATAGATTATATATATGGTAGGTGTGAAGGATTTGATAAATCTCACTAGGACGAAACCACCGAATCTTTGCCTCCTTCAGCAAGTACTCGCTGCCTGCCAAACCACATATATTATTCAGAATGCGAGTCATTACACATCTAAACAGCTACTTACAACCCTATTATTTTCTTTATTGCATAAGCAAGACCAGAGGAAACAAAATGCAGTAGAAGTTTCTTATTCCAATAGAACATTCATGTTTTTTATAGCTGCAAGTACCATAACAATCTCACCAAGAGCAGAGTCCATAGCTACTAATAAGAAGTTTTAACAAATTTGGAATTATATCTGATAATATAATAGAAACAAACACTTCATGTTCATCATATTGATATAATTAACAGCTCAAAGAAACAAAGAAGGAAGACAGCAGTACAATATGAAGTATTTTCAAGTAACTCACTATAGCAACTTGCAGGATATCCAAAAGTTATGGGACAGGTACTTAATTTAGTCGATAAATGGTAAGCTGCGGCACAGTTCATACAACGAGACTGGCGGTACAACTTGTGTTAAATGAACTAAGCATTTTCCAGAAGGACCACTTTACCATTACTTGGAATTTCATCAACTGCTGGAATTTGTGGAATTACCATTTCATTTCCATGGTGTCTGGTTGGCATTTTGATTTCTATGAATTCCAAATCCTTACATGTCTTAGGTTGGCTTGAATTGTGAGATATGATCATCTTCTAATTTTGAGTATCTCCCCGATACATAAACGACGAAAAATCCAATTGATATCAACCTATTAGTGTTGAGAGGTGAGTAAGCAAATGGCACTCAAGTAGTATTTTTCCATCATGGAATTTGAGTCGATGCATAAAATGAGTAATTAATTGCTTACTTTTGCATATGAAAGATGAAGTTTAGATACATCAACGACGAAAAATCCAATTGATATCAAAACCGAATTTTTCGGCTAGTCCAACCTGGTATGTTAGCCGACCAAAGAACTGTCTAAATCCTAAATTTGAGATCTTCAACTAATCAAAGATGAAAATGTACACACACAAATTACCTTGTTCTTCAGGTACAATGTTGCATGGATGTGAACACAAGTCAACATGATGCGGACACAAAAACGTTGGCACGAAACGTATTCTTGTGTGTCTATTCTATGTTGCACTTGCACAGACACATACAATAATACAGACACCAAAACTGGAACTTGTCATCTATTTTGATGTGTCGTAGTGTATTCTAGATTGTCCTTGTCGCGTGTCGGGTCGTTTGACTCGAGTTAACTCGTTTGGGTCCTACCTAGAGGTGTTATGTGGGCCAGGCCAGGCCAGCCTGGGATGGGGTTTGACTAGGCCGGGCCATCCTGGGCTCGGTAAATTAAAATAGACATTTCTTTAATATGCAAGATACTAGATAGGATTGTCTAAATGTCTACCTAATCTTCCTATGATACGATTAGGTGCCCATTTGATTCGTTTTTCAAAATGCATGTTGAAAAAGAGTTTCACCCGAGAGTCTTCTTTGTTCTTCCACATTCTCATTATAAACTATGCTAAAGTGGTGCTAAATTTTTTATCTTAGCCAATAATGATGCCCTCCTTCTCCGTTGCATTGTACCCTATACGGTTGCACGTGTTGAGGTCCTTGTATCCCCTGAGGTTGCACGGTTTGAGAATGTTGATCTTGCAGTTACTGGGGTGGTGGTTAATTTTTCATGGTAGGGGAGAAGAAGCTAATTCCTCGAATAAAATACGAGATTAATTGTAAGTATTAGAACAAGGAAGAAATTTTGTTGCGGCAAATTTGGATAAATTAAGCCCTATATATAGGAATTTTTCGGGTGCCAAATGACCACAAATATGTTCAGAATCGATAAAAAAATAGATGTGTTTTTGGTAAAAAAAAAATCTCCCGAAAAACTAAAATACCCTTAAATATGGATGTCGGGATTTTTTGGTTTTACTAAAATACCCCGAAAATGGGGGGGGGGGGGGGGGGGGGGGGGGGGTGGTGAGAATAGGCCTAACCGGGCTCATCGATCGAGTCAGGACGAGTTGACCGAGTTTGGGGTGAAACCCAGCCCGGGGCCCATTAGGAGCTACAGGTCGGGTCGTGTAGGGGGGTTAAAACCCAGCCCAACTCATAGTTGGTGACTGGGCCCATGGCGGACTTTGGGCCGCCCGGCCCACTACACACCTTAATCCTACCAGGTCTAAGTTAAAATCCAACCCAAATTCCAATAAAATGAAAGCTTGATCTGTTTTTAGCAACAACTCAGTTTTCACACAATTAAGATTCAAAAAGAACCAAGCAAATACAACAAGATTATGTGACAAAACCTAGACAAAGAAAAGAAAAATCCATTTTAGTTATCTGGAGTCAATAACAATAAAAGAAACCACTTCATATCCACCCAGTTAAATTGGTTAAACAGGTCGGGTCAAGTTTTACCCATTTTTAAATGAGTCGGTTTCTGGTTTACCCGAAGGGTCGAACCCAAAAGGTCACACCCGTAAGCCTAAACGAGTCGACTCGAATCTGACCCGACCCAATTACCGGCCTCTAGATACATGTCCTATACGATGCCAGATGGGCACGACCCTGATTTTTCTATTTTGGTGTGTCCGACTGTATTCTGAATTGTCCATGTTGTGTCCGACACGGAATGGCACCGATTTTTGGAGTGTCCGACCAAGAGCGACGACATGGAACACGAAACGTGAGATGTTATTTCAAATTTCCATACAAACTCAGCATTTTTTGGCAACAAGAATCATCAATGGGTGCATATAAACTTCATACAAGTTACGGAAGTTGATATTGAGAATGAAAATTAATTAGGAGAAGCAATGAGAAAACTCACTTAGATGTGAAGACCAGACCCTCTCCATTTCGTTAGTTCAGTAGAGAGAGGGAAAGAAATGAGGATGTGCTTTGCCTTTTTTTTTGAGTATTTACGAACAAATGCACTTCGAACTTCAAGAGAGAGCTGTAAATAAATAGGAAGAGTAGTTGTACTACATATCCCGAATGTCTAGTTCTTATCTATTAGACAATTTAAATAATTTAATTTACAATCTCCTCGAACTTAGGCGCTCTGTTCGCATTATATAAGATTTAGGTATATCTCTCAAATATAATAAAGATTTTTTTTTTTTTTACTCACACACACCTACTCTCCTAACGAACCGTGGCTCGAACACCACCCAGCCGGTCCAGATACCAGTGTGCTCACCACTTGAGCTACCAACACTCGGTAAATATAATAAAGTTAATACTACTGTATAATAAAAATAAAAATTCAGTTTGTGAATGTTTTTTTTTTCAAATTTATTCTAACATATGTTTACTAATTATAATTATACATGACAAACTAGGTAATTACATGAGTTATCTTTTGATCTTCTTCCCTATTTTTAGTCTTCATAATAATAATTTATAAAACATGTGCGCGTTGCACATGCATATATACTAGTCTTATATATAATAGAAAATCTTATAAATAATAGAAAAAGTTTTAGACTTCACCATGAAAATTCATGTTGCAAAAATATCATTTTCCAACCTTTATATATATATATATATATATATATATATATATATATATATATATATATATATATATATATACTTAAATTAATTAGAATATATAAATTACACATCTTCCTACTAACATAATTACTAACCACTAATATTCACACACTTACAGCTACAATAATATTCACCATATCAAAAATATATTTACTTTAAATTATTTTATATTATTTTAAAATAAGTTGTAGCACATGTCCGACTTATATATATATAAAAGGAAAGTATACTTCATCTTAAAAGTTTTCTTTTCAAAATACCCTTCAATATATTAAAAAAATTAATTAAAATTAGAACTGTTATCTAGATATAGCTGTTAGAACTTATTAACATCATTCATTCATTTAAAATAATTAAATGAATGCATAACTATGGAAGTTAAAGTTGTTAAAGCTTCTTAAGAACAGCATGGGTTGGTAGAATAATGTAAGTATTTTCATTGACATCATTCATTGAATTAAATGAATGCATTTATTAATTATGGAAGAAAAATACATTAGCATCATTAATTCATTTAAAGAAAATAATAGTTGTTAAAAAAAATAACTTGCATCTAAAATATGTGCACCATACATGCATTTATACTAGTATAATGATGAAGAGAATCCTATAGTTCACTTACGTTGCTACTTAGGTTGCTTCTGCATCTGCTTGGCTGCTGCTTCTTTTAAGTATGTCATTGCTGGTAACAACCTATTGAAAGAGCTTTTAGGAGTCAATTCAATTTTTGACCAATTTTTGGTAAAGAAAATTGTATAAAAAGCTTCAAACTTTTGTTAAATTTTACCAAAAGCATAAAGTTTGGGGTAATTATGAAGTCAGCCCCAATACGCAGTTTTGATGGGCATAAACATTTATTTTGGACTGGGAAAAAAAATTTGCATTCAAGAAATACATCTTTCCAAAGGGCGTATTTGTGCAAAATACGCCCTTTTGTGTATATTAAATTTTTTCCCCAAGGATAATGTTTTCGAGAACATGAATAATGTGGAAAATTTGCCATTAACAGTCCAATTTCGTCACTAAAGGCCCAAGTTTGTCAATGAAAATCAAATTTCGTCACAGAAAGACAAATTTCGTCACTAAATTTTTTTATCAGTTAGCCAAAATCGTGTGTAATTTTTTTAACAATTATGTAAAAAAAAAATGCGCCCTTCTGAAGGGTCTTTACATTCTTAGTTAAGGCCTTCAAGCGGGCGAAGTAGTAAGCCACTAATAAATACAAATGCAAAATATACACCCTTCAGAAGGGCATAAAAATTGCAAAACAAAAAATGCGCCCTTCTAAAGGGCGTATTTGGGTCGCGTTTATAATTTCTCCAAATTTTATGCTATTGGTGCAATTTATCAGAAGTTTGATGCTTTTTATGCAATTTTCTATTTTAGGTAACACGTGAAGCTAAAAAAAAGAGCTATTTATACTAAGCATCAAGCCATTCCAAACTAGACCTTAAACTATTCATGTGTTTACTAAAAAAAAAAATTAAATAAGGGCAAATGTTGAGGGTTGTCAAAATTTTGATAAGGGACAATACATCAAGATAGGGGATAACTTAAGTCATTTTTTTTTTGTTAAGGGTTGTCAAAAATTTGATAAGGGCATCAAAATTCTAATTTCTATCTCCCTCTTTGTACTTTCTTCTCCCCAAATCAACACACTTCATCTTCCATACCTAACTTTACAAACCCTAATTAGAGAGAGCACCAAACAAGGCTCCTTCCCAATCAAGGCTCCTTCTTCTTCTTTTTCTTTTTTTTGCAATTCTAGGGTTTTGTTTTTGAATGTTAGTTTCTATGTCGATTTTGTGTTTATAAACATTATTTGGTAGATTTTAGATTTGTGATTCACCAATAGGTGTGTTTAAGAAATTTTGAATCCAAATTTAGGGTTTTCGGATTTAAGAATCTGATACATTCCTGTCAGGGATGATACTGGACTGCCAAAACTTTGGCAGTCCTGAGACTGAAGACTAAAATTTTGGCATAATACCGACAGAAGATCCGAAAGAAGGGAAAATTCCTCATTATAGTAAGGAATGCCAAAATTTTGGCAATCCTAAGACTAAAAAAATTCGATTGATGCAAAATGTTAACGATTCAATAGAAAATTAAATTATCGAAGCTTCTTTGGGAGATTTCGAAAATGCGAGATAATGTATTCGACAAGCTGATAACTTTATCGAATTAATTTTTCAGCATAACTTCTACATTGTTGGGAGCCATTTTCATTAAAGAATGACCAAAGGCTTGAGAAGGTTCATCAGAAAACTTTGGAGAATATATGGTCGAAGATTCACCGGGTGTGATCGGAATGATGAAATTTGTTAGGGCTTATGAGACCACAAAAAAATTATTAGTTTAGGGTTTAGGAATTCCGGAAAAGAAGAAGACAAATGGAAAGAGAGAATTTTTTTCTTCCTTTTATACTTTAGTTTGTATTGCCTCCTAACAATTTTTGAGGGACAATTTGATATATATATTTTTTTTTTTTAACATTTGTGTTGCCCCCTAGTAAACTATGTAGTGCCCTTAATATTGCATAAATAAATTGTATTAGTAACCTAACGTATAGATGAAGTCGGACAATATCAGTGTATAAGGAAACAAATATGAAAAATTGTAAATAACCATATCCGATCCGTATCCATTCCCAATACTTCAACTAGTTACTTTCCCATGTGGAATTATAAGAGAGGTGAGTAAGCGTGGTTCGAACCGAGCAATAATCAAATATAACTACCACCAGCCAAAAACACGACGGCCACCGAGCAATAATCAAATATAACTACCACCAGCCAGAAACACGACGGAACAGTAATTAAATGAGAGGGACTTGGTGCTAGTAGCTCAAGATATTAACGAGCGGCTTTTATCTAAGACAAAAAAATACTTGCTGGTACTGAACGAAGGTTTTGAAGAAAGTACTCTTGTTTGGCGTGCGCACACACACACACACAATAGAACCGACGAAACAAAACTTTGGTAAATGCAGAAATGGTATTGAAAATACAGGAAAGGAGTCGATATAAATTTAGGTTTCGAGGGTTTCCCTGAATAAACAACATGTTATCCGCAAATATAATCGAACTGCTGCAAATTCAAGTATAAAAAAATGTACAATAATTCTACATCATTGATAAGGAAAACTGATAAAGAAAATGTAAGGGAATATATTGAACATCCCCAATTATGGTAATTGCCAGAACCACACCATGCTGCAAAAGGATACCATTATTACACCTTCGATTGAGTGGAACTAATCACTCAAATCATGAACACAATAGTTTATTCAAATCCCCTACAAAAAATAAATATGCACTGATACAACAAAAATAGTTACTCCGACATCTCTCATTCGCACATATCCTGACAGTACATCACACTAGAAATCATGTTAGCAGCGAAAACTTGAGCAGCTAGTTCAGCAGTTCTGCTCCTTTCCCTGCTTCACGATTTTCTGTGGTCTCAAGGAATCATCCTGAAATGCAAGCGGATTAAAATCTCCACTGCAGTATCGAAAGAAAGGTGGATTATAATAATCAAATAAAAATAAAAGAGCAGTTCACCTTAGTGCAAACATATATGTAATGTACTTCTGGATTTGGACCAAGTAGGTTTGTAACTGAGCTGCCATCTTCATTTAATGGTAATGGATCTGTCAGTTCCCAACATTTCTTCTCTGAAGTTCTCTCCATTCTATCTGTATCAAGAAGCATATTCACAAAGAAAATTCACAGCACAAATACAAAATTGTTATAAATTGGATTATGACTTTGAGAGATCCTGAAGGGGGGAAAGGGTGTTGGGGGGGGGGGGGGTGGGGGGGGTGGGGGGGAGGAATTTGGAATGTGTCTGGAAAGATTGATAACTAGTCGAATGCTTTAGAAGGATTTGAAGTAAACAATAAAAGATACCAATCTGAAGATATATAACTTCACCATTGATATTTGACAGACAGAATGAGCATGTTCAAGAAATAACAAATTAACGATAATACTGCTTTCAACTGGGGAAGCTTGAAAAAATGGTTTATAGGCTTATAGCAGATGCTGATGTCGTCGTGTTCAGCACTCAGCATGCCTGATTTAACCTTTTAGTGTTTGTCTGCACCCAACTTGATTCAAAATTCTAGATTCTGTCTGCACCCAACTCCGTCAGTGCTGGTGTTCAATTTCCTACATTTTCATACCGGTCCCAAGCCAGGATAAAGCAGGAGATTTGCATTAGGGAGACGACAGCCAGTGTAAAACATTGTCGGATCTCTATGAAATGAATCATTACATATTACACGTTGGGCCCCACAAAAAAATAGGGATAATGGCTTTGGTCTTCAATCAGAGGAAGGGAACAAGGTGTCTAGAAGATAAATGGAGGATTGATTTAATTTCCCATTTTATTTGTTTATAATTTGTGGTGTTTCCATTCAAATAATTTTATTGTAGATAGAATTAGAAACCATATTGATGGATCTAAAGCTGAATCATGGCTTTGATTGGGAGAATTTCATACTAGTTCTAAATATGAATAGAACACATTTGTTGGATCTATTTTCAAAATCAGAAACACTCTTCTACTTACCCTATTGACATTGGAGGACTCTTTAACTTACATTGTGTTTTATTCAAATTTCTTATTGATGTTAGAAATCATATTGGCGGATCTGAGATCCAACTTACTGAACCACGGGTTTTGGTGTGGAGAATTTTCGTATTTCTAAGTATGAATAGAACCCACTCGTTATTCATGAGATTTATTCTCCTGAAGAAGAAAAAAGAGTGGCTCTTTTCCTTGCCCTATCAGCATCAAGAGATCCTGGCAACAACCATTATCTGAGGCTGTCATAGGGGAAGATGATAACCATTGAAAAATAGGGATTACTTTGTTGTGGACCAGTTGACTATCCAATTGGAGGCAGATCTAGGAACATCGTTGTTTTCAATAGTGAATCATCATTCTCATCTTCCAAACCTTCTCCCATCATAATGGGGTCAGCTATGAAACATGATAAATCTCTAGAGAAGTTCCGACGAAGTTCTACGATAGGTTGTCAACCTGAGATCAGTCCTCTATGTTGATGCCGAATCCCTAGAGAAGGCAGCTATGATCAAGAGAGGACTTTCCCATAAAACCTAGAAGGCCAGATACATGTCAGTAGACCTACCTTCTTTGACATTAATCCAGTAGCATTACAGAAAGCTATAAATATTAATAAAAATATATCGATCCCATCTTCGTAATCATAGTTGTAAACAAGTTATAAATACACATGGTATATTAAACCCTTAAAAGTCCTCATAAAAAATACTATGTGAAATAAATATCTAGGTTATAGATGACAACATTAGTCATTTGGTCCGGTCATATGTATAAAAGAAAGTCAGTCAGTAGTGACAGACACATGCCATATGTAGACTAGATTGCATAAGCACAGACACACCCGAATATGGACACCATAAAATTCGGAATACAGCATTTATAGAAAAAGTCAGGATATGGGTACAACATGGACACAGTAATATATACACATGGAAACATATTTTATACATTAGATCTCAATAATATCTATATCTATGCATGTTGCCGGTAGTAAATAGGTTCCTACAAAGTATTCTTTGCAAAGAAATGTTGCTTTCCACTATATTAATTATGTTTGGAACATGCCAAAATCACTTTCAAACTATGTTTTGGGTCCCTTCCGAGGGTAGACATGTATGCATCATATTTATATTTGACGTATCCGCGTCGGAATGGACTAATTTATTTTTCTTTTCTTTTCTCAAACTGGATAACCCGGCGTCCTCCCCGTACGGGTTTGTTGGCCCAGTATCCAAAGGATGCCGAACTTACCATCAATTGTGGCTTATCACATCAGTAGCATATCGCAAGTCATACTCAAAAGATGTGCACCGATAATGATTATTCATCCCTCCTAGGCTGAACGGTTCCGGCGCCCTGACACAACCCGTTCGAGGAAAATTACCATACCCGTGCACAGGCAATATCTCAAGTCCATTCGACCATGCAACGCGCGCATCAAACTCATACAACCAAACATAGTCTTGAGTCCGAAACTCAGACTTTACGTCGTCTCGCATTTCTCTATTCTTTCAATGTATTCTCACTTTATTCTTCGTTTCAATGTTCAATGGCACCATACCCCAACTTAATGTTCGTCAAACGAACGACCCGAAGGTCCCGAACATTTTCGAGGCATCATGTCACATCCGACAGTTCCATCACATTCATGCCACAACTGTTCTCTTCGCAACGAAGCTATCTTTTATGATTCTCGTGCACGTACGCACGTCTTGACACGATTGTTCTCTATTCTTCGAGTTGTGCATGCGATGCACGCCTCGATACCGTAATTCCATATTCTATGCCTTAGTGTTCAATGTATGTTCCTTCCCTCTGACTCATGCAACTGAGGCACACTTCGATGGGGTATTCAATGTTCTATAGCTCGTGCACTGAGGCACTTGTGCCGATATAGTCTTTCAATGTTCTAGCATACTAACTCGTGCGCTGAGGCACTTGTCGATACAGTTATTCCATGTTCTTATGGCTTGCGCACCGAAGCGCTCGCCTTTGCGATATTCAATGATCAATAGCGACTCGTACATTTGATGTACGTTTTATTTCAATTGTTCTATCTAGTGTCCGACACGCACTATGTTCATCTCTCGATTGAGCCACGTCCGTAGTCTCGATAGGTTAACTTAGCATACAACGATATATTTTACTTAGGCATGAATGAGTAGGAAAAAGAAGCCAAAGTCCCCCACCTTAAGCCGATACGCCTTGTCGTTTCGTCGAGCCGATGCAGCTCGATTTCATAACTTTGTTTGCACGACAAACTCTTCTGACTTGGCCATTCGAACACTTTGCGCTACGTTGAATTATCCAAGCGATTTGACCTACCGTGCCTATACTTCAGTTCATAGCAAGACGACGATTTGGTTTTGCGGACACCATTACAAATAAGGCAAAATGTCGACCTCTTATATTTCAGCTAAACGTATAGCCTGCACACGAAACCAACTAAATCAATACTTTGTCCGAATCGGACTAATGTCTTGCGTCGATTCGATTTCTTAGAATCTTCGAGCCGACTCAATGCTTTCTTTCGGACCAACTTAACACTTGCATCGATCTTACTCGATGCGTTCCTCGGGTCAACGTAACTCTTTGCATCGATCCGACTCGATGCATTCTCGGGATAAGGTAACTCTTGTATCGATTCACATCGATACCTAATTAGGTCAACACGACTCTTCGAGTCAACGACTCAGCATAATGCACCGTGCGGAGCGGGACATTACAACCACCACCACACACCCAAGGAGTATCCATGCAACTTAGTATGTAGAGCTCAGAATTGTACATTGTCCTGGTAAAATCATAGATTTGCATAATAGTCCAAGCACACATAATGATTATATGCAATAAAAATTGTTGCTTGTAGCTCCACTCAGACATTTACACCTATAACCTCGGCTTCTTAGGATTATACAGTTCACAATTCTATGTAACCACTTGAATATGGACCCGGACATGACAATATGATTTCTCTTCCATTCTGGACTTTTAGGTAATTTACACTTGAGACCACTTTATTAACATGCAAAATTTTATTGTCAGCAACTATGTTGTCACAGGCGACGCTTAGGCGGCCTACGCGTGCAGGTTGGAGAGGACTTGCCTCGACCCGGAAAAAATTCTCTTGGGTGAGGTGACGCTCGCCTAAGCGCGCCTAGGCGCCCGCCTAGGATCGCCCATGGAAAAAAAGACACGCCTAGGGTCGCCTAGTGCCGTCCAATTATGTTTACTATCTTTACTTGATGTTGAACATTGGTTATTTCATATTTTTTGCTTCTTATATTACTTTTATGCTTATTGGTTAATGTTTATTGCTTATTAGTTATACTACATATTTGTTGTATACATAAATGTAAAAAAAAATTATTCAAGAGCAGTGGACCCTAGGCGGGCGTCTAGGTGACGCCTAGGCGAGGCGGGTGGCCTGTCGCCTCGCCTAGCGCCCAGTACAACATAGGTCAGCAGGAATATTTCTATAATGAATTTACAAATATATAGGTAGATCTAAAGTACTATCTATATTTAATTTTAAATATCACGAATTATTTTGGATATATATAATTTCAGAAAATAGCTTCAGACTTTTCTAAATCAAGAGATACCTTTATCGATGATCTTTTAAGATGGTTACGCAAAATCTGACCAAGAAATCCTAGGGATTTTGGTTTGGAGTTGTACTAGTTTATTTGTTGTTAGGGTCAAATGATGACATATGTTGGCTTAACGCTAAGTATACCATTGGATTTTCTTAACCGTTATGTATAGACTACTATAGAGCCATGGTAGTTAGGTAAGTACTTGGTTAATGTTTCTTAGTATATATGAAAAAAGTAAGTGTAAGAGATGTTATTTAAACGTGATATGTAAAAGTGAATCAGTATCAGTTCCTTTTATGGTAAGTACAATTTAGATGGATGAGTCATGAAAATCCTTTTGATACTGTTGAAGCATGACATGCATACATCTGTAAAATATTATTATTCCTATTTGCATTTATTTTCATTCTCTGCGAACATGGAAAGTATAGGATGGTAGAGAGATATGATAAAATTTGAGGTGTGAATAGATTACATAGTTGATTTGACAGCTTCAAAATTTTCTAAATTAGGAGAAACCTTTATCAATGAACATTAAGGTGATTACATAAAATCTCAACCAGAAATCCTACGGATTCTGGTTTGGAGTTGTATATAGTTTATTTGTTGTTAGGGTCAAATGGTGAACATATGTTGTCTTAACGCCAAGTATATAATTGGATTTCTGAACGTTGTGTATTAGAGTATAATAGTCTTGGTTGTAAGGTAAGTACTCGCATAATGTTTCTTAGTATATATGAAAAGGAAGTATGAATGATATTATTTACATGTAAATATAAAAGTGAATTTAGTATATATGAAAAGGAAGTATGAGCGATATTATTTACATGTAATATATAAAAGTGAATCACTATCGGTTCCTTTTTTGGTGAGTGTAGAATTTATGTGGATGACGCTCCTTTTGATACATTAATTGTTGAAGCATGTCATGCATAAAGCTGTCAAATACTATTATTCCTATTTGTATGTATTTTCATGCTCTGGGAACATGGATATTATAGGATGAAAGAGAAAGATGACAAACTTGAGGTGTGAAAACATTAGATTTTTTTCCGAAGAACGTAAATATCAGACGGTAAACATTATAGATTAACGATGATTATAAATAAGATCCATCCCAGATTACAAAATAGGTTATCTGGGGGCTAGGATATCTATGTCAGCATCTATATTTTTTGTACAGCAAAAATATTGAGGGAAAGACCCTCAAAGATAAGCCTATTCCGTTCCCTCCACACGTGCCAAACCACCACCCCAAAAACTATTCTGAGACGGCGGTAACCTCTCTCCGCGTTGCCCTTGTGCGCTTTAACATCGCTCAAAACCGAATCTAGAGCTCTACAGTGCGCAGTGGTTGGTCCACTCTAGCCCTCTGAGCACTCCAATATCCCAAGTAAAGTCACAAGCGAAGAATAGATATCCTTAGACTCATCATGTTTACCGCATAAGCAACACTCCATATCCTCGCAGGATATGCGTAAGCTGGTTAGCATGTCTCGATTAAGGAGTCTATTTCTGATCATTTTGTATAAGCACAGGAACATCTTAACTGCCGTCCTTTTGGTCCAAAGTCATCTAGGCTACAAATGAGTCTGGAGAGAAACGAAAGAAAACAATGTTTGAAGTGCATTCATATTGACTATAGAGGCATGAATTAAAAGGTGAAAAGGAAAATTCAATTCCCTGAATAATACATGATTCATGGCTAAGAAAGAATTAGGAAGAAATGCAAAGAAAATAAGGTAATGACTAATGACTTTGAAGTGCATTTGTTATGACGAAACCCATAAATATTTGTTACGACCAAACCAAACCCGGGAATCAACCACGAAACGGATATCAAGACATGCAAATCATAGAATTTAGGTGGTTCAGCCTTGTTTCACCTTTATCCTCTAGCAAAGACCCGAGAAGAATTCACTAAATGAAAGGGGAGTTCAAAAGGTGGCGGAAGAAAGCTCTCAAAACCTTAAGACCCTAATGTACCCTATCTCAATCACATGCAATACATCTTAATGGCTCACATAACTATCATACCAAGCTCTCCGATTCCACAATAGACCTCCTTTTTCTCTCTTTCCAACTCTCCAAAAGAATTGTAAAAGGTCATAAACCAAAATAGGTCAAGGGAATTCAAGACACGTATAACAACATATTCACACTTGAAGCATAAATTGTAAAAGTATAAGCTTAAAAGTCAATCCTGAGACTCAAGGCCCCCAGTCAACACATGATTTAATGCATACTAATACATTAATAAATAAATCCTATAACAAACAAGGCACTCATATGGGAGAGATCTATCAAAAATTAATCCTTTAATATCTCATCCAACTCTGTAGTCCTGTTAGATTTTCCTTCTTACCCTTGAAGACAAATCAGGATACGACAACAACAACAATAAAGCCTTTATCCCAAATTTATGGGATCGGTTGTTTGAATCTTCTTCTTCCATTCAACTTTGTTAAGGGTCATGTCCTTTATAACGTTAACAAGATCCATACCCTTTTTTAACACTTCAAAACATGTTAGTCTAGGCCTACCTCTAGTTCTAGTGGTTCCATTAACTACTATATTATATATCCTCCTTATAGAAGCATCTATTGGTTTGCATTGCACATGTCCAAACCACCTAAATCAACTTTTATCATCTTGTCCTCGATTGACGTCACCTCTAACTTTCCACAAATACACTCATTTCTTATCATATTCTTTAATGTATTGTCAATCATCCATATTAGCATTCTTATTTCAGCTACACTAATTTTCTAGTGATGTTTCTTAATTGCCCAACACTCTAATGCATAAAGCATGGTTGATTTAAAGCAGTAATGTAGAATTTTTCTTTCAACTTCAGAGGTATCTTGCGATCACAAAGTACTCCAGAAACACTCCTCTATTTCAAGCATCATGTTTTAATTCTATCTCGGACCTATGAATGAGGATATTTCCGATACTCACAAAGAAAAAGGGAAATGACTTTGACAAAAAAGAAAGTGACTTGGACAAAATGAGAAGTGACTTGGATAAAAAGAGAAGTGACTTGGACAAAAAGAAACGAAGTGACTTAGACAAATCTGCATGACATAATTCTCAATCACTCTTAGGTATCTTGTCCATCTATATGGACTCCTCCTTTATTTCTCTCTGACTTTGGGTTGAAATTGCATTTCTTACACTATGTTTTCGTTATACTAATCCTAATTCTTAGACTCCAAAGTCTCTCTCAATTCTCATCAACCAACACAATATCATAAGCAAACATCATACACCACGGTACCTCCTCCTCGATATGTCTAGTAATTTCGTCCATAACTATCGCAAAAAGGTAATGATTCGATGTTGATCATTTTTAAAATGTAAGCGAATGGTAATAGGAAACGGGTTACTATCTCCTCCAATAGCTTGCACGGCCCTTGTAACTCTATCATACATATCCTTAATAGTCTTAATATAACTACTAGAAACTTGTTTATTCTTCAAAGCCTACCATACTATCTCCCTAGGAACTCGATCGAAAGCTTTATCTAAGTCAATAAAAACCAAATCAACGGACATTTATATATAATTACGGCATACTTATGAACTAAACAGAAAATAGAAACACATGTTATATCTCATTAAGCCAACAACGTGCATTATAATAAAGGTATCTGGATGTTGAAGCAAAAAATCATATGCCACAATGTTCCTCTCTTTTTTTGGCACAGTGACCGCATAAGAATAATTGCTGACCTATTACATGCAAGCTTATAGTCCACAAGGAAAGTTCTCTTAGTAAATGCAAACGATAAGTTGGATCTCCATATGTAATCTGCATTGGCAAGTGTAGTTACTATGACAAAACTCATTCCGTAAAGTAAAAGGAAAGAAACCCATGAACTTTAGCTTTATGAATAGAAGGATGCAGTAGCATACCAGGATATAGACTCCTTTATCCTTAAGAACCCTGATAATTTGGCCGAGGAATAAAATTCAAAGACCTTGAGCTGATAGTAAACTTTAAACAATAATTTACCAGGAAGGTTATTCTTTTACCTGCCCACCTCCCCAAGCATCTTTGTTGCATTGGATTGTGCATTATGTCCACACTATAAGCCAACAGATAATGGTAGCTGTCAATTTATCATCACCAGAGGAAAAGAGGAATGTGTATTATTAGGTAAAATACACTTACCATAAGAGAATCTAGGGTCCCTGAAGAAAAGAGAATGAATCTTAGCACAGGAATTTTTTTCTAAATTTATAATTGGTAATGTTAACTATGATAACAAGAAAAGGGGAATGGTGGTGACAAAAGGCCTAGTACCTTTATCAATGACAGCATCAAAGGAACCAGATCCAAAATAATTCATATCTCGGACATCCATTTTAATATCTGCCACAAAGTCAAGAAGAAAACATGCACACTACAAACTTTTAACAAAGTAACATGGACAGCAGAATATGATCCTGCGCTGTGCTACCCTCCCCACAGATCTTGCATGTGAATAAAAGGACAGAAATGCAGAAGAAATGCTGCCTGCAGTTCTAGCCTACAACACATATGCAGAGAGAGAGAGAGAGAGATGGAGATTGTAATTCACAACATCTTATAGTAATTCTTGCATATGGATACACTTGAGTGCTGGTTTATCCTTATATTTCTCTTGCATTGCTTCAACAACCACTGATGATATGTCTATGTTAACCACATCCTGGTAACCATCATCAACCATACCTTCCCCAAGTGCTGTAACAACAAAAAGAATATAAGAACAAAAGGAATGACCATTCGTGAGGAGAAAGACCTCACCTTGACATTCCTTAGTTACAAAAAAAACATAAATAAGATATTGTTCAAATGCTCATTTCATGGTGAGCATGAAGCAAGAAACGGGAAAAAAGGCCCTGAAGGTCCAGATCTACTTTTTGCTGGAACATCCCAAACTTCAACTCCAGTTGCTATGCAACCAAATTTAAATGTTGTTCTTGTAATTCAGAGTCATTCTTGATTGAACTTCCTATTATGCTAACTTGATAATAGTAAAAGAAAGATCAACTGTTTTCATGAAGTAATGGTCAAGGTTATGACGGTGAACATTATGAACTTATATTTCAAACAGATCTTATGTGGTAAAATTTCCTTTTTAAGGGACATAACATAACAAGGTCTCCTAAACTCGAAGAATCATATACAGTCTACCAAAAAGAATACAAGATAACAGTGAATATACATAACCATGTCAATCAAATTGGTCAGAGAAAGTATAATTTAGGTTTAAGCAGTCACAAGATTTCTACTCACTCTCTCCATAAATGCATGATGCATCTCCTCTCAAAGACATGGGGAACAGACGAAATGGTTACAAGTGGAGCAGCTTCTCTTTCAGAAATGACACCACCAAAAAGCCTCTCATAGTTCCTGATCTTTAGTGCCTAGGCTAGCATCCAAACATATTTCTATGATTACTTATAATCCTAGTTATTATATTAGTTAGACTAACTTTTTGCGTACGTCCATTCTTAGCATCTTTGAGTTCTATCTTATAGTCCTATACCGCCTAGAAAATAAACTGGGAGGTTCATCCTTTGGACTCCCCTATAAATATGTACTCCTTCACATGATCTCTACTAATGTAAGGTGGCTTAGAGACAGCTCAAAATTGAGCCGTTTAATCCGTTTGTAAATCCTCAATCAATTAATTAAAAAAACTTACAAAAATAAAAATTCTAAAACTAACTTCCTCTCTTATGTTCCGCATAATCGAAAACCCTCTCTTTTATTCACATATATCCATAACAAACTATAATTAAAATATAAACAAATTTATAACAAATCCTAATTTAAATATAAGCATACATATAACAAATCTTAAATCAAATATATTTAAACATTTAAACATTTTTTCAACAATATCAGGAAAAAAAATATTTTACGTGCAACGCACATGAATTTGCTAGTGATCAATAGTATACTCCGGGTGGGTAGCAGTGGATTTGCACTCGAGGCAGCTGCAATTGAACACTTGAAGTGCATTACCAATCAATTCGCCAAATAAGTGTATAACCTTATTTTCTCCTGCATAGTTCATCTACAAGTAGTCTACAAAAAGAATTGTTGTTAAACAGCCAAGCAGGCTTCCGCTCCAGTTTCCGTATCACCATTGAGTAGGAATGTTGCTAAAAAGGGTGTCCCAGAACCAGGAGGCTCATGCAAATGCAGCTTCTAGGAAGCGTCAGATATTTGCAGCTTTATCCCCAATAAATGGTCTTCCAGACTCAAACCCCATCCACCAGAATTCAATCACAAATCCTTTCTGTCATGCCAAGCCACACTCTCGCAGAATAGGAATGTCACTCCAAAAATGTCACTCCAATGTCATCTTGTACTCCTATTTAATTTTCTATCATTCAAATCCCAAACTTATCCTTGCATTAAATCTGACATTAATTTGTGCATGCATGGAGGGAGGAGTGCAGGACAACATTTTAGGAGTGCCAATAATGTTAATGCAGGCACATATTTGGAATTTGAATGATAGAAAATTAAAGAGGAGCGTATAATGACATTTTAGGAATGTCAATAACGTCACCCTAAAGAATAAGATGCTTTATGAAACATAGTGTTGGGCATATAACAAAAAACATGTTCAGAAAATTAGTATAGCCAAAATGAGAATGCTAATATGGATGAGTTGCAATAGATTAAAAGATAGAATAAAAAATTAGTGTATCCGTGGGAAGCTAGAAGTGGCACCCATGAAGTGAGAGAAAATCGTCTTACGTGGTTTGTACATGTTCTACACAGAAGCTCCGGTAAGGAAAAGCAATATGATAGTAGTTAAAGGAACCGCTACCACTTGAGGTAGGCCTAAACAAACATGGATTGATTGAAGTTTTAAATAAGCATATGATTTTTGTTAGTGTTAGAGGACATGGCTCTTTATGGAGCTGAATCGAAAAGGATTCAACCGCTGCCCATAAAAAATGGGATAAAACTATAAAAGCTTTGTCGTTGTTGTAAAAGTAGGACCCTAAGAAAAATCAGGCTGCTCCCTGTCATGGGTTATCACCACTGAAATGACTAATACAGATCATAGTTGTCAGGAAATAGGACTAGAAGTTTGGTGGGAAAGGAAAATTCATTTAAGAAGACCTTACCAATTAACAGGTTGCTGCTAATTAGTAGAGTCAAATGGGAGAAGGAATTCATGCACCAAACTGGTGAAGATGTAGGACATACTACTTTTTGGTGATATTCTTATCGTGTTTTTTCTTTGTTGAAGAACATTGGGAGCTCATAAGAATTCTCTCCTCTGCAGAAGTCTAGAGGAGAGAACACTTTGCTAAATAACCTTTGGGAGGGAGCAGGGTTGTGCTGGGGTCTGACTATATTTTGGGTGGGCCTTTTAGGGGTAGTTTTGGTTTTATGGGCATGTAAATTTCAACCTCGTGCGTCAATGTCATGGTTGAGCTTGCCGCAGAGTTCTCTCCTATATGAATTACGTATGTAGAGAAGATCCAAATTCATCCAAACATGTGATTTTTACTACAGTGAGAAACGGTAGTTTCAAAAAATAATACTAAAATAGGATGGTTTCCAAAGTCTGTAAAATGTGATTTAGCAAAAGAAAGACATCACATTTTGAAACCTTTATCTCATTGTATAGGTCGGGCATATAAAACGCGACAGCATACATGAAATCGAGTTTCCGGAACGAGTTTCTTTATTTAGCATAGTGTTTTGAGAACTCAAAACTACTAAATTCTTTTTCTTAAAAAAAATTCCATTTTACTCGAGAGTCCTCAAATATTTGAGGAACACGTGATATGGTTACTAGTGCAGAAGCTTCTGTTTCAAAAGTAACACCATCAAAGCCTCTCATAGAGAACAATAGTTTACCAGGATACCTCCATTAGAAAACGATAAAGGACGTGAATACCAGAAGGCTCATGCAAATGCAGGGTCTCGGAAGGGTTAGATGTGACCCCTTTACCCCAATATATATAGATTGTTTACCCAACCCAAACTCGCATTCTCCGGGATGGAATCACCAAGACACTCCGTCGGCCAAGACACACAATCATGGAGTAGGAATGTCACTCTTTACTAATATCAATAAAGAATAAGATGCTTAATACTTACAACTCATAATCAAATCCATACCTAAGAAAAATGAGGCTGCTCCAGATCATGGCTTATCACCACTCAAATGGCTATCATAGCAAAGTTGTCGTCATGAAATAGGACCTTAAAGTGTGGAAAAACTGTTTTTTTTTTTTTCCATTCAAGAAGACCTGATCAATTCACTGGTTGCTGCTAACTAAGTAGAATAAAATGGATGAGAAGGGACTCTTGCACCAACCCAAAAAGCGTGTAGGACATACCTTCTTTGGTGATATTGTCATTGTATTGTTTCATTGTTGAATAACACTCGGAGCTGATTCAAGTACTCCACTGCCGGAGCCTAGAGGATAGATCTCTTCATCTAATGGCCCTGGTTTTCAAGGATTTTAATTCTGAGCATGTGCAAGCTGTGCGGTCGCACAGCCAGGGGCCCAAAAACCGGAAGGTCCCAAAACTTTTTAACCTTTGTATATATTACTAATGTGAAATCTCTATTTTTAGATTTAGGCCTCCCTATTTTTTTAGAAACCGCAGTAACAGGACCCTTAGAATGTCAGAAAGAAAGCCCTTTTTAGAGTGGTTAAAGAAAGGGTCATCTTTTAGTATTTGTACAGGCCCTTAGAACGTCATAAACGGCCATGATCAGAGCAATCAAGGTTTGAATCTTCTTGCGATGCATTTTAAGCGGGTCTAAAGAAGATGACACTGATGTGTGTCCCTGCCCAAGTATGGGTTTTCAGCTGCGAGCGTGTGTTAGAATATAAATATATAACCCTGAACTCTCGCTATAACTCATGGAGGAGCAGCAGAGAAACCCAACAGCATTACCAAACTAGGGGAAGTTATTTTGTCTCGTTTTGGAGAAGCTAGATATTAGTTATACGGGTTGAGCATTCAACGCAACAAGAAGTCTTGGAGAAGTTAGATATTAATTTATATGGGTTGAGCATTCGTTTGGTTCGCGGAAAGGAATGGAAAGGAAATCAATTCTTTGGTATTTCCTTTCCTTTGGGAAATTACAATTCACATTGACTTTTCGTTTCCGATATTTGAAAATGCCAAGGAAAGTGAATAATTCAAAGTGGGAAAGTGACTTCATAGCTTGGATGGATGAAATCATTTCCCCCTAATTTTCCTTACATTGGAAATCACTTTCCTTTCCTCGTCAATTCCTTTGGCACCAAACATAGGAAAGTAACGACTTTCCTTTCCCAACTCCATGATTCCGTGAACCAGACGGGGGTGTCAATTGGTTGGTGTGATGTCGGAAACTTACTGATCCAATTCTATATCATCGGTTCAAATTGAATGATTATAAATAATAAGAAAGATCACATTTCCGATGAAATTTCAAAAATAGTTTGGGTTTGCGATTGAATCGGTAGAGAGAGGAGAGAGGGAGGACCTGAGTTTCCGCATCCGACGAGGAGGAGGCGGTGGGAGCGTCGGATGTAGCGGTCGAGGAGCGGGGCCAGGTTGGCGTACTTCTGGTACCAGTCGAACGGGCCGGGGTCCTGCCGGTACCGGCTGTCCCAGTACGACGACTCCCCGTACGCGTGGCTCCCCCCTGTCATTCTCTCTCTCCTCTCTCTCCCTCTCTTTCTCTCACACGCACACTCCCTGGTCTTTTATTTGATTGGAGACTTGTAATGGATCGTTGTCCACTCAGGCTCAGGCTCAGGCTCGCGATGGAGGGTTTTTTTTCTTTTTAGATACCCAAAGGATACCGAAGGGTTGATACCCCTATGTATGACAAGTGGGCCTCCTCAATATTTATGTATATATATATATATTTACATATTTTACGAAAAGAGAGAGACCCACATGTCATACATAGAGGGTATCAAAACTTTGATATCCCCTTCGGTATCAAAGTTTTCTCTACTTCCACCAATTTTATAAGATTATTTATAAGGACACATCAAAGTCTCGTTTGGTTCGAGGAATCTTGGGAGGAAAGAAAAATGATTAGTTTTCTATGTTTGGGTGCCAAATGAATTGATGAGTAAAAGAAAGTGATTTTCAATGGAAATAAAATTAGAAAAAAAGTGATTCCATCCATTGAAGCAATGAATCATTTTCTCGCATTGAAGTATTCACTTTCCTTTTCAAATTACTTGGCATTGCCAAACACGGAAAGGAAAATCAATGAAAATTAAAGTTTTTCAAATGAAAGAAAATGAGAAGGAATTGATTTCGTTTCCCTTCCATTCCGCTAACCAAAGGAGGCCCAAGAGTTGATCGGGACTAGTCCAAAGTTAACTCTGATTTATTTACAAGTTTGTCATATTTTCTTTCTTCTCGTTTGAACATTATTGATGAAACCCTAGTTGTAGGAGAAATTGGATTATCAAATCTATCAAATCTTTTAATCTATTAAACAATTTTTTTTTATTAATAGAAGAAATTATAGATGAAATCCTAGTTGTAGAAGAAATTGGTCATATCAGTACTGCCACAACATTGCTGGCAATCCTAGAAGTATTGAGGACTGTTATAAATTGTGCAGCAGGACTGCCAAAAGTACTGAGGACTTCCAGAAATTGTGGCAGTCCTGAAAGGAACTTGTTGTACATCAAGTCCATTTCAGGACTGCCACAATTCCTGGCAGTCATAAAGTCGAAATTGTAGAATGAAAAAATATATGTTAGGGTTTATTTACATCTTGATAATGTAGTAAAATATACATTATAGGGTTTATTTACGTGCGTTCTTTGTGAGGAAAGAAGTATTAGGATTTATACGTTGTTTGTGAGGAGACTTTGGGTGTCATCGAAATTGGAAATGAGAAGGAAACTAGGGTTTTAATAAAGATGGTTAGGATGAGAATGGTGAAGAAGAAGAAGAGAAGAAAACTACTATTTTGATGAAGATAGTGAGAATGGAAATGATAGAGGAGAAGAAAAAGGAGAAGAAAACTAGGATTTTGATGAAGATAGTGAGAATGGAAATGATAGAGAAGAAGAAGAAGAAGAAGAAGAAGAAGAAGAAGAAGAAGAAGAAAAAAGTTAGGATTTTGGAAGAGAGTAAAATTTTAAAATGAAGCTCAAATTTTGGGTTTGGGGGTGTGTGGGGTTGGGACAGCCAAATGAGTAAGAAAATTGGATATCGTGAGTAATTTTTTCTCAAACTGGACTAGTCTCAATTCTTACTAGCCCTGATCAACTTTTGATGTGCCTTTATAAATAATCTTTTATAAATAGAAGAAATAATACTATCCCGTGGCTATATTCACTAATCTTTCGTCATCCAGTGAGGATATTATGTCTCTCCCGTTTAACCACAAGGATCACTCGAGTTCGACAAGCTTAGAATGGAATTCGAAAGTTAGTTGGCCTTGGTAATCAAATATGATTCTATAATACTAAATTTGGGACCATCGGTACGAAGAATATTATATATTGAAAATTTTTATATTTTCAAAAATTAAATTTTTGGTAATTAAATTTTCTAAAAAAATTATATTTTTATATTTGGTGAATATATAAATATTTCGATAAAAAAAGAAAGATAAAAAGCTGAAAATGAAAATATAAAAATATAAAAATTGAGAAAAACAAAAAATAAATCTTTAAAAAATAAAATAAAGTTATTCTTTAAAAAAAGATAAAAACTGAAAAAACAAAACAAAAAATTATTCTAAAAAATGAAAAACATAAAAAACTGATAAAAAACATTTTATTTTTAAAAAAGAGTACTAGAAAAAAAAAATGCTCACATGATATAGTCTAGGAGTGTGACATTTAGCTTAATTTATAATTGGGTTATTTTGATACAAATTTAGTTTAAAGTTGCCATGGATATTTTTCGGATAGAGAATTAGCAAAATATTTTATTTCAAAATACTTTATAATAAGAGTACAGAAAGACATTAGAAAAATAAACATATAATCACTGATCAGTGAAAACAAAATTGGTATCAAGTTTAATTTTGTAAGTCAACTCAAAGTTTAGGATATCAAGTTTATACATATCCAATTCAGTATATCCTTAATGTTTAATTTTGTCTTTTTTCTAGAGTATTAAGTTTATACATATCAAATTTTAGAGTATTAAGAAAAAAAAAGATAAGAGAATTAGGACGTAACGCTAATTAGCCTTTTGACCATGGGTATTATATCAGCTTAGAGTTTAGGCCATGACATCTCCAATTGCAAAGTTTGAATAATGAGTTTTTGTCTTTTGTTTTCTTTTTTCTATTATACCCTTTATAGTCTATATATAAAAGTTTTATTGTTATGCATAGGAGGGACGGTATAATGGGAAAAAAGAAACAATAAATATAAATTTAGGGTTTAAACTTGACCGTTGGATATGTCAAGACTTAAACTCTATATTGATATTAAATCTAGGTAGCGCCGTAAAATGGATAAAGCAGTCCATTGTTCGTACGAGTCCTGGTCGATAAATGGTTTGATCGTGTTGTCCGATTGAATTAACGAACATAACTTTGACATATCTTTGGTCCGTTTAAATATCGGACCCGGACAAAGTCATATCCATGTCCGGTCCGAATTTGTCTGCGGACCATCCGATAGTAGAGGTTCCTTTGGATTTTACATCAATTATGTCATATCATTTTGGTTTTGCATTAAAAAAATAATATTTTGTTGTCCAGCATGAAATTTTTGTTAATCTTTTATCATTGTTGTTGTATTCTATAGCCTTCAATTGTATTTCCTTTCAACTTTATTTTTTTTACCAACTATCAAGATATCTTGATAAAATAAACAGCTTTTGGTAATATATTTAATTTGTCCGCGAACCGTCCGATTGAATTAACGATCAGTAATTGTCCGTGTCCATCCGATCCGAACTCAAATAATTGACTGTCCGTATCCGTTCGTCTAAACTCATTTTTATTTTCGTACCGAACACGGACACTGGAATGTCCGTGTCAGTGCGGCTCGTTTACACCCCTAAATCTAGGTCTAACACTAATTAGCCCTAAGTTGTAATTAAGCATAGATTTTATTTCAAAAGATTCTAACGTGTTGCACGCCTGTCTTCACTGCAAAGGGGAGAGAAAAAACGTGTGCAATATTTTTTTGTTTTCAGTTGCGTTGCGTAGATCTCCCCCCTCCAAGCCCCAGCTACCTTCACCTACCTCTACTTAAACCACCACACACTCCCAACTTCTCTCCTGCCACCAAACCCACACTCTCTCTCTCTCATTCTTCTTCTTGTTCTTGTTGTAGTTGTTTTCTCTCTCTCTCTCTCTCTCTCTCTCTCTCTAGAAATGGCGAGGAAGAAGATCAGAGAGTACGACTCGAAGAGGCTCCTCAAGGAGCACCTCAAGCGCCTCGCCGGCATCGACATCCCGATCCTTTCCGCTCAGGTGCTCGATCCCGATCCACTTCCGATCTCTCGATCATTAATTTGCTGCATGCACAATTCGTTGCGTTGATTTAAAATTTATTCATGCGCTTCCTAGCTGACGATCTTGTACTTATCAGTTTCACAAATTGGTGCCGGTCCCCAAACATGATCTAGGGGGTGAGCGTTCGGTCTATTCGGTTTCAACCGAACCGATATAGTCAAAACCGAATAAACTAAAACCGAACCGAAATTAGTTAAAACCGAAACCGGACCAAATAATCAATTCGGTTTATTCAGTTTGTTCGGTTGGAATATTTCTATTATTTAGTGGTCGGATTCAAAGTTGGGATCGTAGTTAAATTATATTAAATAATATAATTTATATAGACACATTTGTTGTATTTTATAGTTTGGCTCAAAGTTAAACTAGTTGTTAAATTATCAAAGTTGGACTTCAAAACATATACATAAAATTGTTGTTTTTCAAATATACAGATTTTTAATCACAATACATAAAATTAAGGGTAGGGTATTTCATTATTACATGACTCTTATTCGTTATTCAGTTTTGGACCGAAACCCAAAACCGAAACCGAGTAAGAAATTTTAGTATTCTCAAAATCGAAACCAAACCAAAATTTTTTCAAACCGAATCGAATAATATTCGATTCGGTTAGATTCGGTTTTCGGTCCAAAACCGAATAATGCTCACCCCTATCTAAATGAACTAATGAAAGAAATGTTTTCTTTATTATCACTCGGAAGTCGGAACATAGTATGGTGTCTCTTTGCCATTTCACAAATGAACTCCGAAAAATTACAACTACTAAATGAAAGGTGGAAACAATCTCCTAAGATAACTAAATGAGGAATGTCCGTCTTATGTGCCTTAACCAAATTTCTTTTTTTTTTTTACCAAATTTTCATTCACTAAATGAGCTTGTCCTTCTCACCACTGCCAATCTTCTCCTTGGTACGATATTCTGGAAATACAATGAGTAGGGGGAAAAAATAGTAGAACACAATTATGAGACTTGGTTATTTGATTAACAAAGATAATGTTGCAATTTAGTGATGGAACAAACAAGACTTCTTTGATAGTTAACGTAGGGATACAGGTATTGTACCTACTCCAATAACTGGAGGTGATACACCATTGGCATTGATAATGGTAGTTGTGGAACATTTAGAAGATAAATTACTAAACCTATAACGACCACAAGGGCCCGTTGCCACATAGTCAATTATGCAATCACTATGAAAGCTTTATAGCAGAGTTGGACATACCTACCTTAGTAGCAAGTCCACAGAAGCTGTTGTTAGATTTCCCTTCAGACTAGAGTCATCTATCACCTCAGAGTTTGAGGATACCTGAGATGCCTTCTTTGTTAGAGAATCTCCATCACTATTCTTTGAATCAGTCACAGTGATAAAGAAACAAAAAAAAGGAGTTAACGTAACAGATGATCGGAAACAACAAGTGTGGACAGGAAACCAAACTTCGATTCCTAGTATAAAAGAGAGGAAAACGAAGGAGGCTTTGATACCATGTTAAAAACACAATTATAAAGAAAAAAACACAATTATAAAAAATAATTTTCTGATAATTTTATTCATTGTTTTTCTACAATATACAGAATACATACAAAGACCATTTACAAGGAAACAATTAAAACTGTGTAATTACAAGACATCCTGAAATTAGGAAGCCCATAAAAATAGGAAGAGAATCCCATAAAGACAATCAGTTGATTAGAGAATAAGGACAATTATTGATTAAAATATTACCCATAATCCCATAAAGATGATCATTGATCAGAGAATATTGCCCTTAATCCCATAATTTTAGCAATTTTGAGTGGCGTCGATATGGTAAATTCAATGGCTAATTTTGTTACGTGTGAAATGGAAAAGATTACAGAATCGACAGACTTCGCTGAACTAGGCAACAAGGAAGAATGGTTGTCTTCCACAAAACTAGTGGTGAAGCCCGACATGCTATTCGGCAAACGTGGAAAGAGCGGATTGGTCGCTTTGAACCTAGACATGGCTCAGGTGCAAGAGTTTGTAAAAGAGCGTCTTGGAGTGGAGGTACTTGTCGTGTAAAAGAGTTGTGGTTAGTATTCCTGTCATTGATCAAGCTTTTAAAAGAATCTATACTCTTATGTCTAGGTTGAGATGGGTGGATGCAAAGCTCCAATAACAACATTTATTGTCGAACCTTTTATCCCTCATGACCAAGAGTATTACCTCTCCATTGTCTCCGAGAGGCTTGGTTGCACCATCAGCTTCTCAGAATGTGGAGGGATTGAAATTGAAGAGAACTGGGATAAGGTTGGTTGCAAGTACTTAAAGACTTTTTGTACATGCTTCTGCTAATTCTGACCATGTTAAAACCTCTGTGATTTCTTGCAAATGCAGGTGAAGACTTTATTCCTGCCTAGCGATAAGAAAATGACATTGGACACATGTGCTCCGTTAATTGCAACTCTTCCCCTTGAGGTGAGGCATATTCTTAAGTCATTAGTATCCATTTGCATGGGAAGTCACTTTGTCATAGACAATTATTGATTACATTAGTTGTTTCCAAGTACTAGACAATATGTTTTAGTTGCACTGCATCAATCTTTTGACTGCTACTTGTACCTATTTACCTAGGTTCGCGGAAAAATTGGGAGCTTCATAGAAAGTGTCTTTGCAGTATTCCAAGGTATATACCTGACACAAATTTTGGCATCATTGTCAGTGACAAAACTTTTTCTCTCTTTTTTTTTTAAATCTTAAAAGAGTTACAAATTATGAGGTCAGATTTCTAGCTAAGTAGCTTCAATCTGGTTACTGATATTTGCCATTGTTTGCCACCATGCTACCATTGTGTGAGTGTCCTATTTACATATAGTAACTTATTGGAATTATCTGTTGCAGACCTGGATTTCACTTTCCTTGAGATGAATCCATTCACATTGGTGAATGGGGAACCATATCCTTTGGATATGCGAGGAGAACTAGATGATACAGCTGCATTCAAGAACTTTAAAAAGTAATTTCCAGCTTCATGAATTTCCTACCAAATCTGCCACATATTGTGTATAATTTCATTGAGATCTGTACCACAATGCAGGTGGGGAGACATAGAATTTCCACTTCCCTTTGGCAGAGTCTTAAGCTCCACTGAAAGCTTTATTCATGGACTGGATGAAAAGGTACCAACCATTATAAATATTTATTTATATCGAGAACTTCTGGCAACAGGCTAATCTTCATCATATACTAGATATTGGTAAAGAAGTCTTCACATATCCGGACTCAAATAGTTGGACCCTACCCAATAGTTATGTTGTTTATATACAAGACATAGGTGCTTACATATATGCATAAATGAATGCAGAATTTTCTTCTTATGTGACTGTGAGTTATCAGGTATATTGTTGATCCAGTAAATTTGGGTTGAAGGCTTGTTTTTGTTTACAAGTTATCAAGTATATCAAAAAGTTAGAATCTAAGTATAATCCGACCCTAGCAGTTTGAACACATTCCTAGTTCCTACACCAATGGTGCCATGGGTTGGCCTTCAGTTGGTTCAAGCTCAAACACTTAGACATGGACCGGATCCAAGCTGACCTGACTATCCCGGCAGACCATTGTTGCTTGATCTGTGACCCTTCATAATCATGGTACCAATTAAGAAACATTTGACTAAGGACTTCCATAACTACTGTTGTCTTGAGAGTTGAGAAAAGAAGACATCAACTTTATCAATCCAAGACTACAGAGGATCTTCAGCAACACTAATAAAGCCCACTTTGCCACTTACGATAGATACCAAAGAATTCATATACCTACTTCTAGTGTAAGTGCCTCATATTTTGATCCCATAATGGCTAATGCCAATATCTCATATGTCCCGTAATGTCAATGCAAATTGTATGAGATATTGACAATTTCTTGCTGCCAGTATCTACTTCAGATATCTCAATATCTCATCTACTTTTGGCTATTTGCCAATGTTGTAAAAGGCGTTAGGCGGGCACCTAGCACCTAGCGGCCGCTGTTTAAACACCCACCACCACCCCACCCACCACCCACCACCCGGGGGGGGGGGGGGGGGTGGTTGGCTAGGTGGGCATCAGGCGCCTAGGAGGCGGCCGCCTAGGCCGACTTTTAGAACACTGCTATTTGCATTGGCCTTACGGAGCACTACGAGATATTGGCATTAGGCGATCCAAATTTCATCTCAGTTTGAGCTAGCAGGGTTATGGCACTTAGGTTAAAAGTTCTTACTTGTCTATGAGAGCTTGTTGTTTTTTCCATTCTACAGCTCCTCTCTGTCATGAATTTCAACCTTGACCTGCCTTTCCTATTACAAATGAAGTTCATCACTTCCTGTTCTGATTTTGAGAACTCAGATTTGGATGGGAGATGATGACATAATTGGTGCCAAAATCAGGAACCAAGGAACAATGCAGCCATAGCTCATCACCATAAAACTGTCAAACTTCAGCTACAAGTATGAACATAAATAAATAAAATTAGTTGATCATTTTCAAATATCAAGTTTAACAATCCATAGGTAGTTGGATATAGAAAAAGATCACAAATTTTCTAAATGAAATTTCTCCCTAAACTTTCCATAAGAAGAAACAACGCTAACATCCAAAAACCTTTCCAACCTGCCCTTGTGAGACCATCATTTCTTGAAATCAGTTCACTATCGAATGAGTTAATACAGGAAGTAGATGCATACATCATGAATTTATATTTTTGACAAGAAAAGTTTGAGAGAGGGAGAGACATGTAGAGGAGTGCGGGAAAATTGTGGGGGTCACACTGTCGAGGATGGGAAGCAGGGTTCAATTTCTATTTTCTGGTTGTGGAAGAGTAATTTGAGCATCAGAGACATTTGTTGTTTACATTAACTATGATCAGACTGCTGCATACAACTTGGTGGTTTCCTGATAGTTTCTTTTAGGAAAAGGGCTCCCTTGATCGTTGTTATGGTTAGTTTTTAGAGTTTTTCATTTATGCAACAAGTCTATGGAAAAATGTACAATCCAGTTTTTTCTGCAATCTTCGTCTATGTTGCACGAATTGGGACACAACATGGATACATTATACAGACATTTTGAAATAGGTACATATGTAGTGCCCTATGTTGCAGGAATATGGACACGGGTAGATAGACCATTTTCCCGTGTGCGTAGATCTTCTTTCTCTACTTCTCATTAATAGTTCCATGGGTCTTATTTCTTCATATTTGACCTGGTTCTGAACCGAATGAAGATATACCTCTTGTTTTAGACAAGAACATAGGCTGTTTGAATCCTCTTCTTCCATTTAACTGTGAAGGACCATGTCCTCTGGAACATATATACCTTGTTTAAGGCTGTCAGGGTTTGCTGTAGGTTATCAGGTGAGAATTTAAGGCTAGGATCAGAGTTTATTACTTGCTTGAGCACATTGTTGAAGCAGATATTTTATTTCTGGATTTAACCTATTAATTATCAACTTATTACTGTATCAATTTGGGATTTTGATATGGTTGTTGATCCAAATTTATGCTGTAGTTTAAAGGCTGGTTAAATGCTCGTCTAATTTGCTGTAACAAACTTTGAAGTTTCTTTTCTGCAATGGTTCTGTTGCTAATAACACTTGATTTTGGCTCTTGTACGGCATGATGTTACCTGTAGAGACCAACATATACCCCCATTTGTAGCACAAAAAGTGAATATCTTTCCAGTTACATAATAACACTTGATTTTGGCTCCTCTTAGCACTCTTTATTTTGGATACACACATGGCATTGCTAAGGATGTATGTTGCTTGGTGTATAGTTAGTAATTGTTTGTGCCAATGTTATATAAAGGTCTAGGCAGCCATTATGCGGCAAGGGGATGCCTAGCGCCCAGGCGGCTAGGCACCCCGCCCACCTTGGCGTATTTATGCGGAAAAAAGCGTTACCGTTAAAAAAAAGCTTAGGATTTTCTAGTTCATCAAAAGCAATTCAAAACTATATATTTATATGTATATATAAAACACGGATTACATTATAAAGAACCTTAGCAAACACTCAAATGGAAAAAAAGACTCCAATAACAAGTATTGAACAAATAGAATTATAATTTGTAATTCACCAAAAATAATGTAGTATGAAAATAAAAGGTTAATATAAAATATTTTTTGGGCCAAGCCAAAAACTGACCAAGAAAATAAAAGGGATCAACCCAAAAAAAACTTTAAACAAAACATTCATAAGAAAAAGTAACTAGACCAAAATCTAGGCTGTGTTTTCTTCTTTGGCTGCATAATTTTGCTTTTGCCCGCATAATGTCGCTTTTATCCTGCATAGTGCTGCTTACCGCCTAGAACTTACAATATACAGAAAATTTGATGGTGGGTAGCCGCATAGCGCCTAGTGCCACCAAGGTTGCGCGACGGAGAGGGTATGCCTACCGCCTAGATGTTTGATACATTTTGGACATATTTACTATTTTATCACTAATTTTTTGCATAATATGCATATTTTAAGGGTGTTTTATGCATGACAAACTTGTAGAACAAAGATTTATGAGGTTTCAGTCTCCTAAAAGTAAATCATAGGTCCATAGTGCTTGCAAAATTGTTTTGTCAAAATATCTAGTCAAGTGTTGCTCCGCCTAGACGTCCGTCTACACCGTCTCACCTCCGCCTATGCCGCCAAATCTCCGCTGGCCTCCTACTTCACTGCCTACAGCAAAAACGTTGTGGAGAGCGGCCGCCTCGACCACCATTTAAGAACACTGGGTGCCACTTTTTAATGCATTTTAGATACTGGTTTGTGCTGGTGTTTTCTCAAAAAGAAAAAAAATGTTTATAGTGGGGTGTCAAATTTGAAATCTAGAATAAAAAGGAAGATGGTGAAGGAGCTTCAGATATAACTTCCATCCTTTAAGTATGCCAACTGCAATAGGAAGTTATGCATACGTTTATTGTAGTTGTTCTACTTGCAAATAGAGAGAAGACAACGAATACTTTTGTCTTTAAAAAGTTTGACGTGTCTTACGATAGAATCTCTGTCCTGCTCGGTCCAAGATAATGAAAAGTTTGCTTTATGTTTACAATTTTTGTAGTATTGCCTAAAAACATACATTTGATATGTTAACATGTTCACTTTTCAGACAAGTGCCTCTCTGAAGTTTACCGTCTTAAATCCCAAAGGGCGGATTTGGACTATGGTGGCTGGTGGTGGTGCTAGTGTCATATATGCTGATACAGTAAGTTCCTTGGGATTTTTTTTCCTCCATGATATTTCTAATTGAGGTTTAGAATGTTCCTAATAACTTGCCTCTGCTATTCAATCTTACATATTTCACTATTTTTGTGGAAAAGACAGATCATCTCCGCATTGCTTCGATCCTTAAAAAATGGAAGTAGATAACAGTGAAACCCCACAAAGGTCAAAATAAACAGAAAAGTAAAAAATGCCCCTGAACATGTCCAGACAGAAGGACACAACCATGACATATCAGCACAAGGGAAAATAAAGGGAAAAAAGATTCATCCTTGAAACCCCTTATTGGGAATGAAGCCCAACTTAATGGGATAGTTTCATTGATCTGGTGTGAGTACATATTTACAGTAGGGGTGAGCCAACCTCCGCTCCTATTCAATGTGGGAGTACAATGAGATATACATATGGACACACAAAAATAACAACTCTAACTACTCTAACACCCCTGATCACTAGGAAAGGGCTTTCAGAGATCCTTTGCTTACTACCATTAAAGATCCAATATCTGATGCCAGCATGTATATTTAGGTTGGAGATTTGGGGTATGCATCGGAGCTTGGAAACTATGCAGAGTATAGTGGCGCTCCAAAAGAGGAAGAGGTCCTGCAGTATGCCAGAGTTGTCATTGACGTAAGTTATTCTTTACGCAGTGCTTTTATTCTTGTCTTGAGTTCTTATGTGATCAAGTACTCAACGTTGCTACTTTGGTTGCTAAGTGGTTGTGGTTTTAACTTTTAACTTTATATTGCAGTGTGCTACAGCTGATCCTGATGGTCGTAAGAGAGCCCTCATCATAGGAGGGGGCATAGCTAACTTCACCGATGTTGCAGCAACCTTCAATGGAATTATTCAGGCACTTCGGGAGAAGGTTGAAACAAGTTGATTGATTAGACTAACAGCTTGGGAACTTTAACTGGTAATATGGTTTCTTTCCTTATTTTTTTCCAGTGCTTAATATTTGTGGTTTAATCATCCTTGCAGGAGTCCAAGATAAAGGCCTCAAGAATGCACATCTATGTTCGTCGAGGTGGCCCAAATTATCAGACTGGATTGGCAAAAATGCGAGCTTTGGGTGTTGAACTGGATGTTCCCCTTGAGGTAATTGCAACTTGCACTTTTAGATCAAAAGGTTTTTTTTTTCCCAACCTCTAGTAAGACCAAGGCATGATTTTAAAAAATCCCTTGTGCTGTCACCAAGGCAGTACTGATGCTCTTTGTAGCCAATATTTTGATGTATCCATGTTTTTATTTTTGATTCTTATGCTTGCCGTTAATATTGAATTTAGAAGTGAGTAAAGGATGGGATCAAGGAGATCCCAGTTGGACTTCATTAATAGTAACAATATTGGTACACTCGTTTCTCATACCCAAATGTCTTTAGATCCTTTACCAAAAACAACCAACTCTTTTCCTCAATATTGTATATGGTAAGTTCTATCATTGTTTGTTTCCCTAGTGAAGAGACTGTCCTGCACATAAATTGAATAAAGAAAGGAAAATACTAAATTTTACAATATCTCCAATTAACTTGACAAATATCTGAGGAACTAAGGAACTCATGTTAGAAAATAAGAAATATTCCCATTTGCTGAATAAGAACTTGCATTGAGATTCAAATGACCACTGTTCCAAGTCCTAAAGTGAGAATCATGTCTTCCTAATGGATGGTTGCATAGCTGGGACATTGGCTGAGACTTGTGATGCACGACAAGACTATAGGGTAATCAAATGGGTGGACCCACAAATAATCAATTCTGTGACTTTTGCGTGAAACCTTATTTATGAAATATAACTATTAATATAATCACCAGAGAACCTAACGAGTTGCAAAATTAAACAATATAACTTGAATAGGGTTCTGGAATGAAGTTACCAAGCTGAGGCAAAGTAAATTGATCTGGATCTTGAGAAAAGCTCAGATAACCATAGAACGACTGGTTCAGATTTTTGGTCGGAGTACTGAACGGTTGAGTTCCAGGTTCTGGCGATCGACGAACATTTTACAGAGCAGTGGTGGTGTTGGCACGATCTTCTGCTGTCGTGTTGAGGTCTGTGAGAAAAGGATTTCTGTGCCAGCAAAGACACGGAGGAGGAGACGAGTTGATTGCTACTTGATCGGAGTCCACAAGAGGCACAAGAATTGTCGACAAGGTTGGGGTTGACTTCGAGGTGAGGATGGAAATTGTGGAAGAAAATAATGATGGAGATGATGAAACAATTTGTTGAGGACAAATATGAGACAATGAGTGACAAAGACATAGATAGACAACATACATAGGGAGATACAGAGGCAATATAGGAATTTGAGGGGGAAAGGTATGAGAGAAAAACTAGGGTAGGTTCTTCTCGAACACAATTTTTATTCATCAATCAGTCTCTGTTTTTTTCTCCTATAGCACAATGCTATGTCGCATGGACACCTATAGCACAATGCTATCTTGCATGGACATGGGGAAAGATGTCCGTATCCGTGCTTTATTCAGTCAACATAGGTGATTATATTTTACCTATTAAAAGTGTATGCATCCTGTTTCTGTCCGTGTCCTTAACGGTTCCCATAGTCATGTAGCATAGACCCTAATTTTCGAAATTTTTGGGAAAAATATATGCCTTTGTTCTTGGCCGCCTCACCATTCAATCCTAGCTCTGCCCCTCGTAGGTACAACGCTTATTTAACAAAAATCACATGCTTGACATGTAACAAAGAAACCCTGAAAGATAAATACTCAATCAATCTTAATCCAACTATTCATATAAAGACAAATAAAAGTCCAGAATAAAACCCAAAAAATGACCCATAACTAGACTCAACTCCAACTAAACCCGATAAACTGGAATCCGCTCGACTCGGGCCCAATGATGGTCCTCCATAACTTCCCTCGTCTTTAATTGGCTTTTGAATAACAAAAGAGCCTTCCGGAGCATTAGCCATCTTTAGTTTGTTTTATTAGCTTGAATTGCGAGAAATCACTTTCCATAGAGGGGTCATGGTCTTTGTGCTGTATAGGGATATGCTGACGTAGTCAGTAGAGCTCTTATCTTGATCTTCTGTTTGATCATTAACTCTGTCCTGTTATCACTGTTGACCTGTGTTCCTCATGTAGCAGTTTCATCAGGTTGTCGCTGTTGACCTCTGTTTCTCATATATCAATTTCCGCTGGATGTAATTTCCCTATATGTTTATGTTGAACACTTCTTCTTGTTCACACCTCAACCGAGTACTGCACCTGAATGCTGCATTTTGCTTGTTGTTCCACGAGCTGAAAGACTTTTCTCAAACTGTGCTAATTTAAGAGTTCCCAAACTTCTTAGACCTTCTTTGTGACTGTGGTTTGTCTTCGAGGAATTCTTGACTTATTTTTGCTTCCCCTAGCCGATGTCCCAAATTCCCGGAAGCGAACTAAAATGCTTGTAGAAGCTAGTACTGCCTAGACCAGAATTATAGCTCCGAGTTTCCAATATTCTTCTTATTGCACATCGAGCACAGGGCTTTGATTATAGTTCCCATCCCAGACTCATGGCAAGCAAATCCTTAGTTGTGAGGATTCCACGAGCGCTTTTATATTGCTCCATTGCTTGCTTATATGAGGATAGGCCTAACTTGGGTCGTGTAGTTGGATGTCTAGAGTTTCTGATTATTATTTTTCCTAACGACTCATAAATAACTGATCTAGTATGATACTGATTGTTTGTAGGTTTATGGGCCTGAAGCTACGATGACTGGAATTTGCAAGGAAGCAATCAATTGCGTCATGGCAGCTGCATAGTTTTTTTTTTCCTTCATCTCGATTCTCGTTCTGGTTGTAATTGGTATGAGAGAAAGAGACAGGAATGATTTTATCCAGAGTGTATGATTTCATTCACTGCATAAACAGAACGTGGTGCATGTTTTGTATTAGGATGATTTGAATTACTAAGCCAACTTACTCCCCAATGTTGTTCCAATTTAAGTTTCTCCTCTGTGAACATTTATGTTGGTAGGAAAAAAGATATCGATGTAAGCAACTGATTGGGTGATGAGCAAGAAACTTGCTTAGGGTTCTCATTCTTCTTGTTTTCGACATATTTTTCGGTTAACATTTTCCACATAAAACTTGAGAGAGAGAGAGAGAGAGAGAGAGAGAGAGATTCAAGTTCATGTCCCGCTGATAACTTGTAATGCTTACCGGAGCCGACTTCAAGCGTAGACGACCTAGGCATGGTTCTATGGCCCCAAAATTTACAAAGGCCTCCATTTTCAAGCCCAGGCAACCAGCATGGTTCTATGGCCCCAAAATTTACAAAGGTCTCCATTTTCAGGATCGGTTCAAAATTTATATGGGCTTATATAGGAGTCCCAATTTTAGGATTGGTCCAAACTTTACTTTGGGTTCCTAATTTTTTTCGTCATCGAACTTTACTCCCATATAGGGTAATTGGTCGACTACGTTTTTGAACTTACTCAAGTGATCCGTAATGGACGAACCATCCTTGTATATGAGAACCATCATATGTTGGATTAGGAACAACTTATTTACTCCGGTTTTCTTCGCATACAAGGGTTTCGGCTTCTCCCATAACGTCCTCGCGTACTTAATATTAGCGATATGATTATACACATTCTCGTTTACGAACGGCCTGATATACCCATGCACTTGTATATGCTCAAAATTTCAGTACTCACCCGATTTATCATTGGACTTCTCGGAAGCAAATACCGGAATATGCAGCTTCTTGACGAATAACAAATCTTTCTTCTTGTTTCGTCAATAGTGATAATTGGAACCATTTAGGTTTATCACGCGCACATACTTAGTTTGGCTGTTAACTAACACCTGACACGTGATAATCTACCCTAATACTTCTCTGAAACCAAAGCTCTGATACTACTATGTTGGGAACGTAATACGAAAATCGTTCCCCAAAACCAAGAGAGTGTGTGAGAATCAAAGAAAATACGCAGAAAACCAACTTGGCAGAATCACACAGAAAGCCAAACGCAAACGTAGTCACTTTTGATGTGGAAAATTCTTGCCAAAAAAAAAAAAACTACAGGACGATCGGAGTCCAATTCTAGAAAAGTCTTCACTAATGAAATAGAAGATTATACCCTCTAAAAACTTTCCAACGATCCAAAATTGGATCACCACAACTAATCAAAGTGTTGAACATAGATTACAAAAGGTTACCGAAGATGAGATAACAAGAAGGAATCACTGATGATCTCCTCGAAATGATCTCTCTTCGAAAATAGCACTAAATTCTTTCTTTCTCTTCTTTGAAAGTTGTAAAGTTTGAGAACTCTCTCCTTACAACCTTGTGATTATGGATTAGGGTTAGGAATAACCTATTTAAAGTACCCCAATCTAACAAGCATCTGGACCGTTGATTTAGATCCATTAATGTTGATAAACACATGTGTTCGACTTCAACCCGACACTAGTTGTCACGTCATGATTTTGACGACTCGATAAGTCGCCATTGAGGGTGATGTCATACAAGCCTAAGTTGAGGTTGTACAAGGCACATGTTCGTGTACATTTTAAATATATCGAGGTTCAATAAATATATGCCACATAGATTAAGGCAGAGAAATTGAATAACACGGTGGCCACAAAATGATAAATTTCATTAATAATATACATCATACAGAGATTGAACATCGGAGTAAAGGGTACAACTTTCTTCTTTACAAATGAGATTGCATTGTCCCATACATTACATCCCTTTACTAAAAATAAAAACATCTTCTCTGAGAGTTCTTTGTACACTGGAACTGGGTCTTCAAAATGTGTATAAACAAGCCTTCAACTTACGAGCGAGACTTAAAAAAACGAGAGCAAACTTCAAAACGTCTGAACGTCGCCTTCAACTTTTCGACACGCCTCCTTGGTTCACGACACCTGTGGAGGCGTGGGTCAGTATATTGGCAATCCTAAAATGTCATCATACAGTTCTTCCTCCATTGATGCACAAATTAATGTCATTTAATGCATTGATATATTTGAAATTAGAATAATAAAAAATTAAAGAGGATATATATATATATATATATATATATATATATATATATATATATATATATATATATATATATGGGCGTGGACGAAGTCGATCGTGTCGAAGCGGAGCTCGCCAGTGGATCAGATCCAAGAGTAGGCTGTCACGCCCCGCTCCCGTAGGAGCGATCGTCCTCGCTAAGGCGTGATGCCGCACGAGGCTAGATTACGCTCGTGCAAGGCGAGTTCCATAATGGCTGATTTCAGCGGCTGCGACGGTGGTCGTCGCACAGAAGTCCCATTCAGAGATATTGAACATGCAGCGGAAATTTAAAACAAATACAAGTTATTCAACAGAAAGCTCTTTATTGATATTGATACAAAGATTACAATGGACGCAAGGCCAATATTACAAGTCTCTCAAGCTCACTCAAGCTCACATTACAAGTCACTCAGCTCTCTCTCATCTCTCAAATACAAGTCTTAATCCAGCGGAAACTTCGGAAGGCGACGTCCATACATTATGTCCCGTATAAGTCTTTTCTCCATGCGACCGCATGCTTCGAATCGCCAAGGAACTCCGTGCCTCGACGCATCCAAGCGAACTCCGTGCCACGAGCTTCTACCTGTGCCTGCACATGTAAACTATGTGGGTGTCAGTACTCAACTGTACTGGTGGAATGAGCTCCTCGCCCACCCATACAAACCCAACACGTTTGATTTACTTTGTGCAACATAATCCCTTCTTATCAATTGTCTTTCTAGTCTTGCCTTAGGATCAGTTTTAGGACAGACGCCTTGCCTGTTTTGTGTCTCTAGACCATCCCGTGCTTGCAATGACAATGTTAACTCATACCTTGCCTCAAGACCCTTCTCGTGCCAACAACGTTAACCTATCGAGTCGTGTTTGCCTTACAGCTTAAAATCAGAGACGCAACTACGCGATAAAGCTCCATTTTTCGTGTGAACGTGCTACAAACCCTTGCTGAGGCCGTGCCTCGTAATTCAGTGAGACTTAACCATATCGCCGCCTCGCGGCCCTTGCCGCCTAGCGGTCATTGTTACTTTGACCACCAACTGACCAAATCGAGACTTGTGAACTTAGTGTCACTTGACCGACTTGCCTTGCAGCGATTCCTGACTTAAACTTGAACAACTCAAACCCAACTTTTATAACTCATATGTCAACACTTGAGACTCGACGCCACATCTCGTGCTGAAGCACGATGCCTATGTTAAAACCCAATCTTAGGCCCAAACTTTGTGTTCTAACTGTACACACCTTCAACTCAACTCAATCCAAAGGCATACACGCGGATAGCCGCTATTTGCCGACATCTATATGAACTTGGCCACTAGCATCACAAGCTATCCTAAGACGTATAGCTTGGTTAAATCGGGGACCTTTCAACGCAAGTAGCTAGCTCCGTTGCAAGCCCCCGCTTTAACCCATGCCAAAACCTTACGCACGACTATACCCTGTTTTCTCCTAGGCCGAGTCGGTCCCATGGCCCAGGGTTACCGTTCGAGAAAACTTCGCCCTTGTCGACAAGTTGTCCATGACCAAGCAAAACTCGACACAAACTGACGTCTCACACAGTCATCCTTCTTTTAATGTTATCCTCTCTTTCAAAACTATGTTCAAGACTTCTATCCTTGAGATCCCTCGACGACCCACGGTCACGAGCCTTTTTCTTTCCTTGAGACCCCTCGACGACCCACGGTCGCGAGCCTTCTCCTGTGATGCCATATCCTTTTTCCTCAACTTAGAAATGACCATTTGATAGCCCTTTTTCTAAACTCGACTTGAAACCAACTTGTAGCTCGTGCCTTAAACACTAAGTCCGTGCATTGTGCCTTAAGCCAACTGTATTCTACGCAACACTTCTGTCCAAGTCGACGGGCCTTGAGAACGTAGGACTACTTAACTTGACAACCGCAGAATGAGCAGGACAACACTTGGAATGACTTAGGTCGACCGACATAACTTTGCCTAACTTACTCAAGCCTACAATTTAACCCGAGGGACGAGCAAAGGCTATGCCAAGCCTTGCGTAGTGGAAGCGTGCATGCTTTATCAAGCATTTACGCGGACGACGCCTATGACTTAGGCTAACTCTTAGCTTTTGCACCGAAGACCAACTTTCCTTCTCCCAAGCCACGGGACGAAGGACCAAGTGTCATTTTCAAAGCATGCCGTGCACCAACTCTAAGCCGACCGTTGGACATTTTTCCATGTTCTAACTCCTTTCGACCCGTCGGAATTATTCCCTTAGCTATGTGGATTCGTCTCTTTTATTATCAAGCCTATTGTGCAAGTTGAAAATACACGATTTATTATGTGAAGGCTAAGATGAGGCAAGTTCACTAAAACTACCCCACCTGAGCGAGCGGTCGCCTCGACCGAGCGATGTCTCCGAGTAGCCATTGCAAGGCTAAGTCCGAACGTCGTCGGCGTTCCGATTCCTCCGATTGACTGAGCGGGACGGGGCACTACATCATACACCACTCAGAAAAAGTTTCATCCTCGAAACTAACTGAGTACACTTATCGACTTATCACTTTCTTAACATTCAATGACTCTCGCACATACTACTCCTACGCGTTCTCTCAAATCCGAGCCACGCTCGTGCTACCCACAATCCTTTTCTTCTAAACTCACGATCTCAAAATCCTCGACACTTTTCCATTCCTCAAGTCTCACTTGATTCAATATATCACTTAGTTGGATCGTGCACATATTCTAGGCATCCCCAAAATACATGCATTTCAGCCAAGCCTCGTGATAGAGAATCCACCATCACCACTCGAGTCGGATCGTGCACATATTCGGGCGTCCCTGATATACGTACATGTCAACCGATACTCGCGAGTGGTGCCTCCACAATCCTACCACTTCGTACTCAGACGTCTGCCTAACCGCACAATCCTACCACTTCGCACTCAGACGTCTGCCTAACCGCTAGACTATGTCTTTCCGTCAGTATTGGAATCATAGTTACCAAACAATAATATCAATACTGATCCCATCCTAAGGTCAAACCAAGTTGATAGTACGGGGTTTTCTACCCAAGCTCGTATCACTCCGATTTCTAAACTTCGAGCATAGATTTCCTACACACATCCCAACATTCGTCGCATGGGGTCTGAGTCATTCCGCAAAGCCATCCTACGATAACTCACGTTCAACCAATTCCATGACGTATCAATCTCACTCGTTTATCAAGCCATTTCGTACAATCTATCTCTTCGCACACGCTCGACATAGTTCGCCTATCAATCCTTCTCAATTCAAGCACGCTATGACGTAATTCATCTCTAAACCATATTTCACATTTCACATTTCCTAAGTCATTCATCCCAATTCACGTAATCGATCATGAGGTCGTCTGACTTAACAATATATTGCGTCCCGATCTCACACGAGTCAGATTATCCACGGTGGACACGAATCACCATGCACGCTCCCGCGAGATAATCATTCTCATCGAGACGTAACTCTTTTTTTTGTGTCCAGACTAATTCATTTTCGATGCGTGGATTGGACCTACTCCATCCTCAGGTTTCATTTATTTGTCAATCGAAGTCCAAACATCCTCGAATTTTCCTTCGCATCAAACCAACAAGTCGAAACAATCAAAGTTGCTGTATCCAGACTTTTCCAGTTCGATCATTCCCGCGACATGAATCACCATGTCAGCGCTCACGCGGAACGATCGCCCAAAATCTGATGCAACGCATGTGCGAGGCTGGAGTTGCGCTCGCACAAGACAAGAATGTCGACGTTGTGGTTATCCGCGTAACCATCAAGACATTTCTATTTTTCATCCAATATTCATCTCAATCAAAATCTTAAGTATAGCATCCAATCGAACAATAACACTTGTACGATCGTCCTTCGCCGAGTCAGAGTACCCCCGAGTTATCGCATATCAATCTTTGATACGCCTCAATACCATCGACGATATGCGTAACCTGACGATCTTTCTTTGCATCCAATTTCGAGTCGTGCGAATGATGCTATAGTCCGACTGGATAATTTCCTCGACATTCAATACAAGTTCGATCATTATCCCTTTATCTTAAGTCATCGACTAACGTATTTCCTCAATTTGTAACATTCCTTGCTAACTCAATCGTCAAGTAACATTCAATCCAATCCTTAGAGTCATTGCGTAACTTCAAAATTCAACTTTTCATGCACGCTATCGTCTCATCGTGCTAACTTTTTTTATACGATCCATTTCGATTTCCTCGACCAAGTCATCCATTCGTACATCCTAACTTTTTCCTCGATTCGATTTCACCTACTCAATCATTCTCGCGTTTCATATTTCGCACAATCCTCAATCCCGTGCACGTTCCGTGCGCGTCAATTTCTAGGTTGTTCGAATCCACTTATCAAACTTTATGATAATAACTCACTCCATCGCACACGATCTAAGGCTTTACATATATGCGACGCTAGCTGATAGACTCATCGACACCTCACATCCTCAATCGATCGATCGACATTCCTGAGACTATCGCATACACCACTCAGGAATGAAGTCATTTAAAACTATCATTCGAATTAAAATTGACTTCTTCAAGTTTTTCGTTCGAACCATTCCTCAATTTCCAAGCACGCTCATCTATATCGCACCGACGATATCGTCGCTCGATAGTATCCCTATAGATAGTCATCCTGCTTACTCAATCAGGTTCAACCCGTTTCATGCTCGCACTATTCAATTTCCGCACTCGACTTTTCTAAGGTCGACGCAACTTGGTGTATATGCCCAGCCCGACTTAGCCAACCGTGCTTACGTAAACCATCTTTTTGTTTCTTGTCAAAAACTGTTCCCCTATGTTTTGCAAAATAGTTAGACTTATTGTATAGACATCCCGTAGGAAAATTGAGAGAGAGCGCACCAACGATATCAACATGCGGAAGCAACAATTCAGAGTTTGCGGAAACAACGGAGTTAAAGAATTCAATCAATAGTCCAATGACGTAAAGCCGTGCTCTGATACCATTATGTCACGCCCCGCTCCCGTAGGAGCGATCGTCCTCGCTAAGGCGTGATGCCGCACGAGACTAGATTGCGCTCGTGCAAGGCGAGTTCCATAACGGTCGTTTTCAGCGGCTGCGACGATGGTCGTCGCACAGAAGTCCCATGCAGAGACATTGAACATGCAGCGAAAATTTAAAACAAATACAAGTTATTCAACAGAAAGCTCTTTATTGATATTGATACAAAGATTACAATGGGCGCAAGGCCAATATTACAAGTCTCTCAAGCTCACTCAAGCTCACATTACAAGTCACTCAGCTCTCTCTCATCTCTCAAATACAAGTCTTAATCCAGCGGAAGCTTCGGAAGGCGACGTCCATACATTATGTCCCGTATAAGTCTTTTCTTCATGCGGTCGTACGCTTCGAATCGCCAAGGAACTCCGTGCCTCGACGCATCCAAGCGAACTCTGCGCCACGAGCTTCTACCTGTGCCTGCACATGTAAACTATGTGGGTGTCAGTACTCAACTGTACTGGTGGAATGAGCTCCTCGCCCACCCATACAAACCCAACACGTTTGATTTACTTTATGCAATATAATCCCTTCTTATCAATTGTCTTTCTAGTCTTGTCTTAGGATCAGTTTTAGGACAGACGCATTGCCTGTTTTGTGTCTCTAGACCATCCCGTGCTTGCAACGACAATGTTAACTCATACCTTGCCTCAAGACCCTTCTCGTGCCAACAACGTTAACCTATCGAGTTGTGTTTGCCTTACGACTTAAAATCAGAGACACAACTACGTGATAAAGCTCTATTTTCCGTGTGAACGTGCTACAAACCCTTGCTGAGGCCGTGCCTCGTAATTCAGTGAGACTTAACCATATCGCCGCCTAGCGGCCCTTGTTACTTTGACCACCAACTGACCAAATCGAGACTTGTGAACTTAGTGTCACTTGACCAACTTGCCTTGAATTGATTCCTGACTTAAACTTGAACAACTCAAACCCAACTTTTGTAACTCATATGTCAACACTTGAGACTCGACGCCACATCTCATGCTGAAGCACGACGCCTATGTTGAAACCCAATCTTAGGCCCAAATTTTGTGTTCTAACTGTACACACCTTCAACTCAAATCAATCCAAAGGCATACACGCGGATAGCCGCTATTTGCCGACATCTGTATGAACTTGGCCACTAGCATCACAAGCTATCCTGAGACGTATAGCTTGGTTAAATCGGGGACCTTTCAACGCAAGTAGCTAGCTCTGTTGCAAGCCCCTGCTTTAACCCGTGCCAAAATCTTACGCACGACTATACCCTGTTTCCTCCTAGGCCGAGTCGGTCCCATGGCCCAGGGTTGTCGCTCGAGGAAACTTCGCCCTTGTCGACAAGTTGTCCATGACCATGCAAGACTCGACACAAACTGACGTCTCACACAGTCATCCTTCTTTCAATGTTATCCTCTCTTTCAAAACTATGTTCAAGACTTCTATCCTTGAGATCCCTCGACGACCCACGGTCGCGAGCCTTTTTCTTTTCTTGAGACCCCTCGACGACCCACGGTCGCGAGCCTTCTCCTTTGATGCCATATCCTTTTTCCTCAACTTAGAAATGACCATTTGATAGCCCTTTTTCTAAACTCGACTTGAAACAAACTTGTAGCTTGTGCCTTAAATACTAAGTCAGTGCATTGTGCCTTAAGCCAACCGTGTTCTACGTGTCACTACCCACACCCTAGAGTAAAGGCACGAGAAGTGGATACGTCCAGCCTACGCCGCAGTGTCGGCAGTAGAACGCTGTCCTAGGTTACTATCTAATCAACAACTCACGCAATTATATGATGTACTTGTCAAAATCTCAACTCCGAACGGAGGACAAGTATAGATATAATGAAATCTCAATCACAGTCTAAGCACGATAAGATAACACAGAAGTTTATAAATAAAAACTAAATAACAACATTTATAAACTACTAAATAATAATATCTCAAACAAACTCAAATACAAACTCGAATCTCAAGTTGTTACAATTCAAGTTCTAAAACATAAAAACTAAACCAAGTCTACTAGCTAGTCTCCCGATCACTCCTGAGTGTCGGGGCCAAAGGTAGCTAAGCCGTCTCCTGCTCCAAGGCAAGTGGGGCAAATGTCCTCAGGGCAAGCATCTGTAATATTTTCAACAGGTCCAGTCAGGACAGGAACGAGCACAATCTCATCTAGAAAACCCAAGTAAATGACAGAGAACTATAAAGCAGTTATAGACAGTTGTATTGATGAATATGGCAGTTTGTACGAGTAATGATGTAGAGAGCAGTTAAGGTACAAGGAAAGTAAGGTAACTAAACAAGAAGAGAAACATAGCAAAGAAGACTGTAAAATAAGATCTAGCTGAACTAGAGTAACATAATGAGTTCAGATGGTACAATATAAGTCGAGTGTAATCCCAATGTGAGTCTAATATAAGATGAGTCGAATGTGATTCTAATCATTGTTCTAATAAGGTGAATCGAATAAGGTGATACGAATAGTAATTCACATGATGTTCTAATAACGATTCGAATAAATTCTCCAAGTGTGTTTTAAAATACTTAGATAGACATGTAAACGGCTAAAGGTAAATACGGCATATCACACACCTGGCCGGATGTGGAATGGCTATCGTTCGAATATTATTCACAGGGGGTGGTTCGAATAGTGGGAATGTTCACATGTCTAATCAAGTATTTCCCCGCCCATCTAATACAAATGAATCCAAAATCCGACACATCAATCGAATACAAGTCCAACTAGCATATGAAGATACGAATAGGTGGTTCGAATAGTGATTCGTATGGTGATTCGAATAATAGAGGTAAGACGAGTAAGTATGTGTGTCGTATACATGGATTCAGAAATAACAGTACGTGTTTGTAACAGAGAATCACATACAGCTAACTAGAATTGAAGTACAGTAATTGACAAATAAATGAGAGAACTATCAGAGAATGTACTCGCCTGATACTCTGAAAAGAGTAGTATAATATCAGATGTCTGCACCAGAGTCACAATATCCTAAATAGAGCAGTACATGTTATAATATGTTTAAAATAAGACAATGATGTTTATGATGCAATCTACATGATTTCTAGGCCAATCTAGGTCAAAGTCAACTCTAAGTCAACCCTGGTCAACTGTCTTAGGTCAAACTAGATCCAAGTCAAACTTGGTCAACACTACAGTCAAACTAAGTCAAATTAAGTCATATTAGGTCACAAGAAGTTAAATTAAGTCATACAAGGTCAAACTAGTCAAGGTTAGTCTAATCTAGGTTAAAGTTAGACTAACTAAGGTTTTGGTAAAACATAGACTAGTCAACAAGGTAATTAGGTCAACTCTAGTCATACTAGTCTAAGGTTAATCAACACAAGTCTATGAGTCACTCTAGGCTCTTCTAGTCTAAATAGGTCAACTTATAAGGTTTTGGTCAACTGAGTCAAATGATCAACTTGGCTAACTTTTAGGGTTTTGCCTATGCTAGCCTAAATGGTGTGGGGTCTCTTAGTATCAATCCAAACAACCAAAAGTGAAATCTATAGTCTAATAGATATACATAAACTACCTATCTCAATATATGAATATAACACATCTTCAATATAACCATCCTTATTTGTAAACATGTATCTATATGCAACTTATTTTTATATATATACTTAGAACATTATATATGTCCCATGATTATGTAAACCTAGCCCTCAATAACTTCTAAGTTCAGTCTACAACTGAACATTACCCCCATGATAGTTGAATGTAGGATACACCAACTCCCTTAACTTAGCCAAAATGGCCTAATGGCCAAAACCCTTTACCTATCTACTAGTATACCTAAGTCTATGATACAACCTATACACTGACACCCCAAACTGAACCTTGATACCCACAAATCATTGGCAAAAATGGCCATACTAAATTCACTGTTCAGTGAACTAAACCCCCACAAATTTGGATATTTTACCCTCTTCACTGTTGTGCTTGTCTGCAGGCAGGGTATTCCTGCTGCTACTGCTGCACTGGCATATCAGGCCAGTCCCAAGCTTAAACTGCAGGGCAGCACTGCTGCAGGCCACTCTTCCCCTCTTCTCTAACTCTCCTCTACTCTCTACACATCTATCCATATACACAAAAACTGAAACTAAGATTCAAATATAAACTGAATTCAGATTTCATACCTATCACCAAACTAATTTCAGATTAATGTATCAAGATATAGTTAACTCCTCAACCAATATCTAAATTCTAGAGTTCACAACTTAAACCATACCTAGACATCAACCAACTAGCTATCTATGCCTATCAATCCATCTAAAACTTGATTTAAACAAATCCCGATTTTCTGAACCCAAACAATACTCAAATCTCGAGATCTCATGAATGATCGACATCAACTCAGTTACTGGAACTTGAGGACAACCTAATCATCCCAAGAAGATCACCTCTAAACTATAACCCCAATCAAAACCTGAAATTTAACCACTACCAACCCTTAATTCTGAAATCTGGAAACTAACCAAGTACCACATGGATTTCGAAAACATTAACCATAAACAAAACTCTATCACCATTGATCTTTATCAAATGCACACACATTACAGACATTCTAACATATATATATATTCTATCATTTAAAACCAAAAGAACTCAGCTAAAAATCCTAAAATGTCCATTGCACTCAGAGTATCAGAGATTCACATGTAAACATATGAATTCGACACCAAAATTAAAAAGGAAACTTAAAACCAACAGGAAGAACTAAGTGTACAGGAGGTTGGGACAACCCCATATGTCCAAGTGGTTCCTACCGTATCCAAAAATAGGACACAAGTGTCACAAATTCGAAGAACAGATGTATCAGAAACTGTGAACAGAATAGGCCTCGTGCGGTGGTGTCGACCAACCTAGGGGCTCGGGTGTCCAACCTCGAGCCTCGTGCTCACGTCTAGAGTTTGGTTAGGAGTAGGGCTACGTGTTAACGTGTCTGTATTGTGTCCACGTGGTGCACAAGGTCGTGTCCAAACCCGTATCAGAGCCTAGTGTGTGCGTGTGTGCTGTGCTCGTGCAGTCCAGTGTGAGGGAGTTTTCTCTCGAACCACTCAACGATACCTCCCCAAATTTCATAGGCCTCCTAGCAGACATTGCCCCTAGGTTCTCCTCAAAAATCTCGTGTCCTCGTGTCATGTCCTGGCTTCTACAGTGCTCGAGCAGCAGGGGAGAACACAAGCACGATGCAGTGTCTCGTGCAAGCGTGTCACAGTCTCGTGTGCGTGACACACGACACGTGACACGTCGTGATCGTGTCTAGGGGTAGAGGGGGACTAGGGCTAGGTGTCTAGGTGTCTGCACGACCCTCAAGTCGTGTCGTGTACTGGTTTTATAGCCGTGTCAGAGACTAAAAAGCAGTGCACAGGTACAGTGTGCAGCGTGTTCGTGTCCAATTTGGACACGGACACGGGCCTAAATCGTGCTCAGTCCATAGGATTTGTGATCTACACTTAAAACCCTATTTTTTCATTCAATTAGTTTTTGAAAATAACACCTTTTAATTCTCACAAGTATTTCATCAAACACCTAGGAGACACTATGACTGTCCGATAAGGACACCAAACGGACACAAATTCCACCCAAATTTTGGGGACACCTAGGGGACTCCTAGATCTAGCCCTACAGGCAAAGAAAACTAAAATTTAAATCAATTTAGAGGGTTTTACCTATATGTGCAAAAAGCTTGGAAAAGCTTCAAATGGGGGATTCTTCCTCTTGATGCCAAAAGCTCCAAATTGTCCCAAAGCTGGGATTAAATTCCACATTCAGAAAATAGGAGGAAATTAGGTTCTAATGCAAGAAACTAGGATTAAAAAGGAATTAAAATGGATTTATGGGAATTTTTGGAAGAGGGACAAATACCTTTCTTTTTCCAATGTTGAAATGAATAAAGAAAGAGGCAAGCCCTAGAGAATAAGTGTTTATATAGGATGGGGATCCCTATGGCTGGTCATTTAGGATTTGGTTAGGGTTAGAGCTTCTAGTTATGGGCCATGGGCCAAGTCATGATCAAATAAATCATTAAGCCATAAGTCATTTCATGAAACCATAAACCATGACTTAAATTCACTAAACCAAATCCCCTCATTCTAGAATTAGTTTCTAATGACTAAAAGTAGGTTAACCTAAGTTAGACTAGGGTCACCATGGCTAGGGTTAGCTCCTAGGCTAGTTCACTAGGTCTCAACAAGTCAAGTCAACCTAGAATTCACCAATTCAATAAATCATCAAATAAATCAAATAAGTCAAAATGACCAAAATACCCCTAGGCTAAAAATGATAATTAAATCATCCTAATGATATGGTTAGGCTCTAGGTCATGCACTCCCTACGGTTTCACTAGCTGCACACCAAAATCATAAGTCATGACTTAAAATAGTTTTTAAATAGTTTAAAAATAATTAAAAATCACCAAAAATCATAATGTGAAATAAATATCCATAAATAATAATTATAATTACAAAATTTCAAAAATATTCTTATCTGGAAAACTGGGTGTTACACTATGCAACACTCCTGTCCAAGTCGACGGGCCTTGAGAACGTGGGACTACTTAACTTGACAACCGCAGAATGAGCGGAACAACACTTGGAATGACTTAGGTCGACCGGCATAACTTTGCCTAACTTACTAAAGCCTACAATTTAACCCGAGGGACGATCAAAGGCTATGCCAAGCCTTGCGCAGTGGAAGCGTGCATGCTTTATCAAGCATTTACGCGGGCGTCGCCTATGACTTAGGCTAACTCTTAGCTTTTGCACCGAAGACCAACTTTCCTTCTCCCAAGCCACAGGACGAAGGACCAAGTGTCATTTTCAAAGTACACCGTGCACCAACTCTAAGCCGACCGTTGGATATTTTTCCATGTTCTAACTCATTTTGACCCGTCGGAATTATTCCCTTAGCTATGTGGATTCGTCTCTTTTATTATCAAGCCTATTGTGCAAGTTGAAAACACACGATTTATTATGTGAAGGCTAAGATGAGGCAAGTTCACCGAAACTACCCTACCTGTCACGATCCGTACCCTAGAGTTAGGGCACGAGAACGTAACAACGCCCAGCCTACGCCGCAGTGTCGACGGTAGAACGCTGTCCTAGGTCTCAATGCATCTAACAGTATAAGACTAAACAGTTTATACTTCCCGAATGGGGGTGACATAGCAGATACAGACTCAATCACATCTAAGGTAGAGCATGATGAGGATATATAAAACATGAAATCCAAAAGAGATACAGGAGATAGAAGTCTAAGTGTCTAAGATACATAAACCCATAAATACAACTCAAAGCTCAATACAATAATCCATAGAATAAATACAACTCAATACAACTGAAATAAACTATACAACCTCTACTGTGTCTCCTCTAGGCTAGCAGGCAACCTCCAGGCTATCTGTAAAATTTATCAGCAGGTCCAGTCAGGACAGGAACGAGTACAACTCATCAAGAAATTTTAATTAAATGACAGAGAACTATAAAGCAGTTATAGACAGTTTTATTGATGAATATGGCAGTTTATATACAGGTGATGGTATGGAGAACAGATAAGATACAAGAAAAGTAAGTAACTAAAACAAGAGAAGAATGATGGCAATAAAGACTGTAAAATAAATCTAGCTGAACTAAAGTAACATAATAAGTCCAGAATGTAAATGTAAACAAGTGCAAAACCCAAGTAAATCCAGACAACATGAATCTGATACCAGGTGGTTCCAGTACAAGATGAGTCCGGTATAAGGTGAGTCCAGTTGGTGATCAAAGGTTCCAGGGTGAGTCCAGCCTATACTCTAACAGTGTGTTTTAAAAATATCGGGATTGACATGTGAATGGCTATAGGTAATACGGCACACCGCACACTCGGCCAAGTGTGGGATGGCTATCGTTCCAGTATAATTCCAAGGGAGTGGTTCCAGTATTTGGGTATGTTCACATGCCTATTCCAATATTTCCCCGCCCATAAGTACAAGTGAATCCAGAAAACGATACGAGAATCGAGATGAGTCCAACCAAACATAATGATACCAGCAAAAGATTCCAGTAATTACAGTAGGTGGTTCCAGTAGTGATTCCAGTAGGTGATGCCAGTAGTGGTTCCAGAAGGTGATGCCAGTAGTGGTTCCAGAAATAGAGGCCAGACAAATAGTATGTGTGTCGCATATATGAATCCAGAAATATCCATACGTGTTGTAAGAATCACATAAAACTATCTAGAACTGAAGTACAGTAATTGACAAGTAAATGAAAGAACTATCAGAGAATGTACTCGCCTGATGTCTGAATGTCCAAAGTAAATATACTGTCCGATGAGAGGTGTCTGGCTCCTAATTAGAACAGTACAAGTCACAACATGTCCAGAAGGGTAATATAAAGCACTACAATGCATTCTACATGAATCTAGGTCAAACTAGGCCAAAGTCAACCCTTGGTCAACTCTGGTCAACTGCACTAGTCAAACTAGGTCATGTCCTAACCCAGCAAGTCTTACTAGGCCTAACCAAGACTATCCTAGCAAGCACACATCAATACAAGGCTATACAAGCCAACATACACCCAACTCTATATAGCATGCAATTATTCAATACTCAACTAGGCAAGAATTCACATTGGATATACACTAGGTAATCTATTACTTTAGGCTATATGTCTACACATATATACACATGCATATATTGGTATTAACATTAGGTCTATAATCATGGTATTTCAAATGGTTATATAAACTTATATATTACAACACAATATGCTAACATATATATAATATACATACATAGCTAAGTTAACTATATTCATAAATATTTATTTAAGAGGCTATGTGTGTGTATGTGAACATGGTAAAGGGGCAAGTGAGGGTTAAATGGGCATACATAGTGTATACATATGAAAGAGTGTCAAAGTGTAAGTGAACAATGTGTCAAGTGTGATAGTGTCAACATAGTGTAAGGGGGTACATGAGGTAATATAGGATTTATGTTAACATAGAACATTACATCTCATTAACTTATATATTGCATACATTACATCTATTATTACATTACATTACATTCATGCTTGCATTCATTCATCATTCATTTATTCTCTTGCACTACTATATGCACCATACATTACATACTATGGAACCTACATATTCAAGCCATACTTATACATGCTTACATTAGATAGGATACTTACACCTCATACATCATTTATTTAAACATTTACTCATGCTTGCATTCTCTATTTAATTATATAATGTATATACATTAACATGGGTTAAAATCAAATAGAACATTATATTACACACAAGGGTGCATAAAATGCATATGTCGAATAGTAACTCCTACTAATAATCAATACTGTACCATGTTTGCAAAAACAAAAGTATGAAACTTTATTGATACAAACTGTAATAAAGATTACAAGAATTCTGGGAAAATTATAACTATAGGAATCCAATCTTGATGACGATTGCTTTATCCCTTGGACGATGTGAACTTTTGAAGACGAAGCCTCTGAAGTTGAAAACAACTCTGGAAACTGAAGGCAAAAGCCTCGGAAGTTGAAGGCAAAAGCCTCGGAAGAATGCAGCAGCACTTGGGCAAGAACTCCTGAACTCTCTGATTTCTGATCTCTGATCTTGATCCCCCTTGAAATGAAGACTTGAAACTCTATTTATAGAGTTCTGGAAATAACTAACTTTCAGTTATTCTGGACTGCGCAAGATGATTTGCGCAGCAACTGATTTACGCAATACTGGACTGCGCAGGCAGTTATTGGATCGTGGGCCAACTATCTGGGACACATGGCATCATTTGATTGAAATACGCATGATCATGCATAGACAGTTGCCACGTAATGAGCAATTGATGGCATGAATGCCATATATAATTTGTCAGTTATGTTGATAGAATACACACAGTAAACTGTGCAGACTTTGGTTTACGCAGACTCAGACTGCGCATGAATGGTTTACGCAGACTCAGACTGCGCAAGAATAGTTTGCGCAACCATAGATTGTGCTGCCATCTGTCAGCCGTCCTCGAGCACTGTGCGGCACCATAAGTGAACAGTCTCCTCGTTATTCGTGCTGTCAGCTGTCAGAAAGATTTAATTTGATTCAAGTAATCATGACTTTTGCCACGTCAGCCTGTGCAATTGAGAACGTGCGTAAACCAACCTGCGCAATGTGATGTCTGCGCAATCTGCTGTCTGTGCAACTTATCAAAATGATAGATATCTTGAGATCTTGACTTTATTGATTGATGCAACTTGATTTTTTAGGACCTACAAGACCCCCTTCAAAGTTTTCGAAAGTTGATTGTATTCAAAATTTCGAAATACTTTGAATTTTTGAATGTTGAATCACTTTGCGCAAGATGATGAGTTGTCTGCGCAAAACGAATAGACCACAATTTTAGACGCAATCCGAGGCATCCGTTTCGTATTTCGAAAGCTATAAATACCTATCTCTTCGTTTTCATTTCTTTAATTTGCAATCTTTCGAGCTCTTGAGAAGAAAATCTTCCAACCCTTACTGTCTTCCTCCTCCGTCGACTGTCATGGCACCACGACGATCTTCCCATGCTACCGCCGCCGCGAAGGGAAAAGCTCCGGCCGAGTCTTCTGACAGAGTTGCACGGCGAGCATCCCGACACGAATCCGCGCACCCCGCTCTGAGAGGTTGTTAAACCGATCGAAAACCCCATTTTTAGGATGATTCGACTTCCTTTGATCCTCGAAACTCATCTCTTTTTAGAGATGAGTTCATATTGCGCCACCCTTTTTAGGGTTTTGGTTGCATCAATCTGTCAGTCTTCATTTTTATGAAGGCTGCCTTCCTGCGCAACTTGTTGAATTGTGCTGACAGAAAGTCAGCGCAGTCGATTTCTTTGCGCAGGATGTCAGCGCAAACTATTACTTTGCGCATCCTTCTGGGATGCGCAACCTAATGTTGCACAAATCATGTCAGCGCAATCTGAGGTTGCGCACTCTAATGTTTTATGTTTTAAAACCGAGATTTTGGCTTGTACTAATCTTTAGCTGTTTGTTGATGCAGTTGAGGTCAATGAAGACCCAGATTATGAACATTTTGTGGGAACCCTCTCAGAATCTGAGTATAAAGAAGATCTATCTCATGTTCACTATCCTCAGTACGATCTGCCGGCTTCCCGTCAGGCTATACTGATTTCTCAGGATAATGAAACTTTAATGTGTCTGATAAATGGACAGCCTCTAGAATCAGCTGATGCTGTAATTCATAAGAAACCATTGTTCCTATTCGGTGATGCCTTTGAGAGAGCCTCTCAGCCTAGGCCGAGAATGGAGGATAGAGTAGTTCACCAGAGAGATAGATCTTTCTTCATACCCGACATTGCTCGCTGCCTCCCCTTGTCACGGTACACTCATGCAAGCTACCCAAGGAAGATGGAGTGGAATATCACTCTGTTTCAGGATGCCCGTGCAGGAAAAATCTTTGTAAAGAAGGGGCCAAAACATAAGGATATGTTTTATAGCTCTTCTGACAGATATAGCGTCCTTTTGAGAGGCTTGAGACCTGGCTGCATTCCTCCAGAGAACTCCTCCATGCTGATGCCTGTTAGGATACCAATATTTGCAAATGAATTTGCGAAGGTTGAAGGAAAATATCCTGAACAAGATATTAGACTGACTGGATTAGTGAATCCAGACTATAAGCGATGGAGTTACATTGCGAATTGGATTCTGACAAAATTCCAAAACAGACTCCAGCAGATCAACCTGTATGAAGCAGTGCATGCCACTGTATACGGATTTGCTCCCAATCCTCATATGTTCTTAGCCTTAGCTGAGAGATACAATTACAGGATGGGAACCTTCATGACCCCAGGTGGAGAGATGGGCTTTGCACTCCACGAGATGAAGTATATCTCGTATTTGCCCATGGCGGATGCTCCGCATGAGGAGTATGTACCGACAAATGATGAGTTGAACAAGCTCAGAAAAGAGAATGCAGAGATGGTGACAGTGTTCGAAGAACTATTATGCCATTACAAAATCTGTTCTCTATTTTACAAGAGTGCTACCGCCAACACTTGTTACTCTTCAAAGTGGCTACCATATCTGTTTCTCAATCATATAGAAGAGAAGAAGACCAAAGAGAATGATAAATGCTACCCAACCTTCTTCAAACCTTTGAGCAACGCAGAGGTTATAAAGTTAATAGAACAGAGTGGTCACTTTGATAAAGAAGTAAAAGATGATCATGAGTATCCTCCTTTGAAGAGAGGAGACAATTTGGAAAGTTACTTGAGAATGGGCTATAGACCCATGTCAGAAGAAGCATAATTGGCGGGATTCTTAACATACTGGCTTCGAAGGTTCGTGGTTCCCGGATCCAGTGCCGTGGATCGTTTTCACCGTGGCGTCCTATTTGCAGCTGTTAAGTTAGTCTTCGGCTACAAAATGGACTTGCTATCAGCAATGACCTGTAAGCTAAACGCTAGTCTTCGTTTATACGTCGACTTGATGTTGAAGGCGAAGGGAGAGAAAGAATTCCCTCGCTTGGAATTGCCATACACATATTTGTTTGGATGGTTACTTCTTCACTATCCAACCTTAATGGATCCTGGCATGGGACAAGTTGATGGGAGTTTTCTTCGCAGATATTCTCATGGGCAATGGAAATACACTTCTTTAACTGAGTGTAGATTTATGTTGAATCTGAATAGAGGATGGAACTTCTGCTGTGCTCCTTTCCCTGCTGGGTATGATCAGATGCCCACAAATATGGTAGATTCGAAAATGCAACCTCTGACTCGTGCCGCCTTTGAATGGTTGAAGATGATTCGACCATCTCATCTGGTCTACCGGTTCGAAGAAGAGTGCTATTTAGAGCCATATCTTCCTAGCCGATTTGCTCGGCAGTTTGGGTATGATCAGTTCCATGTAGGGAACGCAATTACCTGCCTCCAAGGCAAAGGTTATTTGATAGACGGAGCTAGAGCTTGGGCTTATTACAATGCCCGTGATACAAAAGCCACCTTTTCCATGCCAGCAAGGAATACTCCTCAGGGTCCCCGGATGCTTTTCACATACTCCGTATTTTACACATCCGCGAATACTTTTGTCGAGAATTTTAATCTCGCAGATAGTTTCGCTACTGCAACAAGATTGAGGAGAGGAAGAATTGCTCCATTGATCCCTGCGAATGAAGAGGTGCACAAATCGGCGGATGTACCTCTAGAAACTACGAGGGATATTGTGTTCCTTCAAGAGGTGAATGCACCACTACGTGTTTCTCTGAAAGTGGGTAGATCTCCCGCAAAGAAAAGACGAAGAGAGGAGCTTCCTGCTCCAGCAGCGAAGAAGAAATTGATTCTAGACCTTTCTTCCGAAAAAGTCACTACAAGATCTCAATCTCGGCAATTGGCCGAAACAATCAAGAGGCTGCCACCACACTAACTTCTGTACAGAAACAGGCAAGGCCGGTAAATGTAGAAAGTCCTGTCAGACCTTTACATAGAAAGAAGAGGGTAGTCACCAGAAGACATTTAGAAGAATCTTCTTCCAGACAACTCTTGACTTCAATAGATGCTGCAGCAGGAATTCTAATGGCATCTCCCACTCCTATTTCTGAATCTGGGAGCAAAACTCTTGAAGAGAATGAACAGAGGGGGATCTTATTCCAAGAACTGAGGTTGAAAAGCGTGGAGAAAACATCTTAGAGGGAGAACAAAATGTTGTACGACCTCATCCACTTGTCGCGGAGACTACTCAACCTCCTCTTACTCCCAGGACTCTTCGTGAAGAAGAAGACCGTGAAATGATTGCAGCTCTGGAGGATTGCAGTTATAGCCTGCAAGACGATCAAACTGCCACTAACAGTGGGAATGCAGCAGCAGCAGAAGAAGAAGACGAAGAGAGTTCTTCGACTGAAAATGTTGATGAGTATATACAAGATCCTGAAAAGGATAACGAAGAACATATATCTCTTGATACTGCCGATGATATTTCAAATCCTAAAAAGGATATTGAAGTAGAGGCATCTGTAGAAAATGTTGCTGCAAATCTTGTTGAAAATATTGAGATAGAAATATCTCCTGAAGAAGCAGCCGATGAAGGCGTACTGAAAGAAAATCCCGCCACCGACCCTCAAGGTATAAGAACGAGATCTAGCAATCTTCTCTCTTTTAAAATGAACTGATAACTAATATCTTCATTTTGTAATTCCTGCAGATTTGAAATTCTGCCAACACCTCCAACGGACCTGGCTATGGTGCCTATGCCAACGGTGGTTGTTAGTAGTAGTCATCACTTATCTTATGGTTCTGAGGCGGGCAACAGCCAGGCTGTCGTAGCTGAGGCTACTTCTGTTCAAAGAGAGTCCATTCCAGCAAGGGATGCACTTGTTGTTAGACCAAACCAAGGTAAGATTTGTTCTTATTTGATCTTCTTGTTCATCAGCAAACAATTAGTAAAATAACAATTTTACTATTGCAGAGGATCAAACAGGAGGAGCGACCAGTTCTACTCTGGCTCCTTTATTTAAAGAACCTGTTGTCCAACCACAAAGAATCGAGCAACCTGCTACACCATCCTCAACAGTAATAGCAGCGACTCCTGGAACTTTGGCCATTAATCACAAGTTGTCCAATCTTTTACCAGATGCTTCTTCGAGTCACTGGGATCTCTTGTCCATAAAATGATAGAGAAAGAAGGGGCTGACTTCATTATGGTTAGGAAGCCAACTTCTTTCTTAATAAGAACCATAAGAGACCAAGGAGACGAAGCTCAGGCTACTCTCCTTGAACACATTTTGAACGAGTTAGAAGTCTCCATCAAGAAGTATAAGGAACTCAAGAAGAAGGATATAGATTCTTTAGTACAGGCTGAATTTGAGCGATTGGCTCAAGCTGCTGATATGGAAAGGTTAATCCTTCAAAATCTGTTAGAGGCTCATTCTGCAAAATCAGCTGAATACAATTCTAAGATAGAATCAGTTACTTTAATGGCTGAAAGCAAAGGACGACAACTTGCTGAGCTGAAAGCAGAAATTATTCGCCTCCAACAAGAGTTTGAAGAAGAAACTGTTAATCACCAACTGGTGATTGAACAATTCAATGCTTTAATTAAAGAGAGAAATGAGTATGAGACAACTCATGGTACAGAAATCACCCGCAGGACAGTGGACATGCCTATTTTTGATGAAGAAAGCGGGATGGAGGAAGCAAGAAAGATAGTAGCATCAACACACGAAGAAGAGCTGCAGACACTGAAGCAGCAAATTGACAATCTGATTGTCCCTCCTTCTTGATTTTGTATTTTGTGTTTTGTTGCTGTAGCTGCTTTTTTTTTGTAATATCTCATATTTTGATATAAAAGACATTTTGTTGTGGCTCCATTATTTATTGCATATCTTATTCAGATATAAATAATAGATAGACATGATATATTTATTATCTCAATTTTGACAACTTAATCGAAAACGACAAGTTGCTGATGTGAATAATGAACGATGATGAATCGTCAATGTGTGTGAAATGAATAAACGGGAAAAACCGTAAAGTGATGATGAACGAACGGGTGAACCGTCAAATGATGATGAACGAACGGGTCAACCGTCAAATGATGATGAACGAACGGGTCAACCGTCAAATGATGATGAACGAACGGGTGAACCGTCAAATGATGATGAACGAACGGGTGAACCGTCAAATGATAATAAACGAACGGGTGAACCGTCAAATGATGATGAACGAACGGATGAACCGTCAAATGATGATGAACGAACGGGTGAACCGTCAAATGATGATGAACGAACGGGTCAACCGTCAAAATAAAAATGAACGGATGAACCATCGGGTATTTAATGAACGGACTAATCGTCGGATGAATGTGATAACTGAACGGATGAACCATCGGTTATTAATGAACGGACGAACCGTCGGATGAATGTGATAACTGAACGGATGAACCGTCGGATATTAATGAACGGACGAACCGTCGGATGAATGTGATAACTGAACGGATGAACCATCGGATATTAATGAACGGACGAACCGTCGGATGAATGTGTCGCTTCGTTAGTTGAGGAACTTCTGCCTATAAATATAGCAAAAATATGACAGGAACGAACACTTCTACTCTTCAACATAAAAATGTCTTTCGGAGAAGCATCTAAGAAGGCTGAAACTGCCTCGAAGGTTCCAAAAAGTACTGAAGAACGCCCTGCCGATCCAGTTCAGCCGACAGAGGCAGAAGCAGACGAAGGTTCGTCTGTACCCCAGCCACCGCGGGACATTCTGGACTTCCTGCTCGAACCAGGAAAGACTAAAGAAGAAGAAGCCATGAGGATGGCCGCCTGCAAGTTTCTTGTGGGATCCAGTAAGGAGGTTCTCGGCTCTTTTGCTGACCGCATTTTTGAGAAAGACGGCAGTGGCCCTCGTCCCAATGTAGAAAAAGATGATAGTGACTTTTAATATTATGTATTATCATATGATGAAATAAAATTTTGAATTTTATTTATGAACTTGATTCTGTCTGATGATTTACAAGCATTTTACATTTATACATAATACTTCTTTAAGAATTTGCCATTGATAGGCATCATAGCAACTCGACCATCAAGCTCCGAAAGTTGATAAGCTCCATTTGAGAAGACTTTCTTTACAACATAAGGACCTTCCCACTTCGCATCGAATTTCCCTTTGCTCATATGAGTCATAGTCATAGGACGTCTGACCGTTAGAACAAGTTCTCCTTGCTGAAATATTCTGATTTTAACTTTGCGGTTGAAAGTCTTTGAGATGCGGGCTTGGTATAACTCAATGTGCTGTTGAGCCATTAATCGCTTCTCATCAAGTGCTTCCAATTCTTGAAGTCGAAGAAGGTCGTTATTCTCTGTAGTGAGCTCATTGGCAATGGCAATCCTTAAAGAAGGAATTTGCAGCTCTAAAGGAAGGACAGCTTCACAACCATACACCAAAGAGAAATGTGTAAAGCCTGTGGGATTGCGGACCGTAGTTCGGTAAGCCCAAAGACATTCACCAAGTTTCTCGCTCCAATTCCGTTTGTTAGTGGATACAAACTTCTTAAGGAGTTTAATGATGGTTTTGTTAAAGGCTTCAGCTAAACCATTAGCAGCAGGATTGTATGCTGTCGAGGCGACGTTGTCAATCCGGTGATCATCGCAGAATCTGGTGAACTTCTGGCTAATGAATTGAGATCCATTGTCATGGATGATTCTTCGAGGTACACCAAATCTATAGATGACGTGGTGTTTAACGAAGTTGATGACACTGCTAGTCTTGACTTCAGCCAGAGGTATAGCTTCAGCCCACTTGGAGAAGTAGTCGGTTATTGCTAATATGAACCGATGTCCTCTAGAAGAAGGAGGATTGATAGGACCTATGACATCCATACCCCAAGCTTCGAAAGGCCAGGAAGCAGCAGTCGGGTGTAAAAATTCCGATGGTTGATGAATGAAGTCTACATGGATTTGACAAGCACGACATTTTCTTGCATATTCAATTGCATCTGATACCATAGAGGGCCAGTAGTAACTCATACGTCTAATACGATCCTGTAATTTAGGACCAGGTTGATGTGATCCACAAACACTATCGTGAGCTTCACGCAACACTTGTTTGGCTTCATCACCAGCGAGACAACGTAGGAGAAGACCGTCATAAGTTCGTCGATAGAGAGTTTTAGTAGTTTGATTGTAGTAGAATCGGAGAGATCGTTGACGAACACTCGTAGCCTCCTTAGGATCTTCAGGGAGTATGTCATGAACTACAAAATTGATAAAAAGGAGTTCTCCAGTCGTCATCGATAACATTGACTTCAACGAGATTACTGAATTCAATATTACGATTGTTTTCAATACAGAATAGCTCTCGATTGGAAATAACCACCACCTGCTGTCTTTTGATAGGGATGGCTAAGACAGCTGCAAGATTGGCTAAAGCATCTGCTTCGGTATTGCAAGCTCGCCGAACATAATCAATGAAGAAAGCTTTGAATGATATAGCTATATTGATTGCTGCTTCATGATAAGGCACCAGGTCTTGATGACGGACTTCATAAGTTCCTCTAACCTGATTAACAACCAACTTAGAATCACCGTAGACTTCGAGATATTCAACATTCAGTTGTTTAGCTAGCTGAAGGCCGATGAGTAGAGCATTGTACTCCGCCACATTGTTGGAGCAAGGTTCATCTAAAGAGTAGGCTCTTTGGATAGTTGATCCATCTGGAGAAACGAGGACTACTCCAACACCTGCCACAATAGTACCATTAGGTCCAATTCTTGATGCACCATCAAAGAATAAACGCCAAGTCAAAAATTCTTCGAAGATCATGTTGACTTCCAATATCTCATCTGGAATTTCGTCATAAAGTTTAGATGTCTCAGGCACAGGATGAGCTGCTAAGAAGTCCGCCAGCGCTTGACCTTTGACAGACTTTTGTGGAACATATACCATATCATATTGAGCTAGCAGGATTGCCCATGTAGCCAACCGAGAATTAAGTGTGCTAGGCTTCTTCATGAGTACCCGAAGAGGATTAACTCGAGATATGACATGAATAGTTTGGCCAATGATGTAATGCCTCGTCTTTTGCACAGCAAACATGAGAGCCAAGCATTCTTTCTCGACCGGACTATAACGGTGTTCAGCACCAATCATAGTTCGGCTAAGATAATAGATAGCCTGTTCATGACCTTCTTTGTTCTTTTGGGCAAGTAAAGCACCCAATGAATGATCCATAGCACGGACATACATCAAGAATGGAATGCCAGAAATAGGTGGCACCAAGACTGGTGGGTTCATAAGATATTGTTTGATGTCGTCGAATGCTCGTTGACACTCTTCAGTCCAAACAAAAGATACACCTTTCTTCATTAATTGAGTGAATGGTCTACAGCGTCCAGACAAGTTTGAAATAAATTGCCTGATGTATGCAAGTCGGCCTTGGAATCCTCGTAGCTCTTTTAGGTTGCGTGGAGGATGCATCTCCTGGATGGCTTTGATCTTCTCGGGATCTACGTGTATACCCTTAGAGGTAATAACGAAGCCGAGAAATTTACCACTAGAGACAACCAAGAATGACTTGGTGGGATTCATCTTGAGCTGATGTTGGCGCATGAGATTGAAGATTGTTCTCAAATCTTGGATATGATCTTCTTTTAGACGACTTTTAACAGCTATATCATCAACATAGCATTCAACTATTTTACGAAGATGTTATCTAAAATAGTACTCATAGCTCGTTGGTAAGTTGCACCAGCGTTCTTGAGACCAAATGGCATCACTGTGTAGCAATAGACTCCCCGAGGAGTACGGAAAGATGTGTGCTTTTCATCTTCGGGATGCATTTTGATCTGATTGTATCCAGAGAATCCATCCATAAAAGATATTCGTTCGAACCCACAAGTATTGTCAATCATGACGTCTGTGATAGGAAAAGAAAATTCATCTTTTGGACATGCTTCATTAAGATCCCGGAAGTCGATGCAAATCCAAACTTTGCCAGTTTTCTTTAAGACTGGAACAACATTGGCTACCCAATCAGGATGTTGTTCTTCTCGAATAAAGCCGCAAGCAATAAGCTTCTTGACTTCATCATCAATTGCATCCATCATTTCAGGCTTAAATCGCCTTTGTTGTTGTTTAACTGGTTTAGCATTAGGAAGAATGTTCAGCTTATGAGTAGCAATCTTAGGATCTAAACCTGGCATGTCTTCATAACTCCAGGCAAAGACGTCGATGTATTCTTTAATAAGAAGAATCAACTCTTGTTTGTCTGCTTCTGGAAGATTTTTACTGATGAAGATTGGACGAGGCGACTCGCTTTCTCCTACATCAATTTGAACTAATTAATCTTCAGTAGGAGGTTCACGTTGTTCAAAGCGAAGTACCCATTGGTTATCCATATGTTGAGCCCAAGGATCTGTTTCAGGACTTTCTTCAACGTCTTCATCATAGCCTTCTGGTAGTTCAGCGGAGACCATGTTAGATGATACGATCAGCCTGTGAACTTCACCAATGCTAGTATCAGAATCCCAAGATCTAGAATCAGATGAATTAGAGCGTTCTTCACTGTCTGAGTCAGAGGCTGCTGGGGATAACAGTGGAGGAGAAGTATATCCGAGACCTTTCCTAGTCCTGCTGTAATATATTTGTGATTTTCCTTCCGGAACAGTCGTGCGGATAGGAGTTCGTCTACCTTTACCGTAATTGAGGCCACTTTTGAAGTCATAGCCCATTTTCTGGATGATGTCTTTTGATTGTTGACTATAACGATGGAACTGGAGACGTCCCGTATCGTTAAGTTTGCTATTATCCGTATAGCTGAATTGTTTTTCTGGTCCTTTACTAAAAAGTACTGGACTTTCACTTTTCTTTAGAGAAGGGTGAATACGGTAAGAATCATCTGGATCTTCAAGTGAGACTTCTGTCTGAAGAGATTGTACAACTCCCATTGTAATTGATTAGAAACTATCTAACATATCCAAATAGCATTTAGTATAATAAATAACATCAGTATACTGAAAAGTAGGTGCTTTTTCATTGATTTGTACATCAGTATTTACAACAGGACCTTTAACCTTAGCAGGCTTGGTCAGATTGATTACAAGAGGGGAAGAAGAAGAACGTGGAGGAGGCTTGTTACGACGGAGGTCGATAACAAGTGGCTCTGAAGAGGTGAGCTCCCTTTTTTTCTTGTTGCGAGTAAGATCAACAACAAGTGGCTCAGAAGGAGTGAGCTGCTTTTTATCCTTATTACGACGTAGGTCGATAACAAGTGGCTCAGATGAGGTGAGCTCCCTTTGATCTTGATCAGCATCAACTGATTTCTTTTGAATTGGCAAGTGAATAGCCAGTGGTTTAGAAGACTGAGGATGTAAAACTCGCCCTTTGACAGGTATGACAAGAGTGTCTTTGGGCATTGTTTCTTGTTCTTCTTCAGTGTCTAAGGCTAACACAATCTTCATGAATTCATCCTTGTACATCCGAGCGTCATTACAGTACGCTTCAACGCCTTTGAAGGGATAAAGATCTACAACCTCCTTATGAACCATTCCTTTATCATCAACATATTTGAAACATTGATGAAGGGTTGATGGAACAATATTGTTCTCATGTAAGAATGGTCTCCCCAATAGAGCATTGTAAGAACAACCAAAATTGTCAATGATGTAGAATGTAACTTTTGTACGAAGATTGCCTATTTGAAATTTTAGGCGAATCTTGCCCAAAGGTTCGCTTCTTCCCTGATTAAATCCAAGGATAGTAGTGATTGTAGTGGAGAGACTATGTACAGGAATTTTCAAAGCATCGAGCATCGTCTTCGGCATGATACTGAGAGCAGACCCTGGATCTATCAGAATACGATCGACTTTCATCGAATCGACATATCCTGTATAGTAAAGAGGACGGTCATGCCTGTTGTCTTCCATCAGCATGTCATCTTGTGTGAAAGTTATGTTTGGAATCAATTCCTGAACACTATTACAAGAGACTGGTTCTGCTTCGGATTTTTTGAGAAAGGTTAGACAAGTTTCTGCTTGCATAAGAGCTTCACTTAGAGTTTCTCGCGTCTCTTTGGAAAGACGCAAGAGTTCAAAGATAGATAACTTTGCTGGTGTATTGGCTAGTTGAGCCAATATATCGAAATTGTAAGGCTTCTCAAGCCCAGTAGGAGATGATTTCTTCAAGGGTTTGTCGAAGAGAACTTGTTGCTTGCCTTTGTCAGCCGTTGTTGGCTTGGGAGGAATTGATACTACAACTGGTGAAGATGTAGAAGGAACCTCTTCAGTAGAAGCAGGTTGTGCCGGAGCAAGTTCAGAAGAAGAAGCAGGATCCTTTTGAACTTCAGAATGATCTTTCAAATAAGTTTTCCCTGATCTGGTGCCTAACAGAATCTCTTCGTCAACTATGGGATCAAAAGATACCATGTTGCAAATTTTGGTTTTGCCTTTAGAACGAGTTTTCTTTTTGGAAGAAGAGGACAACTCAAATTCCGGAGCAAGATCAGGATGGATCCACATAATTTCACCGTTGTCAAGAGACAAGGGAACAAGACTTTCATTTAATGGAAGTGGGAGGTTTTCAATCTCAAGAGTAGCTTTAGGAATTGGAATGACACCGTGCTGTACCATCTGTGGAGGGAAGTTCCCAAATTGGACTGAAACCATGTTGGCAGTGACAGTCTTTTCATCTTGTTGCAAGGTAACAACTCCAGCATTAACAAGCTCTTGGATTTGACCTTTGAGTACATAGCATGCTCTAGTAGGATGTCCAATGAATCGGTGATAGACACAATACTTAGGATGATCGGTCTTACCGACTTCATCAGGTTTCTTTGGATCAGGGAGTTGAATTTTATTGCTTTTGAGTAAACACTCAAAGATGCTTGCAGTATCATTCTCGTCAAAGGAATATTCTACTTTCGGACGAGGTTTCCTTGGTGGAGGTGCAGAAGGGGTTGAAGTGGATGTAGGCGGAGCTACATTGACAGCCAAAGATTCTTTGTTTTTGTTCAAGTTAATGTTCAAAGTATGTTTTGCTTTGTGATTGTTCTGGCGGTTGCCACCACCTGAATTCTGATGCTCATCTCGATCAGGGTTAGACATTTGTACCCCCAATTGTTTGAATTTGTCGGCACTCACTTCAGCAGCTTTGGCATTGACAATAAATGAGAGCCAATCTTGGAATTGGGTGGATCCCGTCCACATACTGATAATAGGCAAAAGATTTGCCTTACAAGTATCAATAGTGACAGCAGCTGGAGTTCCTGGAGGCATTTTTAAAGCTTCACGACGGAACCGTTCGATAAAACTCTCAGCAGTTTCATTATGTTTCTGTTTGATTTTGTTGAGAGCTGACATCGTCATATCATTAAATCCTTCATAGAACCGTTCTAGAAAGATTTGTTTGAGACCTGAAAAGGATGTGATACAACCATCGGGCAAACTTTTGTACCAATCATATGCTACGTCGGCTAAACAACCGACGAATACTCTGGTAAGAAGAGCGTCATTTGGTTGAAGTTGAACAATCATTACCTCAAAATGATTGATAAATTAACTTGGGGAAGTACTGCCATCGAACAAAGAGATCGTTGGAATCTTGTACTTTGGGGGAAATGGGACTTCCTTCCATTCAACTGGATAGGGCTGCTTAATCCCCAATCTTTGCAAGTTGTCTTTCTCTTTAAATGCCTCGAATTGTATTCTTAAGAGTTTGACAGCTTCGTTGGCGTCTTCTAATGACGAAGAAGGAGCGGGTTGAGTTGTAGCAGTAGGAGGAGGAACAGCATTGTAAGTACTACTCCCAGCTCCTGATTGACTTAGTGTAGTTTGAACTTGTACAGGAGGTATTTGAGTAGGTGCTACCCCCAATCCAGCATTAACAGGCACTGATGATGCTATGATTTCTGGACTAATAGTAGGTGCAATTGGTGGTGTAGCATGCTGTGCTACAATGATGGAATGCATACTAGCAACCATTTCAGCCATGGTCTTTAGCTTGTCTTCAAGTACAGCGATTCGCTGTTCTTGATTTGCAGAAGTTGAAGCATCCGGATCATCAGTGACAACATAAGCTGTCACTTCTCTTGGTACAATGGAAGACACTGTCTGTTCAGAGCTTTCGCTATATGCATCATAGTCGGAGAAAGAGTCATCTCCAGAATGAGAAACAGGAAGATAATCTGAAGAATCTTGAGGAAGATTCCTTTGACCGATTATATTTCGGCTTTGAGAACGGGTATGTCGAAATACTCCTTCAGATGATTCTTGGAATAAGTCTAAATACCGTTGGCTTGGTTTACGGAGTCTACCGTGCTTAGAGCATCTTTTACCTCCAGTGTCTCGGGAAGCCATATTAACAGAAGCATATAAGACTTCGTCTTCATCTGACATGGGTTCAGCTTTAGCCAAAGTCAAACGATCGAAGACAGATCGTTTTGTTGTTTGACAACAACATTGAATGATGACTTTGTGATTGCAGTGATGATCAGATGGTTGAACCGGAAGTGTTGAGACATTTTCCCGTTTTTGTCTTAGATGTTCTCGAAGATCAGCCCCAGGATGAGGAAAAGTTCGAGGAATATGTTCTTTAACAACATTCGGAACATGGTTCCGATTCTTCAAATGTTTTATCCCCTGTGTGTACAAGGAAGTGCTCATCTCATTGGCATAGGTATCGGGATTTTTGACCTTGGAGATTTGTTTCTGATGATGTTTGACCTTCGGCATTGGCTGTTTGTGTTTTACCGAAGTGGGTCGGTTGAGATAAGTTTTGAGATCAGCAAATTCACCCCCAGGGGTTTCTGTCTGAGACACTAACAGTTTTCCCTGTCTGGAACGGGAAATTTTAAGAGTTGGAAGGTCTTGGAATTCTGCTACCGGAGTAGGCAGAATACCTCTTTGATTTTTACAAATACTCTTGTTATAAAGGAAAGAAGAATTCTTGTTTGAAAGAGTTCTAGTACCAATTGGTACTAAAGTACATTCAGGTGGATCCTCTTCAGTAAAGACTGAAAAAGATTGAGAAAAGACCAAAGGACCTTTTCCTTTGTTTTGAGATGAAGGGTTAGCTAAAGAGCGTTTTCCTCTGTTGTCTTCCAAGTCATGAGACAAGGAAGTTTGAGAAAAGACCAATGGGCCCTTCCTTTTGTTTTGAAGAGAAAGAGGAATAGCCAAAGGACTACCCTCAATGGATTGTGCAGAGGCAATAGGGTGTTTGAGAAGAGGAGTAGAATCTCTTCTTTTATTATGAGAAGAAGAGAGTTTAGCCAAAGGGCTGTTTCTCTTGGATTGCGCAGGCTTAGTTTGCGCATGGATGGAAGGTGCACTGGTCACTTGTGCAGTAGAAGCTTTGGTAGGAAGTGCATCAGGAGTTCTTGCCTTAGAGTGCTTAGGATGCACTTTGGTTGCTGGAGTATTGGTCTGCGCAGGAAAAGCTACTGCCAATTGCGCAAGAGTCATAGGAGTCTTCTGTTTTGACAAGGCAGCATATGAAGTAGCCTGTGCAACAGTTGCAACAGATTGCGCAGCATTGACTGCAACAGATTGTGCAGCATTGGTTGAGACAGATTGTGCAACAGTTGGCACAGCAGTTTGTGCAGCAGTTGGCACAGCAGTTTGTGCAGCAGTTGGCACAACACCCTTGGTGGCAAAACTGCCAGATTGTGCAGCAGTTTTGGAGACCCAAACTGAGCGCACTTTGCTCTTGGCAGAAGTGGCTGTAGTATGGGGAGTGGTCTTGGAGTTGAGCATCGCCTCGTAGGCTGTCTGGTTGACTTTAACAACCAGCGTCTTCTGCGTCTTCCTGATAGACGCTACGTCACATTGAGTTGCTACTTCCTCGTCGGAGGAGAAAGTTGTCCCCAGCAGAGTCGCCATTTTGTTTGCAAAAACAAAAGTATGAAACTTTATTGATACAAACTGTAATAAAGATTACAAGAATTCTGGGAAATTACAACTATAGGAATCCAATCTTGATGACGATTGCTTTATCCCTTGGACGATGTGAACTTTTGAAGACGAAGCCTCTGAAGTTGAAAACAACTCTGGAAACTGAAGGCAAAAGCCTCGGAAGTTGAAGGCAAAAGCCTCGGAAGAATGCAGCAGCACTTGGACAAGAACTCCTGAACTCTCTGATTTCTGATCTCTGATCTTGATCCCCCTTGAAATGAAGACTTGAAACTCTATTTATAGAGTTCTGAAAATAACTAACTTTCAGTTATTCTGGACTGCACAAGATGATTTGCGCAGCAACTGATTTGCGCAGCACTGGACTGCGCAGGCAGTTATTGGATCGTGGGCCAACTATCTGGGACACATGGCATCATTTGATTGAAATGTGCATGATCATGCATAGACAGTTGCCACGTAATGAGCAATTGATGGCATGAATGCCACATGTAATTTGTCAGTTATGTTGATAGAATGCGCACAGTGAACTGCGCAGACTTTGGTTTGCGCAGACTCAGACTGCGCATGAATGGTTTACGCAGACTCAGACTGCGCAAGAATGGTTTGCGTAACCATAGATTATGCTACCACCTGTCAGCCGTCCTCGAGCACCGTGCGGCGCCATAAACGAACAGTCTCCTCGTTATTCGTGCTGTCAGCTGTCAGAAAGATTTGATTTGATTCAAGTAATCATGACTTTTGCCACGTCAGCCTGCGTAATTGAGAACGTGCGCAAACCAACCTGCGCAATGTGATGTCTGCACAATCTGCTGTCTGCACAACTTATCAAAATGATAGATATCTTGAGATCTTGACTTTATTGATTGATGCAACTTGATTTTTTTAGGACCTACATACCATCCCAGCATGAATTAAAATCTAGGATTAAAGTATATTATAGATATATGTGTTAGCTTTCCGAAACTTCAAACGGATCGCATTTTCGTTTCCGGAAACTCCCGGAATCGCGAAAACACCGAGAACGCGTTTGTCTTTCATACAGCTGACACTCAATAAATTCTCCAGAAAGTTACAGAAAGAATTAGGCCTATTAATACATGTTTTTGGAAATCTAACTTCAATACGCTTCTTTTAAAAAAAACGGAAGAATAAACCGAGCTTTGAGCTAGAAGTTATGACATTTCTAAGTTAGAGCTGAAATTAAAAACGTGGATAAAAATCATGACGGATTTGGGTAGTTTGAGACAAAAGAACACAAGTATATAACATAATATATCAAGAACTCACTCTCTACACTAATATATATATATGAGACACTATAGAACACATCTCCAATACAAAAATATGAGATTAAACATGTAATAATTCATTCATACATAACAATAACACATAGTGTGTCCAAATTTGGGGTTTTCCCACATGGACACAAACACAACACAAAGGTCACTCCTATGACCTCCAAATGGACACGAAATGGACACAAATGGAGATACAACCATGGGGGTCATTCCTATGGGTTCAAAATAGACCTATATGCATGAGGAAATGAAAAGGAGAAGGGATTTATACCTCCCGGTAGATCGAATCGAAGAAAAACCTTTCCGGAGCGACACCGACACGTAGAGATTCCAAAAGGACACGAACGAGCTCCGAATCCTCCCAAACTTGGGTAGCTTCCTCCTTGGCTAGAATAGAGAAGGAAAGAAGAAGATTTGGTGGCGAAATGGAAGGATTTGGTGGAGAAATGGAAGGATTTGGTGGAGAAATTGCTAGGAATTGCTCTCTAGAAATTTGGGGAAGAACAAGAGAGAGAGTGTGGATGAGAATAATAAAATGAACTTGAGCCTATCCTCTCCCAAAGTGGCTGGCCATATGGGGCTATTTGTCCTATTATGGTAAGGTCCAAAATGCCTCCACTAACCTATTCTATGAGTATTAGGAAAGAGCTAATTGGTTGGGGCTAAATTAGTCATTCTAAAGTCTCTAATCACACTAACCTTATCCATAATATTTAGTCTAACCTCTAACTAAAATATTTCTATCATGTGGACTAAAATTAATATCATGTGGGCCATGCCTAACTAGTGTGTGGGTCCCACTAGAGTCAAACTACCCCCGGGTCCCCGTTTCAAGTCGGATTGAGCTGAAATTCGAACCCGACTCACTTAATCCCAAAACAATATCATAAATAATAAAATAAATTTCAAAAATATTTCAAAAATACAAAATGACAAAAATATCCCTGTTCCTGGAAACTGGGAATGACAATTTCCTCGAAATTAAAACCAAACAATAGTAAAATGTCAAAATCACAAGTCATAATTTTAAATAGTTTAAAAATGATTAAAAATCACCAAAAATCATAATATGAAATAATAATCAATAAATAATAATTATAATTATAAAATTTCAAAATTACCCTCATCTGAAAAACTGGGTGTTACACTACCTGAGCGAGCGGTCGCCTCGACCGAGCGATGTCTCCGAGTAGCCATTGTAAGGCTAAGTCCGAACGCCGTCGGCGTTCCGATTCCTCCGATTGACTGAGCGGGACGGGGCACTACATAGGCTCGGTCGACCAGTTAGACGGTACATTATATATATATTTGGAAAAAGGATAAATTTTATTCTAAAAGCAATACAATAATCTTACAACATACAATCAAAGTGGGACTCCCACTCATCAATTCCCCATAGCATTTATATCAAACTCGATGTTATGGAGAATGCCTACCGGAGGAGTGACCATCCTCTTAAATATCCGACGGTTTCATTCTCGCCATATATGCCAAACTGAGGCAGCCAGTCGAACTCTGGCGGTCCAGAACCAGTCCTGCCCTCGACCCCTGCTATCCCGGAGCACAGTGATGATGTCCCCAATTCTCTTTCCGGAGTCGTACCCTCCCAACGCTCTACTCTGCTCAGACCAAATCTGCCATGCCAGGGCACACTCGAAGAAAATGTGCCCTATAGATTCATACTCCAGACTGCAAAGCACACACTTAGAATCTGAAACCGGCACTTCAAACGAACTCAGACGATCCCTAGTCAAAAGACAGCCCAGTAGAATCTTCTAGATACAAAGCTGCATCTTCCTGGCCAGACCCTTGCACCATACGAACTCGTAGTCAAAACTCTGAGGAAAGGTACGCCGGATGAGGTTGTAGCAGCTCCGAAATTGGAGCTCCCCAGTTCCCGGAGTTGCTCCTGTCGGATCCCAAATTCACCGATTAGCAGGCAAGTCCGGATCAATTGCAATAGTACTAATGATCCCACCCAGCTCCTCGGTAAACCGATAAGACTTCGGCCTCCACTCCCCGTCGCGAATGATACGACTGCATGTCAGACCATGCCTGTCCTTCTGATGTGTCGGGGCTCCCCTGATGTCCAATAGCGAACGCCGATCTATCCAAGGATCCCGCCAAAGGTCCGTTCTAGACCCATCCTTCATGACCTTCCGAATTGCAGATTTGAGAACCCCCCTATATCGTAAGACAGTCTTGAAAGTGACTGAGTGATTGTTGTCAGTATCACACGTCCAAAAGTTGCCCTTCTTCACGTATCTATTGTGCATCCAGTCAGCCCAGAGAGATTCCCCCGTTGATGAATCTCCATGCCAGCTTAAGCGCGGAGGCCTCTCTAATCTCCAGCAACGTCCTGAGCCCCACTCTTCCCTCCTTCCTGGGTCGACAGAGCAGCTTCCAGGATATCGCATGCATACCCCCCTCCAAATTAAATCTGCACAGATCCGCTCCACTTTTCTAACAGTAGCAACATGGAGGAGGATGGATTGCAGCCAAAAATGAGTTACAGCCGAAATCACCAATCTGACCAGCTCGATGCGTCCTCCAAATGATAATCCGGCGGCTTGCCAACCTTCCACTCTCCTCTGGACGTACTCCACCAGACTATGGCAGTCCTGATCCCGTGCATAGTTGACTGTGAGAGGCACTCCTAAATATCGTACCGGAAGATCACTCCTCTCGATTCCCAACACATCGGCCCGCTCCTTCTTCTGGGGACATAAGGAGCTGAAGTACACCCTGCTCTTTTCTCTATTCATCTGAAGGCCTGAAAGGGAATTCAACTCTCCCATAATCTTCGCAAGCGTCTGCATACCCTCCGTCGATGGCTGAATGAACACCAAGAGATCATCTGCATATATAAGGTGGGTAACTGGGGGATCCACCCTCCGAAACAATGGGACCAGCCTCCCACGGTGCACTGCCAGGTCCATCAGACATGTGAAGTATTCCATAACAAGTGTGAACAGGTAAGGGGACAGGGGGTCACCTTGCCTAAGCCCACGATTGCTCTGGAAGAACCCATAAGGAATGCCCTGGATGAGGACAGAGAAAGTGGGGGACGTGTGTCACGACCCGCTCCCGAATAATCGGACACGAGTCGGACACGCCCAGCCTTCATCGTTGGACACGATGAAGTAAGCTATACCAATCTAGGAAAATCTAACCAGATAATCAAGACAAGTAAGAAAACACAACATCTATATACGTATCCCAATCCAGAGTAAAGTACAAGTCTCAGAATTTATTACATTCCAGCAGAATAAAAGATAGAGTCTACTAGTCTCAAATACAAGGTAAAAGTGCTAATGGTAAAGCTCTAGGCTTCTGCAGCCTCTAAGTCAAGAGCAACCCCAGCTAGCTCTCCTGCATCAACTGGCTCTCGGCCATAATAAGTGTCGCACAGGGCCTCCAACTCACCTGCAACATATCCTATTCAGGAGCGGAGCAAAGTACAGTTCTAGGTAATGAAACATGAACATGACATGAACAGAGTACATGAGTACAGGAAATGAAATACAGGAATGAACATAAAAGTACAGAAAAGTAGTACAGGAACTACAGTACATGAATATAAAGTACAGGAACATGTAAAGTACAGAAAATATAATGTACATGAATGAAACTATAATCCTGTAGTACCAGACATGATAAGTGCACAATATCAAAATACATCTAGTCCATGTGACCGGCTGGGTTAGTACAAGAGCATGCACAGGAGTACATGAATATGGTACGACTTAGGGCCCGCGTGCACAATGCGAGGCCTAAGCTAGGCACATGAATATATTAACCGGGATTGGTCACGTGGCTAGTGTATTTCCCACCCGACACTAACAAATACAAGAACAAGAGTACAGGAGTACATGAGTACATAATATCGTGCTATGACGTGTCACAAGAAAGAGTACAAGAATATAAATGCACAAAACCGTAGAAAAGTACTTGCCTGACTCCGAGAAAGTACTGGTAATCAAGAAAGCTGGATATCCTCATGGTTTAATAATTTACAAGTTGATAAGTCAATAATGTAAAGTAGTTATTTCTAATCTAGAAAATCACTTAAAAAAATCTTTAGTTTATACTAAAACTATTAAATCCTATTAATCTCTACAATTGTACCACTAGAGTAATATCTATATACAACCTAGAATGTGAGACAACAATCTTCAACCTTCATTATCACTCAACTTGATATACCAAAATCCTCTAAATGATCAGCATTTAAAGGTACATATTATTGTAACTTGAACTACCATGTTCCACCATAGAGCACAAAAGGATTAGCTCTAAAATAGGACTAAACCAACCAACCTTAGTTTGAAACTCAGTGACCAATTTTCAGGTGACTGAACAATGGTTCAGTCCACTGACTCACCACAGTTTAATCCCCCATATCAATTTCAGTTCTCATGCCCACTGGACCCCAAATGTCTCACCCCCTATTCTCTTCATAACTGCCATGGCATACTCACTATGACAGTTCATTATAATGGACACCCTATACTCTAACACTCCTATGCACTCATACACTAAGGCACTCACTTGTACTAGCCTAACTAGCCTATCAAGGCCACACTGCCATATGGTATTGTCTGAATACAGGCCAACTCGAGGCCAACCAAGGCCTGGGCAGTCTCTCCATTATACTGCTGCTTATATAAACCAAGCCCAACTCATCACTGATAGACACAACCCTGAAATTTACTCTTGTAACTGATATGGCAATATAGCCTAACCCTCACTCACTATAGGACTATCCCTGCTGCAGTTAAAGATATACACAACAGCAGTCATGCATAAGAGGACTTGCAATGTCCAGAACTTGAATTGAAAATTCAGTACTCAATATCAGTTCAAATAGGATGACACAAGATTCAGTTATAAGTAAAAAGAACATGAGAGCTAAACATCCCATAGTAGGACATGAGACGCATCAGTCCCTAATGGGAATAATATACTAAGGTTAGTAAAATTACTGATGCATTCAATCCTAATTTGGACTGAAACAATTCAATAGCAAGCTTGGTATAGCAGTCCTCGATCAGGCATGGGACAGTTAAGTCTCAGGACAGATATCCAATACTGGTTAGAGTAGTAAAATGGAAGTAGTAAAGTGGAATTCATATTTAGGCTTGAAACTTAATGATCTGCATATCCAAATCAGAGGAGTGGATTGAAATTGCTGCTAACTAACCAAATCTCCACATCTGATAACCAGAATCTGATACCAGAATTTAACCTAACATGTTGGCCAGGCAATTAACCTATCACAGTAACAATTTAACTGGTAATTGACATCCCTTTCCTGCATAACTGGTAGGGACTTCCAATCTCAGGTTAATGAGATTTAGCAACCTAGAGTCCAATGTCAGTCTTTTACATTAGCTAACTGTCAAACCATCATAACTTTCAGTTTACTAACTTATTAATCATTCTAAACCTCAGTTCACTAAGATACTAATCCTGGTCATTTGATCCATATCAGCCCTGGGTAGGACTGATATTTCAGTCCAATATAACTGATACAACCAGTCCTTGACTTCCATATTAACCTGCAACTCAACCAAAAATCCCAATTCTATTTCTATCTAAAACTGAAAGTATCAGGACAGAACAAAACAACTAATCCTGCCTTCCATACTTGTTTGACAGTATAATTAGGTTAGCACTCTGATTTGATCATTCAATTCCAGTAGGATTTGAATCTAGTCTTCTACGTATGAGTTATCATGAAGGATTCCCACCGTGTTATTTTACTGCCAACCAAACACAGATTTAACTTGGCTTGATCTAACAGTCCACTATTCCAATCAGATACCTATACATCTAACTTTCTCATTCACATTACATGGATTAAATTCTACATCCCCATGAGTACACGTAAACTTGACACCACCATTACACAACCACATGATACAACACCACTCCCAACACGATCTAAACTTTAGCCAAAGTTATACTATAACATTGAATATAAGAGAAATCAATGACTACCTTAAAAGAGTTCCAATGGGTCGAGATTGCAATCAGGTGAAGAGTACTAGTCCTGTTCCAATAATAAACTATAAATAACAATTCCTACTTCCAATTTATGACTAAAAAGGAAATATTTGATACTTACTTGTTGAATTTCCTATACTGCCATGATTCAAACAATCAGATGCTCTATGCACTGAAGCAAACCACTATAGATCCACACAAGCATACAATTGATTAGATCTATAAGATCGATGACAAGAAAATCATAGAGTTATTTACTCTTGATTAAAAGGGATTTCTCACCTCGTCCCTCCGATCAGAGTTTGAAGCAAGAACGGATCAGGAAGTATGTAAGCGAAGCTCGAAATATGATCGATTATACTCGATCAGGATCTGTGCATGACCAATTCGAATCATAGAGACAAACAAACAAATACTTCATGATCAGAATTCAATTGGCTCACTTCATGAATGATTGATCATAAAAAGAATCGATCGTTCAGATGACCAGGATCGGAGTTCGATCGACCAACTCCTGAGTTGAAACTGAACAATCCAATCATTTATTCGATAACATCAAACTTTAAAATTGATCAAGGAGACAAGAAGATCAGAGATTCTACTTACTGAACTCGTGCACAGTCGGTTGCTATGGTTGAATCGATCCTCAGAGCTAATTCCGCCATAGCCGGTCCCGAACAGAGCTTGTAGAAGATAAAGTTAGAGAATGAAGAATTGTTGTTCAATCCATAGAGAGGAGGGAATCGGCTTAAATAGACAGCTATAACAGCGTAAGGATTAAGCTCATTTGAGCGGAAATTCCCTCCAGCTGTACAAACGGTTAGAGAGAAATTTGAATTTCCCTTTTCATTACAATAGCATATGAATGAAGAAACAAGTTCTCCTTCAGGAAAACAACAGAAGTAGAGAGGGAAAACAGTTCCATAGGCTTGGGCCTATCAAGGCCCAACAACATATTAGAAATAGAAATCCAAACTTCACATGTGATAAAAATGATTCATTTTTAAAAGGTTAAAATATTTGCAAATACTTAATAACAAATTAAAAAAACAAATTATTCTGAAAATTTGGGAAGTGGGATTACAACGTGATCAATGCAACCCAGTGGTCCGCGAAACCTATGGCGGACATCAGATGACAAAGAAAGTCCCGATTGACCATGTCATACGTCTTCCTCGGGTCCAGTTTCACACATGCTTTCTCCCCTCCAGGTTTGCTAAATCCCCTCACCATCTCATGAGCCAGGAGGCTGTGCTCAGCGATCGACCTCCCTTGATGAACGCAGCCTAATTCAGAGATACCAAGTCCTGCATGATCCCCTCCATCCGCCGGCACATAAGGTGCATAATTATCTTATAAAGATAATTACATCACGTAATAGGTCTGAAATCCGCCAATGCTGTCGCTCCCTCATTCTTTGGCACCAAGGTCAGGAAAGTGTGGTTCAGCTCTTTCAGAAGCTTCCCTTTGGTGAAGAATTCCTGCACCACCTCCATGACCTGATACTTCAGAATGTTCCAGAGGCGTTTGTAGAATCCACTGCTAAAACCGGGAGCCTTGTTGGGATCTGCCAACTTGACAATTGATTCCACCTCCTCCAAAGTAACAGGGGCAAGAAGAATTCTATTCCCATACGGAGTCACCAATCTCTTCGTAATAACCTCCGGGAACACAGACAGGTAGTCAGTCTAAAAATATAACTCAGAATAGTACCTGACAGCCTCGCCCTGGATCTCAGCCGGCGCCCCCACCAGGTTGCCACCCGTATCAAGAAGCTGAAAGATATGATTCCTATGCTGTCTTGTCCGGATGACATCATAGAAGAACTTGGAGCAACGGTCACCGTCCTTGAGCCATAAACATTTGGCACGCTGAGCCGTGCTAATCTCCTTCTGCAGCTGCAGGATGTTGACTTCTTCGATCAGCTCCTTCTCTCTTGCCGCCAGGTCCCCATTTAGCATGTCAGATTGCATGTCCTGCTAGATAGCCCGCAACTTTGCCTCCTTATCTTCTAAGGTAGACTTGGGCAACCCCTTCACCCAACTTCGAAGAGTCTTCTTCGTGACCTTGAGATGACGTACCAAGCGAAACTGGGTCGTCCCCTCCTGACAGCTAGTAAGCCCTTCTGAGACAGCCTCCAGGTAGCCCTCCGATAGATACCAACTGTTGTTGTACCTGAAAGGGCATGACTTTCCAGGAAACCGAGAAGTGAAGCCAACCCTGATGGGAGAATGATCGCTCGTCCCAGCGGCCAGGCCCTCAGCCGAAGAATTGGAGAAATGTCGGAACCATTCTCCATTGTCCAGGGCTCGATCAAGCTGGCATGCAATCCGGTTCCGGATTGCTTTGTTATGCCAAGTCCAGATGAAGCCTGAGCGTGATAATCCTTGGAGCCCCGCCTGGAGGAGGCATCTCTGAAAATTATATAAGATAGAGTCTGGAACTGGGCGACCGTCCACCTTCTCCCCTCGGTGCAGAAGGGCATTGAAGTCCTCGATCAGAAGAAGTGGAAGGGATGACGAATCTGCAGCAGCGGCAACACGAAAGATGTCGCTCCACAGGGACTCCCGTCTTCTTCTGTCGTTATGGCCGTAAACCGCCCCCAGCAAGAACCGAAAACCACCCTTGTTCGAGAACGAGATGGCAATCAACTGCTCCGTCATCAAGATCAAGTCACCATTCCAGCTCTTCGAGTTCCATCGTACCCAAATTCTGGCCATGTCACACAGAGCCAGGTTGTGCAGTTGGGCCCAATGAGATGAGATCCGCCGAACAAGAGTCTTTTCACCTTTGATCTTAGATTCTAATAGAACAGAAATGTCGCATTTTTTTCTGTGAAGAACCCCACAAATCTCTCTCAACCTCCCTAGCGAATACGCCCCCCTCACATTTTCGACAATAATAGTCATTAATTAATGAGACGATGGGTCCCCTGGGAAACACCGGATCGATACCTGGGGAATGTGCCACATCCGACGCTAATAGATCATCTTCCATCCCAGTCGGAATGGCCTGTTGGGGAGCGACCTGAGAGAGCACTAAGCCTAGGCAGGATTGTCAACACACACCGCCTCCTCTCTGTCAGTAGGATGCCCCCTCCCTGGAGGGACCGTCACTCAGCGGACCAACAGCACGTCGCTTCCTACAGTAAACCTGTCCCTCAGCCGATCCGCCACCCCCTTACGCCTTGATCCCCGATGCCACCATGCCTCTGGTAATCATACTACTCTGCCCCGGTGTCACACCCTAGTACCGAAATACGGGGACGGACTAGGCCAGCTACTCCATATGAGGTACGTAACGTTATACGGCGATCGTGGCTGTCGAGAGACTAGGAGGTACATGCTACAATCAAGTCTCCTATGGTCCCACAGAGTTCTATGTCTCAATCAATTAAGTCAAATCAGCAATTAAATGAACATTAAAGATAAGGCAGTAAGGCGTCCCTGACGCTTCATCAAAATGATCATGAGAGACTAGCTTTATAATTTAGCTATCTCAGAGAGTCAGGAGTACAAAATTATACACAGTTGCAGTCTGTTTAATTACAATTATGTACTGACACAAAATATCAAGTAATCCGGCTAACAGGTGCCGGTGGCTAAACGCCGCAAAAGTATAAGCAGGAGTGGTGGAGAAGAAACCCACTCGAGTCCCCGAACCGCCATGCTCCTAGTATGCACCATAGATGTCAGGGAGGAAGATCGTGTCCTCTGGCTCTGCTACGAGATCTGGCCAAACAAAACCAGCGGGGTCAGCCCCGAATAGCAAGTACCGCCAAAGGGGCACAAGAGTTAAGATTAAAAACCCAACTAATAGAATGACTGATAATAGTAATACTTATGCTACTATTATAGGGTAGCGCAACATCCTCGAGCCCATATGGCACCCTTACAACCAAACAAGAACAAAAGGTGCCGCATGGAGTCGGGAGGTGTCGTACTCTATAACTTTCACATAAGTTAAAAAGGTATAAACCATAAAATCTCCTGATCGTGACTTCGGTCGATAGCCTATCGCAGCACAATAACCAACCCAACAATCAAACAAGAACATGGGTTGGATCATGTACCATGATAGACCATATTCCTCAGTCCTTCACAGAAGTAGCACTTCACAACCAGAATAAGTCTTCCGTTCATAACTTCGGTCCACAGCCTGTCATAGTACGATAACCAACACAACAATCAAACAAGAACATGGGTTGGATCACGTACCACAACAGTCCGCTTCCCTCGGTTATTCGCGAAAGGTAATAGGATACAAGCAAGTCATTTTCACGGCCAATCAAGTCTACGAGTTTCTAGTGGGGCGAGGTTATCCTCGCGTCATGTTATTTAGAAAATCCTCAGATCGTATCTTTCCAGCAAGGCTAGCCAACCCAGGGGTTCGCGTAGACAGGTGTCATTGAGCACAGGTCCCTCGTAAGGCCACCTTGCCAAAACATGTAATATATAGCAGGAATTAATTGGATACAGTCATCCGCTCGTTGCGGATGACACAATATCCGTGGTGACCAGCCGGCGCGCCAAGACAATATTTCAGGGCGGCTGGTGTAACACGATCTCGGGACTCTGCCCTCCCCATGCATCTAGTATATTCAGTTGCCTAGTTTAACCCTAGGTGAGATCTTGGACTCTCTGTATGATTATCCTCCTAAAGTCGTACTTTAGTACGAGTACCCCAAAGAGGATCCATGTCAATCAGTATGTCAACATGTGCTACCCTCCTTAGTGTAATGCATCATTACAAATACGCCACGTGGAGTTACGAGTCATTTGTCGAGCATGAACAAGAACTGGGACATTCAGGTACATGTATCAGGTAGGAACACTTTGTTCTCCGGGGTCACATCAGTGCTCATATCATGCTCGGGACAAAAGGCGTAAGGATATAAAATGGGCATATAATATCTAATAAAATATCAAAAGCATACGCACAACAAGGCAGCGTGGGTGAAAAGTCACGCAAGCTTACACAAGGCAGCGTGCGTAAAAAGTTACGCAGGCTCAAGGAGAGAGCTGCGTGAAAAGTCACGCAGGCTCAAGGGAAAGAGCAGCGTGAAAAGTCACGCAAGCTCAGGGAAGAGTGCTGCGTGAAAAATCACGCAGACTCAAGGGAAGAGCTGTGTGAAAAGTCACGCAGGCTCAAGGAAAAGAGCAGCGTGAAAAGTCATGCAAGCTCAAGGGAGAGTGCTGCGTGAAAAGTCACACAGACTCAAGGGAAGAGCTGTGTGAAAAGTCACGCAGGCTCAAGGGAAAGAGCAGCGTGAAAAGTCACGCAAGCTCAAGGGAGAGTGCTGCGTGAAAAGTCATGCAGACTCAAGGGAAGAGCTGTGTGAAAAGTCACGCAGGCTCAAGGGAAGAGCTGTGTGAAAAGTCACGCAGGCTCAAGGGAAAGAGCGGCGTGAAAAGTCACGCACGCTACATGGAGCAGCGTAGGTGAAAAGTCACGCACGCTCAAGGAGACAGCGTAGGTGAAAAGTCACGCACGCTACAGGGAGCCGCGTAGGTGAAAAGTCACGCACGCTACAGGGAGCAACGTAGGTGAAAAGTCACGCACGCTACAGGAGACACGCTTCCAACAGGAAACGTACCTAAGTCTGCGTACGCAGCGCTAAAGAGCGCGCGTAGCTCAGTGTGCGTGAGCTAAGAAGCTCTGCACACTGCTCACTGTCTTCTCCAAACAGCAAGAACAATATAGCAGAACCCAAAACTTCAAAAATAACATAACTTGGTCATCCGAACTCCAAATCCGGATTTCCAAAGTTCCAACTTGGGTGAAATGGAATTCTCTTCCACCTGGAAGCATCAAAACCCACAAAACTTCAACAAAAATAGATCAAAACTAAGGAAATCCGAAAATAATTAAAACTTAGATCTACAAAAATCAAAGCTTCAAAATAGAAATTTCCAAGTTCTAAACTAGTATAGATTGAGGAGAAGAACATGTTTTGGCAAATAGTTTTGTAAGAATCATTAACAAAATTATGGATCCTTCTCTTGAGCAAGTTGGTACTTACCTTGGTTGGTGGAGGAAGTAAATGAGAAGAAGTAAAATGAGAGGAGAGAGAAGGAGATGAGTTATTATATAGAATCTTGAACCCATGGGTTCATGATGAACCAAAGGGTTCATGATGAACCATGGGTGAACCAAGAATAGGTTACCCAAATGAGCCAAAACTGTAGGCCCAAATACAGAAAATAAATTAGAAAATAATATTTTGTCGAATATTTTTGGGAAATGCATGAAGAAATACTGCATAATAAATATCGTATAAATTCAAGGTAAATACAATTTATGGGTTTACGTATTAAAATATGTATTCCAGGATTGGGGAGTGACATCTCTACCCTTCTTAGAAAAATTCCGTCCTCGGAATTCCAGCCAAGACAGGATAGTGAAATCAGGGCAAGCAAGGCACAATCATATATATAAGTTAACTATCATAGCAGTTATTATCATACATCACAAAGTACAAAATAAGCAGGTGCAGAAAAGCATGGAATCGTGTCAATAAGGTGCATAAATATACTTTATTAGTCAAACAAATACGGATAACGAGATCTGATCTCGTCCTCGCGCTCCCAGGTTGACTCTCCCGAAGAGTGATGGTTCCAAGAAACACGAACAAGGCTTATCGTCCGATTCTTGAGTACCTTCTCTCGCCGGTCCAAAATAGATACGGGTTGTTCCTCGTAAGTTAGGTCGGTACCAACGACTAACTCAGAATGATCGAGGACATGACTCGGATCCGGAACATACCCACTTAATTGGGACACATAAAACACATCATGTATGCCAGTTAACGAAGGCGAAAGGGCAAGTCGATAAGCCACATCGCCTACCCGAGCGAGAATCTTGAAAGGACCAACGTATCTTGGACTAAGCTTTCCCCGGGTTCTAAATCTGATGATACCTCGAGTAGGCAAAATCCGCAGAAACACTTGGTCGCCAACTCTGAACTCTAGAGGCCTACGATGCTGATCTGTCCAATGACGATGTCGGTCCTGTGCAACTCGAAGGCGCTCTCTGACTAACTTAACTATCTCCACAATCTGCGTGATCATCTCTGGCCCCAACAACTTTCGTTCTCCGACGTCGTCCCATGCCAAAGGGGACCTGTACTTCCTTCCGTACAATGCTTCGAACGGGGCCATCCGAATGCTAGCCTGATAGCTGTTGTTATAGGAGAACTCCACTAGATGAAGGTGATCCTCCCAAGATCCGCCAAAATCCAAGGTACACGCCCGTAGCATATCTTCTAATGTCTGAATGGTTCTTTCTGATTGCCCGTCAGTTTGTGGATGATAAGCAGTACTGAATCTTAACTTGGTTCCCAAACTTTGGTGCAAGCTCCGCCAAAAATGGGAAGTAAATCGCGTATCCCGATCTGATACTATACTAACTGGAACACCGTGCTGTCTTACTATCTGTTTCATGTATATTTTCGCTAACTGCTCAGTAGTCTGTCCAACTCGAAAGGGAAGGAAATGAGCGACCTTCGTGAGTCGATCTACTATTACCCAGACCGCATTCTTGCCAGCCGGGGATCTAGTAAACCGGTCACAAAATCCATCGTGATGTGCTCCCATTTCCATTCTGGGATAGGAAGTGGCTGTAGCAACCCTGCTGGTCTCTACTGCTCGGCTTTCACCTGCTGACATACCAGACACTTGGATACAAATCTCGCTATCTCTCTTTTCATGCCATTCCACCAAAAGAACTGCCTGATATCTCGATACATCTTCGTTCCTCCTGGATGAATGGAGTAAATAGAACTATGAGCTTCGGACATAACTTCCTGCCGAAGGTCTCCACTCGGTACACAGAGTCTGTTTCCAAACCTGAGCGTACCATCTTCATGAATCACTAACTCCTTCCTACGGCCTGATTCATACTCCGACCGCAACTTCTGAATCTGTGGATCTTCTGCTTGTGCTGCCCTTATCCTCTCTACTAAGGTTGACTGAATCTGCATACTGGTCATTCTTCCTATATCCCCTGGCAAGACTACTTCGATTCCCATACTCTGAAGGTCTTCTAGAATATGCTTCTGCGAGGTCAAGATAAAGGCACTGTCTCTCCTACTCAGTGCATCTGCAACTACATTCGTCTTGCCTGGATGATACTGAAGATCTAAATCAAAATCCTTCAGCAGTTCTAACCATCTTCTTTGCCTCATGTTCAAATCTTGCTGCGTGAATACGTATTTCAAACTCTTATGATCAGTATAGATCTCTACCCGATCCCCGTATAAATAATGCCTCCACAACTTGAGTGAAAATACCACAGCTGCTAACTCCAAGTCGTGAGTCGGGTAATTCTTCTCATGGTCTCGAAGCTGCCGAGACGCATATGCTATCACTTTTCCATGCTGCATCAATACACATCCAAGACCCTTCCCTGATGCGTCACAATATACTGTAAAGCCTCCAGCTCCTACTGGAAGCGTCAAGATCGGGGCTGAGATCAATATCTTTTTCAATTCTTCAAATGATGCCTGACAGCTAGCTGACCAAACAAACTCTACGTCCTTGTGCATCAAACACGTTAAGGGCGCAAAGATCTTGGCAAAGTCCGCCACGAACCTTCTGTAGTAACCAGCTAATCCTAAGAAACTTCGCACTTCTGCAACCGTTTTCGGGACTGGCCAATGCTCTACGGCCTCAATCTTCTTCGGATCCACTGACACTCCTTCCCCAGAAATTATATGCCCCAGGAACGAAATATGATCTAACCAGAATTCACACTTGTCGAGCTTCGCATAAAGTTGATGCTCCCTCAATGTCTGTAAGACAGTCCTAAGATGTTTCTCATGCTCCTCTTCTCTGCTGGAATAGACAAGAATGTCATCTATGAACACCACCACAAATTTATCCAAGTACGGCAGAAAGATGTGGTTCATTAAATCCATGAATACTGCGGGGGCGTTGGTTAGTCCAAAGGGTATTACTAAAAACTTATAATGCCCATATCTAGATCTGAATGCTGTCTTCGGTATGTCTTGCTCCCGGACTCTTACTTGATAGTATCCTGACCGAAGATTGATCTTGGAAAAGATGCTGGCCTTGCTCAACTGGTCAAACAGGTCATCAATCCTTGGTAGTGGGTACTTATTCTTCACTGTTACTGCATTCAGCTTGCGGTAGTCGATGCACATCCTCGTCGACCCATCCTTTTTGGGAACTAGAATCACTGGCGCGGCCCAGGGCGATTTACTATCTCGGATGAATCCCTTAGACTTCAACTCTTCTTCATATTGATACAACTTATCCTGCTCTGACGGCGACATTCTGTAAACTCTATCTGCAATAGGCCTCGTTCCAGGGTTCAACTCAATGCTAAATTCTACCTCTCTGACTGGGGGTATCCCTGGGAGCTCATCAGGAAAGACGTCGAGAAAATCTTCGACCACTCTCGGAATCTGTCCTGGCTCTGACACTGCTGCTGAGATGACGCCTCCGGCCTGATTCTTCAAGGTTCGAGTAAAAATGAACTGCTCCATCCCAGGAACGCTGAATATGACCCTACCTCCTCTACAATCAATTGTCGCATGACTGTCTCTCAACCAGTCCATGCCAAGAACGACATCAAAATTCCCCATAGGGAATTCAATCAATGATGCGGGCAATAAATACCCACACACCTCCACCGGACATGAAAAGCGCACTCTGCTAACTTCTACGAGCCCATTGTCGATGAGTATATCCATCCTCTCCGGCAATGCCTTAAACTCTAATCCAATCCGTGTAGCATATTGTGCAGAGATGAATGAATGAGTAGCACCTGAATCAAATAATACTACAGCGGGAAATGAGGTGACGAGAATTTTACCTGCCACCACGTCGCTAGACGCTAGAGCCTCTCCCAAGGACAACGTGAGAGCCTGGTCCCGCGGAGCCCCTTGTTGCGGCCTTCCTCGACCATGCTGTTGCTGCCTCTGGGGGCCTTCTGCTTCCTGTGCTTGGCAAAACATCTGAGCCTGCGTTGGTAGACGCTGGACTAGGGGCCTTACTGCTAATACTGGCCCTCCACTCGGGGTTGCCACTGGAGCTGGCAATGCTGGAAACTGCTGAGCTGGCCCTCCTGGCCTCTGCATCATAGGACAAGTGGAAATACGGTGGTCTGTACGACCACACCTCAACATAAGCCATTCGCTGACCGACACACCTCCCTCGTGTGCCCTGCCTTCCCACAGAAGTTACAGCCCTGGGGTGCTCCCTGACGCTGCTGCTGGTTCCTTGGCTGCTGATGCCGAACTGGCGCTGTATTAGTTGACACGGCCGTCCTCCGCGGCGCTCCTGCATCATGAATACGTACACCGGGTGCTGGTGCCGACGTTCGCTGCACTGCTCCTCCTCCAACCTGGGAATGAGATCTCTTCTGACCTCCTGTCCTTGATGCTAACCTCTGCTGGGTAAGCTCGTGCCTCCGAGCGGCCGTCAAAACAGCATCAAACGTCTGGTAGTCGTGTCCTTCCACAAGCTGTAATAGTTCCAAATGAAGTCCCTGCTGGAACCTCATAGCTTTCTCTGGCTCCGTTGCCACCATTGCTGGTGCGAAACGACACAATCTGCAGAACTCTGCTGCATACCCATCTACGGTCTTGCCTGCTTGCTTGAGACTGATAAACTTCTGCTGGAGCTCATATCGAGCTACTACGCCAAAATACTTGGCCTTGAATCTGTCACTGAAGGTGGTCCAACGAACAGGGCGTCTTATACCAACTTCTTCTGATGCCCACCAGTCGCGGGCAAGATCCTGAAGTACTAATTTGACCTGATCAACCTTCTCATCATCTGGAACCTTGGCTGCCACAAGAATGGCTTCAATATCTTGAATCCATGCATCCGCAGTGATGGCATCCTCCGTGCCATCAAAATACCTCGGGTTCAAGCGACGGAACCTTCCTGATGCTCCCGAGTCAACCCCGGCACTCCTCTCAAGAGCTAACTGAATCCCCTGGTTCAGCAACACGTTCTGCTCCTGATGCCGAGTCTGTTGCTGTTGGTGAGTGACAAGAATCCCTCGGACGATCTCCAGGAGTGCTACGGCATCTGGTACTGCCGTCGCTGCTGGTGCTACAGGAGTTCCAATAACCTACGGCTGCACTGCCTCTGGTCCTACTTCTGCTCGTGCCTGCACTGGAGAAGGTTCTCTTCCCTGTTGCTGCCCAGTCGAGCCATGCTCTTGCTGCTCTGCCTCATGGGCCTCACCCGCTACTGAGAATGAAGCACCCCTATAGAGAAAGGTATAAGATTATCAAGTCCGGACAAGGAAGATTTCGAGGATGCAAGTCAGGTTAGAGATCAAGGCAAGGACAGAGAATTCGAAACAGAATTTCAAGGGGAACAAGTTGTGATTGAGACTCATAATAATTCGTAATACCCCACAAGTCAGAAAATCAGACCTGTATGGGCCACCACTAAAACTTTGTCACGCCCCAGTACCGAAATACGGGGACGGACTAGGCCAGCTACTCCATATGTGGTACGTAACGTCATACGGCGATCGTGGCTGTCGAGAGACTAGGGGGTACATGCTACAATCAAGTCTCCTACGGTCCCACAGAGTTCTATGTCTCAATCAATTAAGTCAAATCAGCAATTAAATGAACATTAAAGATAAGGCAGTAAGGCGTCCCTGACGCTTCATCAAAATGATCATGAGAGACTAGCTTTATAATTTAGCTATCTCAGAGAGTCAGGAGTACAAAATTATATACAGCTGCAGTCTGTTTAATTACAATTATGTACTGACACAAAATATCAAGTAATCCGGCTAACAGGTGCCGGTGGCTAAATGTCGCAAAAGTATAAGCAGGAGTGGTGGAGAAGAAACCCACTCGAGTCCCCGAACCTCCATGCTCCTAGTATGCACCATGGATGTCAGGGAGGAAGATCGTGTCCTCTGGCTCTGCTACGAGATTTGGCCAAACAAAACCAGCGGGGTCAGCCCCGAATAGCAAGTACCGCCAAAGGGGCACAAGAGTTAAGATTAAAAACCCAACTAATAGAATGACTGATAATAGTAATACTTATGCTACTATTATAGGGTAGCGCAACATCCTTGAGCCCATATGGCACCCTTACAACCAAACAAGGACAAAAGGTGCCGCATGGAGTCGGGACGTGTCGTACTCTATAACTTTCACATAAGTTAAAAAGATATAAACCATAAAATCTCCTGATCGTGACTTCGGTCGATAGCCTATCGCAGCACAATAACCAACCCAACAATCAAACAAGAACATGGGTTGGATCATGTACCATGATAGACCATGTTCCTCAGTCCTTCACAGAAGTAGCACTTCACAACCAGAATAAGTCTTCCGTTCATAACTTCGGTCCATAGCATGTCATAGTACGATAACCAACCCAACAATCAAACAAGAACATGGGTTGGATCACGTACCACAACAGTCCGCTTCCCTCGGTTATTCGCGGAAGGTAATAGGATACAAGCAAGTCATTTTCACGGCCAATCAAGTCTACGAGTTTCTAGTGGGGCGAGGTTATCCTCGCGTCATGTTATTTAGAAAATCCTCAGATCGTATCTTTCCAGCAAGGCTAGCCAACCCAGGGGTTCGCGTAGACAGGTGTCATTGAGCACAGGTCCCTCGTAAGGCCACCTTGCCAAAACATGTAATATATAGCAGGAATTAATCGGATACAGTCATCCGCTCGTTGCGGATGACACAGTATCCGTGGTGACCAGCCGGCACGCCAAGACAATATCTCAGGGCGGCTGGTGTAACACGATCTCGGGACTCTGCCCTCCCCATGCATCTAGTATATTCAGTTGCCTAGTTTAACCCTAGGTGAGATCTTGGACTCTCATGCTGTGGCCTGCATGATTATCCTCCTAAAGTCGTACTTTAGTAGGAGTACCCCAAAGAGGATCCATGTCAATCAGTATGTCAACATGTGCTACCCTCCTTAGTGTAATGCATCATTACAAATACGCCACGTGGAGTTACGAGTCATTTGTCGAGCATGAACAAGAACTGGGACATTCAGGTACATGTATCAGGTAGGAACACTTTGTTCTCCGGGGTCACATCAGTGCTCATATCATGCTCGGGATAAAAGGCGTAAGGATATAAAATGGGCATATAATATCTAATAAAATATTAAAAGCATACGCACAACAAGGCAGCGTGGGTGAAAAGTCACGCAAGCTTACACAAGGCAGCGTGCGTAAAAAGTCACGCAGGCTCAAGGAGAGAGCTGCGTGAAAAGTCACGCAGGCTCAAGGGAAAGAGCAGCGTGAAAAGTCACGCAAGCTCAGGGGAGAGTGCTGCGTGAAAAATCACGCAGACTCAAGGGAAGAGCTGTGTGAAAAGTCATGCAGGCTCAAGGAAAAGAGCAGCGTAAAAAGTCACGCAAGCTCAAGGGAGAGTGCTGCGTGAAAAGTCACACAGACTCAAGGGAAGAGCTGTGTGAAAAGTCACGCAGGCTCAAGGGAAAGAGCAGCGTGAAAAGTCACGCAAGCTCAAGGGAGAGTGCTGCGTGAACAGTCACGCAGACTCAAGGGAAGAGCTGTGTGAAAAGTCACGCAGACTCAAGGGAAGAGCTGTGTGAAAAGTCATGCAGGCTCAAGGGAAAGAGCGGCGTGAAAAGTCACGCACGCTACAGGGAGCAGCGTAGGTGAAAAGTCACGCACGCTCAAGGAGACAGCATAGGTGAAAAGTCACGCACGCTACAGGAAGCAGCGTAGGTGAAAAGTCACGCACGCTACAGGGAGCAGCGTAGGTGAAAAGTCACACACGCTACAGGAGACACGCTTCCAACAGGAAACATACCTAAGTCTGCGTACGCAGCGCTGAAGAGCGCGCGTAGCTCGGTGTGCGTGAGCTAAGAAGCTCTGCACACTGCTCACTGTCTTCTCCAAACAGCAAGAACACTATGGCTGTCACGACCCGTACCCGCTATAAGGGCACGTGTACATGACAACGCCCAGCCCTCACCGAAAAATCGGCGTGGAACGCTGTAGATTTTCTAGTCTGACAACAGTTATATATATAACAAAACCTGTCGAGAATATGGTCAACTCCGAACGGAGGACAAGCAGTGAATATATATATGAGTACCCAATCACGACTCTAAGATAACAAAGTAAAGACTGAAATGAAAAGACAACAAGACGATAAAATAATATATATAACCTGTCAAGTCCAACACAAAGAATATATACAGTCCAAGTCTCTAATACAGTCCCAGAATATAATAAAATAACAAGTAGCAAGCTGGAGACAAGGTCCAGTCCAAAATGTCTAACCTAACTAAACTAAGATAAAGGCTCGTCGGGCGGAGCTAAGCCCTGCTGAACCAAGGTCTCCAAGTCTACGCCCACTACGTCAACCGGACCGTAGTAGGTAGGACAATCCTCCTCGCCACTATCTATAAAATTTTGTCAACATATCCAGTCAGGATGGAACGAGCACAAATCTCCATAACAGTTCTAGGAAGACGATATTGAAAATGTAGCAGTAAATAGAGAGAATCTACGAGATAAATAATGTGTACATGAATCATGGTAAGGCATATCAAGACTGTAATCTGAATGTAAGAACAGAGAAAAACAGTATAAATCATGTACAAGAATCTGGAACTATATCTATGTGAGTTTAGTATTAGTTTCAACATGTGATCGGCTTAGAACTTGATACAATGTTTGGCCTGGCTAATCATACGTGAGTGTATGATTAACACTATACAATGATGATACAATAATATCTGTGGGGTATTGATCACATCTCTACGCTAACACCCCCATCCCTGACTAATATAGTGGATCCAGTCATGACACGTCATGATACATATTCTCTGAGAGGGTAGCTAGCCTTCGCAGGAATCGTATCTATACAATGAACAATAAACAATGTAGACTTGCCCAGTGTATACCATATATAAGAGGAATAACATCTTATGACGGGATCCAGACAAATATCAATCCGTGTGAACAATGTGTCAAGAGAACAAGGATAATCTGCACTAAATACTAGAAACAAAGACGATATCATAAAACAGAAATATTATCAGAGAATGTACTCGCCTGTACTGTGATGGATAAGTCGACTGAGTCCAAGATCAGTGCCTCGAGGACCTATAGATGGAATACTGTATCAATATAATGGTTTGGAAGTAAAATTAAGTCATACTGAGTCAAAATAGGTCAAGACACGTCAAGCTAAGTCAATCTAGGTCAAACAAGGTCAAACTAGATTGTACGGGGTCAATCTAAGTCATATTAGGTCTAACTGGGTCAAACTGGGTCAATGCAAGTCAAACGGAATCAATCGGGATCGATTTGAGTCAACAGTTGACTTTTTGGTCAACCGGTCAACTCTGGTCAACCATGGTCAACTGTGGTCAACTGTGGTCAACCCTAGGTCAACTCTAAGTCAACTCTAGTGACTAACAATTGACTTTCGGTCAACTGCACAAGTCTAAAGGAATTTGGGACTAAATTGGGTAAAGTGTTGACCCATAGTTGACTTTTAGTCCAAAAAGTCAACCGTGGTCAACCGGGTCCAAGACTAGGTTTAGACAGCTAATCCTACTCATTATCAACCTATATAACCCATATCCAAGTCCATCTTGGACTTGGAAACTCAAATCTTGGCCGTGGGCCAATTCCCTAATTTACCCTTTTTAAGGGTAAATTTCTACCCTTGGCGATAATCTAGATAGCCTACCTACGCTAGTTATTTTGACCCGATCTCCCTAGGGTAGTAGGGTACTATCCTATAGGTTCGTTATCTACCAAAATACCTAAGTAAAGTGGACGTTTAGTCCACCTTACAGCCCATTGCAGAAATCTCGAATATTTCGAGATACACACTGACACGGCGCGATACCGGCGCCCTATGACCCCGATTTCCATCCGGGAGCTTACCCGCAAAATCTAAATCACGTAACCTAGGTCCACGTCAAGTTTCATCGCGATCCGATGCTCCGGGCTCAATTTCGCCCTCTAACTCGATTTCTAACAAAAATGCCTCTATTAACTCTCGTTCTATTTTTCCCTCTTTGATTCTCGATTCTAATTCTTCCTCTTCTCTACTTCTCTCATCTTCTTCTTCTTCTATAATTCCTCTTCTTACCCCTCCTTCCTAATCTTCCTCAATTCCCTTACTTCTCTTATTTTTTCCTCTTCTCAAATTCTAAATCCTAAACTCTTCTTTCTAAATTCCTTATCTAAACTTCTCTATATAATCATATATATATATCTATATATATATATATGTACTTACATATACTAAATGGGGGGTTTATAGTGTGTATAGGGGGTCACAGGGGGGGGGGGGGGGAAAGGAGCTGCCTGGGGCAGCTCCTGCTGCTGCTGCTGCTTGCTGCAGCTCTTGCAGCAGCTGCTGCTAAAGCCCCTGCTGCTGCTGCTGTTTTGGGGCTGCTGGTGCAGCCCCCTAATGCTACTGCTACTGCTACTTCCTTCTCTCTCTATATATATACATATATATATCTATAAACCTATCTATCTATCTATCTATCTATCTATCTATCTATGAATATATATATCCATATATCATATCCTCTCCTCCCCTCTCTCTATATATATATACACCCACACACATATACATATTTACACACACACACATATACATATTTATACACACACCTATACATATATATATATATATACACACATATATATATATATACCTACAACCACACACACAACTACTCACACACTCACACAACACCACCACCACCATCATTCTCTCATCCTCACACTTCACTCTCTCTACACACACACACAAATACATATAATATATATATATACATATCTATATACACATATATATATATACATACCATTCAAAATATAAAAACCCCTAATTAAACTCTAACCTAATCTCTAGGGAAAAACTTACAAATAGGGGCAAAATCTAGAGGACCCTATTCTCTACAATTAATGTGAAGGCAATAAATAGAAAAGAGTAATTAATGAGAATTAGATGACAAACCTAGGTGGAGTTTCTTGAAGGAAGAAAAGAACTTGGGAAGAAGAAAATGAAAATGAGAGAGAGAGAGTTTGACTTGTGAAGCAAAAAGGGGGGGGGGGGTTTCTTCATGGCCGGCCACTCCATCCAAGGGCTATTGGGTTGGGATCCAATAGCCCATAACCCAATAACCTAAGTTTGGTTCAAATTGAAATCGGGTTGGTTCGGTTTGATTTCGGTTTGATTTCAACGACTAATTAAGCCTTTAAAATGACTAATTAAGTCATGGAAATTAGGTTAATAATTTCTAGCCTATTTATGATGGTACATGGGCTAAGCCCAGCTAGTATGGGGGTCCCACTAGGGTCCAGGCTACCCGGGTCTCCAAATTGGGTCCGAATTGGATAAAATTCAAACCGACTCAAATAAATTCCTAAAAATCATATAAAATCAAATAAAATTCCTAAAATATTATTAAACTTGAAAATGACAAAAATACCCCCAATTTGAAAACTGGGGGTGACAAATCTACCCTCCTTAAAAAAATTTCGTCCTCGAAATTCAAACGGTCGTACTCTTCTCTAGGTCAAGCACCCAACAATCAAGGTCTACTAAATTTTATCCTAAGTTATATAACATGTAATCTAGAAAATCAGGACACATGCATGGTTTTAAATCTCTACAGTATTATGTTATTGCAGTCTTCATTAGGGTTTTCTATTTAATCTAGCATGATCATCACATATGCAAACTAAAGGTACTAAGAAAGTCATCATCAATCAATGGGCGGAAAGAACAGGTAAAAGAAAGAGCAAGACCCTACCTCCTAGTCCAATGCGTGCAGGATCCTCAACTGTCATCGCAAAAGCCCTGTCCTGGCGGGGTATATCCCGCTGCTGGTGGAGGGCGTGATGCGGTGCCATAGGTGGCCTACCCTGTGCTCCCTGAGCTGCACGGCGATGGTTCGAAGGACAATCCCTCGCCTGATGCCCCTCGGTGCCACAGTATAGGCACAATCCCAAACGTCTCCTGCAAACCTCCCAGAGATGTCCGGACCTCTTGCGGTAGTGGCAAGTAGGTGCCTGCTGCGTCGGTCCCTGCTGCTGCTGCCGGGGCACCTGCTGAACTGGTGCCCTGATCGGAGCAGGAATCTGCTGCGAGCGTTGCGGAATAGAATGATGCTGGAGTTGAGGACGCTTAGCAGCCCCCGCGCTGCTAGTAGTCCCCGAAAACTGATCACGGTCCCTCTTGGGCTTCAAGCCCAACTCCCTCTCCACCTTCCGAGCCTCTGCGTAAACCTCCGCATATGTCGCGTAGAAGGAAGGGATCTGGATCTTGATATCCCATGCCAATCCCTCCCTGAAGCGCTCCGCTCGGATCACCGGGTCACTCACCATGTACTCGGCATATCGGCCCAGCCGGCCGAACTCCGCCGCATACTCCTCTACGGTCATGCTGCCCTGCTGCAGGTTCTGGAACTGCCGCACCAGGCCAATCTTGTCCGTAGGAGAAAAGAACTTCTCTCTGAACAAGGTCCTGAACTCCGCCCAAGTATGGCCCTCTCCTGCAAGAGCCGGCTCATTCCGGAACCATGTCCGGGCAATATCTAACAACTACAACCCAACCGCCTCGACCCTCAGGTCGGCTGCCAGGCGGCAGGCCCCCATCTGGCGCTCGATATCCTCGAGCCAGTCATCAGCATAGATAATGCCCTCAGTCCCCTTGAAATCCCTCGGACCAAGCTTCTTGAAAGCCTGGATATTCCCGATCTTCGGCTGCTGCTGAACCTCCCTCTGTGGAGCCTGACGCTCCACTGCCGCCATAGCCAATCTGTACGCATCCTCCATGCCCTGGCGTATAACCTCTGTCTGCCTCAACTGAGCCTCGTGCTGAGCCTCGTGCTGAGCCCGCTGGGACTCAAGCACCTGGTAGAAGAACGCTAGCATCTGCCCCATATCTGTGGGCAGAGGAGGCAATGGAGGAATAGCTCCCATCATCACCGGAGGAGTCCCCTGCTGAGGAGGAAGAATACCCGCGGTAGCTCCCACTGTAGCCCCTGGCACTACGGGAAGAGTACCCGCAATGGCCCCAGGGACGGTCATAGAGGTAGCTGGAGGAGTACCCCCGAGAGCCCCAACAGAAGTCCCATCAGCCGGGGAAGTAACCGGAGCCTGTCCGCCAGAAGTGGCAGACCTCTCCGTCTCCCCGAGCCCCTCGCCAGGAGAATGAGTCATCAATATCCTGGAGACAAATTAAGAAGAAGATATCAATATGGCACATGAAGACAATATCAAAGGAGGACAGCTAGAAAGCAGTAAATCAATATCAAAGACGGTAAGCAAGATAAGCAAGGAAAGATCCTACTGTGATTGAGCACTCCTAGCCTACTATTCTTATGGGTAACACAGGCTCGTAGTCAACACTCTAAGACGAGTGCCGCTACGACATCGCACTAATTGCGACTTCAGGACCTGCGTGGGCCACCACTAAAACGTGTCACGACCCGCACCCGCTATAAGGGCACGTGTACGTGACAACGCCCAGCCCTCACCAAAAAATCGGCGTGGAACGCTGTAGATTTTCTAGTCTGACAACAGTTATATATATAACAAAACCTGTCGAGAATATGGTCAACTCCGAACGGAGGACAAGCAGTGAATATATATATGAGTACCCAATCACGACTCTAAGATAACAAAGTAAAGACTGAAATGAAAAGACAACAAGACGATAAAATAATATATATAACCTGTCAAGTCCAACACAAAGAATATATACAGTCCAAGTCTCTAATACAGTCCCAGAATATAATAAAATAACAAGTAGCAAGCTGGAGACAAGGTCCAGTCCAAAATGTCTAACCTAACTAAACTAAGATAAAGGCTCGTCGGGCGGAGCTAAGCCCTGCTGAACCAAGGTCTCCAAGTCTACGCCCACTACGTCAACCGGACCGTAGTAGGTAGGACAATCCTCCTCGCCACTATCTGTAAAATTTTGTCAACATATCCAGTCAGGATGGAACGAGCACAAATCTCCATAACAGTTCTAGTTAGACGATATTGAAAATATAGCAGTAAATAGAGAGAATCTACGAGATAAATAATGTGTACATGAATCATGGTAAGGCATATCAAGACTGTAATCTGAATGTAAGAACAGGAAAAAACAGTATAAATCATGTACAAGAATCTGGAACTATATCTATGTGAGTTTAGTATTAGTTTCAACATGTGATCGGCTTAGAACTTGATACAATGTTTGGCCTGGCTAATCATACGTGAGTGTATGATTAACACTATACAATGATGATACAATAATATCTGTGGGGTATTGATCACATCTCTATGCTAACACCCCCATCCCTGACTAATATAGTGGATCCAGTCATGACACGTCATGATACATATTCTCTGAGAGGGTAGCTAGCCTTCGCAGGAATCGTATCTATACAATGAACAATAAACAATGTAGACTTGCCCAGTGTATACCATATATAAGAGGAATAACATCTTATGACGGGATCCAGACAAATATCAATCCGTGTGAACAATGTGTCAAGAGAACAAGGATAATCTGCACTAAATACTAGAAACAAAGACGATATCATAAAACAGAAATATTATCAGAGAATGTACTCGCCTGTACTGTGATGGATAAGTCGACTGAGTCCAAGATCAGTGCCTCGAGGACCTATAGATGGAATACTGTATCAATATAATGGTTTGGAAGTAAAATTAAGTCATACTGAGTCAAAATAGGTCAAGACACGTCAAGCTAAGTCAATCTAGGTCAAACAAGGTCAAATTAGATTGTACGGGGTCAATCTAAGTCATATTAGGTCTAACTGGGTCAAACTGGGTCAATGCAAGTCAAACGGAATCAATCGGGATCGATTTGAGTCAACAGTTGACTTTTTGGTCAACCGGTCAACTCTGGTCAATCATGGTCAACTGTGGTCAACTGTGGTCAACCCTAGGTCAACTCTAGGTCAACTCTAGGTCAACTCTAGTGACTAACAATTGACTTTCGATCAACTGCACAAGTCTAAAGGAATTTGGGACTAAATTGGGTAAAGTGTTGACCCATAGTTGACTTTTAGTCCAAAAAGTCAACCGTGGTCAACCGGGTCCAAGACTAGGTTTAGACAGCTAATCCTACTCATTACCAACCTATATAACCCATATCCAAGTCCATTTTGGACTTGGAAACTCAAATCTTGGCCGTGGGCCAATTCCCTAATTTACCCTTTTTAAGGGTAAATTTCTACCCTTGGCGATAATCTAGATAGCCTACCTACGCTAGTTATTTTGACCCGATCTCCCTAGGGTAGTAGGGTACTATCCTATAGGTTCGTTATCTACCAAAATACCTAAGTAAAGTGGACGTTTAGTCCACCTTACGGTCCATTGCAGAAATCTCGAATATTTCGAGATACGCACTGACACGGCGCGATACCGGCGCCCTATGACCCCGATTTCCATCCGGGAGCTTACCCGCAAAATCTAAATCACGTAACCTAGGTCCACGTCAAGTTTCATCGCGATCCGATGCTCCGGGCTCAATTTCGCCCTCTAACTCGATTTCTAACAAAAATGCCTCTATTAACTCTCGTTCTATTTTTCCCTCTTTGATTCTCGATTCTAATTCTTCCTCTTCTCTACTTCTCTCATCTTCTTCTTCTTCTATAATTCCTCTTCTTACCCCTCCTTCCTAATCTTCCTCAATTCCCTTACTTCTCTTATTTTTTCCTCTTCTCAAATTCTAAATCCTAAACTCTTCTTTCTAAATTCCTTATCTAAACTTCTCTATGTAATCATATATATATATATCTATATATATATATGTACTTACATATACTAAATGGGGGGTTTATAGTGTGTATAGGGGGTCACAGGGGGGGGGAAAGGAGCTGCCTGGGGCAGCTCCTGCTGCTGCTGCTGCTTGCTGCAGCTCTTGCAGCTGCTGCTGCTAAAGCCCCTGCTGCTGCTGCTGTTTTGGGGCTGCTGGTGCAGCCCCCTAATGCTACTGCTACTGCTACTTCCTTCTCTCTATATATATATACATATATATATCTATAAACCTATCTATCTATCTATCTATCTATCTATCTATCTATCTATCTATGAATATATATATATCCATATATCATATCCTCTCCTCCCCTCTCTATATATATATATACACCCACACACATATACATATTTACACACACACACATATACATATTTATACACACACCTATACATATATATATATACACACATATATATATATACCTACAACCACACACACAACTACTCACACACTCACACAACACCACCACCACCATCATTCTCTCATCCTCACACTTCACTCTCTCTACACACACACACAAATACATATAATATATATATACATATCTATATACACATATATATATATACATACCATTCAAAATATAAAAACCCCTAATTAAACTCTAACCTAATCTCTAGGGAAAAACTTACAAATAGGGGCAAAATCTAGAGGACCCTATTCTCTACAATTAATGTGAAGGCAATAAATAGAAAAGAGTAATTAATGAGAATTAGATGACAAACCTAGGTGGAGTTTCTTGAAGGAAGAAAAGAACTTGGGAAGAAGAAAATGAAAATGAGAGAGAGAGAGTTTGACTTGTGAAGCAAAAAGAGGGGGGGGGGGGGGGGGGGGGGGGGGGGGGGGGGTTCTTCATGGCCGGCCACTCCATCCAAGGGCTATTGGGTTGGGATCCAATAGCCCATAACCCAATAACCTAAGTTTGGTTCAAATTGAAATCGGGTTGGTTCGGTTTGATTTCGGTTTGATTTCAACGACTAATTAAGCCTTTAAAATGACTAATTAAGTCATGAAAATTAGGTTAATAATTTCTAGCCTATTTATGATGGTACATGGGCTAAGCCCAGCTAGTATGGGGGTCCCACTAGGGTCCAGGCTACCCGGGTCTCCAAATTGGGTCCGAATTGGATAAAATTCAAACCGACTCAAATAAATTCCTAAAAATCATATAAAATCAAATAAAATTCCTAAAATATTATTAAACTTGAAAATGACAAAAATACCCCCAATTTGAAAACTGGGGGTGACAATGGCAGAACCCAAAACTTCAAAAACAACATAACTTGGTCATCCGAACTCCAAATCCGGATTTCCAAAGTTCCAACTTGGGTGAAATGGAATTCTCTTCCACCTGGAAGCATCAAAACCCACAAAACTTCAACGAAAATAGATCAAAACTAAGGAAATCCGAAAATGATTAAAACTTAGATCTACAAAAATCAAAGCTTCAAAATAGAAATTTCCAAGTTCTAAACTAGTATAGATTGAGGAGAAGAATATGTTTTGGCAAATAGTTTTGTAAAAATCATTAACAAAATTATGGATCATTCTCTTGAGCAAGTTGGTACTTGCCTTGGTTGGTGGAGGAAGTAAATGAGAAGAAGTAAAATGAGAGGAGAGAGAAGGAGATGAGTTATTATATAGAATCTTGAACCCATGGGTTCATGATGAACCAAAGGGTTCATGATGAACCATGGGTGAACCAAGAATAGGTTACCCAAATGAGCCAAAACTGTAGGCCCAAATGCAGAAAATAAATTAGGAAATAATATTTTGTCGAATATTTTTGGGAAATGCATGAAGAAATACTGCATAATAAATATCGTATAAATTCAAGGTAAATACAATTTATGGGTTTACGTATTAAAATACGTATGCCAGGATTGGGGAGTGACACCCGGGCAAGTAGTCAATACCCCACTCGTGGGAGCTAGCTGGGTAGAGACAATGAGGCTCATCCCGCCATCACTCACTGGATGGTTAACCCCTCCCACCAAGACCTTCTCTCTACTGTCATCTCTGGAATCCATGTCACAGGGTGAGTCTGGAGCCTCACTAAGGGGAATAGTAGGCTCCACCTGAGGGCCTACCGCCGAACAAGCACTGGCCAGATGCCCAAAACAGGTACAACGTGAACAGGTAGGTGGAACCCATTCGTATTCCACCTTCTGGGTTAGCACCTCTCTAGAAGGAATCTCATATTCCACCATCTTCGGTAACTCCCCTCCCAGCCCGAATCTTCACAAAAATCCTAGCGTACATCAACCTCGACCGAATGGCAGTAGCTTCATCCGCCTTGATTGGGGTGCCCACCAAGCTCGCCAGACGCATCAGCAATGGGATACTCCAGAACCGGACAGGGAACTCAGGAAAGCGAATCCAAATAAGGATAGAATTCAGGACTTCCCTCTCACATCTAAACTCCGGGGTCCATTCCTTCAGAATGATAAGTCTGCCGTCGAACATCCAGGGACCGCCTTGGAGGATCCTTACGACATCCTCCGCAAGCCCAAACTTCATATAGTAGAAGCCATTCTCGCGAGCAAAGAACTCCATACTTCCCTTAGGCTGCCAGACACGTGCTGCATAACCCCGGATCTGTCCATAGAAAGGCTTGTTGCCTAGGACGCACAAAACCAGAGTACTCTTCTAGTATGTTGTCACCTTCTGTATCTCTTTCGCAGGAAACGAGGTCCGAAAACCCCTCCTTGTCTTGATCGGCGGCACGTACTCTATCGATGTGGGACTTTTCGGCCCCACAGGTTTGCAAATATCTGCCCAGGACCTTCCAGCCGGCCGTGTGGTCGTCCCATGTGGCATGGGGACAACCTCCGGGAGGGGAGACCCAGACCCCTGATCACCGAGATCCACCACCTTACTCTTTCCCTTATCCGCCGCGGTCGCCTTTGGCCGCCAGCCCACCGATCTCCCAGCAGACACCACAGAACCACGGGCCGATGGCCTCGCCCCTGACCCGCCATGTCGTCTGTCAGCAGGATGGCGATCCCTAACATGGCCCTGTCCTCCTCCTGCCTTTCCCTCGGTCTTCGTCACGTGACGACGCGTAATCGTTGTCCATCCTCCTTCCTCCATCTGGCCCCCCTGAGATCTCCCTGCTCTGAATTTGAAGCTATGAGCGTTGGAGACACCCCGCAGGATCCGTTCCCCGTCCGACATCGAAACCAACCCCCCCAGCGCCGTAGGGGGTCCGCCCGACCCCCCCCCCCCCGGCCTCGGGGGGGGGGGGCGCCACCGCTCGCAGCAGATCCGGGGGGTCCGCCCGACGCCCCCACCTTTGCTCCCCCCTACCGCCTGGGGGGGCGTAGCCGCTCGCGTCGTATCCGGGGGGTCCGCCCGACCCCCCCACCTTTGCTCCCCCCCGCCGCCTGGGGGGGCATCGCCGACGACCTGGGGGGCCGGGCAGCCCGCCCCCCCCCCCCCCCCCCCCCCCCCCCCCCCCTTCCCGGACTTCCTCCCCCGGCCGGTATGGGGATCAGGTGGCCGCGGGGGAGGTACCCTAGCCGCTCGGTCTCGGTCGCCCGCTCCTACACACGAGATCTCCATTATTATTACTTTATATATATATATATATTTTTTTTTTACTTTATATATATATATATATATATATATATATATATATATATATATATATATATATATATATATATATATAAGGTAATTGAAAGAAGGTAATTGTGGCGAACGCTCTCATCGGGAATCGATCTCCTGGCCACTCGGGTCCCATACATCTCTCTTAATCACTAGGCTGAGAGATCATTTGCTATATATATATATATATATATATATATATATATATATATATATATATATATATATATATATATATATATATATGTATATGTCCGGCGCTCCTAGCGTAAGTGGCAGGAGGGGGGGGCTCTCGGCGGGGAGACCCGGGATCGAGCCCCCCCTCCCGCACAAGTCGGCTGGGTGGCGTGGCCACGGGCTTGTGTGAGGGTGACCGGACACCATAAAAAAAAAAAAAAAAAAAAAAAAATATATATATATATATATATATATATATATATATATATATATATATATATATATATATATATATATATATAATTTTCTAAATAGGAAACACTAAAATAAGGATCCTATAGTATCTAAACTAGCCTAGTATCATTTATTGACGTACAAATCTAATCAAATCAAATTTTAATTTGATTCACAAATATGTTGCTATACTACAACATTATCATCCTACTGCATGTGTCCAAGTATTTCAACAGCGACAAACGCGCCATTGCAAATTAACAGCACTGACCAGCAATATTCCATCTTGCACAGTTGAAGTCATCTGAACTCATTCAATATACAAACAGTAACAGGTTCTTAATTATACTTTCAAGCAGGCAATGAATCAATTTCAATCCGAATCCTCGGAGACCATACCAGTGACTGACCGGTAGATGAAGAATTGAAGGCGCCACATTTACTCACTAGTCAGTCAGTCAGTCACCACCCCATCATTTTGTTCCCAAAGTAGTGCACAGTGCGAGCATCTTTCAGGCCTCATGCTGACAAGTTCCACGCTCTTGTTTGCAAACGAATTCAAAGTAATCACATGGCAAAGGCCTCCACAGGCTTTGCTTTGATTGCTCACATCATCTTCTTGGTGGGAAGTTTAAATGGCCTCTTTAAAGAGGACAACAAACAACCAATGTTTTAAAAATCGGACCGACGAACCAATTTTTTTTCCGTATAGGTCACATCGGACTGGTTCATCCGGAGTTCAAATAGACTTAGTTTGTTTTGGTTCAAATAGATAAGATATCTATATTTAGTTCTTGATTCAGTTTGTTTTGGCCATAAGTATGTTGATTTGGTCGTAAGTATATTAGTTTGGTTTAATTTTACAACTATAAAGTCATTAAAATCAAACCAAGAATTTAATGGTCCAAATTTCACATGAAAAAAAATCAATTGGCCGGTTCAACTGTGAACCGGTTCGGCCGGTTCATCGGTTAAATCCGGTTTTGACAAAAAATTGACGGTTCTTTAAAAGATTCGATTTTAGTCGAACCGGACCAATTTTTTGGCATAAATTGGTTAGACCCTGTCCAACCGACGGTCCGGTCTGGTTTTTACAACATTGCAAACAACCAATTGACCCCGGCCCCTACTATAAAACGGGGATACTGTTGCAGTGACAATGCACTCAGAAGTACGTACATCATGAAGGGTTCTAGCTACTAAATTGTTGCTGGCTCTCGCTCTCCTGCTGGCCACTCTGGCTACGTGCAGCAATGCAGCAAGGAAGAACCTGAAGGGTGAGGCTGAGCAGGCTGAGATCTATGACCAGCCCCAGACTTTCCCGGGCTTGCCGGGCGGCGCCCCCCGCTGGGCTCTGGCTCGGGTCTGATTCCCGGGATTGGTATCGGTCTCGGGCAGCGCCGGCATTCGGTGTAGGTTCCGCAATTCCCGGCATCGGTTCCACTCCGTCGCTTCCGGGGCTCCCGGGGATCGGTGGCGGTGACCAGGCCGCGGAGCCGTGATGATCAGGGTGGCTAGGCAGAAGGACTTGCTTGGGCTTTATATGTGTATTATGTAACGTGGTTTATGTTGGGAAAGAAGCGCGGAAACCTTTCCCCAAACCGGAGAGTACCTGCGAGAGGACCGAGCAAACAACGCACGAACCAAAAACAAACACACAAAAACAATCCACGCAGACACAGAGAATTTTTGACGTGGAAACCCTTGCGGGAAAAAAACCACGGGACGATCGGAGTCCAACCCTGAGAAGCCTCCACTAATGGAATAGAAGAATTACACCCTCTACAAACTCCTCCGATCCAAATCGGATCCCCACAACACTCAGAGATAAGAACAATGATTACAAGGCTACGAAGAACGAGAACGACGAGTAGAGATTACCCGAACACGATCTCCTCCGAATATCAACCTTCAATCCTCCGCCTTCTTCTCCGAAGTTGCAATGGCACTCTTGCCTCCTTCTCTCTCGAACTTGTGTTATGTTGCACTTGTAAATTAGGGTTGAGAAAACTCAATATATATCTCCCTAATCCCGCAACCAACCTGGACCGTTGGATTAGATCCAATGATGAAAAACTCATCCAAAATCCCGCTTCAGCCCCCGACAACACAGAGTTCGGCCAGAACTCTGTGCGGGGCAGCCAGCACCTACTGGCCAAACGCTGGAACAACCAGACCGAGTTCGGCCAGAACTCGGCATGGGACCGAGTTCGGGCCGAACTCGGATCCTCTGCTCCCAGAAGCTCCAGCAGCAGCAGCAGCAGCAACGTCGCCTACTTCCCGAGCTTCTCCGACTTCGGACGGCGCTCGTCGCACTCCGGGGTCTTCTCCACATAGGTTGGGAACCCCACCCACTCCAACAAATCTCCCCCTTCACAACTATGGGGAGGACGTCGTCATCCCGACGATCTGCCTGCAGTACTCGAACTTCCCCCTTGGTAGAATCTTCGTAAACATATCAGCTCCGTTGTCGTCTGTATGCACCTTCTCAAGCGCCGCGTCCTTCTTCTCAACCACATCCCGTATCCAATGATACCGAGTCTCGATGTGCTTGGACCGGCTATGAAACGTCTGATTCTTCACAAGGTGGATAGCACTCTGACTGTCGCAAAGCAAAGTATACTGCTCTTGCTTCAGTCCCATTTCCTGCAACAGCTTCTTCATCCACAACAGCTCCTTGCAAGCCTCCGTCGCCGCAATGTATTCCGCCTCCGTCGTCGACAAGGCAACACACTTCTGCAACCGCGACTGCCACGACACTGCTCCTCCCGCAAACATCATCACGTAGCCCGAAGTCGACCGCCTCGTGTCTACATCTCCAGCCATATCAGCATCGGTATACCCGACCAGCTTCGGCTCGTCACCACCAAAGGAAAGTCTCCAACCGGCAGTGCCCTGAAGGTATCGTAGAATCCACTTGACCGCACTCCAGTGTACCCTTCCAGGATTCGAAAGATACCTGCTAACCGTACCAACTGCATGAGCAATATCTGGCCTCGTACACACCATAGCATACATCAGGCTTCCCACAGCTGAAGCATATGGAACCCGCTCCATATCTTCCTTTTCGTCCTCGGTAGATGGACACTGCTCCTCAGTGAACTTAAAGTGAGCCGCGAGGGGGGAACTCACTTTCTTCGACCCGTCCATCCCGAAACGCTGAAGTACCCGGTGAATGTACTTCGTTTGGGACAAGTGTAGCAGCTTGGACTCTCTCTCTCGGCTGATCTCCATCCCAAGAATAGTCTTCGCTGCGCCCAAATCCTTCATAGAGAAGGCCGCGCCCAGTTGGCGCTTCAACTCCGCTATCCTAGTGGCATTTCGATCCACTAATAGCATATCATCTACATAGAGCAATAAAATGATGAAATCATCCTCGGCAAAATATCTCACAAATGCACAATGGTCCGACGTCGTCCGTGCATAACCATGCTCCCCCATAAACGACTCGAACTTTCTGTACCACTGCCTCGGAGCCTGCTTCAGACCATACAAGCTCTTCCTCAACCGGCAGACCAAATGTGACTTGCCCTTCTCACAGAATCCCTCCGGCTGCTCCATGTACAACTCATCCTCAAGATCACCGTGGAGGAACGCCGTCTTCACATCCATCTGCTCGACCTCCAAGTCAAAACTGGCTGCTAATGCTAGCACCACCCGAATAGACGAATGCTTGACGACAGGCGAAAAGATTTCATCATAATCCACGCCTTTCCGCTGACCGTAGCCCTTGACTACCAGCCTCGCTTTGTATCGAGGGCGAGTAGCATCATCCGTCTGCTTCACTCTGAACACCCATCGATTCTTCAAAGCCTTCTTGCCCTTTGGCAACCGCACCAGATCATAAGTAGAATTGGTGTACAAGGAACTCATCTCCTCCTGCATAGCCACCATCCACTCCTGCCTGTGTTCGTCTTCCATAGCCTCTGCGAAACTTTCGGGCTCTCCCCCGTCAGTCAGTAGCACATACTCATCCGGCGAGTATCTCGTAGATGGTCGACGATCCCTGTTGCTCCTTCTCAGTGGAGCCACTGGTGCTGGCTGTATACCGACAGCCTCCTCCCCTTCAGGAACTACCTCTCCGGCATGCTCATCCTCCTGAGGGACACCCTGACCACCATCAGCAGGCTGATGATCAAGGTTGGGAGCAACTCCATGTACCGGCTCCCCCATAACTGGATCCTCCGCGATGTCCTCTGGAAACTGCTCGAAGCGAAATGACTCTAACTCAGGCAATTCCTCAGCCTCAGAAGGCGTCTCGGAGTCCTGAGTGTTGGTCATGGTCTGATCCTCGACGAACACCACGTCCCTGCTTCTGTAGAGCTTTCCTTCCACTGGGTCGTAGAGTCTATAGCCAAACTCATCCCGACCGTAGCCGACAAAGACGCATCGCCTCGTCTTCGGCTCAAGTTTGGTCCTTTCGTCCTTCGGTACATGCACGAAGGCTTTACAACCAAACGCCCGCAGGTGACTGTATGACGGCTCTTTGCCGTACCATACTTTGTCAGGCACATCACCCTGCAAAGGAGCACTAGGAGACAAATTAATAATATAAGCAGCTGTGAGAAGAGCCTCACCCCAATAACTGCCCGGCAAGTTTGCTTCTGACAGCAAACACCGCACCCTCTCCATCAGTGTCCTGTTCATGCGCTCCGCTACACCATTGAGCTGAGGTGTCTTTGGCGGAGTCTTCTGGTGTCGTATCCCTTGCTCTCTGCAATACGCATCAAAGGGACCGATGTATTCGCCGCCATTGTCGGACCGAACACACAACAACTTCTTGCCCGTCTCCCTTTCAACGGAGGCCTGAAACTCCTTGAAAGTAGGCAGCACCTGATCCTTGGTCTTTAAGGCATAGACCCAAACCTTCCTGGAACAGTCATCAATGAAAGTCACAAAGTAAGAAGCACCACCAAGAGATTTTACCTTCATAGGACCGCAGACATCCGAGTGAATCAACTCGAGCAACGCCGGCTTCCTCGAACTTGGGTGACTCTGGAAAGACACCCTACTTTGCTTCCCAGCCAAACAGTGCGTGCATTTCTCCAACTTTGTAGACTTGAGCCCCGGAATCACCTTCCTGTTCACCAAGTAGCTCATCCCCTTCTCGCTGATATGGCCGAGCCGCCTGTGCCACAACTCGGTAGACGCATCACTGACTGCGTTCACCTCCTGTGCCCCCTGTGCGCTCCCCTCCATATAGTAGAGACCGGACTTCTTGCTTCCTCTGGCAATCACCAACGAACCTCTGGAAAGCTTCCACTGACTATTCCCGAAGAGACTGAAGAATCCCTCGTCATCCAACCTTCCAACCGACACCAGGTTGAAACGGATATCAGGGACATGACGAACATCCTTGAGAACAAGAACCGCACCCGTCTTCGTTCTCAAATGCACATCTCCAATGGCAACCGCCTTCGACACATCTCCGTTGCCCATCTTTAACACGCCACAGTCGCCTGTCGTGTAAGTGGCAAACAGTGCCCTATTGTGAGATACATGTGCTGAAGCCCCTGAGTCCACCAGCCAAGAATTGTCATCGCAGGCGAGGTTAGTAATGACCTCATCACCTACGACGATCACATCGCCTCCATGCGTCGAGGCCGCCGCTGTAGTGTTCTCTTCTTGCTTCCCCTTGTCGCCCTTCTTCTCTCTCTTCCAAGCGAAACAGTTCCGCTTGATATGGCCCTTCTTACCGCAATGATAACACTCTGAGTCCTCGTACCGACCCTTGGACTTTCCCCTGCTCTTGTCTCTGCCACCACCTGGACCCCTGCTTTTGCCCCTTCCGCGGCTCTCTGAAACCAATGCCTCTGAGTGGTGGGATGTGGATGAAGTGCCCTGAGAACGTCTCCGCATCTCTTCATTCAACACCCCGCTCTTAGCAAACTCCAGACTGACCACGCCCTCTGGAGCAGAAGCGATCATAGATACTCGTACGGTCTCCCACGAGTCTGGCAAGGTACACAGCAGCCACAGACCCTGAACTTCGTCGTCGAACTTGACTCCCATAGAAGATAACTGGTCAACCACGCCCTGGAAATCACTCAAGTGATCCGTAATAGACGCCCCATCCTTGTACCGCAGACCCATCATCGTTCGGATCAGGAACAACTTGTTTACCCCGGTCTTCTTCGCATACAAGGATTCCAGCTTATCCCACAACGTCTTCGCGTGCTCAATATTGGCAACGTGGTTGTACACGTTCTCATCAACAAACTGCCGTATGTACCCACACACCTGTATGTGCTCGAACTTCCAGTCCTCCTCGGATTTATCACTGGGCCTCTCGGATGCAAACACAGGTAGATGCAGCTTCTTGACAAATAGCAAATCCTTCATCTTGCTCCGCCAATAATGATAGTTTGTGCCATTGAGGTTCACCATGCGCACCGGCTTCGCGTCCATCTCTCCTCTCTGGTTCCTCTGTCAACTCCTGACACCCTTTGAACCCAAAGCTCTGATACCACTCTGTTGGGAAAGAAGCGCGGAAACCTTTCCCCAAACCGGAGAGTACCTGCGAGAGGACCGAGCAAACAACGCACGAACCAAAAACAAACACACAAAAACAATCCACGCAGACACAGAGAATTTTTGACGTGGAAACCCTTGCGGGAAAAAAACCACGGGACGATCGGAGTCCAACCCTGAGAAGCCTCCACTAATGGAATAGAAGAATTACACCCTCTACAAACTCCTCCGATCCAAATCGGATTCCCACAACACTCAGAGATAAGAACAATGATTACAAGGCTACGAAGAACGAGAACGACGAGTAGAGATTACCCGAACACGATCTCCTCCGAATATCAACCTTCAATCCTCCGCCTTCTTCTCCGAAGTTGCAATGGCACTCTTGCCTCCTTCTCTCTCGAACTTGTGTTATGTTGCACTTGTAAATTAGGGTTGAGAAAACTCAATATATATCTCCCTAATCCCGCAACCAACCTGGACCGTTGGATTAGATCCAATGATGAAAAACTCATCCAAAATCCCGCTTCAGCCCCCGACAACACAGAGTTCGGCCAGAACTCTGTGCGGGGCAGCCAGCACCTACTGGCCAAACGCTGGAACAACCAGACCGAGTTCGGCCAGAACTCGGCATGGGACCGAGTTCGGGCCGAACTCGGATCCTCTGCTCCCAGAAGCTCCAGCAGCAGCAGCAGCAGCAACGTCGCCTACTTTCCGAGCTTCTCCGACTTCGGACGGCGCTCGTCGCACTCCGGGGTCTTCTCCACATAGGTTGGGAACCCCACCCACTCCAACAGTTTAGCAATGTGGAGTGTCAGTTGTTAGGCTTAATATGTGCATGTAACGTGGTGGAGTATCAGTTGTTATAGTAACGATGTTATGGAGATCAAGCTTAGCTCTTTGTCCAATAATAAGTTATTGTTGTGTCACGTGTGATCTCTTGTATGGCTCTAGTAAGTTGTATATATGTTATTGAAAGTTAGTTTGTTGAACTTAAATGCTGCATATTTGAAGACATATTTGGAAATATAAAAAGTATTAACTGCAAAGGAAAAGAATCTGTTGACTGAAATAACTCCACATGTACATAGTATAAATCAGTATTTTATTTTTATTTGGTTACCTTTTAATTTTTATTCGGTATCATTATTTTGGAAAATGAAATCTTTTTTTTTTTTTGAATATAGCAGTAAGAAAGATGTAGCCAAAACTGGTGTAATTTGGACTTGAGATAAGCCGATATGTAACTTTGAAAATTGAGAAATTGATTAGGATCTAGCACAGCTATAAACGTTTTATTCTAACACATGTCATGAATTGTTATAAACTGTTGGGAAAGAAACGCGGAAACCTTTTCCCAAACCGGAGAGTACCTGCGAGAGGACCGAGCAATACAACGCACGAACCAAAAAAACAACCACACAAAAACAGTCCACGCAGACACAGAGAATTTTTGACGTGGAAACCCTTGCGGGAAAAACCACGGGACGATCGGAGTCCAACCCTGAGAAGCCTCCACTAATGGAATAGAAGAATTACACCCTCTACAAACTCCTCCGATCCAAATCGGATCCCCACAACACTCAGAGATAAGAACAATGATCACAAGGCTACGAAGAACGAGAACGACGAGTAGAGATTACCCGAAACACGATCTCCTTCGAAAAACGACCTTCGATCCTCCGTCTTCTTCTCCGAAGTTGCAATGGCACTCTTGCCTCCTTCTCTCTCGAACCTTTTGTGTTGTCCAATACTTGCGATTATGAATTAGGGTTGAGAAAACTCAATATAACTCCCCAATCCCGCAACCAACCTGGACCGTTGGATTAGATCCAATGATGAAAACTCATCCTAAAATCCGCTTCAGCCCCCGACGACACAGAGTTCGGCCAGAACTCTGTGTCAAGCATCCAGAACCTCACCCCACAGTACTGGAGTGGCCAGACCGAGTTCGGCCCGAACTCGCCATGGGACCGAGTTCGGCCCGAACTCGGATCCCCTGTTCCAGAATCTCCCCCTGGGCAGCAACAGCAGCAGCGACTCTACGTCGCCCACTTCCCGAGCTTCTTCGACACACGAACGGCGCTCGTCGCACTCCGGGGTCTTCTCCACATAGGTTGGGAACCCCACCCACTCCAACAAATCTCCCCCTTCACAACTATGGGGAGGACGTCGTCATCCCGACGATCTGCCTGCAGTACTCAAACTTCCCCCTTGGTAGAATCTTCGTAAACATATCAGCTCCGTTGTCGTCTGTATGCACCTTCTCAAGCTCCGCGTCCTTCTTCTCAACCACATCCCGTATCCAATGATACCGGGTCTCGATGTGCTTGGACCGGCTATGAAACGTCTGATTCTTCACAAGGTGGATCGCACTCTGACTGTCGCAAAGCAAAATATACTGCTCTTGCTTCAGTCCCATTTTCTGCAACAGCTTCTTCATCCACAACAGCTCCTTGCAAGCCTCCGTCGCCGCAATGTATTCCGCCTCCGTCGTCGACAAGGCAACACACTTCTGCAACCGCGACTGCCACGACACTGCTCCTCCCGCAAACATCATCACGTAGCCCGAAGTCGATCGCCTCGTGTCTACATCTCCAGCCATATCAGCGTCGGTATACCCGACCAGCTTCGGCTCGTCACCACCAAAAGAAAGTCTCAAACCGGCAGTGCCCTGAAGGTATCGTAGAATCCACTTAACCGCACTCCAGTGTACCCTTCCAGGATTTGAAAGATACCTGCTAACCGTACCAACTGCGTGAGCAATATCTGGCCTCGTACACACCATAGCATACATCAGGCTTCCCACAGCTGAGGCATATGGAACCCGCTCCATATCTTCCTTTTCGTCCTCGGTAGATGGACACTGCTCCTCAGTGAACTTAAAGTGAGCCGCGAGGGGGGAACTCACTTTCTTCGACCCGTCCATCCCGAAACGCTGAAGTACCCGGTGAATGTACTTCGTTTGGGACAAGTGTAGCAGCTTGGACTCTCTCTCTCGGCTGATCTCCATCCCAAGAATAGTCTTCGCTGCGCCCAAATCCTTCATAGAGAAGGCCGCGCCCAGTTGGCGCTTCAACTCCGCTATCCTAGTGGCATTTCGACCCACTAATAGCATATCATCTACATAGAGCAATAAAATGATGAAATCATCCTCGGCAAAATACCTCACAAATGCACAATGGTCCGACGTCGTCCGTGCATAACCATGCTCCCCCATAAACGACTCGAACTTTCTGTACCACTGCCTCGGAGCCTGCTTCAGACCATACAAGCTCTTCCTCAACCGGCAGACCAAATGTGACTTGCCCTTCTCACAGAATCCCTCCGGCTGCTCCATGTACAACTCCTCCTCAAGATCACCGTGGAGGAACGCCGTCTTCACGTCCATCTGCTCGACCTCCAAGTCGAGACTGGCTGCTAATGCTAGCACCACCCGAATAGACGAATGCTTGACGACAGGCGAAAAGATCTCATCATAATCCACGCCTTTCCGCTGACCTAGCCCTTGACTACCAGCCTCGCTTTGTATCGAGGGCGAGTAGCATCATCCGTCTGCTTCACTCTGAACACCCATCGATTCTTCAAAGCCTTCTTGCCCTTTGGCAACCGTACCAGATCATAAGTAGAATTGGTGTGCAAGGAACTCATCTCCTCCTGCATAGCCACCATCCACTCCTGCCTGTGTTCGTCTTCCATAGCCTCTGCGAAACTTTCGGGCTCTCCCCCGTCAGTCAGTAGCACATACTCATCCGGCGAGTATCTCGTAGATGGTCGACGATCCCTGTTGCTCCTTCTCAGTGGAGCCACTGGTGCTGGCTGTATACCGACAGCCTCCTCCCCTTCAGGAACTACCTCTCCGGCATGCTCATCCTCCTGAGGGACACCCTGACCACCATCAGCAGGCTGATGATCAAGGTTGGGAGCAACTCCATGTACCGGCTCCCCCATAACTGGATCCTCCGCGATGTCCTCTGGAAACTGCTCGAAGCGAAATGACTCTAACTCAGGCAATTCCTCAGCCTCAGAAGGCGTCTCGGAGTCCTGAGTGTTGGTCATGGTCTGATCCTCGACGAACACCACGTCCCTGCTTCTGTAGAGCTTTCCTTCCACTGGGTCGTAGAGTCTATAGCCAAACTCATCCCGACCGTAGCCGACAAAGACGCATCGCCTCGTCTTCGGCTCAAGTTTGGTCCTCTCGTCCTTCGGTACATGCACGAAGGCCTTACAACCAAACGCCCGCAGGTGACTGTATGACGGCTCTTTGCCGTACCATACTTTATCAGGCACATCACCCTGCAAAGGAGCACTAGGAGACAAATTAATAATATAAGCAGCTGTGAGAAGAGCCTCACCCCAATAACTGTCCAGCAAGTTTGCTTCTGACAGCAAACACCGCACCCTCTCCATCAGTGTCCTGTTCATGCGCTCCGCTACACCATTGAGCTGAGGTGTCTTTGGCGGAGTCTTCTGGTGTCGTATCCCTTGCTCTCTGCAATACGCATCAAAGGGACCGATGTATTCGCCGCCATTGTCGGACCGAACACACAACAACTTCTTGCCCGTCTCCCTTTCAACGGAGGCCTGAAACTCCTTGAAAGTAGGCAGCACCTGATCCTTGGTCTTTAAGGCATAGACCCAAACCTTCCTGGAACAGTCATCAATAAAAGTCACAAAGTAAGAAGCACCACCAAGAGTTTTTACCTTCATAGGACCGCAGACATCCGAGTGAATCAACTCGAGCAACGCCGGCTTCCTCGAACTTGGGTGACTCTGGAAAGACACCCTATTTTGCTTCCCAGCCAAACAGTGCGTGCATTTCTCCAACTTTGTAGACTTGAGCCCCGGAATCACCTTCCTGTTCACCAAGTAGCTCATCCCCTTCTCGCTGATATGGCCGAGCCGCCTGTGCCACAACTCGGTAGACGCATCACTGACTGCGTTCACCTCCTGTGCCCCCTGTGCGCTCCCCTCCATATAGTAGAGACCGGACTTCTTGCTTCCTCTGGCAATCACCAACGAACCTCTGGAAAGCTTCCACTGACTATTCCCGAAGAGACTGAAGAATCCCTCGTCATCCAACCTTCCAACCGACACCAGGTTGAAACGGATATCAGGGACGTGACGAACATCCTTGAGAACAAGAACCGCACCCGTCTTCGTTCTCAAATGCACATCTCCAATGGCAACCGCCTTCGACACATCTCCGTTGCCCATCTTCAACACGCCACAGTCGCCTGTCGTGTAAGTGGCAAACAGTGTCCTATTGTGAGATACATGTGCTGAAGCCCCTGAGTCCACCAGCCAAGAATTGTCATCGCAGGCGAGGTTAGTAATGACCTCATCACCTACGACGATCACATCGCCTCCATGCGTCGAGGCCGCCGCTGTAGTGTTCTCTTCTTGCTTCCCCTTGTCGCCCTTCTTCTCCTTCTTCCAAACGAAACAATTCCGCTTGATATGGCCCTTCTTACCGCAATGGTAACACTCTGAGTCCTCGTACCGACCTTTGGACTTCCCCCTGCTCTTGTCTCTGCCACCACCTGGACCCCTGCTTTTGCCCCTTCCGCGGCTCTCTGAAACCAATGCCTCTGAGTGGTGGGATGTGGATGAAGTGCCCTGAGAACGTCTCCGCATCTCTTCATTCAACACCCCGCTCTTGGCAAACTCCAGACTGACCACGCCCTCTGGAGCAGAAGCGATCATAGATACTCGTACGGTCTCCCACGAGTCTGGCAAGGTACACAGCAGCCACAGTCCCTGAACTTCGTCGTCGAACTTGACTCCCATAGAAGATAACTGGTCAACCACGCCCTGGAAATCACTCAAGTGATCCGTAATAGACGCCCCATCCTTGTACCGCAGACCCATCATCGTTCGGATCAGGAACAACTTGTTTACCCCGGTCTTCTTCGCATACAAGGATTCCAGCTTATCCCATAACGTCTTCGCGTGCTCAATATTGGCAACGTGATTGTACACGTTCTCATCAACAAACTGCCGTATGTACCCACACACCTGTATGTGCTCGAACTTCCAGTCCTCCTCGGATTTATCACTGGACCTCTCGGATGCAAACACAGGTAGATGCAGCTTCTTGACAAATAGCAAATCCTTCATCTTGCTCCGCCAATAATGATAGTTTGTGCCATTAAGGTTCACCATGCGCACCGGCTTCGCGTCCATCTCTCCTCTCTGGTTCCTCTGTCAACTCCTGACACCCTTTGAACCCAAAGCTCTGATACCACTCTGTTGGGAAAGAAACGCGGAAACCTTTCCCCAAACCGGAGAGTACCTGCGAGAGGACCGAGCAATACAACGCACGAACCAAAAAAACAACCACACAAAAACAGTCCACGCAGACACAGAGAATTTTTGACGTGGAAACCCTTGCGGGAAAAACCACGGGACGATCGGAGTCCAACCCTGAGAAGCCTCCACTAATGGAATAGAAGAATTACACCCTCTACAAACTCCTCCGATCCAAATCGGATCCCCACAACACTCAGAGATAAGAACAATGATCACAAGGCTACGAAGAACGAGAACGACGAGTAGAGATTACCCGAAACACGATCTCCTTCGAAAAACGACCTTCGATCCTCCGTCTTCTTCTCCGAAGTTGCAATGGCACTCTTGCCTCCTTCTCTCTCGAACCTTTTGTGTTGTCCAATACTTGCGATTATGAATTAGGGTTGAGAAAACTCAATATAACTCCCCAATCCCGCAACCAACCTGGACCGTTGGATTAGATCCAATGATGAAAACTCATCCTAAAATCCGCTTCAGCCCCCGACGACACAGAGTTCGGCCAGAACTCTGTGTCAAGCATCCAGAACCTCACCCCACAGTACTGGAGTGGCCAGACCGAGTTCGGCCCGAACTCGCCATGGGACCGAGTTCGGCCCGAACTCGGATCCCCTGTTCCAGAATCTCCCCCTGGGCAGCAACAGCAGCAGCGACTCTACGTCGCCCACTTCCCGAGCTTCTTCGACACACGAACGGCGCTCGTCGCACTCCGGGGTCTTCTCCACATAGGTTGGGAACCCCACCCACTCCAACATAAACTTGTACTTAATTGACTCCAAAACTTCTTATGTCCTGAGCTAATCCTCTGTATCAATCTGTAAATGACAATCTAATGCGTAGCGATCGATTTCTTGCCTCAGATGCAGTAACTGCTTTAACTGTTTCAACGGTGCAATTGCAAACGCATCAGAAACAGTACTGCAGTACCAGCACAGTCTGATCATCTGAACTTTCTTTATATAAAAAATTAACTCGACCTTATAATTTCGAGCTGGCAGTGAATCGATCCAACAACCTGTTGGATTTTATCTTGTTTTCGAGTGAGCCCTTAAAAGGAGGGTGACAATGGAGTAGATAATTTAGTCTCATATCGGATAGAAGGTGAGATCATGAAGTGTAGAAAATTGGAATTGGATCAAGACTTAAATAAAATTTTCTTTTTAAGGCATTACGGGTCCAATCCAGTATCATATCTCATGGGCCAACACTAGATTGAGTCACACCACGTTCCCTACAAGAGGTATTAGAGCCCAAGGTTACGACAGACTGATTTGAGCGTCTCTAATTGGTTCGAGACAGATGGTGTTAAACTTTCATGCGTATAAAGATGATAATATATTGGATCTCCTGAGTGCTCAGCTAGCGGAAATGAGCAAAGGTAGCTCGTATGTACTTGGTTGCTCGGTCAACTGAAACGAACTAAGACGGAACAGATTGAGATGACAATATGTTGGATCTCTTGGGTACTCGACTAGAAAAAATGGTACGTACTCGAACTAAGATAGAGATTCTATGGTCGAGCGGATTGAGATGACAATATATTGGGTCTCATGTGTGCTCAACTAGCGAAAATGATACTTGGTTGCTCTGTCAACTGGAACGAACTACGATGGAACATATTGAGATGACAAAGGTAGCTGGTATGTGCTTGGTTGCCCGGTCAGCTGAAACGAGCTAATGTGGAGATTTTATGGTCGAACGGATCGAGATGACAATATGTTGGATCTCCTATGTGCTCAACTAGTAGAAATGAACAAATGTAGTTGGTATGTGCTTGGTTGCTCGGTCAGTTGAAACGAGTAAGGTGGAGATTGTTGGATTGTATCTCGTTTTCGCTTGGAATGTGCTTTTGGTTGCTCGGTCAGCTGAAACAAACTAAGGTGGAGATTGTTGATTGTATCTAATTTTCGGTTGAGTTCTCAAAAGGGGGATGACAATGGAGTTTTTAATTTATTCCTACATCAAATAGGAGGTTGGATCATGACGTGTAGATAATTGGGATTGGATCATGCCATACATGTGAACTTTCTTTTAAGGCATATGAGCTCAATCCAATATGATACCTCATGGGCCAACTCCGTTCGGGTCATACCATGTTTCCTTAAGAGGTATCAGATCCCATGGTCAAGGGACTAATTTGAGCGACTCTAATTGGTTCGAGACAGATGGAGCTGAACGTTTATGTGTATAATCGGTGGTTTGAAGGACGTATATAATCTTATACAAGTTCTCTTCTCAAAGTGGAGTATGAGCATCCTCTCGGTGGTTTAAAAGACGTATAATATCTTATACAAGCTCTTTTCTCAAAGTGGGGTAGGAACATCCTCTCGGTGGTTTGAAGGACGTATAATATCTTATACAAGCTCTCTTTTCAAAGTGGAGTAGGAGCATCCTCTATAAGATGGTTTGAAGGCGGATCACGGATCGCTCTCTTCTCAAAGTAGGAGCATCCTCTATAAGGGTTCGAAGGCGGATCAGGCCTAAGGTTAGAGGCTTTGTAGTTTGTACGCAACGATGGAGTGGATGAACGTGTCAGTCTGCTTCTAGTATGTTGTCGAATGGATCGAGATGACAATATGTTGGATCTCCTGGGTGCTCGGATAACGAAAAGGAAGCTAGTATGTGCTTGGTGGAGATTGTTGTATTGTATCTCTCGGTTGGTATGTTCTTGGTTGCTCGGTCAGCTGGAACGAGCTAAACTAGAGATTGTTGGTTTGTATCTCGTTTCATGTTGAGTCCTCAAAATGGGGGAGGCAACAGAGTTGGTAATTTGGTCCCCGAATAGGAGGTAGGATCATAAGGTGTAGATAATTGTGATTGGATCAGACATTACATGTTATAATTCGATCAGGTATTACATAAGAATTTTCTTAAAGATATATAAGCACTATCCAATATCATATCTCATAGATCAACTTCGATTCGTGTCATAACACAACCCGGCCAGTCCGATTCCTCGGAGGTGGGGGCCTGAAACAAGCATCCGGGAACCTGTCAACCAGACCAGCCGCGCTGACGGGTAGTTGAGGAATTGAAGGTGCCACATTTACTCATTAGTCAGTCCCCTCTATCATTTTGTTCCCACAAAAGCTTTCAATGCGAGCATCGATCTTTCAGGCCTCAGGCTCAATTACCAGCGCCACGTACGTACTCTATGTTTGTGTAAACGAATTCAAAGCAATCACATGATAGAACGAACTAGTTGGCCCTCCTCTGGCTCTGGTTGGCACTTGATATATGGCTGACGTCATCTTCTTGGTGAAAGTTTTAAATGGCCTCTTTGATTAAAGAAGCCAACAAACAACCAATTAACTCCCCCCTGGCCTCCTATAAAATGGGACAGTGTAGTGACAATGGATTCACAGAAGAAGCACATACGTACATACATTCATGAAGGGTTCTACTAAGTTGGTGCTGGCTCTTGCTCTCCTTCTGGCCACACTGGAGCCTACGAGCAATGCAGCAAGGGACCTGAAGAGTAGTGATCCCGAGCCTGAGACCTATCATCCCCAGACCTTCCCGGGCTTCCCGGGAGGCCCGCCGCTGGGTTCGGGCATGGGTTTGATGCCCGGGTTCGGGCTCGGGCAGCCAGCATTCGGCGCAGGTTCTGGGATTCCCGGTATCGGTTCCACTACCCCCTCGCTCCCTGGTTTTCCTCGGATCGGAGACGACAGCCAGGCCGCAAAGCCGTGATCGGGGTGGCTAAGCAGACGGACTTGCTCTAGAGCTTTATATATGTATGTAATGTAATGTAATGTGTGCGCTTGGGGTTAGCAGTGTGGAGTGTAGTTGTTTTATTAATGCTGTCATGGAGCTCTAGCATAGCTCTTAATGTCCAATAATCAGTTGTGTGTGTGATCTCATGTTTTATGGGTCTAAGTAGCTTTCAGCTTAATATGAAGTTAGTTTGTTAAAGTACGATATGTTGCATTTAGAGTTGGATACCCCCCAAAATATGGAATCTCGAATAGCTGGTTGATTCAACTTAACATTTGATGTGAAGTTACGTACTGCCAAAATTAGGTTCACAGAGATCTTGAGCTTACACAGTTTCGCAACCAATTGAAAAAAAAAAAATCAAGAACTACACAGACGGTCTGCTTGGTAAAGGTTTTTTTTTTTTACTGGTTTTGTAATGTTTTTTAACCGACCGTTTATGAAAACATCTACTTGTTAATTTTTTTTGATGCGCTAATTTTGGTCGACTCAAAACTCCTCCAAAATCGGTGTATTAATTATATTTTTGGGTGACTTTATAAACATCTGTTTTATTTCATTTATATCGTCACCAAAAATATATAATTATATATAACTACTAATATCCTTCCCTATTTAATTTTATTCGTGTAAGAAACTTTCGGAATCGCTCGTTAGTGAATTATCAAGCATTGATTGGACTGGTTTAAAAGCCGATGCTTAAAAACCACCCAAAATCGGACCCTTCATAACCGCACATAATCGGTACTCTAAAAACATCTCGTAACCGTTATTCCTACAATTGCCAAGCAGCCCGGAGTCACAATACTAATTTACCAACTCTTTTAAAAGGTATATATATGTTGCAAAAAGGATTTTCAGTAACAACAGGCTAATCTTCATGCTTAAATAGAAGCAAAACAATTCTATACAACTGAAAAAAAGCTGGAACCCTAGATCTTCTGCTAACACCACGTCTCATGAATACAATTTACTTAGAAAATTGTAACACAAGCCTTTTCTAGTAATAATCAAAGTATCTTCAATATAGAGAATCAACGAAGAGCTAGCTTCTGTCCACCTCCGTTTGGCCAAACTCCGCCGCCGATCTTTCAGGACTAAACTTAGGGCGACCAAGATCATAAAGTCCTGTCGCGCGCGCGCCGAGCTGTCAGCCAAGGCGCACACCCTATGGGGGTTTTGAGGTCATTGATTCTGCGTAGTTGACTGTTATTAACTTCAGCAGCAGCACCATCTGATCTCTGGCTGGAGCTAGTACACTGCTAATACGGGACTCTTTATTGCTGCAACTTGAGTTGAAATTGTTGGTATGGGATTTGTCAGGTCGGTACCCATCCTTGGACAATACCTCCGCACAGGGGCAGGGCCGGTCCACGGTTTTGGGTTGCCATATCCAAAGCTAGTTTTGATTGTCCCTTGATTCTTATTGTGAGTCGATACTGGAGGGTCACCTGCAATTCCGACTTCTTGTGGGGTCATGCTGAGCCTGGGGTTTGTCCCAAACAGAGGTGGTTGTTCAAGTCCGAAGTCTTGTTTGGCTCGCATCCAAATCATCGGTTGTGACCGAAGCGGACATGCTTCTAATGGTGATGTCCCAATTTGTAGCCAATAAAATGTTTACTATAAATTATAAGAGCATGTTACAATAGGTTTAATCATAGTTAATGAGAACTACATTTACAATCACTAAATTATAATAGAAATTAAATTTACTTACCATAATTTTATATTAATTTTAATTTTCGATTTTCGATATTAATGTTAAAACGAAAAGTAAAGTTAACACTAAAATTAACATTTTAAATTAACACTAAACATTAAAATTAACACTAAAGTTAACATTAAGAAACTAACGTTGATATTAACATTAATAGATTTTCTAAAATAAATTTGTTTTGAAAGATAGATTATTTTTCATACAAATCTGTCTGTTTTAAAAAAAAATTGTCTGTCTTTGTTTAGAAAAGATCATGTCTATTTTAAAAATTAAAGTGACGGATAGAATTTGTTTATTTAAGATAAAGATAGATTTGTTTAAAACGGGATAGATTTAAAACTTTTTAAAGTATAAAAATTTGGAGGAGAAACGTGTATGTTTAGTGCTTCCGTAACTTTGTTCCGTAAGTTAATCCCGTGAGATCATGTCTAACAGCGGCGTCCTGTGACGTTCCGAAAAGACGTTGCTATATTCATAAAATTTAGTGGCGTCCGCACTAAACGTCGCTAAAAACATCGCGAATTGGACATATTTGGTAGTGAAAGAAGCATTCAATAAGTTTTTTTTCGAACTTGCTAGTTACTAGGACACATCGACAGAAAGGGTCAAATCTTGCTTTTAGCAATAGTGATCTTCATCACCCTAGCGAGAATTCTACTTATATAATCTGTTTTATAATCTGTTTTATAATCTTTTCAACAACTTGTTGTTACAAACTTTCTCTTTCAAATTGTCACTTTGTAATCTTTTTTACTTTCGTATAAGTTGTGGTCAGATCAAGGATTATCATCTGGTTGGATAAGACCAAAGTTTTGAGATCAGTTGTAGTCTCCCGTTTTAACGTACTTTGTATGATCTTTGTAACCTTTGGGAATGACATATCTTGCTTTTTGGTGATAGTCATAATGAATATATCCTTATTTAGTTAACTTTTGGTGATTTTCAAAAGAAAGAAAAAAAATGGTTAGGAAATTGATTTCAGTCATTGGCTTTTAGAAGTTGGATAAAATAGTCTCAAGTAGGTAGTAGGCGAAGGGGGTAGTGGAAAACAAACATTTTTGTAGTGTATGTCCATGGCCATGACTTGATCCTGGTGTTATCTTTGAACTGTGTCAAGTGCTCTTTAAAAGTGTCACATGTCATGTTCTTCAGGATTTAACATATTTTGTATCTATTTTCATATCCCATGTCTTCGCCTATGCTTCATCGATGTTTATATTTTAATTATATTTAAAATATAATTATATAGATTATAATTATATTTTACGTTATGTTTACTACACAAATAATACTAACAATTGCACAACCCGTAACACACGTATATTATATTTTATATATATTTCTGTTTGTGCCCGGACACGTATTTGCTCCCACAAAACTAATCACATATGAGGTACTTGAGTTACTTATGTCTAATAAGTAATGAAATAAAACATATTTATTACCTTTTCTTCCATATAACCTCTTCAACTTTCTTTATTTCATGCAGAACAATGCATGTTATCAATACCGGTGACTATCGACTGTTTATATGTAAGCAAGAGTTACCACAACGATGGTAATACTACCTACTTCATTTTATGGTTAACATTTAAGCTTAAATACTTTACAAATAATTACTTTATAATTTTTATTTTTAAGTGCAGATGTCGTCATTCACGGTAGATCTTTGCAATATGTTGATAGTTCAACTGCTGGTGGACTGCCTATAAGAATACGCTTGACCCAAATAAGACGACTAGCACGGACGACAAATGTTACGGTTGACGCTTCTAATGCGTCTGGTAAGTTCATCAGTCACTTCTTATTGACATTCTTCCCTACCCCACTGCCAAAATTTAACATTCTAATTCAATCTTTATCAAACCATTTTTCAACAATTATAATTTTGCCTAACATTACAAAATAATTCATCTACAACTGCTACCACCAACTGTACTACATACAATCAAGTTTTTTCAATATATTAATACTATGTAAAAATACTAGCAACTTTAAAATTTTACATTAATATTAAATTATCATTGACAATGGATCAAGTGAAGGTGTCAGCATTCATAATAGAACTTTGCAATGTACTGAAAGTTCTATCGTTGTCACGACCCGCACCCTAGAGTTAGGGCACGAGAACGTAACGACGCCCAGCCTACGCCGCAGTGTCGGCGGTAGAACGCTGTCCTAGGTCACAACATCTAACAATATAAAGCTAAGCAGTTTATACTCCCCGAATGGGGGTGACATAGCAGATACAGACTCAATCACGTCTAGGGTAGAGCATGATAAGGATAGATAAAACATGAAATCCAAAATAAATACAGGAGATAGAAGTCTAAGTGTCTAAGATACATGAACCCAGAAGTACATCTCAAACTCAAATAAAGATACAGTAATCCCCAAAGTAAATACAACTCCAGACAAAAAATGAAATAACTACCTAAACAAACCCTACTGTGTCTCCTCTAGGCTAGCAGGCACCTCCAGGCTATCTGTAAAATTTATCAACAGGTCCAGTCAGGACTGGAGCGAGCACAGTACATCTCAACAATTCATAGCAGGTTAGAAAATATGAACATGCAGTAAAGTAAGATACAAGTACTGAAAGAAGTGCAGTATAAAAACAGAGAGAGAACTGTAATAGAAATATCTACTATACATAGGGAACTAGCAGTGACTAGTGAGTCAGAGTACAATATGAACATGTAATACTCCCCCGTACCCCCGATCAATACACAAGGATCCAGCCAGGTTATGTTATATGATGCTATGTAGCAGACCCCGAAGGTGATAGACCCCGAAGGTGGTAAGCCCCCGAAGGGTGGTAGACCCCGAAGGTGATACATAGTAGTTCCATAAAAATGGGGATTCTGGGGGTAACCCAACAGTGTAAGTCCCATAAAAATAGGGATTCTGGGGATAACCCAACAGTGTAAGTCCCATAAAAATAGGAATTCTGGAGGATACCCAACAGTGTAAGATTCCAGGAAGACTCTACGATCATGAGGGTACATGTCGTAAGTGATCAAAGAACCAAGAAGCATATGATACACTATGAAAGTGAAACGCACAGAACATAAAGTACCCGATGCTCCCTAAGGATAACATCTCAAGAAAGGATCCATATAGTACCAATCCGTGTGACCAACGTGACAGTACAAGTAAAGTAATCTACTGCAGGAAATAATTCTAAGCAGGATATGAAATGATCAGAGAATGTACTCGCCTCGATAACCTGAACAGCTGACAAGCATAGGAGGGTCCCACTGAAGCCACAGAGTCCTATTTAAAGCAACACAGGTTACAAGGTGTTTAAGTTGAAATAAATGAATCCCTACAGGCAATCTATATTATTCTAGGTTCTTCTAAGTCAAATTAACTCTAGGTCGACTCCGGTCAATAATCTAGTCAAACTAGGTCAAGTGTTGATTTACAGTTGACTTTGGGTCAACTGGTCAACTCTGGTCAAACATGGTCAATTCTAGTCTATTATAAAGTGTACTTCGTTATTTGTACGTTAAAACTTACGACACGTAAATCGAGATAAGAAGATTATCGGTAAGGTTGATAATCTTATTATAGTGATCCACATATCCAACTTGTCAATTTCAGCGATATGAGATCACTGGAATTGGCTGATCTCAGTTTCGTTGTACTAATTCCGAAATACGAACATTATATGAATTAATTATTAATTATAAAAAGGTTAAACTCAAAGAAATTATCAACAAACATTGTCGGACGATGAAATGAACATCGCCAACGTGTCCAGAATGCTCAAATTAGCTAGGATAGCCTACCCAACGGTCCAATTTGGACACAAGGGCAAAAAGGTAATTTCGGGTCAAAACGGTATCCGTGTCGGAGCCGTTTTGTACCGAAAAACGTGCAAGAAAACAAGTCTATAAAATATAACAAATTATATGTCCACGCAACCAGAATGTCGATACGAATCCAACGGTATCTCCAGAACTGGATTCCGTTGACCCGATCTCAATTTGGCCCGTTGACCAGAACTTGGAATTCCGGTTTGCACGGAAATGCGTGCCGGAGCCAAAGTTTTCAAAACTCAGCAAACTACCTGTCAACGAGTCCAGAATGATGATACGAACTCAACGGTATCTCCGGAATTGGATTTCGATGAGCCGATCTCAAAATGACCCGTGACCCGAATATTGGTATCCGACTTGCACCGAAATGCGTGCCAGACCCAATGTCCACCAAAACCTAGCAAATTATATGTCAACGAGTCCAGAATGATGATACGAACTCAACGGTATATTCGGAATTGGATTCCGATGAGCCGGTGTCAAAAAGTCCCGTTGATCCAAAAAGTGGGACCCGCTTTGTACCGAAAAACGTGCCCGGGCCCACGTTCTCCAAATCTAATAAATTTTATATGAAAATATGTCAGAATGATGCCACAAGTCTAATGGTGGTGTCAGAAATGAAATCTGGAGTCCCGTGTTCAAAAATAGAATTTTACAAGTTAGAAATTACGAATTCGGACGACCAACTTTGGCGTCGAATTCAACCAATCAAACAAGCTCACAATGAAATGAAACTGGAGGAGAAGTAAGAGGGTTATACCAGCTTTGCACCGGAACCGGTAGCACGCCAAACGGAGCTGCGGTGGAGGAGATACAAGCTGACGAAGTTGGCCCCACGAAACTGTCCAAATTTAATACAATTTAAACGGTCAACTTGGTGGCCAGTTTTCATGTATCAAACGATAAAATTAACGGACAAAAATTGACATGAGCGAAGGTGGATATACCGAGATTGCGAAGGAGCGAAGAAATCGCCGATCCAACGGTCGGATCGCCGGGAAAATGCGTGCGAAGTAGCTGCGACGGAGCGCCAAAACGGACTCAATCTCGCGCGCGTCACGACGGGACATCGTGCAAAACGCACGAATCGCCTATACGTCGCGCTGGAGGAGGAGAGGGCAGACCCAGGGGGTCGCTGGAGGGGCACCCAGCCTAGGGGGAGGCTGTGGCCACGTCGGTGCGTGGCCGACGACGTCACGACGGCATTTGCGCGCGCGCGCAAGGAGGCGCGCTGCTGCTGCCAGTCGTGCTGCTGTGGCAGCACGCGCAGGGGGGTTGCGCGGCCTGGCCACGGCGAGGCCAGGGGCGGCACGGCGGTGCAGCCATGCACGTGGTGGCTCGACGCTTGAAGGAGGGTCGGCTGCTGGTTGGCGTGGAGGTGGTGAAGTGAAGTTGATGGTCGGTTTTAAGAAAGAGGAAGAGGAGATCGAGGAGATCGAGGAGGAAGTGGTGCGGCGTTCAATGGTGGTGGTCGTTGCCGGAGCCAAGGGAGGAGGGTGGCCGGAGTTCATGCCATGAGGGGGTGTCGGGTTCGAGCATGCCGTTGCTGTCGGTTTGGTGTAGGTATTGTTGTAGTAATAGGAAAAAGAGAGAGAGAGAGAGTGAGAATTTGTTATTAATGAAAGAGAGAGGGAGAAAGAGAAAGAAGATTCTCTTCACACTTTCCTAGGGCCGGCCACATGCTGGGGTTGGGGAAAAGTTTCATGGGGGAGAAATTAATGGTGAGGATTTGTTAAGAGGATCAAGTGGCTAGGATTAAAATAGGAAAAATTGGCCATTCCAATGGAGATTTAAATTCAATAGAAAATTTCTATTAAACAATAAAAATAGGTAGAAGGGTATTTAATATTATTTTGGACAAGGAAATGAGAGTGTCACGATGGAGAGCAACATAGAGCTGGACTGGACTCGGTGGAGCCGGATTGGGTCAAGACCGGACATTGTGCAAAAAATCGAATTAAAAATAGGCGTTGATGATCATGTGTAAATAAGTAGCACATGGGAATTCTAATAAATGGGACACAAGTGGCGGACGGATAGTAGGCTCAAAGTGGGTCATGTCTATAGTTGGGGCTGACAGGTTTTGGTCGACAGGGGACCCACAAATCAAGTTGGAAAATGAATGTGACGCCGTGGCGTGAAATAAAATCGGGTCACGTGTCGAAAAAGTTGTGCGAATCAAATGGAGCTCAAAATGACGTGTCTGAGTGGGACATAAAGGTCATAGGTGACGAGCGTCTCGAGTAGATCATCAATGAGGAGTTGGTTTCAAGAAACTGACTGGTCTTGCGCTCCCAATTTAAATGTCATGGTAACGCGCTGAAAATGATCAAGAAAAAGAGTGGGAAAATAAATAACAATCAATTGGTCTAAACCGACCCAAAGTTCAGCGAAGCAGAAAGAGCACAAGGAAACAAGTTTGGGTGGGACACCATATACCGTCATGAAGGTAATCGTGTCCACTCCAAAACTCGTGAAGAAGATTTCCAGAGTTGAACATCCCTGATACTCCAAATATCAATGGCATGAAAGAGTACACTTACAGATAAATAAATAAAATAAAATATTTATCAAAACCAAATAATCAGGAAAAATAAAATAAAATGAAAAAAATTTAACCCGTAATTCAGGGTGCTCACAATCGTAAGTAGTGGAATGCCTTCGAGGATGCGTTTAACCCGTATAAGACAGCTAGCACGAAGGATAAATGTTACTGTTGACACTTCAAATATTGCTGGTAAGTTCATCAACCACGTTTAATCAACATTTAGTAAAATTTAACTCTTTTACTTTAGTCATGAACACTAAATTTAATTAAATTATGATATTATTTTTTTCAGCTGGACCAAAATCAGGCATCTACAAGTGTTAGCCACAATCATACTACACACAATCAAGGTTTTTTCATCTACTCCTTTTAACCAACTGTTTTACTAATTTAGGATTTCAATTTATTACTTACCAAAAACATTCATTACTATTTTCTCATTCTTTTCTCCTTAATTTTAATTTTTTCAGTCAAATAATTAGAATCTAATCTAAAACGAACTACTTTCTCTTTTGTTCTCTAAATAGCAGTTGTTGATAATATATCGAACCATTCTAATGGACAACTTAACAACATCACAAATCGTCTCACAAGATGTGTGCGTGCAAATCATAACTCCGCCAGAAATTTCAGGGAGGATATGGGAGTACCATTTCTGTATTTGAAACCTCCAACAACATGTCCGTATTGTAATGCACGCTTATTTCATCATGAAACCTCAAATATGTGTTGTGCAAGAGGAAGCATTGAATTGGAACATATACCATCACCATCGGAACTTCTTTACCTATATTCTGCCCAGACAACAGAGGGGAGACACTTTAGGCAAAACATTCGTTCTTATAACCATGTGTTTGCTTTTACTTCCATGGGTGTCCAAGTAGATGAAAGTTTTGCTAATGGTCACGTATTTTAAAATAAAATTGACTATCGTCTGCAAGAAAATAGCAGTCTAGACAAAAATATAGTTGAGAAGATACAACAAATATTGAATGAGCATAATCCATTTGTGCATAGATTTCGTCAACTTGCTCAAGACCCAAATGTACGAGAATGTAGGCTCATCATTAAGGAACAACCTTCAAATCGACGACAATATACCCTACCTTCTGAATCTCAGGTTGCTGCAATTATCAAATCTGGTGAAGAAATACCAAATTTAAAAGGTAGGGATATCATCGTTCAAACACTTGCTGGACAACTTTTACATATCCATGATTGTGCTGGCTACTATGACCCGATGCAGTATCCTTTATTATTTCCATATGGGACTTATGGTTGGGATGAAAATACTCATAGCGACAATGGAGGAAGCCTAACATGCCTCAATTATTATGCATACAGGATGCAGGTAATTTAAACCGTCCACATTAAATCTTTATTGGTCATAAATTAACGATATTTCGTTTTCCTCCCTTAACTAAAATTTTGCGATTCTTTCTTTAGATCCATCAAAATGATCCATCATTACTACTTCGAGGGGGTAGACTTCTACAACAATATGTTGTTGATAATTATGTCAAAATTGAAACGCAAAAGCTCAGATGGTTACGTTTCAATCAGAGCATTATTCGAGCAGAACTATATCAAGGTCTCCAGGATTCACTAAATGGTGGCGAAAATAATGCAGGTTAGTAATTTATTGACAAAATTAACACAATTTTTTTAAGATATTAAAATAACAATATAATAATCGATTATAATTGTGACAGCCAACATTGGACGTAGGACTATATTGCCATCCTCTTTCATTGGAAGTCCACGTGACATGTATCAAAGGTATCAGGATGCAATGACATTGGTACAGAAATACGGAAAACCAGATATTTTTATTACTATGACATGCAATCCTGGATGGGAGGAAATACAAAATGAGCTTCTTCCTGGACAAACACCACCAGATCGTCCTGATTTGGTAACACGAATTTTTCATTCAAAATTTCAAGAATTAAAGACTCATATAATCGAGAAAGGAGTACTTGGAAGGGTTCTTGCACATGCTCATGTCATTGAGTACCAAAAACGTGGACTACCACATGTGCACATGCTTATTATACTTGATGGTAATGATAAGATTGCTACACTGGACGATTATGACGGAATTGTAGTGGCGGAGATACCAAACAAAGATGAACAACCGCAATTATATAGTGCAGTTTTAAAGCATATGATACATGGTCCATGTGGTGTACATAAACCAAATGCATCATGTATGAAGAATGGAAAATGTAAAAGAAGTTTTCCAAAGTCATTTGCACCTGTCACCATCCAGGGAAATGACTCTTATCAAATCTATCGCAGACAAGATTCTACACCAGTATTGTTAGAACAACATGGAAATCTGATGGTTGATAATAGTTGGGTCGTTCCGTACAACCCATGGCTACTACTAAAGTATATTTGTCACATTAATGTGGAAATATGCAATAGTATTAAGAGCGTCAAGTATCTATACAAGTATATTCACAAAGGTCCAGATCGTGTTACTTTTGAAGTGCGTCCAGAGGCAGTTGACGATGAAATAAAAAATTTTGTTGATGCGAGATGGGTTTGTGCTCAAGAGGCATTATGGAGAATCTTTCAGTTTAGAATGGGACAGATTTATCCATCGGTTATGCGTCTACAAATACACCTTCCAAATATGCAACAAGTGAGATTTTACAGTCATGAAAGGATAAGCAATGTTCTTGCTGAAGAACAAAACTTGAGAACGACACTGACTGAATTTTTTGCAACAAATTATAATGACATGCATGCAAGACAATATTTGTATAGTGAGTTTCTCGAACACTACAGGTGGAATGATAATGTCCACAAATGGTCACGAAGGAGGAGTGATAAAAGAGCTGTAGGAAGAATATACACAGTTTCTCCACGTGAGGGTGAAAAGTTTTATCTTCGCATGCTTCTTAATCACGTTGGAGGCCCAACATCATTTGCAGATCTACTCACAGTAAATGGTACCCCATATCCAACATTTAAGCAATCAGCAGAGAAAAGAGGATTGCTAGAAGATGATGATAGCATTCGCCAATGTTTACTAGAAGCGTCTGCAATAAGAATGCCAAAAGCTTTAAGAAGATTATTTGTAACACTTTTGGTATATTGTGAACCAACTGGAGTACGCAGTTTGTGGGATGAATTTTATCTATACATGATTGAAGACTACCCGTCTACCAGTACCCCAAGATCGAATCTTATCATGAATAGACTTTTACGAGACTTGAGTGTTCTACTGTCCCAGCATAATAAGAGAATTACAGACTATGATTTGCCAGTGATTACTTCTCAAATTCACAACTTTTCAGGCATTCAAACTCTAATTCAAGATGAGCTTACAATCTCCATTCCGCAGGAAGATTATGATGCAATTAAAAATCTAAATAATGAACAAAAATATGCTTTTGACACAATCAGATCGGCTGTTACACATTGTAAAAGCTCAATTTTTTTTGTAGATGGACCTGGGGGTACAGGAAAAACTTATCTCTATTGTGCATTATTATCATCTTTAAGAACCGACGGGTATATTGTGCTAGCAACAGCAACTTCAGGAATAGCAGCAACATTATTACCGGGAGGGAGAACAGCTCATTCCAGGTTTAAAATTCCAATCAATCCTCATGCAACATCAACACGTTCAATCAGTAAACAATCAGATCTCGCCGAGCTTATCAGAAGGGCATCAGCTGTTATTTGGGATGAAGCACCAATGGCACATCGCTATGTATTTGAAGCTTTGGATCGAACATTTAGAGACTTAATAGATGTTGATCTACCCTTTGGAGAAAAAGTTATGATTTTTGGAGGCGATTTTCGGCAAGTGCTTCCCGTTGTCCGAAATGGCACAAAAATAGAAATGGTACAAGCAAGTGTAGTTAAATCATCATTTTGGAGATATACTAAGATCCTCAAACTCAAGGAAAATATGAGATCCAAAAGTGTTCCTGAATTTTCAGACTTTTTGCTTCGTATTGGTGATGGTCAAGAACCTTCAGTGATAGAAGACATGATACAATTACCGTCGTCTATCGTAGTACATTAGGAGGGAGAATGGACTATCGATAAATTTATTAACGACGTCTTTCCAAATTTGTGTCAAAACATTAAAAATCGAGATTACATAGTTGAAAGAGCAATTATTACTCCCCTAAATGAAGATGTTGATGTGCTTAATGACAAAATCATTCGTATGTTTTAAGGTGAAGAAGAAATTGTTTATTCATTTGATTGGGTTCAGGATGATGAAAGGAATTTGTATCAACAAGAGTTTTTAAACTCAATATCACCAGGAGGTTTCCCTCCACATAAACTAACCTTGAAAAAGGGTGTACCTATTATGCTGCTAAGAAATATTGACCCAAAAATGGGATTATGTAACGGCACAAGGTTACTATGTCGTGGTTGCTATAACAATGTTATTGATGCTGAAATCTTATCGGGACAATTTGTTGGAAATAGAGTTTTTCTACCAAGAATTCCTTTAATGACCGCTGAGAATTCTGGACTCCCATTTGCAATGACAAGAAAGCAATTTCCCATTAAATTGAGTTTTGCACTAACAATAAACAAATCACAGGGTCAAACAATACCAAATGTGGGAATTTACCTTCCCGATCATGTTTTTGGACATGGACAATTGTATGTTGCTTTATCTCGGGGTGTTTCAAGAATATCAACAAGAGTGTTAGTGAAAAAGGGATCGGTTGACAACAAGAATGGAATATTTACCAGGAATATTGTTTATCAAGAAGTTTTGCTCCCACAAAACTAATCACATATGAGGTACTTGAGTTACTTATGTCTATTAAGTAATGAAATAAAACATATTTAATACCTTTGCTTCCATATAACCTCTGCAGCTTTCCTTATTTTTTGCAGGACAATGCATGTTATCAATATCGGTGACTATCGACTTTTTATATGTAAGCAAGATTTACCAGTCAACTATCGGCTTTTTATATGTAAGAAAGAGTTACCAGTCAAGTCCAGTTGATGACTACCTTTGCTTCCATATAACATGTTTAGATGTTCTTATTTCTTGCAGGACAATGTATGTTGTCAATACCAATGACTATCGACCATTTATATGTACGCACGAGTTACCTGTCAATTCATGTTGATGAATATGTTGCCTGAAGGTGCTAACAAATAACATTTCCTTAAAGCAAATTTGGTCAAGTGAGTTATTTTCTATAGTGAAAGTAAATATTTATGTTCATTAAGTTTGGTGGAATATTTTTGTTCTTAAATAAGATGATATCAACATTTCTAACATATTCAACTATCCTATCAGACAATACTAATTTATAAAACTAAAATTAGTCTTATGTAATGTTTCCTACATTAAATGGTGTGAACAATAGTAAGACGCGTTGCACACGCATTGCGTGTGCCATGACACTAGTCATGATTTACGGAAATAAAGAACAAAATTAATTAAATGCACTATGAGTTCTTTTGATTCACCCGCTTACCCGTGGGTAACTGAATCTGTATCCGAGTTATGATGGTTATTTTCTTTAGAACGCATCCACTGAACTTTATCTCAGATTAATGTTCGTTTATATATGCAATTGGTCTGCTATATAACTTGTTTGCTTAAGTTGTGTTTTGCACCGAGTTTAGTTGGCAAGTAAATAAATATAAATATAAATATAAATATACATATTATTCAATCTATTGCTGTTAACGGATTATTTCTCTTTTTTTTATTTTTCTTATTGCTCGGGGTCTGGGTTTAATAGTAGACATCTACTTTAAGTTTGTCTAAAGATTGACTTATTCTTGTAAGTTTTGTTGTGTGGTTTCATTTGCATAATATGATCTATCAACTTGCAGTTATATGATTGCTTATATGCGACTTCCACCTGAGTTTCCTTGCGGTATTTGCTTTTATTTCTTAGCATCGACATAATCAGGGCCGTCTCAAGCCATTTGGAGATCCTAAGCAAAAATTTAAAGATGGAGCATTTTAAAAAAAAATTCTCCGAAGGAGGAGACTAAGAGGTGATAACAGTTATTGATTTTATTTTTATTTTTCCAAATTTTGATAGATTTCATTAAGTTTTAAATTTTTACAAATGGGCAACGGTTTTAACTACATTTAAATTTTAACAAATAGGCAACTAAGGAAAGGCTGTCAGCCTGGCAACAGGCTTTAATTAGGTTTTAAATTTTCACACATAGACAAGGCTGGCATCATATTGTTTCCTTTTTTTTAGCGGACTCTTAAAAATAATACATAATTACATACACATACAAACCAATAATAGTATCCGGTATTTTTGGGGCCCCTAAAAAAGTGGGGTCCTAGGCAGCTGTTTTATTTGCCTAAAGGATTAGCCGTCCCTGGACATAATAGTGTACGTGGTAGTGTTATGATTAATGTTTTGAGATGCGAAATTACTCTTCAACTGGAGGGATGTCTCTATGTTTTTTTTAACAATTGTTTGTGCACTTCTCTCTTATGTAGCGATATTCTTCTTGGATAAAAAACCCTTATAACTCCTTACTCTACATTAACCCCTTCATCCCCCTAATATACTATGTAACTTGAAATCTAAGTTATTTGAAAGTAAACTTTTAACCTATTTAACTAATGGATATGAATATAGATTCCGACTTGTCAATTGAACCAAAGAACACATAAGAGTTCGGTTAAAAGGAACAAAGAATTAGCTCATGAATTTGAATCAACTCAGAAACGATTATCTAGTTGATTAAGCCAACCTAACTAGATTTGCCTTAGCAGAAGAACCAGTTATAGAATTTGACATTTAATTTCATGGTATTTATTTGCAAAGGTAAGCCAAAATTTCAAATATACTTCAATATGCTTGTAAATTTGAACAGTTTGTAAAGAGGTTAATTACTCCCAAGTGCATTGGTGTATTGACCATGCCCACATGCGTGACCCAACCTCCAAAAGATGCCATTAACAGTAAAGCCAAAGGTTAGAAGTGCATGAACGAGAGAGAGAGAGAGAGAGAGAGAGAGAGAGAGAGAGAGAGAGAGAGAGAGAGTACATCACTGGAGTCTGGTCAATACTGGACTTTGCAGTTTGCAGTCCTCCAATGGAGAGTCTTCCAACAGTAGTATCCTGACCTGTAGTTGGCGGGAACAACAGTTTCCTGACCAACATCAGAAATACGGAAGATTTCTTACCAGTTTCTGTGGGACCCACAGAAGAAAAATAATCTGAAAGTGGGACCATCAGAAGGGAATCTCAGTAACAAGTAACAACTTCCCTCTCTCCACTGCTTTCTTCCCACAAACAAACAGCTTTTTTTTTCTTTACTTCTTCCTTCTTCTCCATATATAAACATTCCCACTCTTCTTCTCATGAACAAGTCACTCACCAATCAAACTCTATATACATGCTTCTACATCTACTTGGTCTCTGAAATTTTTTGTTGCTTGCTCTATATATATATAATAGGTACTAATTCTCTAAGATGTTCAAATAAATGTTAATGTTTTCAAAAGCATGCCATATGTTCATGTTCAAATTTTTGTGTGTAGCTTGCTAGAAAGAGCTCTCTAGCTATCAAGCAAAGGTCAACCAGCACGTATCATCCTCACCAACATCAGCTCGGTTTGCCATGAGCTACTCGGACCTGTCGCTCATGGGAAGCTGCAGCAGCAACAACAACAGCATCTCCCACGTCGACCACTTCGGGGTCTACGACTCCGCCGCCCTCGCGGCCGCCTCCTACGCGCACTGCTTCGGCTCTGCCCCTGCGGCCGACGGAGCCCCCTCCCTCCTCCAGATGCTGCATCCGGGGAGCTTCGTCCACGACGGGCTCATCAGCAGCGCCGGCCCGGTCGACAGCGCGTCGGTGGAGATGCTGTACGGTTCGGCGTTCGCGGCGGACCTGGCGAGTAATGGATACGTGGTGAGCAATGTTTTCGGTCAGCAGGCGGAGATGGAGATGGAGATGAAGCTGGGGAGGAAGAGGAAGAAGGGGGCAGGTGGGAAGGAAGTGGAGGAGGGCGGGAGCAATAAGAATGAGAAGAAGAGGAGGGAGAGGCTGAGTATGAAGTATGATGTTCTCAAGAAACTGCTTCCAAATTCAACTAAGGTCTTATTTTTCATACTACAAGATTACATTCTGACATCTTAGGGTTTCGTTTAGATCAAAATCTTTTCTTCATGAATAAATATTCTTAGGGTGTCAAATTTCAAGCTCTCGACTAGGGAGTAGGAACGCACTAGCAATACATAAATTGAGTACTTGATGTTGTTTTGATTGTGATGATATTTTCTTTTTTCCACTCTTATAGTGATTTTTCTTCTAATATTGTTGCTTTGAACAGGTATGAATGTAAGAATTAACTTTGTTTCATTATTTATTCACTAGTGATATAAGTAGGTTTTATCCATCATTTCTCCCACCATAGAAACACTGGTGTAGATACAATTATGCTATTTGGCTCCCAAAATATTTGGGTAATGCTATCTCCCATTATGTGGTATCTGACATGGCAGCTGACATGGCAAATTTTAACTCAAAAAATTAATTATTCATTTTTTTAATGTTAATGTTAATGTTAATGTTAATGTTAATATTAATGTTAATGTTAATTTTAACATTAATATAATGTTAATGTTAACGTTAACGTTAATATTAATATTAATGTTAATTTTAATGTTAATGTTAAGGTTAATCTTAATATTAATTATCATATTAATTTAATGTTAAATTAATATTAATATTAATTTTAATATTAATTTTTTTGCTAAATTTTGCCATGTCAGCAGCCATGTCATATGCCACGTAATGGGAGATGGTATCATCCAAATATTTTGGGAGCCAAATAACATTTTTGGTGTAGATAAAAACTTTTTTTATGAGGTTTAACGACTACATATTAACATTTACATTCTTCAACAAATCTTAGTAAATTGTAGGATACGAATGTGATATCGTTGTTGGTGTTGAGTTTCTAATTGATCTCTCTCTTTTTCTTCACTTGTACTATTAATTTGAGAAAATGTCTCAAAAAATTTAAGATTTTTTTTAACTCAACTTCGTTTAATTACAAATTCACTATTGAGATTGATAGGTTATTTATCCATCTTTTCTTCCCCTATAGAAATACAAGTACTAGTTGCACTTTTTATAAGGTTTATGAATATGAAATTTCCATGCTAACATTTAAAATTAACTAAACCTTTTTATGACAAATTTGTTTGAGTAGTACAATCAATGTTCTATATGCATCTTCACCATACATTTTTGTTCAATGAAGAACGATAGGGCCACCATAATCGCAGACTCGATGGATTACATCAACGAGCTGTTAAGAACACTCAACGAGCTCAAGATCCTCGTCGACGAGAAACGCCGTAGGAGAGATGGCATCAGGAAGGCGGACACCGGGGCAGACACCGACATAGCCGGAGACACGGAGAGCTCCTGCTTGAACCCTCTCCAGAACGCCAAGGGCTCGCTGCTGAGGAGCTCGTGGCTCCAGAGGAGGTCCAGGGAGACCAGCGTGGACGTCCGCATCGTCGAGGACGAGGTGTTCATCAAGCTCACCCAGCACAGGAGGCTCGACTGCCTGCTCGTCGTCTCGAGGGTGCTCGACGAGCTGTCGCTTGACCTCCTGCACCTGTCGGGCGGCAACATGGGGGACTCCCACGTCTTCATGATCAATGCTAAGGTATTGGTGGGACCAATGTGACTCCTTTCGGAGTTTCGGACTATATTTTATTTTTTATTTTTTTAGTTTCTTACTTATGTTCTTCTTTCATTGCAGATTCATGAGGGTTCTTCGGTGTATGCATGTGCAGTTGCAAAGAAGATGATTGAAGCAATGGAGGCTAAATGCCCACACTATCCTTAATTATGTGAAGGAAGATGAGTTGGTAGGGAGTACATATTGAACAGAATTTGGGGCAGTTGAGACTAGGAATACTTTTAATTTCTGATGGTTAGTTTCTGATGCTTGATGGATCAATTATGTAAAACTACTCGTTCAAGGACTAGTTCTCTGATTTGTGATATATTTTGAATGCATCTTAGAAAATTTAAAACATGGAGTCTCTATATGAAGCTTTATGTTACTGATTTGAATTTTTTTTTTTTAAAGCTTTGATGTAAACACATTGGTTGGTTGTGGTTGATATATAGTAGAACTGCCTAGTACTCGTTACTTGTTTGGTTTTGTAGAACTTGTCTGCAGAAGTACCTACAATTAAAACTCCTCTCCCAATAATATAGTATGAGATTTCGAGCTGCTAATCCAATTATTGAATGCAAAATAAAATTTAAATTGGGGAATGTGGTCACTAGGGAAACCTCATTGATTTAGTACGAGATAAATCAAGAGAAATGAATGGGATCAAAGGTACATTCTATAGTCTGCAGTAGCCGATACAATACGATACGCTCAATACCGCACGATACGGTTTGGCATGTCCCGATTTGATGTCGACCATTACCGATAGTGACTGATACCGAATTGAGGGTCTATTTTCTAGTCAATTGGCAAAAAAAAAATTGCACTAAAAAGACCAAAAAGTATAAAAAGAATAGTAAGATTGTAAAAACATATAAAACAAGAAAATTTATCTATCGCATGTGTCCGATCAGTAAGGAGGAACTACAATTTCAATTCAAAACTTACTAAGAAAATATATGAAATAGTTAAAATCATGACTAAATGAATAAAATATATTATTTTAAATTTTTTTGTTAATTTATTAATAACTATTTGTTTTCTGATACTCTAATGCCAAACTATCGAAACCCATACTCCTTCTTGGAAGGGTATGATACCAATTTTGATACTACGAACTAAATACCAGCCAATAAGGTTTCCACGAAGCTTATTGATAGATAACTGTTATGGCAAAATGGTTTCCATGAATTAGCGAAAACAATAAATAAAATATTTTGAAACGCAAGTAATGTTTCAAGGCTAGAAACATCTCAATTTGCCTCCAAAGAACAACTAATTAGGGTTGTCTGGTTGCCAAGAAATGGGTTTAGCTAGTTGCACACACACAGATTCGACACAACCTAGTAAGACACGGTAACACTGACATGAGTGTCCGATACATGTTCAACAGTACGACAAGACCTATATTCTTGGAGTGTCGGTACTTAATTCCTAGGGTGTGTTACATTAGGAAAGTTTTATTTTAGGTCGTAACTTAACCCTGACGAAGGGGCCACATCACAGTGATTGTCGAAACAAAATTCAAATTGCAAATTATTAATTATAAGACCCATGTGTGAACTAAGTTTTGTTTAGGGTTAAAATGAATTCATCGTGCAAACATATTATGGACTACATATATGTGTGAGTCATTTTGCCTTTTTTATTTTAAGAAGTTAATGTCCAACATCATCAGCTTGGCCTGACATGAGTTGAAGTAGTTGGGAGGAAACAGGTGGGGATGCTTGGACCTCTTCGCCGGTTGGGTCTATTGCGAGGAGCCTCCCATGACATATAGACAGAGGCGAAGGGCAAATTTTCATCTTGTCGATCAGGTTCTTGCCCTTTGGAACAATGTTTTAAAAACCGGATCGGACCGGCCGGTTGAACCAGTTCAACCGTGAACCGATAGTTTTTCCGGTCCGATTCAGCATTGACCCAGTGTTTTGTAAAAAACTGATATTTTTATAAAGAATAGTGTCCATAAGAGATTAAACTTGGACCATTTAGATTAACCCACTGGTTGAACAACTGGTTGAACCCGTTTGACCCGACCCAGTGCCTTGGTCGGGTCAAACTCCGGTCCGGTTTTTAAAACATTGCTTTGGAACGTTGTCCAGTTGGCAAAGTAAATTGGAATCGTTGAAACACAAACTGCTTCTTTGGTGCCTCAACATTTTTTTGAGTAGCAACAGTTGATTGTGATGCTGGCATAATGATGTTGTTGAGGGAGCAGCATTGTGGTCAGAGGAGATTTCCATTGCTTACATTTCCGGTTGATTACATCACGTAAGTCAAGAGTCGAAGAAGCGGAAGATTCTGCTTCTGGACCAAATACTGTTGGAGAAGCATGAAAAATTTCCACGCCCACTCAGCCCAAACCACATTGAGCCATGCAATTGAAGGGGCACCAGGCTCCCTATGCAGCCAGGTGACTACCTGTGACTTTCCAGATGGATCCTCCTTTACCCACCAAGTCTGACAACACTTGGTGCTCCAAGGCACTTCGTACCCCGTCAGGCCCGGACTTTATATGAGGCCTATGAGGCAGTGGCCTCAGACACAAAATTTTAGAGGACACCAATTTTTTTAGTATACATAGCCAGCCCAGTGTATATGGTCCTGGTCCAGCTGAGTTCTCTTCATTGGTCAACCCACTGGAGAGCAGCGCTGACCCAACCGGATCCACGATTTTTTTATGTAAGTTATAGATTTTTTTAAAAGATTTTTTAGAGTCCTGTTGTCAACTAGTTGGAGTTATATTTTCTTTTATTATAATATCTTAAGTCTCACATACTGTCGGCTGGCTCGTGGAGTTCCTTTTTGAAGTAAGGAATCATCCCTCAATTTCCTCCACATGTGTCTTTCAAAATTTTTTTTGTATATATAATATAAATTGTTGTAAGCTTTATATTTTATTAATATACATTTTTAGGTGAGACTTATAATTTATTAATATATCTTTTTGTAATCTTGATAATTCAGGTGTCTTGTATTTTTAAATTTTTTTTTCCCACAGGTTTGTTCTGATTGTATATATTCTTGAAAGTTTATTAGAGAGAGAATTCTTATGGACGGCTCCTGGAGTTCCTAAAAGACCTTCACCCTCTCTATTAGGTAAAATTTATAATTTATTAATATATTTTTGTATAAATTGTTGTTGATTATCTTTATTTGTGGTTGACTAATTTATTAAAAAATATATGCTTTTACAATTTGATTGCATAGTTATTCATATTGAGATTGAAATCAACTAATAGAGAAATTGAGAAAGAAAATATTTATATATTTATTGTCGATTGTTTATTTGTCTTTAATTATCATTATTTGTTTGAAAATTATGATAATGTCATTTGATTGCATAGTATTTGTTTCTATATTATCCAATTGAAATGTCATTTGATATATCAGTGCCATAAATTTCATTTTTTTTTCTGTGCAATAGCAACAATAAGAATAATTTTTATAACATATATTCATTGGGATATTAAATATTGTTTATTGCTTTATTTGTTGGGATTTTGGTTGAAAATATTATTGTATCATTATCGATGAAAAGAATAATATAATAAACTTTGAGGGCACCACTTTCAGAATTTGTCTCAGGGTCTCAAAATCTAAAGTCAGGCACTGTACCCCGTGCAAGTCTAGTACCTACATCATCATTGCCACTTCCTTGACAATCGACAACGGAACAGTGCCAAGAGTACATCTCCTCTGCAACTTTCCATGCGGCTGGTCTCTCCTGCGGCAGAGAACTTCCTGCAACACAATTCCCAGAAGCTCCTATGTAGCCAGACATCATGCGACAAAGCTCTTCAAAAGGCTTCTCACGAGGCTAAGTCTCCACATCAACAGTGTTCGGATGGCGGATGGTCGTGCCACGTGTTGAGCCAACCGGATCCTATAATTAAACGATTAAAAATGATTAGTCTCACGTTTATGACGTGTGTGTAGAACCACCCCCATTCAAATGAAAGATTCTTCCAAAATCATGGAATGTGCCTCATGTCATTATGATCGGGTCACCTGATTTAAATATCCCATTTATGGCGTGTGCGTTATAACTGCTCCATTGAAACGATGGATTATCCTTGATTACCGTATGTGCTATGTGTCATTTCTGTCACGCTCCGCTCCCGTAGGAGCGATCATCCTCGCTAAGACGTGATGCCGCACGAGCCTATATTGCGCTCGTGCAAGGCGGGTTCCATAACGGCCGATTGCAGCAGCGACGACGGGGTCGTCGCACAGAAGTCCCAAGCAGAACATTGAACATGCAGCAGAAATTTAGAATCAAAACACAAGTTATTCAAAAGAACTCTTTTTGTTGATATTGAACAATCAGATTACAATAGGCGCAAGGCCATGATTACTAGTCTCTAATGCTCACTTTTCTCTCATTATACAAGTCACTCTGCTCTCTCTCATCTCTCGATACAATGCTTGAGCCAGCGAAAGCTTTGGATGGCAATGTCCATACATCATGTCCTGTATAAGTCTTGAGTTCACGCGGCCGCACGCTTTGACTCGCCAAGGAACTCCGTGCCTCGATGCATCCAAGCGAGCTTCGTGTCACGAGCTTCTACCTGTGCCTACACATAAAAACTGTGTGGGTGTCAGTACTCAACTGTACTGGTGGAGTGAGCTCCTCGCCCAACCATACAAAACCGACACATTTATTTAGTTTGTGCAGCTTAAATCCCTTTTCGATTGTCTTGCTAGTCTTGCCTTATGATCAATTTTAAGACTTGACGTTTAACCAACTCGTTATGCGACGACATAGTCGTGCTATCATGTCAACGTGTATTTCGATCGAAGCGGTGCCTCATCTCTTACGTACTTGACCGAACTTCAACTCGGGACGGCAGGGTCGTGCCATGACATCTATTCGTGACTTAAAATATTCGAGACAGTGCCTCGCCGAGGAGCAACATATGCAACTCGGCCGTGCCAAGACTTTCACTTAAACTCAAGTGCCTCGAGACCAATTCTCGTGCCAACGACGTCAAGGGGACGACTCGTGCTGGTAGTGCCGCTAGACCATGCTTAGACATGTTCGTGCTTCAAGATTGAGGCCGTGCCTTACAACTTATCAAGACTTGTCCATGCTACTGCCTTGCGGCCTTTCTGTTCGACTCGTAAACCAACTTAGACAAGACTCGTAAAACACATGTCGACTTCATGAACATTCCGACGCCAAGTATCGTGCCAAGCATGGTGCCTATGCTGCAGCCCAATCATAGGCCCAGACATTGTGTTACCGACTAGACATGCATTCAAGTTCTAGACACAGTCCAAAGGCATACACACGGTTTGCCGCTATTCTGCCGATTCATCTACATGAGTGATCACTAGCAATGTCAAGCTATCTTGGATCTCAGCTCGGGGATATCGGACCGTCCCTACACGGGTAGCTAGCCCGGAGGCGTCGAATCTCCCATGCGGTTATCCAGCATCCTACTTGAGCCTCACTCGCTTCTCCCGGGCCGACATGATTCCGGTGCCCCGGCGATCACTCGAAAAGATCTAATCTTATCGACAAGTTGTCCAATGACCATGCAAGACTCAACTCGATCTACCAAGTCCTTCTTTATTCATGACCATGCTTTCCATCTTTCTATCGAAACTCTCAAGTAGCGGGACCGATCTCGCGTGCTTGCTTATCCAGACTTATCGAGACTTCCAAGTAGCGGGACCGATCTCGTGTGCTTGCTTATCCAGACTTATCGAGACTTCCAAGTAGCGGGACCGATCTCGTATGTTCCCTTATCGAGACTTAGCGAGACTCCCAAGTAGCGGGACCAATCTCGACGACAACTAGTCGCGTGGACTTCCTTTATCCGTGGCATGCTTTTCACTAAATCGACCGTGGCTCGTGCCTTAGACAGGCTTGATTCTCTAGGCGACGCTATCGCTCAAGTCATATACTTTATACGACGAGCCTTGTTTTTAAGGGACTACGCGACTTGACAACCGCAGATGGAGCGGGACAGTGCTAGAAATGGCTTAGATCGACCGACATATCTTTGTCTAACTTATTTACGCAACGACTTGACGAGCAAAGGCTACGCCAAGCTTCGCATCGAGGGGAACGTGTCGTGCACGCGTTCGACTTGAACAACCAAGTTCTCGGGTACCTAGACTTAAGCCACAAGCTGTGCAAGACGACTAAACTCACGGGACGTGCGAAGGCTATGCCAAGCCTTGGACGACGGAACCGTGCATGCTTTATCAAGCATTCACGCGGGCGACGCCTATAACTTAGGCTAATTCGAGTGTTGGGGCCAATCGACGGGACCATGCATGCTTTATCAAGCATTCAAGCGACGACGCCTATGACTTAGGCCACGTTCATAACTTCTTGGCAACTTAGACCAACTCTCCTTCTCCCAAGCCACGGGAACGAAGGATTCGAGTGTCACTTTGAAAGCACGCTGAACACACTTCTAAGACGGCCGTGGGACCTTTTCCAAGTTCTAGCATATACCGACCCGTCGGGATTATTTTCTTAGCTATATGCGTTCGTAACTTTTATATTAGCCTATTTGTGCAAGTTGAAAACATGCATTTTATTATGTGAAGGCTAAGATGAGGCAAGTTCACCGAAACTACCCCACCTGAGCGAGAAGTCGCCTCGACCGAGCGAGCCTTCGAGCAGCCGTTGCATGGCTAAGACCGAACGTCGTCGGCGTTTCGATTCCTCCGATTGACTTTGCGGGACGGGGCACTACAATTTTTGATCGAGCCATACGATCTAGCCATAACTAGCGGTTGTTATAGCTTAGGATCCTTAAACCTGCATCTCCGAAATCTTTGCAGTGGATCTCGTCCTAATCATCAACTCATGTCATTATGATCAGCCTTGAGGTTAATCAGCTATACAGCTGCAACAATCCAGATTTTGGATACCCCTCCACAGATGGTTCCACTGTAACACTACTTCATGAGTAATCTGTTCGTTGAAGACAACTATAAATAGAGGCACATGCCATTCAGTAAAAAAAGACACAAAGCACAGGGGAGACAATGCACAGAGAGCATATCAAGAAGCCCACAACCTATCGATCGTTAACGAAGTAAGGGGTCACTACAATGCTCGATCGCCACCGTCACACTTTTCCAGATCTCATAGTTGTACTTGCAAACTCTCATTTTAGGGTTTTGTTTGTACTTTTTCGTTGTAATCTAGACGACATAAGTTCGTCAAACTTTTCTCCCCTTTCACGTTTGCGATTGCAACAATTGCATGGGATACCCTTCCTACGTGGAGGTCCAATTGAGAAGCTCCTATGTTCACGTGGAATGGAGTATCACTACCAGAATAAGTTGTTTTAGCGACGCCTAAAGACGTCGCTAAAATGACAAATTACGTCGCTAAAAATATTTACCGACGCAATTACCGACGTTTTGGCCTTGTCGCAGAAACATAAGTCGCTGATCTTTAAAATGTCGCCGAACGTCGCAAATACCGACGTTCACCGACGTATGATTACGTCGGTATATCCTGGGATATTACCGACGTCTACCGTCGTTTCGTCGGTGGATTAGCGACGTGGTGAAAGTCGCTACACGTCGGTAAAATCCTGGGAACTTACCGACGTTTACCGTTGTTTAGTCGGTGAATTAACGTCGTTGAAAATGTCGCAAAACGTCGCTAAAATACTGGGAATTTGCTGACATTTACCGTCGTTACGTCGGTGGATTGGCGATGACTATTATGTCACTAAATGTCGATAATTCCTGGGATTATTACCGACGTTCACCGACTTTTATCGACGGTCTCCGACGTATAAGGACGTCGGTAAACGTCGGTACCCTGGAAAATTTTACAGCTTTACCAACATTTACCGACGCAAACGTACGTCGGTGGACGTCGGTAAACGTCGATAAATCTGCAAAAAAATAAAAAAAATAAAATACAGAATGTCCTTTTCTCCCTGCAGTTTAAAAAGATAACCATAAAGACACAGTATAATAACAGATATCCTTTTCTCCCTGGGTTCGCCGACCCCTTCGGTGGAACACTCAACACCGATAAACGTAAACCACAGAAGCACATTAACATCCAATTGAAACGAATAATAACATAAACAACAGTATAACACAATGTAGCAGGCAACAAATAGAATGGGATCCAACAAATAGAATAGGATCCAACAAATAGAATAGGCACAACCAACAAGTATCCAAATAACCAAGTCTACACCAAATAACAAAGTCTACAACCAAATAACCAAAGTCTACACACAACCAACAAATAGAATAGGATCCAACAAATAGGATCCAAACATCCAAGTCTACACAACCAACAAATATCCAAGTCACAAACAAAGGATCAAACAAACACAAACAAACAGTCCTAACTAGGACTACTAGGGATCTGCTGCAGGAGGGGCACCGTCGCGATGAAGGGATAAGAACAACTCATACTCCTCAAGTGAAATCGATACCGATGGAGCAGGCAGTGACGTCGGTGGAGTCGGTGTCGATGAAGAAGGCGGTGGAGGCGGCGGAGTCGACGACGATGAAGGCGCACCCGGAGGACCAGCACGCTCCAACGTTGTAAGTCACTGGTTGTATGAATCCATGGTAGATAACAGTCTATCACTGCTCTGGACCATCGAATCCATCACCAATCTCAGCCTATCGGTCATGGTCACTTGTGCTGTCTGCAGCTCCGTCACCGTGCGCCCTAACCCTCCAACGCTGCGCTCTGTCCTCTCAGTCGTCTCCATGAGCTCCATAATGCCGCGGTCGAGCGCATCCAATCGTGCTAGCAGCACAAGATCGTTCGTAGGGTGCTGAGACTGCTCCTCGATCCGTCGTAGCAGGTCATCACGGAGAGACTCCATCATCTGGTGGACTCGGGCAGACTCCTGGGACGGCTGTGGACCATGCACACTAGCAGGAGATGCCCTAGAGGACTGGGTCACAACTAGGGCGCCATAGGATCCTGTACCGTAGTACGTACCCCTATGGAGTCCACCAGTGGCGGTCATCCACAGCTCGTCCGTCGACGGAGCTTGAGTAGGCTGCAAGAAAGTACCGACCTCTTCTGCATTAGGTGCACTAGCAGCCGTCCGTTCCCGCAGCCTCTGATACCCGGCCTAGAAAGTATGGATAGTACTCTATAATTTTTAATTTCTAATTAATGTACTTATTATTACTAACTATATGAATATTTATTTGCATCATATTTACTAAGTTATATTAAAATTGACACGAAGTATTAAATTAAGATAACGTATTGTAATACTTACATAGGTCTGCTCGGCCCTCTCGTCAATAAGGCCTTCGCCCTTCCGATGGGTGGCTAGGAAGACGGTCACCATGTCGGAGTTACCGAACTTCCTTACCTGTAATTAAATATATTATCTTAGTAATAATTTATCAAATTTATATTAAAATAATATTTCTAAAAGAGAAAGACATACCAGACGACGAAAATATTTCGTCATCGAAATCGACCCACCGTACCACTTCGAGGCATGTTGCCTAGCCGCCTTGGACTTCTCCGACTTCTTCTTGTACCTTGGCTCGTCGAATCGAGCCTTCATCGCATTCCACTGATCAGGGGTGATCCAACCTTGGATCGACTTTTCGGCACGATCACGAGCCTTCTGATCATTAATAGCGGCGCGGATCAGCTTGGCAGCGACGGCAGGAAACATCCCCTCGATAAGCTCGGCCCGGTGCGGTGGATAGAAAAACATATCCTAGAAGAGCGCAAACCAAATATTTATCAGTTATATATAATATGAATTAATTGTATGATTCATATTTAAAGCAAATCTATTTTAACCTTGAAGCGTGTAAACCAGTAGTTCTTCCTTTCGTCTGGAGCATCAGAGTAGTTAATCCAAGGACCACCATAATTATGCCTTAGCATGTGGCCTAGGCGTCTCTGTACCTCTGGGAGACGATATCTATACAGACATATTATATTCATAAAAAAGTTAATTTATGATAAAAACAGAAAAAAAAAATTATAAACCAAAATACCTACTTTGTACCGTCGGCCCAGATCTCCGTCCTCCTCTCCTCCGGAGGTGTGCACGCATCATCTGCATGATGCTGGTCGGCCGTCGGCGCAGCCTCCATCTTCGTATCAGCAGCAGGAACGCTAGACGGGTGAGCACTCTTATTAGGCCTGGAACTACTCGTCCCAGGAGATATGCCACGTGACGTCGTCCCAGCAGGCCCAGCTACTGTCCGATATGTCGGAGTAATCGGCGACGAGGATCCAGAACCGGTACCAGTAGGAGGTACCGAAGGAAAACCCCGTCCTCTAGCAGTACCTGTAGGAAGTACCGGAGGATCATGACCTCGTCGTCCCCCTTTTCGGAACGATCCGCGACGACCTGCCATACCTGATAACAGCATATAATAATACAACAAATAATAGAGACTAGAAATATAAAAGTACAACAAAGACAAGATAATAACTAAGATAACATATGATGATACATTCTACAATAAACATCTAAGTCCAGATAATATATTCTAGAAGAAACATCTAAGTTCAGATAAGTATATCTCTCTCAATCATCTTCAGAATAATCATCTTGTTCGTCTTCCTCGACCTCATCTTCCTCTTGTCACGCCCCGCTCCCGTAGGAGCGATCGTCCTCGCTAAGGCGTGATGCCGCACGAGCCTAGATTGCGCTCGTGTAAGGCGGGTTCCATAACGGCCGTGATTTCAGCGGCTGCGACGGGGTCGTCGCACAGAAGTTCCAAGCAGAGACATTGAATAATAGTAGCAGAATTTAGAACAAAACACAAGTTATACAAAGAAGCTCTTTATTGATATTGAAACAACGGTTACATTGGGAGAGCAAGGCCAAGATTATAAGTCTCTCAAGCTCACTCAATCTCACATTACAAGTCACTCAGCTCTCTCTCATCTCTCAATTACAAATCTTTAGCCAGCGGATGCTTCGGAAGGCGACGTCCATACATTATGTCCTGTATAAGCCTTTACTCCATGCGGCCGTGCGCTTCGAATCGCCAAGGAACTCCGTGCCTCGACGCATCCAAGCGAGCTCCGTGCCACGAGCTTCTACCTGTGCCTGCACATGTAAACTATGTGGGTGTCAGTACTCAACTGTACTGGTAGAATGAGCTCCTCGCACACCCATACAAAACCAACACGTTTACTTTACTTTGTGCAACATAGACCCCTTTTTGATTGTCTTTTTACTCTTGTCTTAGGATCAGTTTTAGGACCGACGCCTTGGCCTATTTGTGTCTTTAGACCATCCCGTGCTTGCAACAACAATTGTCGACTCAAACAATGTTAGCCTATCAAGTCGTGCTTGTTTGCCATTAAAATTATTTGATTGAAAATTTTAATACAAACAGAACAGTGTTACAATGTAGGACTTAGATGTAGTCCTAGGAGTACACTTTTGTTTAAGCTGGGTCCTTAGTGCCAATGGAGCGAGTGGTAATGCGTTGACTCTGTTGACCGGCTGACGACGGTTATCGGTTCTCTGAAGGCGTGGATTGCTCTGGGTGCTGGAGCTTGCTGAGAGGAGGAAGACGTTGAGTGTCTGTATCTGCCTCTCTGATGATTCCTTGTATGTTCGTTGTGGATTCTGTGTGTGTGCGAAGGAGAAGATCCCTCTATTTATAGTTTTGCAGGCTGGCTGCTCATGTGCGCATGTAGGATGCGCCGGTGTGTGGGGACGCCACGCGTAGATGATGCGCCCTGATTGAGGGAAAGAACTCTTCATACTGCTGTTGTAAGTCGGTACGTAGCAGAGGAAAAGATATTTCTGTTGCTGAAATCTTGGACGAGTTGAGTCAAAGGACACATGTCGTCGACTCATGGCCTGAAGATCTCGAATTTGGGGGGGTAGTGATCTGGTGAGCTGTGCCTTGGATCTGGGCGCAGGAGGAGGCTGCGGCTCATAACCTTTAGGAGTTACAAACCATTTAGGGCGCATGGCTTTTGAGGCGCATGCAGGTGACCTTTCTTCTGTCTTTCGGGATCAGAGATCAGTCTGGGGCGCATGGCTTTTGAAGCGCATGCAAAGCTTCAACTGGAGACTCTTCTTCTGTCTTTAGGGATCAGTGAAGGGTCTGAGGCGCATGGCTTTTGAGGCGCATGCTGGTTTGGACGCATGGCCGTAGAGGCGCATGGTGATTTGGACGCATGGCCGTAGAGGCGCATGCGGATGGCCACGTGGCAGTAGCCGTCGGAATAGAGTCATGATGATGCTGACGTTGCCGACGCTTCGTTCTCTGAAAAAAGCTGTCAACTGTTCAGACTTTGGGAAGCGTGCTGCCAACTCTGGTGTCAGTTCAGCATTTAATGTTTGTGATGTTCGATGGACAGCTGAGTGGGCACATTGGTTGGTGTTCCACTCGGCATGGAGATGTGAGGGAGGGCGCATCCTCTGTGATGCGCCGGGTACTGTAGGGCGCGTCTGTGTGATGCGCCTGATGCTGGAGGGCGCATCCGTGTGATGCGCTGTTTGGCTGGCGCATCTGACATGTCCTTTAATGACGCGGCTGTCTCGCTCCTCGAGTGCTATAAATAGCCGTTTAGCTGAATTCGAGGCGTCCGGTTCATCTATTTAATGCAAATTCATTGCACAGAATTCGGAGAGTCATTCACTTGGCGTGTGGGTTTGATTTGCCCGGCCTATAAATAGTGGCATGGAGAGAAGGTTTGCTCCTCATTCCCTCACGTACTTCCAGCATGAACTTGGATATGTGGGTGCATTCTGTTGACGAAGTGCTCCCGAGGGTAAAGATGAGATGTCGTGTTGTCTTCGATGCACTTGAAGGTGACTGTTACATCCAAAAGACGGAGTCGAGGGCTTCTGAGGCAGGCGGAAGGTGCCTGTTGCATCCAAAGATAAGGATGTTCGGGCCTCGTCTCCGTTGTTCCGAAAGAGCCGTAGATCGGAATGGTGGTGCTAGGCTCTCTCTTCTTTCAAAGTGGGTGCCGCCCACTTTGATTGTGTTGAAAGCTCCTTGTGCCATGATTTCGATCACGGTCTTCCTTGGTCTTTGGAGGCTCTTTCGAAGCCTCCCCTGGCCACAGCATTTGCGGTGCTCTTCTCTTCCTTGGTTCCAGCCAGAGGGTTAAATGCTTTGCTTGGCGAAGCACTTATCAGGCGAGCCAGGCTGGAAGAGCGGCACATCTGGGCTCTGCTCGGCCAGGTGAGCCTGGTTGGAAGAGTTGCACATAACTGAGCTGCTGAAGGGATGCACATAACTGAGCTGCTGAAGAGATGCTAGGATGCGCCTGGCTGGAGGCGCATGACATCTGTTGCGCCTGGCTGACAGCGCATGGTGACTGCTGCGCCTATCGGAAAGCGCATGGTGGTTGCTGCGCCTATCTGGAAGGCGCATGGTGGCTGTTGGCTGTAGATCTAGGATCCTTCCTTTGTAGAAATTCTTCTTTGTACAATCTTTTCTAGACATGTAATAGACTTATATTTATATAAATAAAGTCCTTCTTCGAATGTCTATGGCTTATTTGATTAGCTGTCCGAGTTCTGGCGCATGTAGTGTCTGGCATATGGGCTTCCTGGTTGTGAATTTCCATGCTTCTACAAGACCCCCTTCAAAGTTTTCAAAACTTTTGAATAAGTTTTGGAATACTTTGAATAAGAAGTATGGAGGTCAGGGCGCATGATTTTTTGGGCGCATGCTTGTTCGGGCGCATGCTCCTTTCAGTTGATGATGATGACGCCTTGGTAACCCAAAAGATTAATGATGATCTTTTGGTTGTATTTGTTGTTATCTCCTCACGGAACTCGAAGCGACGGCTGAGATTACACGTCATCGGTTCACGCGTGCGACCAAGCCCTATAAATAGGTAAGGGTTGGAGAGGGAGAGAGAGTTCATCTGCTCTGTGCCTTTGCTTTCTTTAGAGTTTTTCTTCAAAACCCTAACTTTTCCTTCTCTGAGAGAATGGCTCCCAAGACTCCTCGCGGTGGTGCCGGCAAGGGAAAGGAGAAAGCGAAGGAGTTCGTTGGTGAGGATGCACCTATCACCCCTGCAACTCCGGCCGACGTTCGTCCTGAGGTGACGGGTGGGTTCATCTCCTTCACATAAGCTTTTTGGCCAGACTGTGCCCTAACTCAGATTTGCTGACGCGCATGGACTTTTGTCCTGATGATACGTCGAGGTTCTACCCCGCCGACGTGTATAGGTTTACACCTTTATCATGCACCGAGGTTTGATGGCTGACGCGCATGGGTTTCGTACCCTGATGATGCGCCGAAGCCTTCGCTGACGCACATGAGCTCACGCTCTGAATGCGCCGAAGCTCCAATGCCGACGCACATGGGCTTACGCCCTGATGATGTGCCAAAGCAAGTTGACGCGCATGGGCTTACGCCCTGATGATGCGCCGAAGCTCTGATGCTAGCGCGCATGGGCTTACGCCCTGATGATGCGCCGAAGCTATTTGACATTTTTCTTTTTGCCTGACTTCCATCTTTGTTGTATCAGTGTCGATGACGATCCCTTTGTTGAATGAGGTCCTTTTGGACGCTTCTCTTTGTCAGATGGGAGTTGATTTTGTCGAGGCGGTGATCAATCCTGCGAAGGATGCTATCTTACAGGACCAACCTCGTGAGAGAATGCTACAAATCCAGACCCAGTTGCATCTTTTCCTCCAGAGTATGATGGAGAGTGGTAAACTGAAGTCTGCTGAATCCGAAAGTGTAAATTTCTTAAAACCTGCCTTTTTGTTTGGCGACCGACTAGTCGCTTCCGAAGCGAAGATACTGAGGATTAGAGAAGACTGGTTCTTTTCTGCCAAAGGCATAGTTTTGTACATGCGACAGGTTGACCGTCAGTTGCCGCTGACGGCTTTTTATCGTCTAGCTTCGAAGAGAAGGATGGGTTGGGAACTTACTCCCTCTCAAGGAGGGGCCTTGGGAGGTACCCTCTCAATTGACGCCTCCTCAAACCAGCGAGATACTTTGACTGCTTCACGAGCCGGTTCTTCTTTCAGTTACCGAGCCTTGCGTCCTGGGAGCATCTACAGTGAGGTCCCAAACGACACGTTTCCCTTCAGTGCCCCGATCTTTGCAAATCGGATGCTGACATCAAAGGTGATGTATCCGACAGGTAGCTTCAGAGTCGAAGGCTGGTGTCACTACATCCCGAAGTGGGACGAGTTGACCACTTGGGTGCTTTCAAGGTTCGAGGTTGAGCTTAAAGAGATCGGGCTGACAGCCGCCATTCGGGCCACGCAGGCAGGCGTGGATCTCAATAAGCCTATGTTCCTTGCGCTCTTGGAGCTTTTCAATGCCCAGACCTGTAGCTTCTTTACTCCGGTGGAGGAGTTGGGATTGGCCCTTCATGAGATGTACGAGGTGTCCAAGCTTCCTTGGGGCTCGGAACCGTACGAAAAATATTTTCCATCAAATGAAGAGATCCAAGTTCTGGAGGATAAGGATCCGGAGATGATGGTTGTTTTCAAAGAGGTGACAAGCCATCATTATCTGATGCACCGGAGGGACAAGGGCAAGACCCAGCCTCATGTGACTGCTTGGCGGGACAACGTCTTCAGGCAGGATTTGACGGATCCTTCGAGGATTCGGTTTGCGACTCCGCGGGGATTGAAGCCCGCGGAAGTGAGTTCTGAAATAAGCCGGTTGGACGAAAGGACCCCACACTCTAATGAGGGCGGCAAGGCTACGTACAGCTATTTCTGGCACTGCGGGCACCGGATGGTATCCAAGGCAGTGTTGACGTCCTACTTGATGATATGGCTCCGGGATTGCGTATTTGCAGGTGGATCCGGTGCCGTTGAGAGGGTACATCGGAATCTCATTTTGCCTGCGGTGAAGTTGGCCTGTGGACGACCTTTGGCTCTCCTCCCCGCGATGGTGTGCAACCTGTTGCGCGGTTTGAGGTCTTTTGCCGATGATGTGATCTACGAGAGAGGTAATAATGATAACTTTCCCCGGGCCGAGCTGCCTTTCCATTATCTTATGGGGTGGCTGATCGTGCATCATCCGAACGTGATGAGTCCCGGTCCGGAGGAGGACCATGTCGAAGGAGATGCCTTCATTCGCCGCTTCTATAAGAGGAAGTGGTCTTACACTGGCGTCCCCGTTCGTCAGTTTGGCTATACCCAGTTAATGTTGCGGAATCCTAGTAGTAGTTTAGGCTTCATCGGAAGTTTGCTGGATGGAGCCCGAGGCTGGCAATATTATAACGCTGGATGCACTAGCGTTAAGTTCACCACGCTAGTTCGCAATCCTCGGCCGTCGATCCTATATCCGGCCGCCAAGCTGTATTGCACTATGACTGCTATGTCTCCTGGTTATGACAGGGAGACTAGTTTCATTATTGGAACCCAGCTGGAGGCGACAGCGAATATGTTGATGGCAGCCCGATCATATCGTCCACCAGAGTTGGCGGGGTATCGGGCTGCTGCTGCAGTACCAGTGGAAGACCCGTCTGTCGGGAAAAGGCGTGCTGACACAGAAGCTGGTTCTTCTGTACCGAAAAGGTCGAGAAAGGTGCCGACCCCGAAGGTTACGGAAGTGCCACTTATAATGCCAGCAGGATCAATCCCTGCTGAGGTAAGGAATATTTCGTAATTCCAATTCTTTTCGTCATTGTGGCGACTTATGCTCTTCTTCTTGTAGGGATTGAAGAAGAAGTCCCGTGTTTCAAAATCGGGCGCTAGTAAACCGAAGGAGGTGGCAGGCTCTTCTGATGAGCGCATTCCATCGATGCTAATGTCTCCCGTGGAGGAAGGTCCCGAAGATGTTCCTGCGGAGGTTTTAATATCTCCTGACTTCGAGGTCGCAACAACTTCTGGAAGTGCACCATCTGCCGTGGAGGACTTGGATGCTGAGGATCCTACGAACTCGAGGCATCCTGATGATGAAGTGGACTGGAGTTCGTCGCCTTCCGATGACGTTCCTCCGGTCTTGCAAGAATCTGCTGCGGGGACAGCAGATATGGTTGAGACAGAGGAGAGGGTAGAATCCCCTCTTTATCATGATGAGGGGAGGTCGGCCGCACCATTGCTGAGTCCCACCCCGGCTTCAACCGTGGAAGTTGAGGTAGCTACCACTCAGGAGGTAGCGACAGATTCTGTTCCTGTTGAGGGACTCGATGATGAGACCCGTCTGCCAGTCAAGACTGCTGCGACGGGTCAAGAGACAAGTGATAATCTCCCTATTCTGTCAAGGGAGGTACCAACTGTTGATAGGACGTTGGGGGTAGAAGAGGTGGCCGTTGACATCGGTGGTTCCTCCGGACTTGAGAAGGGTAAGGGTGTAGAACCCTGTGTCGCTCCTTCTACTTGGGGGACCATCTCGACGCCTGTGCCGGCTCCTTCTGTTGCTTCGGCTCCTCGGGCTAGAAGTCCAGCCCCTGTTGATGAAGAGCCCATTGATGTCGAGGTTCAAACCTCGCTGATTAAGGTTGGCGGATCTTCTTCCGGTCCGCAAACTGTAGTAGCTCCTCCAACTCCCGCGATGACGCCGCAGGTCCTGGCGGATGCAGACGAGTATGTGAAATTTTTCGTCGAGGGGGTGTACAAAATGTTATAGAAGGGTGTATCTGCTGTGATGGATGCCAATAGGAGTTTTGCAACGGCAAAAGCTCTGGCAATGCCCTGCATCGAGCTGATTCGTATTCACCAAGGCCACGACCATATGGCCAAAATTCTGGAGGCTTCGGTGATTGAGCTGGATGAGCGGCTCGCAGAACTTCAACGCATCCAGCGAAACGACCTCTCTGTCCTGATAGATGCGGAGAAGGGAAAGCTGATCGCCGAGATCGAGTCTTCATACCAGGCCACCGTGGGCGTTTGGGAGCGCGAGGTGGCTGAGACTGAGGCTGCGGTAGAGCTCAGTCCATGAAGACGACGGTGGAAACTCGAGCTGCATTGGAAGCTAATGTCGAGGATATCGACACCCAGATGCGCCGCCTTGAAGGCCAACGGGCCCGACTCCAGTTAGAGGTCGAGCGTGTTCGGGCTGAACATGCAGCATTTAAGAAGGATGAGATGACCTTTACTCAGCGGACTCTTGCCTTGGCGCAACAACGACAACAGCTTGATGAGAAGCATGCAAGTGATACTTCCGCTGGGGCCGTTGAATTGATACGCAAAGAAGCAGAGCGACGAGTCCTGGCGATGGTGGAGGCCCGCGCAGTCGACTTAAAGCTTCGAGTCAGGGAGCTCTCAGCCCATCCTGGGGAGATTCAGGGACCACAGTTTTTTTCTTTTTTCTTTTGTGTTCTTTTGCAACCCTTACTGGGGCATGATGTAGTTTTTTGTACTCCTTTTTCAGAAGAATAAAGAAGTCTACAACTTTTTTTTTGTGATGTGTTCATCTTTTGTTGTCATGAACTTGATGATTTGTGTGGACCTATTATCTTTTGCTCACCTTGGTTTTCAGGTACATATAATAAGTTTGAAGGAACCATTATGTTTGCTCAGAGGTAATGTGGACATGGCAATCATTGGGTTTGAAATGATAGAATCTCCCTACTCAGAGGTATTATGGACGTGGTAGGAATGATCTTGAGGGATACGCTGAACAACTCAGAGGTTATATGGACGTGGAAGTTCTGCGATAAATGTACAATAACGCAGGGGTTGTTTGTACAAGATGTTTACTCAGAGGTAATGTGGACGTGGTAAATATGAAGGGTAGCGTAGGCTTACGAAGTGTAAGATTCTGCTTTGTAGGGTGTAGAGAGACAACTCAGAGGTAATATGGACGTGGTTATCTTTCTACTGGAAGATGCCACGGAACAGCTGGGTTCCGGAGGCGTATGAGTTTGTGGAAAGAGGTTGTTTGAGGAAGTACATGTCTGGAGGATGTCAAGAATAGTACTTCTTTAGGAACTTGCCGTTGATGGGCATCATAAACAAGTCCCCATTGGGTTTGGCGAGGCGGTAAGCACCGTTTGAGTATACCGTCTCTATGATGAAAGGTCCTTCCCACTTGGGCTCGAACTTTCCTGGTGTCTTGTGGGTCAACACCATTGGTCTTCTGACTGCTAAAACTAGGTCGCCAACTTGGAAAGTCCTCTTTTTGACCTTTTTGTTGGAAGCCTGTGATATACGGGCTTGGTAGAGCTCGATGCGTTGTTGAGCTAAGAGACGCTTTTCGTCAAGTGCCTCCAGTTTTCGCAGACGACAACGTTGATTGTCCTCTTCTGTGAGTTCGTTTGTGATTGCTACGCGGAGCGAAGGTATCTGTATCTCGAGAGACAGTACTGCTTCGCTCCCGTAGACCAGGGAGAATGGAGTGTTGCCTGTTGGGGTCCGTACCGTTGTGCGGTAGGCCCAAAGGCATTCGCCAAGCTTTTCATCCCAGTCGCGTTTGTTGGATGACACGACCTTTTTGAGCAGCCTAACGATAGTTTTGTTGAATGCCTCAGCCAATCCGTTTGCTGCCGGATTGTAGGCGGTTGAGGCCAAGTTCTGAATGCGATTCTTGTCACAGAACCTGCTGAAAATGTGGCTGATAAACTGAGGACCATTGTCATGGATGATCCGCCGGGGTACTCCGAAACGGTAAATGACATGGTGTTTGATAAAGCTGACCACCCTGGAGCTTTTTACTTCTGCTAGTGGAACTGCTTCCGCCCATTTGGAGAAGTAGTCGGTGATGGCTAGGATAAAATGGTGTCCTCTCGATGAAGGAGGGGTGATTGGCCCTACAATGTCCATGCCCCAGGCTTCGAAGGGCCAGGAGGCGACTGTAGGATGTAGCGGCTCCGATGGTGTATGTATGAAGTCTGTATGAAGTTGGCACGCGTGGCACTTCTTGGCATATTCGACAGCATCAGCAACCATGGTTGGCCAGTAGTAGCCCATACGTCGCAGTCGATCTTGCAACTTAGGACCGGGTTGATGAGCTCCACAAGTTCCGTCATGAGCTTCTTGAAGAGCTTCGGCTGCTTCTTCGTTGGACAGGCATCGAAGGAGGAGCCCATCGAAGGAGCATCGGTACAGTATTTTGGTAGCCGTATCGTAGTAGAATCGAAGAGAGCGTCTCCTGACTGAGACGGCTTCCTTCGGGTCCTCTGGAAGGATTTCGTAGACAGCAAAGTCGATGAACGGGAACCTCCAGTCTTGGACATTAACACCAGTGTTTGTCGGCATGGCGTGAGCCACCCGCAAGCATAGGTTGTTTCTGGGACAAATCAGATCTCGTCCTGTTCCCGTGATATAGTGTTGAGTCCCAAAGGGCGCTGCTAATGAGGCTGCGAGGCCGGCCAGAGCATCGGCCTCCAAGTTTTGTAAACGGAGGACATGTTCAATGAAGAACCCGGTGAAGGTTGAAATGATGTTCAACGCGACTTCATGATAAGGGATTAAATCTTCATGGCGAACTTCGTATTGTCCCCGAACCTGGTTTACGACGAGTTTTGAGTCGCCGTAAGCTTCCAGATGGTCGACCCCCAGCTGTTGTGCGAGCTGGAGTCCCATGACGAGTGCGTTGTACTCGGCAACGTTGTTGGAGCACGGCTTCGAAAGAGAGTACGCACGCTGGATGACCAGCTGATCGGGGGAGACTAAGACTACCCCCACTCCTGCGATGATTTGGCCTTCGGGGCCTGTTCTCGAAGCACCGTCGAAGAACATCCGCTAAAAGAAGCTTCCTTCGGTGACGTTGGATTCTTGGACCTCATCCGGGATATCTTCATAGAGTTTTGAGGATTCTGGGATGGGGTGCGCAGCTAAAAAGTCGGCCAGAGCTTGACCTTTAACAGCTTTTTGCGGCACAAACACCAGGTTGTACGGTGTTAGCAAGATCGCCCATGTAGCCAGCCGGGAGTTCAATGATCCTGGCTTCGTCATGAGGACTCTGAGCGGATTGACTCGGAAAATGACATAAATTGTCTGACCCGAGACATAATGACGAGTCTTCTGGATGGCAAACACCAAAGCTAAGCACTCCTTTTCGACAGGATTGTACCGGTGTTCGGCCCCGATGAGTGTTCGACTGAGGTAGTAGATTGCTTGCTCGTAGCCTATATCGCTGTTTTGAGCCAGCAGAGCGCCAAGAGAATGATCCATGGCACGGACGTAGAGGAGAAATGGTTTGCCGGTGACTGGCACTACCAGGACTGGTGGGCTCGTCAAGTAGGCTTTGATGTCATCGAAAGCCTTCTGGCACTCTTCTGTCCAGACATAAGAGACTCCCTTCTTCATGAGCTGAGTGAAGGGTTGACATTTACAGGAAAGGTTTGCTATGAACCTCCGGATATATGTCAGACGTCCCTGTAGGCCTCGAAGTTCTCGAAGGTTCTTCGGAGGGTCCATGTTGAGGATGGCTTGGTCTTCTCAGGATCAACATGAATGCCTTTCGCTGTGATGACGAAGCCCAAGAATTTGCCGCTAGAAACCCCTAGAAAGGATTTAGCGGGGTTCATTTTGAGTTGATGCGCCCGCATGAGATCGAAGACCGTCTTCAGGTCCTGTAGGTGATCTCTTTTGAGGCGGCTTTTGACTGCGATGTCGTTAACATAGCATTCGACTGTCTTGCGAAGATGTTGACGGAAGATGGTGCTCATAGCTCGCTGGTATGTTGCACCGGCGTTCTTCAAGCCGAAGGGCATTACTGTGTAGCAGAAAACACCCTTTGGAGTCCTGAATGACGTGTGTTTTGCATCATCGGGGAACATCTTGATTTGATTGTAGCCTGAATACCCGTCCATGAAGGACATGCGCTCAAAGCCACATGTGTTGTCGATCATCACATCAGTGATTGGAAGCGGGAATTCGTCCTTCGGGCAAGCAGAGTTGAGATCCCTGAAGTCGATACAGACTCGTATCTTCCCGTTCTTCTTGGTGACAGGAACGACGTTGGCTACCCAATCCGGGTGTTGTTCCTCACGGATGAAGCCGCTGGTCAAGAGTTTGTCTACCTCCTGATCGATGGCATTCATGATGTCCGGACGGAAGCGTCGCTGTTGTTGTTTGACAGGTTTGGCATCAGGTAAGATGTTCAACCTATGCATTGCGATCTGTGGATCGAGTCCCGGCATGTCTTTATAGCTCCAGGCGAAGACGTCGATATATCTTTAGCCAGTTGGATTAAAGATTCTCGATCTTCTCCTTCCAGGCTTTTACTGATGAAGATGGGTTTGGAAGAAGACCCCTCCCCGAGGTCGATCTGCTCGACTTCGTCTTCGGTGGGAGGTTCACGAAGCTCAAAACGAGATTCCCATTGTTCCCCTAGGCGTTGGGCCCAGGGTTCTTCTTCGAAGGGTTCTGGCGCTTGGTCTTCGCCTTCACCTTTTTGAGGTTGTGCTGACGTCATGTTAGCTGACAGCACTTTCCTGAAGACTAATCCGATACTGGTATCGGAATCCCAAGTCGATGCTTCGGACGAGTGGGAATGTTCTATGTCTTCTGCATCTGAACTCTCTGGGGTTGATGGCGGTGTGACATAGCCTAACCCTCGTCCAGTCCGATTATAATAGTCCTGTGGCTTTCCATTGGGCATCGAAAGCCGGACAGGGAGATGCCGACCCTTGCCGTAGTTTAAGCCTTTGTTGCTTTTCAGGTCTTAGCCCATCTTTTGGATGATGTGCTTAGCCGCATCCGTGTACCGATAGACTTGTACTCTGCCGGTATCAGGTTCGGGCTCGATTGACGGGAGGTCCCGATGACGCTCGACTTTGCCCGAGATAATGGTGCCTTGGTCTCGGCTCCGTGGAGGGACTATGAAGACTCCTTGAGACGGGACTACTCGATTATGGTAGACGGTCGTTATTTGTGTTTGCAACAACCGTAGAGCGTTGTCTAATGTATACATGGCATTCCAGTGTGGAAGACAAGAATAATTAAAAGACACTCTATTATTGATAAAATACGAGATCTTATCCCGTGGGATTACATTGTCAAAGGAGGGTGCCTCTACGTCAGCCGAGATATAATTACCAAGCTCCTCGTCTGTAAGAACTGGGGGCGGACTAGGAGAGTCCAACACAGCTTTGGGGTCTGAGAGGGTTATATGAGCCTTCTCTGACACCTTGGATGACTGCGGCGGCTTGCCCTTGAGACGCACCTTGAGAGGCGCCTCGGTTGCGCCTCCGGTGAGTGGTGCCTTCCCTTGTAATTTTGCCACCAGGGGAGCCGATGTTTGAGGTGGCTTTCCCTTGAGGCGTATCTTCAGGAGTGCTTCGCGAGCCAGCGCTTTCCCTGATAGCTTGATGCTCATTGGAGGCGCCTTCTGGGGTGGTTTCCCCTTCAGTCGAATTTTCAAGGGGGCATCGGGAGTCGTCTCAGGCTCCATGTCCGGCTCTGTTGCCGTCTCTGCCTCATCATCAGCGTCGTTGGCTTCCTCCTCGTCAATGGGCTTGTACAAGTCGGAATCGGTGAAGTAGGCTTCAATCCCTTTGAAAGGATCAATGTCTGCAAACTCCGTTCGGATGACGCCATTGGTGGATACATACTTCATGCACTGGTGGAGCGTGGAGGGCACCACCATGTACTCATGCAGCCATGGTCGACCGAGCAGGATGTTGTAGTTGACCTCGGCATCTACTACATAACAAGTCACCTCAGTTTTGAGGCTGCCAATGTGACACTTCAGTCGGATCTTGCCCAATGGCTCGCTCTTGCTAGCATTGAAGCCACTGATGGTTGTATTGGAGGGCGCCAGTCGGTACATCGGGATCCCCAGCTTTGATAGCAGCGCCTTCGGAATGATGCTTAGGGAAGACCTAGGATCGATCTGAATCCAGCTCACCTTGACCGAGCCAATGTACCCTGTATAATACAGCGGTCGGTTATGTCGGTGATGCTTGAGAAGCATGTCTTGTTGAGTGAAAGTTATGTTTGGGATAACTTCATCCGCACAATGACAGTGTGCACAAGTAGTTGGGAGGTCTTCAGGCTGCTTGACCTGACTTAGAAAGGATTCAGCGTCCTTCAGAGCTTCGCAGAGAGCTTCTCGGGAATCTTTAGAAAGACGCAGGAGCTCAAACAAAGACAGGCGCGCAGGTGTACTGGCTAATTGTGCCAGAATGTCGAAGTTGTGAGGCTTGGACAGCCCCGAAGCATTCTCCTTCCGTAGAGGTCTGTCAAAACGGGCCTCCACCTGCTTCTGCTTATTGGCTGCTGAGGGCTTAGATGGACCCTCTTCAGGGATGGTGCTAGGAGGCACCACCTCGGCGGCGGCTTCGCCGGATTGGGAGCTCTGTTGTGCACGTGTTTGCACTGGAAGTGCCTCTTCTGTTGAAGAAGAGACTGTGCGGCAAGACTTGATCTTCCTGCCTTTTGATTTGGAGGTAGGGCGTACCTCCGATTGAGTCACCTCGGAGACGAGGTCGGGGTGAACCCAGAGTACCTCTCCTCGAGATGTGGTGAGCGGGGTGAGTCCACTCATATTGTCACGAGTAGGTGGTAAGTTTACCACCTCCATTGTCGCCTTAGGAATGGAGACGACGCCATCTTGTGTGGTAGTTGGCGGCAAGGTGCCGAACTGAAGCGAAACCACATTGGCCGACACCGTCTTCTCTTCATAGTCGACGGAGATTACATCCGCATTGATCATGCGCTGGATGTAATTCTTGAGGACGTAGCAGTCCTTGGTCGGGTGTCCGACAAACCGATGGTAGTGACAGTACCTTGGGTTGTCCACTTTTCCAACTTCATCGGGCCGCTTTGGGTCCGGTAGCTTGATCTTGTCACCCTGCTTCAGTATCTCGAAAAGTTGCAGGGTGTCGTCATCATTGAATGAATAAACCTCCTTGGGTCTCGGTGCCAGTGGAGGCTTCTGAGTAGGCGCATATGCGCCTTTTGAGGCATTAACAGTCAATGCCTGTTTCCCTTTTGCTTCTCGTCCGGAGCTGTTAGCTGCGGATTTTTTCCCCTTATCGTCAAAGGCGGGGAAGCTGACACCCAGAAGACGTGCATTGGCCGCCTTCTTTTCTGCAGCTTCAGCTTCGATGATCAGGGAGCTCCAGTCAGGAGGGGGAGTAGAGTTGAGCCAGAGCTTTACTGCAGGCAACATGTTCATGCTACAAGCGGAGAGGAGCGCATGTTCTGGCATGCCTGGAGGTAGCCTGAAGCAAGCCTGTCGGAAGCGTTCGATAAACGCCCGAACCGTTTCCTTCTCCTTCTGACGTATCTCTATGAGAGACGCCATCGTCATGTCCTTCCCGCCGTCGTAGAAGCGGTCGAGGAAGAGGCACGTCAGGTCGTCGAAGGACGATATGGAATTGTCGGGGAGGCTGCAGTACCAGTCATACGCCACTCCTTTCAGGGCCTCGACAAAGATACTGGTGAGGAGCGCGTCCTCCTTCGAAAGATGCCCTGTCTGTGACTGGAAGTACGTCAGGTACCGTCGCGGAGAGTCCTTCCCGTCGTATGTGGTGAGTGTTTGTGGTTTATACTTTGGGGGATAAACCACCTTGTTCCACTCGAGGGGATAAGGCTGGGGAATACCCATCTTCTGGCGTTCCTCTTGCCTGTTCTTGGACTCGAAGCGCTCCCGCAGGTTTTTGATCATTTCGACTACATCCTCCGTAGAGCTAGGAGTCGGGGAAGGAGGTACCATCTGGATTGGAGCGTTTGAGGGCTCCGAGGTCCGAGGTGCTTCTGTATCCGAGGGCGCCCGTTGGAGGGGCACACTCGACTCCCCATTAGCTCCTGGGTCAGGACCAGTTGAAGGTGTCCTGATCAAGGCCGCCCGCATCTCAAACACTGCTTGAGTCAGTGCTTGCATTGAGGCAGAGAGGGTTTTGAGTCCTCCCTCCAATGAGTCTATGCGCTGGACTATGTCCTGTGATGGCACATCAGACTCGACATCATCCCCAGCCATGTATACTGTCCTGACACGGCCAGGAGTGGATGGATTGGTTGAGGCTTCGCTTTCGGCCTCACTCTCATGCGGGGGAGTCACTTCTCCTGGTGTTGGGCCACCCCCAGCCACATTCTGGAGTTCATCTTCAACAGGCACATCTGCAAGGGTCTGCTTGCCCTCAGCTCCGTCTTGAAGGACCTCTTCGTTTCCAGAACTACCCCCGGCAGTGTCCTGGAGGACATCTTCATTTTGAGGGGCTTCAGGGAGAGTAATCTCGCCTTGATGATGAAGATCCGCCGCAGCTGTGCTTTGGACATCTTCGTCTTCGGAAGGAGGCTCAACAAGGGTCTGGCTACCCCCAGCTTCCTCCGAGGACTTCTTCCTCGACCGAGTGCCTTCAAACACTCCAGAGGTCGAGACAGCTGCCTTGGTTTTCCTCGGCTGGCTTTTGGATGAAGACGAGGAATTGGCAGTCGTCTTCTGGATTGATGAGGAGTTGGAGACCACGTTGCATGAAGCAACCTTTGGCTCCTCTTCAGCTGACATCTTTGTCCCAAGGCGACGTCGGAGAGGTGTCGATGATTGCAGTCGTTGGAAGACCGACTGTCTTGGTGGAGCTGCCGTCTTGCAACAGCAGTTGATGGTGACCACCGCACAAGTATGTCCCGTGAGAGGCACATCGTGCTTGTTGGCCGACTCTCCTGACCGGCGCTTGTGAGTGATCACGTTACGCAGGTCATCGGAGGAGAGTGGTGCCTTCACATCCCCTTCAGACGTATAGCAAGGCCAAACGCCGGGGTGGTCGGATGAGTGCTGCGCCCCCTGATCTAATACCAAGCAGGCATCACGATCAGTAGTGGAGGGACCACAACATTTGAAGTGACTTGAACGGACCTCAAACGCACAACCAGAGGAGGCACGGGAGTTCAAGACCACTGAGTTTGCCTCTCCCGACTTGGTTGTGCACGCAGTAGATGCGCCCAAGCGAGATGAGGACTTTGAAGATCGACTCGTTGTTGGTGCAGAAGCACTTGAGTCAACCTTGTACAGCTTGCCATCGGCAGCGCGCGTGATGACGAGCGCGTGCCTCTGGCCGGCTGCTGGCATAGCACGTTTGTGGCGCATGGCCCGTGCCGCCTTGGATTTCTTCGTACCAGCCCGCTGGGGCGCATAGTACTCAGCATCCAAATTCTCCTCGCCATTACAGCGAGTGAGTCTGTCAAAGACAGAGGCTTTTTGTGGCGCATCAGAGGTGATGCGCGGGGCATTGGCTGCGCCCCTGCTCCGTCGACGTATCTTCCTCGCCTGAGAGGGAGATGGCTGGGGAACGTGGTCGGCCGCACGCTTCCCCAAGAGATGCGCTGCATCGGCGGGCACACCTTGGTTGCTGAGAACGTCAGCAGGAAGGGAAGGCTGGATTGCTGCATCCCCTTCAGTGGGGTGCCCGAGGCGTCGACCTTGCGCACCCAGGCCGTGCGGATCTTCTTCGGCTTTGGTAGCCGCTTCGAAGGACTCGCACTTCATTCAGAAATGAACTCCTCGTACGCCTGTTGATTGAGGTGCACGACCAGCGTCTTGTGGGAGGAGCCCACCTTCACGTCGTCGGCCTGTAACACGACTTTCTCGGAAGAGGAGAAAGAAGTCCCCAGCAGAGTCGCCAGCTTGTTTGCCATTAAAATTGTTTGATTGAAAATTTTAATACAAACAGAACAGTATTACAATGTAGGACTTAGATGTAGTCCTAGGAGTACACTTTTGTTTAAGCTGGGTCCTTAGTGCCAATAGAGCGAGTGGTAATGTGTTGACTCCGTTGACCGGCTGACGACGGTTATCGGTTCTCTGAAGGCGTGGATTGCTCTGGGTGCTAGAGCTTGCTGAGAGGAGGAAGACGTTGAGTGTCTGTATCTGCCTTTCTGATGATTCCTTGTATGTTCGTTGTGGATTCTGTGTGTGTGTGAAGGAGAAGATCCCTCTATTTATAGTTTTGCAGGCTGGCTGTTCATGCGCGCATGTAGGATGCGCCGGTGTGTGGGGACGCCACGCGTAGATGGTGCGTCCTGATTGAGGGGGAGAACTCTTCATACTGCTGTTGTGAGCCGGCACGTAGCAGAGGAGAAGATCTTTCTGTTGCTGAAATCTTGGACGAGTTGAGTCAAAGGACACATGTCGTCGACTCATGGCCTGAAGATCTCGAATTTGGGGGGGGTAGTGATCTGGTGAGCTGCGCCTTGGATCTGGACGCAGGAGGAGGCTGCGGCTCATAACCTTTAGGAGTTACAAACTATTTAGGGCGCATGGCTTTTGAGGCGCATGCAGGTGACCTTCCTTCTGTCTTTCGGGATCAGAGATCAGTCTGGGGCGCATGGCTTTTGAGACGCATGTAAAGCTTCAACTGGAGACTCTTCTTCTGTCTTTAGGGATCAGTGAAGGGTCTGAGGCGCATGGCTTTTGAGGCGCATGCTGGTTTGGACGCATGGCCGTAGAGGCGCATGGTGATTTGGACGCATGGCCGTAGAGGCGCATGCGGATGGCCACGTGGCAGTAGCCGTCGGAATAGAGTCATGATGATGCTGACGTTGCCAACGCTTCGTTCTCTGAAAAAATCTGTCAACTGTTCAGACTTTGGGAAGCGTGCTGCCAACTCTGGTGTCAGTTCAGCATTTAATGTTTGTGATGTTCGATGGACAGCTGAGTGGGCACATTGGTTGGTGTTCCACTCGGCATGGAGATGTGAGGGAGGGCGCATCCTCTGTGATGCGCCGGGTACTGTAGGGCACGTCTCTGTGATGCGCCTGATGTTGGAGGGCGCGTCCGTGTGATGTACTATTTGGCTGGCGCATCCGACATGTCCTTTAATGACGCGGCTGTCTCGCTCCTCGAGTGCTATAAATAGCCGTTTGGCTGAATTCGAGGCGTCCGGTTCATCCATTTAATGCAAATTCATTGCACAGAATTCGGAGAGTCATCCACTTGGCGCGTGGGTTTGATTTGCCCGGCCTATAAATAGTGGCATGGAGAGAAGGTTTGCTCCTTATTTCCTCACGTACTTCCAGCATGAACTTGGATATGTGGGTGCATTCTGTTGACGAAGTGCTCCCGAGGGTAAAGATGAGATGTCGTGTTGTCTTCGATGCACTTGAAGGTGACTGTTACATCCAAAAGACGGAGTCGAGGGCTTCTGAGGCAAGCGGAAGGTGCCTGTTGCATCCAAAGATAAGGATGTTCGGGCCTCATCTCCGTTGTTCCGGAAGAGCCGTAGATCGGAATGGTGGTGCTAGGCTCTCTCTTCCTTCAAAGTGGGTGCCACCCACTTTGATTGTGTTGAAAGCTCCTTGTGCCATGATTTCGATCACGGTCTTCCTTGGTCTTTGGAGGCTCTTTCGAAGCCTCCCCTGGCCACAGCATTTGCGGTGCTCTTCTCTTTCTTGGTTCCAGCCAGAGGGTTAAATGCTTTGCTTGGCGAAGCACTTATCAGGCGAGCCTGGCTGGAAGAGCGGCACATCTGGGCTCTACTCGGCCAGGTGAGCCTGGTTGGAAGAGTTGCACATAACTGAGCTGCTGAAGGGATGCACATAACTGAGCTGCTGAAGAGATGCTAGGATGTGCCTGGCTGGAGGCGCATGACATCTGTTGCGCCTGGCTGACAGCGCATGGTGACTGCTGCGCCTATCGAAAAGCGCATGGTGGTTGCTGCGCCTATCTGGAAGGCGCATGGTGGCTGTTGGCTGTAGATCTAGGATCCTTCCTTTGTAGAAATTCTCCTTTGTACAATCTTTTCTAGACATGTAATAGACTTATATTTATATAAATAAAGTCCTTCTTCGAATGTCTATGGCTTATTTGATTAGCTGTCCGAGTTCTGGCGCATGTAGTGTCTGGCGCATGGGCTTTCTGGTTGTGAATTTTCATGCTTCTACAGTGCTTGCCTTTCGGCCAAAATCAGAGACGCAACTACGCGATGAGGCTCCATTCCCGTGTGACCGTGCTACAATCCTTTGTGCCGTGGCTCGCAACTACGTACGACTCAACCATATCGCCGCCTCGCGGCCCTTTGCTACCAAATCATCAACTGACCCAATCAAGACTTGTGGGTTAAGTGTCACTCGACCAACTTTGCCTTGCGGCCTTTCCTGACTTAGACTCAGGACAACTCACATCCAAACTATATAACTTATATGTTGACAACATTAGACTCGACGCCACATCTCGTGCCGAAGCACGTCGCCTATGTTGATGTCACATCTTAGGACCAAACATTGTATTCCAACTGTACACACATTCAATAACTCAACTCAATCCAAAGGCACACACGCAGATTTGTCGCCATGTCGACTCATCTATATGAGTTGGTCACTGACTCCCAGAGCCATCCTGGACTCCTTTAGCTTGTTAGGCGGCCGCCCTTGCCAGGTGGGTAGCTAGTCCCGCTGGCAAGCCACTGCGTTAACTTGTACGGTCATCCAGCACGTGCTAATGCTGCTTCTCAAGAACCGGTCCCCTTCCGTCGGGCTACCATTCGAGGAAACTCTACCTTGTCGACAAGTTGTCCATGACCATGCAAGACTCGACTAAACTGACGTCTCACACAGTCATTTCACGTCTAGTGTTATCATCTCTTTCAGGGCCAAGTTCAATACGTCTCACCTCTGAGATCTTGCCTCGACGACCCGTAGTCGCGAGCATTCTTCTTTCTTGCCCTATCATTTTACACAACTCAAGAACAACTATTCGCAACACTTTTCAAAACTCAATGAATCAACCGTAGCCCGTGCCTTAAAACTCTAGGACCGTGCCATCGTGTCTCAAACCGACTTCCGATCTACGCGACGCTATCGCCCAAGTCATACTTTATATGACGGGCCTTGGGATCGTGGGACTATTTAACTTGACAACCGCAGAAAGAGCGGGACAGCACTAGAAATGACTTAGGTCGATCGGCGTAACTTTGCCTAACTTAATCGAGCCTATAACTTGACCCAAGGGACGAGCAAAGGCTATGCCAAGCCTTGCATTATGGAAACGTGCATGCTTTGTCGAGCATTTACACGGGCGACACCTATGACTTAGGCCAACTCAAGTGTCGGAACAATTCGACGGGACCGTGCATGCTTTAACAAGCATTTACGCAGGCGACGCCTATGACTTAGGCTATTTCATAACTTTGTGTCGAAGACCAACTTTTCTTCTCCCAAGCCACGGGACGAAGGATCGAGTGTCATTTTCAAAGCACGCCGTGCACCAGCTCTAAGCCGACCGTGGGACGTTTTCCATGTTCTAACTCAATTCGGTCCATCGGGATTATTCCCTTAGCTATGTGGATTCATAGCTTTTATTATTAAGCCTACTTGTACAAGTTGAAAATATGCGATTTATTATGTGAAGGCAAAGATGAGGCAAGTTCACCGAAACTACCCCACCTGAGCGAGCGGTCGCCTCGACCGAGCGATGTCTCCGAGTAGCCGTTGCAAGGCTAAGTCCGAACGCCGTCGGCGTTTCGATTCCTCCGATTGACTGAGCGGGACGGGGCACTACACCTCTTCCTCCTCATCTTCACTTTCATCTTCGCCTTCGTCGGCTTCGTCTTCCTCTTCGAATAATTCTACATCTTCTACATTATGTGTCGTGTAATACGTAACTTCCGTGGAGTCCACATCGACAATATTGGCTACAAGAGGTAGCTCGTCCTCCTGGTAAGCTTTTTCGTCAACATCAAAAGTATCTCTAGCTTTAGTCTTGCATACTGCCCACCAGTCAGACTTCGTTGCTCCCCGTCTCGGATAAGCTGTGAAGTACACGAGCTGAGCCTGAGTTGCTAGGACAAACGGTTTGTAGCCTTGATATCTACGCTTGTAGTTTATATCCACAAGACCATGTTTGTCAATTTTCCAACCTTGATTTTCAATCGGATCGAACCATTCACACTTGAACAACACGATCTTTGCAGGTTCTCTGCCATTATTATATGACAACTCCACAATCTCTCGCAAGATGCCAAAGAAATCATTTCCTGGATCGACGTCTTTGTAGTTCGAAGACTTGATACACAAATAACTGTTTTTTGTGGAATCAAGATCCAGGAAGCTGTCTCTGATCGGAGCATTTGTCGACTTGAACCGAAAGCCATTGACACAGTAACTTGGCCATATTTTAACAAAAGTAATTAGTCCCTTGGCAAGAGTTCTAATTAATTCAATCTCGGGTAAAATTAGACGATCGACCTGAATATCAAAGAAGAGATAATAAGTTATTTATTGCGCAGTTGCATTAGAAGAGGCCAGTAATTACCGAGCTACTTACATATTCGCTCAACCAAGAAGGAAAATGACGTCTCATTTCTTATTCTAATGCTTTGTCTGTTAGGTAGGGTCTAACCAGCCTCAACTCATCATTATATGTGCTGGAAAACAACGAAGCAACCGCCGATTAGTACAATAATATTAGCTTATACTATTACATTGAGATGACGTAAACTCATCATTCCTTACTTACCCCTCTAGCTTCTCCACTTCATCCTCGTCGCAATTGAGTAATACATACAACTGAGCAGCCCTTAGCTCTTTATCATTCAAATATCTCTTCTTCATTTTCTCCGAAGGCTTTCCGGACGCATTAAATACTTTCAGTATTCCATCATTAAATTCTTGATATCCGTCGTCGTTTTTTGGAGCCCTCGTTCTATTCGTAGCAACATGAGGTTTGAAATAGGAGGAGCAAAAATTTGTAATCTCTTCGAGAATATAGGCTTCACAAATAGAACCCTCGACCCGAGCCTTATTTTTCACATTTTTTTAGGTGATTCAAATGTCGCTCAAACAGGTACATCCATCGATATTCGATGGGTCCACCAATACGTGCCTCATAGGAAAGATGAATCGACAAATACTCTATAGAGTCGAAGAATCCAGGAGGAAACACCCTCTCTAGCTTGCACAGTATTATCGCAATGTCCTTCTCTTGCTTTTCTAGACGATCAACGAGCAATTTCTTAGAACAAAGGTCCCTGAAGAATATGCTAAGCTCCGTCAATGGATCCCAAACTGCCTGCGGTAGAAATTCTCGAAATGTAATCGGAATTAACCGCTCCATGAATACGTGACAATCATGGCTCTTCATATCTGTCAGTTTGTTCTCCTTGAGGTCGACGCATCTTCTCAAGTTCGAAACATACCCATCTAGAAATTTTAGACCTTGAATCCACCTACAAAGCCTCACTTTATCCTCCTTCTCCAGTGAGAAAATTGCCTTAGGCTGCTTCAACTTCCCATTTCCGTCCTCTATCAAATGCAATGCAGGACGTCTACATATTTCTTCCAAGTCCAATCTAGCCTTTGGATTGTCTTTCGTCTTCCCCTTTACGTCTATTACAGTATTAATTATGTTGTCAAACACATTCTTCTCGATATGCATGACATCAAGGTTATGTCTAATCAGATTGGTGCTCCAATATGGAATATCCCAGAATATACTCCTCTTCGTCCAGTTATGAGTGCGACCAAATCCGTCACACTTGTAGCCCGTAGCAGGCTGCTCAATAGCTCTTGGTAAATCTTTTACCTCTTTCCATATCGTGTATCCGGGCCACCTTGGCGGGGGATTAGCCTTCTCCACAACGCCAGCACGAAAAGCATTCATGTTCCTCCGGTACGGATGATCCTTCGACAGGAATTGTCGATGACAATCGAAGAAGCACGGTTTACCTCCGTGTTTCAAACGGAAAGCCTTAGTGCTGTCCATGCAATACGGACATGAAAGACGACCATGCGTGCTCCATCCAGATAACATTCCATAGGCCGGAAAGTCGTTGATGGTCCACATAAGTGCTGCCCGCATCTGGAAATTTTGTTTTCTAGATACATCATACGTGTTGGAACTTACTTTCCACCGATGATTCAACTCATCAATCAATGGCTGTAAATACACATCGATGTTCCTTTTCAGATTGTTTGGACCTGGGATAATAACAGTGAGGAACATATACGGAGTCTTCATGCACATCCAAAGCGGTAGATTGTACGGGGTGACGATCACAGGCCAACACGAATACTGGGATCCCGAAAGTCCGAATGGGGTAAAACCTTTGGAGCAGAGACCCAATCTGACATTACGCGGATCAGAAGCAAAATCTGGATACTCTCGATCAAAGTGCTTCCATGCTTCTCCATCAGATGGGTGATCCAACACTCCTTCGGTATGTTTCCGCTTATGCCAACTCATGTTTTATGCAGTTTCCTTCACCATAAACAACCGCTGCAACCGCGGCGTCAACGGCAAGTAGTGCATCGAAGAGGTAGGCTTCCTGGCACCGACAGACTTTTCTCTACCACATGCCTTGTAGCGATCGATACCACAAAATCTGCAGGCGTCTTCATCCTTGTCGTCTTTGTAGTACAACATGCACCCGTTGCGACAGGCATCGATTTTTTTGTATCCCATCCAGAGCGATCTAACCATCCTCTTAGACCGGTAGAAGTCTTTAGGCAACTTCGCACCCTCATGCAATATTTCTATAAGCAACTCCATAAGACGGTTGTAGCAATCTTGCGACATGTTAAAATCGGACTTGATGCTCAACAATCTTGTAACCACCTCCAACGGTGAATGATCCTCACAACCAGGATATAATGGAGTCCTTGCATTCTCCAGCAACTCCATGAACTGTGCAGCATCGGGGTTCGGTGCCTCCTCAGGTGCATCATGATCATCCGGATCGAAACTAGGCCCGGCCACGTCAAAAACTATGTTCACCAATCCATCATCGTAAGGAGCGTTGTTGTGGACATCCACATAAGGCTCGTACTCCGATGCTAAAGACACAAGTTCTCCGTGCTCGCTCCACTGATAGTAATTTGGCGTGAAACCCTTCGAGTATAAATGATACGTGACATCCACTTCTGGATGACATTTCAAGTTGCGACATCTCACACACGGACACTTAATTTTGGTACCGTCCATGTACTGAGGGAACGCCTTGGCAAACTGCAGGAACTGGTGTACATCCTCTATGAATTCATCCCGTAAACTGCACATGTCATCAGGATAACGGTTGCACATCAAAGTACGATTCCGCAGATAGTAATTCAGCTCCATAATTCTGTAAGATAGATACATCAAGGTAGTGAATGATATGCAAGTGTCAAAGCTTTGAAATAGTAGCTCAACCGAGGGATAGAGTTAATTGGAGGAAGTTACTGGAGAAAGTGAAGACCGACATGAACTGATGACGCACGAAAATGAGGGTCTCAAAGCTGGAACAAGTCAAGTTGTGCTTTGGAAAAAGAACTCTTGCAAGCTCTTTGTTCACAAAGCAAGCTATAAATAGAGAATACAGAACAAATAACGAGTTCGTAACTCAAGTATAGAGCATACAAGAGTCATAAACTCGAGAGATGTTCTGCATTCGTTATGTATGCTTTATGCACAAAGAGCTTAACAAGAATAGAATATATCCAAAACACAACTTTACTTGTTACAACTTTGATCCCCAAATTCTCGTTTGTCAGTTCATGCGGTCTACACTTTCCGCAGTATATGTACACATGACATTTTACGTTAAATGTTCAGAGATTATCGGTCATCTTCTTTTCGCATTGCTAACTTTTGTTTCGCGTGTTTGTGCGTGCGGTGGTCAAAGATTATCGCGGCGGCATATCACCCGTGTCTACATAAGGATGTCGCTACAATATTTCATATAGGGTTGGCTGCTCGATCGATTTCATTTTTTCATCCAAAATTTTTGTTCTTCCGCCTCCTTCCCCCTCGACGAGCTCCTCCCCCTCGGCGACCCCCTCCCCCCTCAGTGACCCCCTCCTTCATCGGTGCAGCGATCGCGGCGGCATATCACTCAAAGGCTGAGTTGTATAAGTCAAGTTTTAGGATATTAGTCTATATGTTATGTATAGTCCAATAGAGTCAACTCTAAGCTAAACTAGTCCAACTTGGTCAAACTAGCCATTTCTAAGTTGTATAAGTCAAGTTTTAGGATATTAGTCTATATATTATGTATCTAGCTATATTGTATCTAAGCTAAACCGAGTCAACTTTATACTAACATAACTTTATAAGTTAAGTATAGAGTATTACTAAAAGAACTTTTGGACTTATAGTCCTAGGCATATTGAATCAGATGTTGGCAAATCAGTTGGTTTAGAATGTTAGGTTGCAGATATTGAAGTGGATAGAGGTAGGTTCGAGCAAGTGGTCATTTACAATTAAGACTCTGACACTATGGTCAAGTATCATAACTGAATCCTTCTCCATGTCAAAATAATGATGTTAACCTTAGCTGAGAGTAAGCATTTAATGTTTCCAATTGAGTACTCACCTAGACAGGTTGCACTAATGTTAACAGTAGGAATGATATTTGGAATGGTTTATGAAGTGGTGAATCAACATTAGGTAGTTGGATTTATTTCAGACAACCATATTAGTATGTGGAGGGCCAAACAGTTGGTGTTAGATGTAGACTAACTAAACTGTGAAAGAAGATGGATATTTGTATGAGTTAGCTTCAGTAGAAAGACCGTGACTCTGCATGAGTCATATTTGTCACGACCCGGTCCCAATTACTTGGGTCGAATCGGATCATGCCCAGCCTGCACCGTTGTTGAGACGGCGGCGGTAAGCTGTATCCACTTGCAGGTAATATCAACAACACAATAATTGCCATAATTTATTATTCCGAATTTAAAAAGTTTTACAATGAAATGAAAGATTCAACTTAAATCCATTTTCTACATACATCATGAAGAAAAAAAAACTCTAGGCAAACAACTCATCAGTCTCGAAATCATCATCCTCTAGTTGGGACCTCGGGAAATATCGCGGAACAAAGTCTCATCAGTGTTACCTAAAAATGTTGGGTCTCCAGTCAGGAGTGAGCAAAGTACAATTCATGCTAATTTGACAATTGAAATAATAATAGAATCATGCACTTTTAAACAATTTGAAATAAATATTTTCCAGCAGTTAAAACATTGTGATGTGAATAGGCAATAAAATATGACCGGATTGGGTTGTACAGTGAAAGATATGGCTTATCCCCGTTTGTAAGAGAGGTAAGTTCGCACAGTTGTTATACTAATTTGGATGTGGTCATACTCATTACACTACTCCCCCAGTCCCCAAACAGTTACAGTAGTTACAGTAGTTACAGTCAGTACTCTCAGAGAGAGTCCCGTATTGCATCGTGGTTTAAACTTGCATTAAAACGATTACTAAATAATTGTAAACTAACACAAAATATACTTGCCTCAGGTTTGACTGGACTTGAAGGGTTGAGACCTCGGGATTGAAATTAGCCTCGTCCTCGAAATCCTACAGTCGAGAAGTTCATCTCAGATTCCAAAATTGTCGTGCTAACTATGCTAGTTGCAATCTCTAAGTTTTGTCCTAATCAATTTTAATCTTTATTTAGTTAACACGAACAAAATGCGATTATCGGTGCGTTGTAATTATGAAACATCAATTTATATTTAATTTCCAAAAAACTTGTATTTATCAGTTTATTCGAAAAACTTGGTATTTATAATTATCTATAAAAATACATTTTCCTTTAAATGAGAATAACATGAATTTCTAAAATATTATAATTATTATCAGTATTCCTAAATTTAAGCTTTCGCACATCCACCAGAAAATCATATCCACATTACTAATTATTATAAATTTGCAGAAAATAAATGGGCTTATGTCCTTTACAGACCATTTTACATGAATTAAAATAAGAAGGAAAATATTAGTTAGTCCCTAAAAATCCTACAATTTAATTAAAAAAATAAAACTAATAATAAATTAAATAGTGAGTCTCAGATATTGGTCCAATCATCGTATAGGCTAATGCCTCAACGTCCGGGCGAAACCGGGTTCGTTTGCACTTAGCCAGGGCCCATTGACCAATACGGTCGTCGCCCAAAAATCCAAAATAATATTCTTTTCCGAAAACCATTTTAAAATTATATAATTAAATTTTATAGGAAAAATCCGGCAGCACTTCCTCTATTTTCGGTCAACCCAAAAACTGGAAAATTTGCCAACAAACTCCAATATAAGTCGCGAATCAAGAGAACCAAATATATATGAATTTATATACAAAAAATTACGTTCCCGAGACGTATTCGGAAAACCCGAAACTATTTCGAAATTCCGAAACCATCTTGGAAACATCACAGCAACCAACAGAACTTTTTCGAAAGTTCCTCAAAAAATTCCAAACCATCAGAACTAACCCGAAAATTCCAGAAATCATTTCCAACTCCCTCGGAATTTCCGAAATATCTCAAAGAAACCACAGAACACACAGAAATCCAGAAAACCACAGAAATAACATATAACAGTGGTTCCGAAAATTTCCGAAACCAAGCACGCAACCGAAAACCAAATTTCCGAAGAAATTTGTGGACCAAAATTATCATCACAGACACCAGGGAGGGACGAACTACTGTGATTACACAGAAATTACCCAATATCCGTTTGTCGGGGAACCGCGGGATAATTCTCGGGAATGGATCGGACAGCGGGTCACGTTCGGAAGCTCGCCGGAGACAGAGAAACACCGGTCAGCAGCGTAATGGGGCCGGACACTCGCACAGGAGGGGGTCGGGCGGCCCGGGAACGGCGAGCGACGGGGCGCCGGCTACGAAAGGGGTGCGCCGGCCAGAGGGGGTCAGCCAGGGGTCGGGTTCGCCAGGATCGAGTGGGGGAAGACTAGGGCTTGGAGAATTTGGGGGAAAAAGAGATGGTGGTGAAGATGGTGGTGGGAAATGGTTGTTTATATAGGAAGAAAGTGGAAGGAGTTACCGAAGTTGGAGAGCCACGGCCGTTCGGAAAGGAAAGGAGGAGTTGCCGGAGGTTACGGGGAGGCGATCGGCCTAGGGTCGGCCAAGCTCCCGAAGAGTCTTTGTAACTCTCGAAGAACCAACAGTAAGGAGAATGAAGAGAATGGAAAGTTTCCTTCTCTCTCAAAACTAATGAATTAAAATATAGCCTTAATGGGTATATAAGCTAAATGGGTATGGATATAAGCAAACTTATTGGGTTTGGGCTTTGGAAGCTTGGGCTTCTAATATAAAGGCTTTTCTAAAAATGATTTAATGGTTTTAAGTAATAATAAGTTGTGGGCCAAAGGCTTAAATAAAACTCAATTAATTCCAGGCTTCTAATGTAGTGCCCCGACCCGCAAAGTCAATCGGAGGAATCGAAATGCCGACGGCGTTGGAACTAAGCCTTGCAACGGCTCGCCCGAAGACATCGTTCAGGTGGGGGAGTTTCGGTGAACTTACTCCATCTTAGCTTGCACATAATAAATCGTGTTTTCAACTCGCACAAGTAGGCTAATATAAAAGCTACGCACCAACATAGCTAAGGGAACAATCCCGTCCCGTCGGAATGTCATAGAACATGGAAAAGTGTCCCACGACCGTCTTAGAAATGGGTTCAGCGTGCTTTCAAATATGACACTCGATCCTTCGTTCCCGTGGCTTGGGAGAAGGATGTTGGCTCAAGTTGCTAAGTTGCCCCGACACTTGATATAGCCTAAGCCTTAGGCGTCGCCTGCGTAAATGCTTGCTAAAGCAGGCACGGTCCCGTTGTGCAAGGCTTGGCATAGCCTTCGCATGTCCCGTTGGTCCCGTCGACTTGTCCCGATACTTGAATAAGCCTAAGACATAGGCGTCGCCCGCACGAATGCTTAACAAAGCATGCACGGTCCGGTCCCGCAAGGCTTGGCATAGCCTTCGCACGTCCCGCAAGTTAAGTCATCTTTGTACGGCTTGTTGGCTTAAGTCTAGGCACCCAAGACTTGGTTGTTAAGTCGACCCCGTGCCTAGCACGCTCCCTCGATGCGTAGCTCGGCGTAGCCTTCGCTCGTCGAGTCATTGCCCGTATAAGTCAACAAGAGTTGCTCTAGGCTAACGAAGCCATTCCTAGCGCTGTCCCGCTCTAGCTGCGGTTGTCAAGTCAAGTAGTCCTTTGAGAACAAGGCTCGTCGTATGAGTATATGACTTGAGCATTAGCGTCGCCTAGAGAACCATGTCTGTCTAAGGCACGAGCCACGGCCGAATACTCTTAAGCATGCCGGTCCCGTCCGGTCATGTCCTGCTTGAATACTTTTGAGCATGCCGGTCCCGTCCGGTCATGTCCTGCTTGAATACTTTTAAGCATGCCGGTCCTGCCCGGTCATGTCCTGCCTGAATACTTGATAAGTCCCGCACACGAGATTGGTCCCGCGGCTTGGGAGTCTCGATAGAATAAAGGAATGCATGGTCATGTTAAGGAAAGACTGGATAGATTGGATAGATCGAGTCTTGCATGGTCATGGACAACTTGTCGACAAGGTGTAGTCTTCTCGGGTGATCTCCTCCGGGGCACCGGGATCATCCGCCCGGGAGAAGCGAGTGTGGCTCAAAGTAGGATGCTGGATGACCGCATGGGAGTATCGGCGCTTCCGGGGCTAGCTACCCTTAGAAGGGCGGACCGATACCCCCGCCGAGCCATGTCCAAGATAGCTTGAAATTGCTAGTGACCACTCATGTAGATGTGTCGGCAATAGCGGCACACCGCGTGTATGCCTTTGGATTTGGGTCTAGTGCTTGAATGCAGGTCCTGTTGGTAACACAAGGTCTGGGCCTAAGACTGGGCTGCAGCGTAGGCACCGTGCTTGTCACGATAGATTGGCGTCGGGATGTCCATGAGATTAATGCTAGGTTTGGCAAGTCTTGTCTAAAGTTGGTTCATGAGTCGACCAGGAAGGCCGCAAGGCGGTAGCACGATAAATCTTGATAACTTGCGAGGCACGGCCTCAATCTTGAAGCACAAGCAAAGTCTAAGTAAAGTCTAAGGCACGACCTGCACGAGTCGTCCCGTTGCCGTCTCTTGGCACTTGAATCGTTAGCACAAGAATTGGTCTAGTGGTGCTTGAGTTTAATCAAAGGTCCTGGCACGGCCGAGTTCACGTGAATTGCCCCTCGACAAAGCACAGTCTTGAACCAGTCTAAGTTTGGAATAGAATGTGGCTCGACCCTGCCGTCCCGCCTTGAAGTTTGGTCAAGTACCTAAGCGATGAGGCACTGCCTCGATCAAAACACACGTTGGCAAGATAGCGTGACCCTGTCGTTGCACGACCTTGTCGTTGCATCGCTAGTTATCAACTGAGACGTCCTTGTCCTAAAATGAATCCTAAGGCAAGACTAGAAAGACAATTGAAAGGGTTTAAGCTGCACAAAGTAAATGAAACGTGTCGGTTATGTATGGGTGGGCGAGAAGCTCACTCCACCAGTACAGTGGTACTGACACCCACATAGTGTTTCATGTGCAGGCATAGGTAGAAGCTCGTGGCGCGGAGCTCGCTTGGATGCGTCGAGGCATGGAGTTCCTTGGCGAGTCGAAGCGTGCGGCCGCATGACCCGAAGACTTATACAGGACATAATGTATGGACATCGCCTTCCGAAGCTTCCGCTGGATTCAAGCATTGTATCGAGAGAAGAGAGAGAGAGCAGAGTGACTTGTAACATGAGTGAAAAGTGAGCCTGAGAGACTTGTAATCGGCCTTGCGCCCATAATGTAATCTTGTATTCAATATCAATAAAGAGATTCTTTTGAGTTACTTGTGTCTATGTGTTCTTCTTTAAATTCCGCTGCAATGTTTTCAATGTTTCTGCTTGGGACTTCTGTGCGACGACCCCGTCGCCGCCGATGTAATCGGCCGTTATGGAATTGCCTTGCACGAGCGCAATCTAGGCTTGTGCGGCATCACGCCTTAGCGAGGACGATCGCTCCTACGGGAGCGGGGCGTGACATAATGGTATCAGAGCACGGCTTTACGTCCTTGGACTTCATGTCGAATTTCTCAGTTTTGAAAGCTCGTCGTTGGAAAAGAAGTGCGCGCTCTCTCTCGATTGTCCCTCGGCATGTCCATACAATAAGTCTAAATATTTTCGAAAGCTCGTACAAGCGTTCACTCAAACGCATCGATAGGCAAGGCCTTTGTGCCGAACGTTGCAAACTTGGCTCGATTGAAAACACGTGCTAATGTTAGCAAGTCGCGCGTGTGCCCGAATAGTACTACGTCGACCTTAGCAAGTCGCGTTCATGCCTAACTAGTCCAACGTTGACCTTAGCATGTGAGCATGCAAACTCGAATAAAAGTCCGTACGGGATAGCTATGCACACGGCCTTTTGGCTAAGTTGTGTTTCGCGTCGCGCACCTCGACCCTTGGTGCAACGAATCGCGAACGATATAAAGTATCGCTCGGTCGGGGGTGGAGATGCACTTAGAGTGTCTATCGATAGGAATGCTATCGAGTTAACGCTTAGGCGTACATGAAGGATTGACTTGGGTTTCGAAATATAGCGCGAACGACTTTGTGCGTCGGTACGACGCGAGCGACTACGCTAGTGATTCGTCGAACGAATCTAAGAGATGTCTTAGCGCATGATGCGAACTTGATTGAGGACTAGAACGGATGGCTCGAATCCGAGTGGTGTATGGATTTTTCTTGGAAATCATTCGAGCGGAAATTGAGGATTTCGAGTATGTCGGCGAGGCGATGCGATCGCGCAAAGCCTTAGAGCGCGTCACGTTTAGTTGGACGTGACTTCGTGTGTCTCGAATGAGCATCTCGTTCGGACGACTTGCGAGTAGGCAACGCGAGTAGAAATCGATATCGAAATGATTCGAACCGATGAATGAAAATGAATGGTCTTGATCGAGGAAACTTAGAGGAATCGCACGTACGATTTCGGATTGATGCAAATGAAAGGTGACTTGGGTTTTAAACGACGATCTTGAAATGAGCTTGAGGAATAGTAATCGAGCTTGATCTTGAATATCGAGGAAATTGTGGGATATCCAACTCGGACAATAGCATCAGTCGCACGATTCGAAATTGGTTGCAAGGCAGATCGTCAGGTTACACATATCGTCGATGGTATTGAGGCGTATCAGAGATCGATATGCGATAACTCGGGGGTACTCTGACTCGGCAAAGGACGAACGTGCAAATGTTATTGTTCCGATGGATGTTGTAATCGGGATATTGAAATGTATCGAGGAAAAGATAAACTTGGCTCGAGGATTTTCTGGTTGAACAAATGACGGGTGGACTGTCGAATCGAGATCTGTCTCGGATGAAAATGAAAATGCTTGGATCTACTTCGACGATAACCCCAACGTCGACATTCTTGTCTTATGCGAGCGCAATTCCAGCCTCGCACATGCGTCGCGCCGATTAGGGCGATCACTCCGCGTGAGCGCTGGTATGGTGATTCATACAGCGGGAGTGATCAAACTTGCTTGGCGTGGCAATTTGTATGCTTCGACTTGTGGTTTGACGCGAAGGTGACTCGTGAATGAATCAGTGTGCTTGAGGATTGAGTAGGTCCAATCCGCGTATCGAGAATGAATGAATCTAGACTCAAACAAGAGTTACGCCCCGATGAGAACGATTATTCTGTGGGCGCGTTGCATGGTGATTCATAAACCGTCGTGGATAATCGGACTCGCGTGAGATTGGGGTACAATATATTGTCGAGCTAGATAACCTTGTGATCGAGTACACGAATTGGTTAGAGTTGGAGATTGAACGGATTTGAATTCCGTGCAACGAACGTGTTGATGCGAATAGGTGATCGTGCTCGATGTTTAGAAATCTGAGTGACGCGAGCTTGGGTAGAAAATCCCGTACTACCGACTATGGTTTGACCCTAGGATTGGGGTCAGTGTTGGCATTATTGTTGGGGAACTATGATTCCAATCCTGACATTGACTTAGCCTCGAAAAGATTGGCCTAGCGGTTAGGCGAAACGCCCCTGTTGCAAGTGTTATCAATCAAAGGATTGATCTTGAGGATTGGTTTGAATGGATAGTGTGAATCACAAATGTAGGAAATCCTGCTCACGAGACTCGGCTGACATGCATATATTTCAGGGACGCCTGGGTATGTGCACGATGCGACTCGAGTGAGAATGTCAAACTCTCTATCATGCGGCTTGGTTGAATGCATGTATTTTGGGGACGCTTGGAATGCGTGCACGATCCAGCCAAGTGATACGTTGAGTTCAAACACGACTGGGGAACGAGAGTGTCGAGATCTTGAAATCGTGTTAACGGAAAGATTGATAAGTCGTGCGAGCGTAGCTCGGAATCGAAGGAACGCGTAGGCGAGATACATACGAATAAGTCTTGGCCATAGAAATGGTAGGATGGCCTGCCCTCAGGAAAGTCTCGAGGACGAGACTTGTTCTGAGTGGTGTATGTTGTAGTGCCCCGACCCGCAAAGTCAATCGGAGGAATCGAAACGCCGACGGCGTTGGAACTAAGCCTTGCAACGGCTCGCCCGGAGACATCGTTCAGGTGGGGGAGTTTCGGTGAACTTACTCCATCTTAGCTTGCACATAATAAATCGTGTTTTCAACTCGCACAAGTAGGCTAATATAAAAGCTACGCACCAACATAGCTAAGGGAACAATCCCGTCCCGTCGGAATGTCATAGAACATGGAAAAGTGTCCCACGACCGTCTTAGAAATGGGTTCAGCGTGCTTTCAAATATGACACTCGATCCTTCGTTCCCGTGGCTTGGGAGAAGGATGTTGGCTCAAGTTGCTAAGTTGCCCCGACACTTGATATAGCCTAAGCCTTAGGCGTCGCCTGCGTAAATGCTTGCTAAAGCAGGCACGGTCCCATTGTGCAAGGCTTGGCATAGCCTTCGCATGTCCCGTTGGTCCCGTCGACTTGTCCCGATACTTGAATAAGCCTAAGACATAGGCGTCGCCCGCACGAATGCTTAACAAAGCATGCACGGTCCGGTCCCGCAAGGCTTGGCATAGCCTTCGCACGTCCCGCAAGTTAAGTCATCTTTGTACGGCTTGTTGGCTTAAGTCTAGGCACCCAAGACTTGGTTGTTAAGTCGACCCCGTGCCTAGCACGCTCCCTCGATGCGTAGCTCGGCGTAGCCTTCGCTCGTCGAGTCATTGCCCGTATAAGTCAACAAGAGTTGCTCTAGGCTAACGAAGCCATTCCTAGCGCTGTCCCGCTCTAGCTGCGGTTGTCAAGTCAAGTAGTCCTTTGAGAACAAGGCTCGTCGTATGAGTATATGACTTGAGCATTAGCGTCGCCTAGAGAACCATGTCTGTCTAAGGCACGAGCCACGGCCGAATACTCTTAAGCATGCCGGTCCCGTCCGGTCATGTCCTGCTTGAATACTTTTGAGCATGCCGGTCCCGTCCGGTCATGTCCTGCTTGAATACTTTTAAGCATGCCGGTCCTGCCCGGTCATGTCCTGCCTGAATACTTGATAAGTCCCGCACACGAGATTGGTCCCGCGGCTTGGGAGTCTCGATAGAATAAAGGAATGCATGGTCATGTTAAGGAAAGACTGGATAGATTGGATAGATCGAGTCTTGCATGGTCATGGACAACTTGTCGACAAGGTGTAGTCTTCTCGGGTGATCTCCTCCGGGGCACCGGGATCATCCGCCCGGGAGAAGCGAGTGTGGCTCAAAGTAGGATGCTGGATGACCGCATGGGAGTATCGGCGCTTCCGGGGCTAGCTACCCTTAGAAGGGCGGACCGATACCCCCGCCGAGCCATGTCCAAGATAGCTTGAAATTGCTAGTGACCACTCATGTAGATGTGTCGGCAATAGCGGCACACCGCGTGTATGCCTTTGGATTTGGGTCTAGTGCTTGAATGCAGGTCCTGTTGGTAACACAAGGTCTGGGCCTAAGACTGGGCTGCAGCGTAGGCACCGTGCTTGTCACGATAGATTGGCGTCGGGATGTCCATGAGATTAATGCTAGGTTTGGCAAGTCTTGTCTAAAGTTGGTTCATGAGTCGACCAGGAAGGCCGCAAGGCGGTAGCACGATAAATCTTGATAACTTGCGAGGCACGGCCTCAATCTTGAAGCACAAGCAAAGTCTAAGTAAAGTCTAAGGCACGACCTGCACGAGTCGTCCCGTTGCCGTCTCTTGGCACTTGAATCGTTAGCACAAGAATTGGTCTAGTGGTGCTTGAGTTTAATCAAAGGTCCTGGCACGGCCGAGTTCACGTGAATTGCCCCTCGACAAAGCACAGTCTTGAACCAGTCTAAGTTTGGAATAGAATGTGGCTCGACCCTGCCGTCCCGCCTTGAAGTTTGGTCAAGTACCTAAGCGATGAGGCACTGCCTCGATCAAAACACACGTTGGCAAGATAGCGTGACCCTGTCGTTGCACGACCTTGTCGTTGCATCGCTAGTTATCAACTGAGACGTCCTTGTCCTAAAATGAATCCTAAGGCAAGACTAGAAAGACAATTGAAAGGGTTTAAGCTGCACAAAGTAAATGAAACGTGTCGGTTATGTATGGGTGGGCGAGAAGCTCACTCCACCAGTACAGTGGTACTGACACCCACATAGTGTTTCATGTGCAGGCATAGGTAGAAGCTCGTGGCGCGGAGCTCGCTTGGATGCGTCGAGGCATGGAGTTCCTTGGCGAGTCGAAGCGTGCGGCCGCATGACCCGAAGACTTATACAGGACATAATGTATGGACATCGCCTTCCGAAGCTTCCGCTGGATTCAAGCATTGTATCGAGAGAAGAGAGAGAGAGCAGAGTGACTTGTAACATGAGTGAAAAGTGAGCCTGAGAGACTTGTAATCGGCCTTGCGCCCATAATGTAATCTTGTATTCAATATCAATAAAGAGATTCTTTTGAGTTACTTGTGTCTATGTGTTCTTCTTTAAATTCCGCTGCAATGTTTTCAATGTTTCTGCTTGGGACTTCTGTGCGACGACCCCGTCGCCGCCGATGTAATCGGCCGTTATGGAATTGCCTTGCACGAGCGCAATCTAGGCTTGTGCGGCATCACGCCTTAGCGAGGACGATCGCTCCTACGGGAGCGGGGCGTGACATCTAACATGTGGCTAAAATAATGATATGAATGACAACTAAATTAATTTTTAAAATGCTTTATGTTTCAATTCGGGTTCAGGTCTGGGCTGACAATCAAAAATCCATGTTTAAATATTTTTGAAAAGAATTTTACATTTCAATGATTTAATAATACTAATATTAACTTCACAAACACACAACTAAATGATTTAAAATAATTTAGAAAATTGTGGGTTTCACAATATTAGAGGAGTTACTCTGCATAATCATGTACTAAGTATAAGATATGGGTTAGGGCTTAATGGGCTAAGCTAAGCTAGGAGTCCAATAACACCAATAGTAATGTCTGTAACTAGGGTATTTGTGAATATTATGTATCAATATGAGAATAAAATTTGGATAGTAATTTAACATATTATTTATCTTATATCTAGAATACCCTAATTTAGCCAAAATTTGAGCACATAGGTGTCATAGTGTGTGCGCGTCAGTGTTGTGTCATGTGTCAAAGTGTGTGTGTGTGTCAAAGTGTTGTGTCATGTGTCAAAGTGTCGTATCCATGTGTATACGAGCCGGTTAGGGTTAGGGTTTACCTGATCAACCGTGGCAGGAGGGGAGGGGCGACGACGAGGGGGAGCGACGACGGCGAGGGGGAGCGGCGGTGGAGGTGGCTGGAGCTGGCTCTGGCGAACGGGAGGGACGCTCGAACGAGGGATCGGGCGCGACGATGGCGAGGGGGAGGAGGGGGTCGACGGTCTCCGGAGGAGGCGGGGAGCGGCGGTCACCAAAGGAGGGGATCGGGGAGCTGATGGGGGGAGGGGGAGGGTTGGGGAGAGGAGAGGGAATGGTTTGGGTTGGGGAGAGGAGAGGGGTCGCCGAGGGCAGTCGGTCGGGGGCCGAAGGGGGTTTGGGTCGCCGGATCGGGGTTGGGGGGGGGAAGGATGAAAGAAATTTGGGGGCAAAAGTAATGGGGGGAATAAAAACTCGAACCTGACCTATATTTTCAATTTAGCGACGTCATATTAGAACGTCGGTAAACGTCGCTAATATCAGTGATATTAGCGATGAAGTAATAAATACGTCGGTAAACGTCGCTAATATCAGTGATATTAGCGATGAAGTAATAAATACGTCGGTAAACGTCGCTAATATCACTAATATTAGCGACGTTTACCGACTTATACGCGACGTGAGCTCTTTAAAACGCAAACGTAGTTTAAATACGTCGCTGTAAGTCGCTAATAATGACGTCTTGCGATGTTATAAAAAAACGTCGCTAAATTATTTTTTTCCTGCGACATTTTCTTAAAACGTCGCTAATTACATCGGTAATATGACTTATTTTGGTAGTGTATCAGCCTGCAATCTGTCACTACCATAATAAGTCAAATTAGCGACACCGAGAAACGTCGCTAATATACAAAAGAAAACGTCGCTAAATATTTAGCAATGTTTTTAGCGACGAATTCATGATGTCGCATAATCGATATACGGTCGCTGACCCCAAAAATGTCGTTATTCGTTTTGTAGCGACGTCCCTCACGACGAAGTAACGTAGTTGATATAGCGACGCGAACTGACGTGTCGTTGCTAATCAGCGACATCAAACTTTTTTGCTAAACATCGTCGATTTAGCGACAAATAAAGCGACGTTTTGCTATGACAATGCTGACGTGGCAATCATTTCCATGTCAGCTACATAGCGACATTGCGCGACAGAATTAGCGACATTACGCTACGACAATGCTGACGTGGCAAGAATATGTCATGTTAGACGTGTACCGACGGGGCCGATATAGCTTAGCGATGTTCGGATACACGTCTAGCGACGTAAAAAATCGTCGATGGACGTCACTAAACTGTAAAAAAGAAAAAGAAAAGAAAAGAAAAGAAAAAACAGAAAGCAGTTTGTTTTCAGTCCATAATCTGTCTGCATTTATTAAATCATAGTTTATAAAAACTAGACCATGAGCAGCTTGAATTTTCTGGGTTTGCCGACCCCCTTCAGTGGAACACTCAACACCAGAAAAGCATAGAGGGAATGCATAAAAATACATAAATTTGTATTACACTAAACTAATAGAATAGAATGTAAATACATAAGACCCAAAAATGGAACACTCAACACTACACATCAAATACTGTCCAATAAAGATCCAACAATGGGTAGCACATCATCAAATACAACGATAAAATAATATAACTAAAAGTCTGAGATAAATACATAAGATTCAAAATTGGACCAACATATAAACAAACAAATACAAACTGTCCAATGAAAGACTGCGACTGATCAGAAGGAGGAGCACCACTGCGCATCTTTCGTCATGAGAATCCTAAACTAGATAAGTTCCAATGGCACCATTCTATTCCAATAATTTTTTTTTTAAAACGATACACCTTCCAAGAAGTAGATAGCAGACGAATATGATAAATCACCTTGAACCCTTTCTTATAATTACCAAATTTATACTAATATTTTTCATGAGGAAATAGCCAGAGCAAAATCATGGTTTAACTGAGTGGCTCGGCTTATGCATCTCTAGCCGCGGCTCTTTGAAAATTTCATTTCTTCTAACAATTGACAACCAAAATGAGGTTACACTTCCATCTACCACTTTGTTTCAATGACACATCTACTAGTCCAAGAGGCCACTTGAATTGATCAATATGGTAACGTTACAAGTCAACCACAATTACGTACCTTCATCTATAGCAAAGACCAACACGAAGTGTTCACTTGGTTAAGTCCAATATTAGGTATAGTAGTAGTAGTAAATAGTTTTGGATGGATCTATAAGTTAATAGTAGTAGGGAGGACAGTGGGCTTCTCAGAGTGTCCACTACCATATTACTCTAACACTGTTTGGTTAGCAGAAAGGAAATGAAAGAAAATTAATTAATTTTTTTTTAAAATTTTAGTTCCAATCATCAGTGTTTGAAAAAGTAAAAAAAAATTAAAGAGAAAATGAATTCTTATAGAAAGAAAATGGATCGTTGGATTAGTGAGAGGATCCATTCTTCTCCCTATTTTTCTCCTTCTTGGGAATCAAAATTCTTTCCTCATTTTTTTTGGCACAGAGAAAATTAATCACTTTCATTTTCCAAGGCTCCAATTCCGAAAACCAAATGTTACCTAAGATGTGTCATAGAAAAATAAGAGTTTAAAGTAGGAAGCTATACAGATATACCTTCGACAGTTAAATCAGATACTACCATACTTTCTAGAACCACGTGAAAGATTTTTTTTTTGGTCACCCTAAACAGATCTCCTATAGGAGATGGTAAAAAGAAGCATAACTTTATTTTTGGAGGTGGAAAAAAAAAATCTAGAAATAGTTTTTAATACAAGAGCAACTTCCTATATATAAATAACAGTTCGACTACATAACTCAAAGAGTAATGCTATTCGTACCTCCAAATTGTCCCTCCAATACATTCCTCCTTATGTGGCAGCTGACATGGCATGTTAAATAATATTATGTGTCATCTGACATGACCGATGACATGGTAAATTTTAACCCAAAAAGTTAACTACCCAATTTTGTCCATGTTAATTTAATGTTAATATTAATTAATGTTAATATTAATATTAATTTAATATTAATATTAATATTAATATTACTATTAATATTAATTAATATTAATATTAATTAATGTTAATATTGGTTTTATTGTTAATGTTAATATTAACATTATTGTTAATGTTAATGTTAATATTAATTTTAATGTTAATGTTAACATTAATTTTAATGTTAATTTTAATTTTAATTTTAAAATTTGTCACGTCAGTTGCCACATCAACATGCCACGTCAGCTGCCACATAAGGAGGGACGGTTTGGAGGTACAATTTGAAGGGACAAATAGCATTATTCTAACTCAAATAAGAACTCAAAATGAAAACTTACAACATTGATGCGACACGTGGATTTCAAGAACAGTGAAAGTGTATCATGTTTTAGCCTCTTTTAAAAAAAAAGTAAATAGATGTACTTCAATATCAAGGAATTTGGAAAGGAAAACGAATACTTCAATCTGAAAATGTGATTCCTTCCTTGGATGGATGAAATCACTCTCCTCCGTAATTTTTCTTTCTTTAGAATTCACTTTCCTTTTATCCTCAATTCCTTTGACACCCAAACACAGAAAAATATTCACTTTTCTTTACCATCACGATGATTCCACGAACCAAACGAGACCTAAGAACTCATGAGTTCCTCTAGAATTTTGGATATAGACAGCATCGAAAATTCTAGTAGCGCAACCACACATTGACACACGGACCGTAATAACCATGACACAATTATGGGCAGACACCATGGTGAACCGGACCCAGTCTGGACCAGATCAGACTGGCCCGATTAGAGTCAGCTGCCAACAGTACAAAACCTAACCAAATTCCTAGTAGGTACTAACAACTATATCACACCTACCCCAAAAAAACTCGAGCCTAAAGAGTTGTGCATATCACTACCTAACCAAATTCCTAGTAGGTACTAACAACTAAATCACACCTACCCCATTAAAACACAAGCCTAAGTAGTTATGCACGTCACGACATGTTTTGGTATGGATAGCTTATATCATGCGGTTTCAAAACGGTTCAAAAGTGAACCGTCTAAATCATCATTATATTACGAACTATTTTATTTTTTTAATAAATTGTATTAAAAAATATTAAATTTGTTAACTTAAAAAATTGAACTCAACTAAACAAGAAAATATCTCACACTTTAATCACATAAATTAAAAAAAAAAAATTTAACTATAATTAAATAATATTTTTATTATCCGTTATTGTACGTGCTCCATTTACTAGAATACATAAAGAATGGTAATTCAACAATGAACAAGTCCGCATCTTGTTTGGAATTCTATTTCATACATGGCCATTATTGGAGTAACAGATGTCCTCTATGACTTGGTGTCATTTATGCAAAATTAGATTGGGATACTTGGCGTCCATTCCAACCATCAACAGAGAATTTGGACTCTTAATAATAGTGTATCAAAACTTAATTTAAATGCAAGTTTATATTGGTTCAATCCTACTGGTTAATTAATTTAATTTAAGGCCTCGTTTGGTTCGCGGAATCTTCCGGTTGGAAAAAAAAAAAGTGATTATTTTCCTATGTTTGGATGCCAAAGGAATTGAGGAGGAAAGGAAAGTGATTCCCAATGGAAGAAAAATTAGGAGGGAAAGTGATTCCATCCATCCAAGGAAGGAATCACTTTCCCACATTGAAGTATTCACTTTCCTTTCCAAATTTCTTGGCATTGCCAAACATCGGAAAGAAAAATCAATAGGAATTAAAGTTTTCCAAAGGAAAGGAAATGACAAGGAATTGATTTCCTTTCCCTTCCATTCCACGAACCAAACGAGGCCTAAATGCAAGTTTATATTGGTTCATGCCTACGGGTTAATTTTTTGAGCTTTGCTATGCCTACAACCAAAATTTTATAATTTTTTTACAACCGTCACGTGTCGAACTTCGATTGGAGGAGGAGGGATGTGATGGGGTCTGGTGGAGCCCATATAGCAGAAGGGTGAGAGGGGAGGTGAGATCCGATGGGACCCATGTGTTGGGAGAGAGAGGTTGTAAGAAGGTTGTAAAATTTTAGTTGTAGACTTAGCATTTTTCTAATTTTTTTATTGTCCGGTAATACGTACAGATATTTTTTGCGTATTTTTATAACTAGAAAAAATAATACGTCAATGTGGCTCAATTTACTGATTTTTCGTCACCCAGCCAGGATTTATGTCTCTCTCGCAATAACCACAAGGGTCACTCGAGTTTGACACCTACTTGTTAATTAAGTTTAGTGATAAAGATGCTATAATTTGTTAGAGGGTATTACAATTTTTGGCAGTTGTGGGATTGTCAAAATTTTGACAGTCATGTTACATATCCAGTACTGTCAAAATTTGACCTAAAAAAAGATAGAAGTTTCAAAAATTACACAGTCCTCTCATATCTATGACTATCAAATTTTTGACAATCTGTACTATCAAATTTTTGACAATCTCTATAAAATTAGAATCGTCAAAATTTTGAGAAACCTAAAATAACAAAGACTGTCAAAGAATTAGAATTGTCAAGAAATTGTAGCGTCGATAATACTGTTTTAGTGCCATCATTTACCTTCATTAGTTTAATTACACTTTATAGTTTTGCATGGTTAAAGCCTTCCAAATTTTGGAGTATAGACTTCGGGCCTGGTATGCAACTTAATATATCCAACTTTTTTTTCTTCTTTCTAAATAGGTATTCTCTTTTTCTTTTCCTTTTTCGGCGATTCTCTCACTTCCATGTGATAGTTATAGTCAAGGGATATTTTGTAAAACCTCCCCTAAATAATGGGCTAATTTGCAAAATACCCCCTAAAGATCTCGAATTGGTAAAATCCCCTTTCCGTCAAGACGCTGTTTGATTTTGGGTGACGTGGCAATCCGTGTGTGTTATTAAGTAAAAAAATAAAAGTTAGACGAAAATACCCCTGCGTACGTGGCAGGGGTCCTCCAACGGTCTTCTCTCTCTCTCTAACGGTCATCTTCTTCCTTTGCTGAACCTATTTATACCGATCATCTTCTTCCTCTCTCCAACCTATTTATACCGATCATCCTCCTCCTCTTTCACTTGATCCTCTTCCAGCGTGCAACTTGTCTACCGAAGATCAGGTTCCTACAAACATGGGGGGTGCTCCTTCATCTATAGAGAAAGAGGTAATTTCTGCCATTAAAGGAGGAAACACAAATTATTATATTTACAGTAAGGAGAAAACACAAATTATTATATTTACAGTTAGGAGGAAACACTAATTTTTAATTTCTAAATTTGCAGAAATCGAGTGATGAAAGTGATGAGATTGATGAAAGTGATCAGATTAAATGCCAAATTTGTTGCCAGTCGACACATTCAGCAATAGGGTGCCCATTTATGTACTCAAAATGCCGAAGATGTGACGGGATAAGAAGAGTTTGGGAAGGAAACACTCGAGCTAATCCGCACAGAAGATTTTTGAGATGTCAACACTTCAATTGTGCTGAATTCCAGTGGTTAGATGAAGCTGTGAAGTTGCCACCACCAAGACAACATTCAGCAAAGGGGTGTGCTAAGTGTGGTAGTCGTGTACATTGGGCCAAAAATTGTCCTGAAGGGATTGGTGAATTGTGTGGTCAGTTTCAAGGTTCACTGAAGTTAGACCAAATGAAAAGAAGATCAATGTAAAATAGACATTTGTTATATATAAACATGCTATCAAACATAGTATCATTACAAAAGACAAACTGCAAGACTTCTCTTTCATGTCCATAGTATGTAAACATAGAATCCTTACAGAAGACAAACTTTCCAGAGTATCTAAATGTCCACAACCCAAAAATACATGCTATCAGCTGCAGTTAAAAGACAAACTTTTACATGCTATCACTGCACAAAATACTTAAAGCAGAGAATAACCTCTGTACAAAATGTCTACAACAAAAAAAACTAAGTACAACTGCAGTTAAGGCCTCCATCTAGGTGGCCTGAAGATCTGGGATTGGGGTCTTGTTGCTTCCCTCATGCCATCAGCTTTAAATCCATACATGCTATGAAAGTTTGCTGCTGTTGCTGCTCTTCCAGCTGCACCCACCCCTGTATAAGGAGGCACATTAACTCCTCTTCCAGCAGCATTTGGGCCTCTACCTCTTGTTTGAGAAGCACCAGGTTCCATGCCACTAAATGTTGACCAGAACAAGTAATAAGAAAGCATAAAAAACATCCTAACTATTAAATAACATGTTTATTGTACCTTCCAGTAGTCTGTTGCTGAGCTGGAGGATTGCCTCCTCCTCTGCCTCTTCCTCTGCCCCTTCCAGGAGTCTGTGCATCAATCTTTGCAGCATTCCTTGTTGGGCAAGTTCTTATATTGTGACTTAGAGAGTGACAATGTCCACACTTTCTCTTACCTTTCTTTGAGCTAGGTATGCCTTCAATATCAGTCCTTATTCTATTTATCCTTGGTCTTCCAGCAGATCTCTTGTGTTTTGGTTTAAGCACTCTCATTTCAGGCTGGGTACAAAATACAAACTTTACCTTTATGCCTACTGATCACCCAAAATATTTAGAGCATAAATGTAAGTAAATTGATGACACAAAACACAAACTTTACCTCTACCCAATTCTCTTGGCTTGCACATGCCTTTACCACCCCAGCATAAGCCTTCTTGTAGGACTTTACCTTGTGCAAGTCATCTACCAAACTGCAAAAATGTAAGTAAAGCCATAAGTTAATATATAAGACAGCTAAAGTGTAGATATAGAAAAGTAAAACTGAAAGTGTACCTAATGACATCAATCCTCAAGTGTGTGGCCACTGCAACTGCATGCACACATGGAATTCCAGTGATATCCCAAACACAACAACTGCAAGACTTCTCGTTCATGTCCACATCCCACCTACTGGAACTCTTGTTGTTCACTACACACCAATTATATTCACTAGCACCAAACAATCTATATCTCTTCTTCTTCTTCTCCATTCTATTCTTTACAATTCTATCTGCCCTTGGCACCAAAATCATACCCTCACCCTCCCACATCTTGACTTTCATTTTTCTCTCAAACATCAATCCCATTACCTTCAAATTAAAACCCTCCATAATTCTGTGTAAGGGCTTTGATCTCACATCCAACATCCAACTGTTGAAACTCTCACTGAAATTGTTTGTCACATGCTCACACTTTGAGGTTAAGTCAAATGTTGACCTAGCCCAAGTATTAGTTTCCACACTGGAAAACCACTCAAATGCACTATTTGAGTCATTCTCAAGTTGATCCATGTACCTCTTGTGGTCAACCTCTCTATAGGCTTTAGATGCCCCCCAAGCAAGGGTTTTCAGGTGACTTTCCTTGTGTGTGGCTTTAAAATTCTCAAACATGTGTCTAAAACAAAATCTATGCCTACTAGAGGGGAAAACATCCTTTACAGATGGAATGAGCCCCTTCTGCCTATCAGATATGAATGTCAGTGGCAAAGGATGCTCATTAACCCTATCTCTAATGGCATTAAGAAACAGGGTCCAATTTTCCTTGTTCTCATAATCACATATGAAAATGGCTAAGGGATACATACCATTGTTTGCATCTAGAGCCACTGCTGACAACAAAACCCCACCATATTTTCCTTTGAGATGACATCCATCAAGGCCAACAAATGGTCTGCAACCCTCTTTGAAGCCCTTCAAGTAGGCATCAAAGCCCAGACAGCAATAGCTGAAAGCCCCATCACTATCAGTAGCAACTGAGGCTATACTGCCTTGATTTTTAAGCAAAATCTGCCTACACACCTCTGGTGTCCACTTGTAACCATCTTCATAAGACCCAAAAACTTTTGTTAAGGCTTTACCTAGAGCCTTCCAACAGACCCAGTACTTCACTGGGACTCCATGCCTGTTTAGTACCCTCTCCTGAATCCTCCTTGGCTTCAAGCTGTATCCATCTTCTCTGACATCCTCTTCTATAATAGCAGCTATCCATGATGCATTGGCCATTCTGTTCTTTCCTGACCCAGTCCTGTTTGTGCATGTGTGCCTCTCTACATATTTGGTGATCTTTATTGTGTGACCATCACCTTGCCTGCAAACATGAACAACATTTGGGAAAAAATATTAGTTAACTGAATTCAAGAAAATATGGTACATTTAGAAACTGAATTCAAATAAATTGGGAAACTTACAAGTTACCATTCAGTTGGAAGGAACATTTAGGATCCACACACTTGCACCATAGCCTTTTGGGGTCATCCTTCACTTTCTTCACTTCAAACATATTGTCAATGCATAGCCTGGTCACCCACATCTTGTACTCCTTCATAGTTGGACATGTCATACCAACTGAACACTCATCTGTGTCACAAGACCATGGTACATGGTCTTCACCCTCAACATCTCCATACATATCATCATACTTGTCATCAACTTTGTGGTATTCTCCAAATCTCTCAGGCTCATCTGACTCTTCTGACTCAGATTCAGAATCAGACTCTTCCTCGAATGTAGAGCTGTCAGACCTAGCACTATGATATTCATGTTCAATTGGCAAATCATTAATGTCAACCTCATTGAGATTAGTACTCTCAGGGAGCACATCCAACTCTTCTTCATCCATGCCTAGAAGCTCCTCTGCAGTCGCATGCTCTTCATCAAACTCTACTTGTGCTTTCTTCTTGCTTGTTGCAGCTCTTCCATCTACATTTTCCTTTGCCCTCTTCTGTGGTGTCTGCTGCTCCCTTTGTGAATGTTTTCTAGGTGAAGCTCTTCTTGCAGGAGATGTGGCATATACCATATTGCTTGCTGTAGTCACATTCTCAGGTCTTTCTACCTTACTAGCAACTCTTTTCTTGATGCATTTCTTAGTAGGTGTTACTGGCTTTTGAGTGACTGGCTCCTCTGGTTGGCTTGGCTGAGTTGGCTTTGTTGGCTGCTCACTAGAAGGAACTCTTCTAGGTGGAACTCTTGGTGAAAATCTTCTTCTCTGCCTACTGGGAGGCTGACTTGGCTGCTCATTCACAGGAAGACCAACAAGGTCATTGAAGAGTTCTTCAGCAACTCCTTCAGATTGTAAAAACGTAATCAAATCTTCAACTCCCTCATTTGTAGCTACCTTAATTGGATTGGTATGCACCATAAATAAATGAACTTTATCAGGTCCTTCATGATCTGAATCAGTCCAAAACCTCAACAAGTCTTTGTCTCCATCTGCATCAATTAAAAATCCACCCTCCAAATATTGAAATGTTATTAGCCCTCCCAAACCATGCAGATACTTTCCCATCCCATTGATCAAATCTAGCATACACAATTTATCTCCATCAAAGACTCCAAAATCTACTACTTTTTCATTCTTGTAATCATAGTATCTTAGTCCACCAAATGGCTGTTCTTTCGGCCAAGAGCCCCCATAATGAATGAGTAGATGTTTCTTGCCAAAATCTACTCTAGCACTACAAATTAGCAAAACAGGGTACAAATTTAGGGCTCAGATTTTGTAAAACAGGGTACAAATTTAGGGCACAAATTTCTAACATTAGGGCACAAATTTCTACCAAATCTAACATTAGGACACAAATTTCTAACATTAGGGCACAAATTTCTACCAAATCTAACATTAGGGCACAAATTTCTACCAAATCTAACATCGAAGAAATAACAGTTGGTTTAAAAACCAAGAATCGAAGGAAAACAAAGAATTGAAGAAACAAATACTGCATGTTCGAAAAATAACACAGAATCGAAAAGAAACTTACAACGTTCGTGGATCTAGAGACTGCATGTTGGGTTCTCCTCTCCTTCGAGCCTTCTCCTCGCCTTCAGACCTCCAATTTTGCCAGAATTTTGGAAAATTTTTCCTCCTCCTTCTCCTTCTTTCTTTCTTTCTCTCTCCACTGTCGAAACGTCTTCTCAGGAGGAAATTTTTCCTCCTCCTTGTTGGGTTTTGGGCGGACTTTTGGGGAAGGGTATTTTTGTCTAACTTTTATTTTCTTACTTAATAACACACACGGATTGCCACGTCACCCAAAATCAAACAGCGTCTTGACGGAAAGGGGGTTTTACCAATTTGAGATCTTTAGGGGGTATTTCGCAAATTAGTCCATTATTTAGGGGAGGTTTTGCAAAATATCCCTATAGTCAATGTTGTCTGCGAGGGAGAAAGTGATCGATGACTGTTCAAGTGTTCATCACGAGCAAACCTTTGACATCGACAAATGGGTACATCTTTAAATTTTACGAAAATTTTCACTCAGAGCATTAAAAATTTATAAAATTATATGCAGAGCACAATGTTTCTAAAAATAGCATATAGAGCATGAAAACGCCCATCCGAAGGACGTTTTTATTTAAATATTAATTTATATTAACGTCCGTTTAACGAGTAAACGGAAAAAGCAAACTAAATAAAAAAAATTAAAAAAAAGAAAAACGCCCATCCGAAGGGCGTTTTGTATTATTATTTAATTAATTTTTTTATCGGTTATTCCCCGCGGCAGGAAAGTAAAATAAATTATTTAAAAAAATAAAACGCCCATCTGATGGGCGTTTTCCTCTGTACGATTATTCCCCTCGTTTTCACCGCCATGAAAAAAAATTAAAAAAAAGCGAAACGCCCATCTGATGGGCATTTTCCTCTGTACGATTATTCCCTCGTTTTCACCGCCGTCGAGAAACCGAAAATAACAAATTTGTAAAACATGAAAATACACAAAAATGCTAGAAAGAAGGAAACAAAAAAAGAAGCATTAATTACACTTGACTGCAAATACACCAACAATTAATACATAAAAATACACAGAAATGGAAAGGGAATCTCGAATTATTTTTCTCATTTTTAATCTACATGCTTGTCTTTTTTTTTTTTTTTTTTGTACAAACAACAAATAAAAATCTAACCAACACCAACACTTAATACATAAAAAAAAAAAAAACCAAACACAAAACGCCTTTCACATGGGCGTTTTCCCATGCTTTTTTGCATTTAAATCCCTCTAAACCAACCATATTTTACATATAGGTCCCTCCAATGCAAAAATAATGAGGGACCTATATGCAAAAACAGCTTTATTTTGTTGAATGGGACAGTAGTAAAACAAATAATAAGAATAAGAATAAAACGGATAACAAATAATAGGAATGACAACTTTATTTTGTTGAATGCAAGAAATATAACAATTATTGAATAGCTTTATTTTGTTGAATGCAGTAATAGCTTTGTTTTGTTACATATAGGTCCCTTCATTTTTTACACGGATCACAAATAATAAGAACAAAAAAAAAATGTACAAACTTCCAGAAAAATGCGCCCCGAAAAGCTGCCTCCAGACTGCCATGCAACCAGAGAACAGGTGTATTGGAGTGAAATGTTCCATCGATGCTCAGGGAAAACGCCCTTTCGAAAGGCGTTTTCTAATTTTTTTTTTTTTTTTTAACGGAGTTAACGGAGGAGAAACAGACAAGTAAACAAAAATATTAAAAAATAGAAAACGTCCATCGGAAGGACGTTTTTGTGCTCCCTAGGAAATAATTCCAAACTTTGTGCTTTGAGTGAGATTTTATAAATGTTCAATGCTTTGTATGAAAATTTCCGTAAATTTTATGTATACACATTTTACAAAAAGAGAGAAAAATTCACTTGTCCTATAAAAAAGGTATGATACCTTCTTCGGTATCAAAATTTTCTTGGTTCATCACATTGTTTGGTGAAGTTATATTTCGATCTAAAAAATAAGCAACTATATGTACAATTAATGTTATTGTTTTTTGGTCCACGTCAGACTAATTTAAACAATTTGTTTTGACAATATGCGTGTCAAGCAGGAAGAAGTATATTTGATCTCCCAAACTGTGAAAGTATTGGACTCTGTTGACTGTATATCAAATATATGTTCATATAGCAAAATATTATTTATACGAGCACATCAAAAGTTTATCATGGCTGGTCAGGATTGCGGCTAGTCCAGGTTTGAGAAAAAAATATTCAGGACATTCTATTTTCTTACTCAGTGGGTCCCACATGCCCCCAAACCCAAAATTTGAGCTTTATTTCAAAATTTCATTCTCTCTTCCAAAACCTAGCTTTCTTCTTCTTCTTCCTCTTCTTCACCATTTTCATTCTCACCACTTCATCAAAATCCTAGTTTTATTCCCATCATCTTCTTCTTCTCCACCATTTTCATCCTCACCATCTCCATTAAAACCTAGTTTTCTTATCATTTCCAATTTCTATGGCATCCAAAGGCTCCTCACAAGCAATGTACAAACTTTAATACTTCTTTCCTCACAAAGAATACATGAAAATAAACCATAAAATGTATATTTTACTCCATTATCAAGATGGAAATAAATCCTAACATTTTTTCATTCAACAATTTCGACTTTAGTACTGCCAGAAATTGTGAAAGTTCTGCTATAAAGCAAATCTCTTTCAGTACCTCCACAATTTCTGTCAGTCCTCAATTCTTCTAAGACTGCCATCAATTGTGGTAGCCCTGTTGTACAGCAAGTCCATTTCAGGACTGCCACAATTTCTAGCAGTTCTTAATACTTATAGGACTGTCAGAAATTGTGGCAGTCCTGATATGAACTCATTTCTTCTACAACTAGGATTTCATCCATAATTTATTCTATTAATAAAAAATGGTTAATAGATTAATAGATTTGATATATTTGATAATCCAATTTCTTCTACAGCTAGGATTTCATCCATAATGTCGAAACAAGAAAGAAAATAATCTAGGATTTGGATAAAAAGATCTGAAAAATTAGAAGATGAAAAAAGAAGTAGGGTTGAAAAAGAGATGTTCTTCTTGTTCTTGTTTTTGTTTTTGTTCTTGTTATTGTTCTTCTTGTTGTTCTTCTTGTGATGAACTTCTTCTTCTTGTGGGGAAGAAGAAGAGAGCAAAAAAAAAGTTGACTTATATACTTACATTTGGACCAGCCATGAGTAATTTATTTTAATCACAAACTTGTAAATAAATCAAAATTAGCTTTGGGCTAGCCACGATCAACTTTTGATATGATCTTATAAATAATCTAACAAAATAAAAATGGTTATTCAGTAATAGTCTCGTAAAAATAATGGAAACGTTAGGACTTAGATCTTTATATTAATGTTTATCTTTTAAGTATTGTTTATTTGTTTACGTGAATAGTGATTTAAAAATCTATACTTATTGTAAAGCAAAGAGATGAACAATAGAGAAAAATATTTCTTCATTCACTTGTGTTGATCAACTTGACAAGAGCCTCTTATATATGCTTATGGAAAATAGAAGTGAATGATGACAATTTTCCATATTACTATCATGATGACAATTAAAAAGAATAATGCAAAAAGTCATAGGTTATGGATAACCAAAAGGCATAAGTTATAGACACCAAATAATAATGGTGATTTATACATATTTACAACACTCCCCCTTGGATATACACCATTAACTAGTTGATGGTGTATACGCATTTGTTGCCTCATTAAAACCTTACTAAGAAGAAAATCCAGTAGAAAAAATCTTAGTTAAGGAAAAAGAGTACAACACGCAAAACTCAAAAATATTATGTACAAGTCATACTCCCCCTTGATACAATGGATCTGAAACAACTAGTTTGTCTGATGATTAAGTCATCGCATGCCTATTTCGTGTACCAACTTCTGAACATTGGAAGTGCCTTGGTGAACAAATCGGCTAAGTTTTCACTTGATCTTACTTGCTTAACTTCGAATATTATTGCATGCTCATCTGTAACTGTGGGTAGTTGACAATTTACTCTTATATGATGAATAATCGATCGCAACCACACACTTTCTCTTGTTGCTTCGTGTAATGCAATTAATTCTGCATGGTTAGAGAAAGTTGCTACTGAACCTTGCTTTGTTGATCGCCAAGATATAGCTGCATAATTATTAATAAACATATAACCTGTTTGGGAACAACCCTTATGAGGGTCAGAAAGATAACCAGAATCTGCATAACTAACTAGATGAGTTACTAGTGGAATTACAGGAATAAAATAATCCCATATCAGTTGTTCCACGAAGATATCTCATTATGTGTTTAACTCCATTCCAATCTCTAAGCGTAGGTGCAGAACTATATCTAGATAATAAATTAACAGAAAAAGTAATGTCTGGTCTTGTGCATTGTGCTAGATATAGTAGTGCTCCAATAGCACTTAAATACGGCACTTCAGGACCAAGAACTTTTTCAACTTCTTCCTTTAGTCGATATGGATCTTTATCCAAATCCAAACTTCGTACAACCATGGGTGTACTAAGTGGATGTGCTTTGTCCATTCTAAATCGTTTCAAAATCCTTTCGATATATCGGGATTGATGCACTAATATTCCACTAGAACTTCATTCTAATTGTAAGCCGAGACAAACTTTATCTTTCCCAAGTCTTTCATTTTAAATTCTTTTTTCAAATATTTTGCAGTTTTCTCCAATTCAGCAGGAGATCTAATCAAGTTTATATCATCCACATATACTGCTACTATAGAAAATCCATTCTCGGCTTTTTTAATGAAAACACATGAGCAAATTTGACTATTTTTATATCATTTCTTAGTCAAATATATACTAAGACGATTATACCACATTCTTCCGGATTGTTTCAATCCATATAATGCTCGTCTAAGTTTAATTGAACACATACCCTTTGACTTAGTCTCTGGCATTGTAAATCCTTCTGGAATTTTTATATAGATGTCAGTATCTAAGGCTCCATACAAATATGCAGTTACATCATCCATAAGTCTCATATCAAGATTTTCAGAAACTGTGAGACTAATTAGATATCTAAAAATACGTAATGACATTCATAACTGGAGAGTATGTCTCGACATAATCAATTCCAGGTTTTTGAGAGAAACCTTGTGCCACAAGTCGGCCTTTGTATCTTTTAACTTCATTTCTCTCATTTCATTTTCTTACGTACACCCATTTAAAACCAACATGATTTACTCCATTTGGTGTTTGTAAGTCCACTTCCCGATTTTTTATTTTATTTGATTATGATTTAATTTTATGGTCATTTGGATCTTATTAAGCATTATTTAGCTATTATATAGTTTATCATAATTTTTAGATATTTTAGATAATTTTTAAATATCTATTTTGTGAAGATTTATATATTTTATTGAATTTCATGATTACCATATGGCCATTCGGAGTTATTTTTGGGATCCAGTATTTTATTTAGGTACTAGAACCTCAAAAACTATTTTCTAAATTTTTTGGATTTTTTTTGATATTTTCTGGAATTATTTTGATTATTAAATATTGAGAAAACCTATTTTCTAGGACTTCTGGAATTTATTGTGCTAGCCTAAGAGAAAATATTGACCCCAAATATTTTATAGGGTTCATTATGCTATTTTATATTTTCTAGAATTTTTCCATAATTTTTGGCAATATTTAAGCGTATTTATTTATTAAGGTTTATATATTTTTAAAGGCTTCCAATATTTATTATGAGGCCATCTTGGACTAATATGAGTCAAAATAAATTTAGTTATACTCTATTTGGTTAAATATATTTTCTAAAATTTTTCTGGAATTTTTAGAATTTTATTTGAGTTTATTTGGCTCTCAAATAATTTTTAAATCATTTTCTGAATTTAAATCAGCATTTACCCAGTCAGCAGGCCAATCAACATCCAGTCAGCGCCCGTGGCCCACCTGTCAGCCAGTGGAGAGGCTTGTTGGCGCCCAGTCAGCGCTGACTGGGCCAGTAGTTACCATATATAGGCTGGCTTGGCTTGGCTTGGCTTAAACCGGGCGGCCATCGGGCCGTCCATTTTGAGCAGGGACGCACCAGATGGTGCCACATGGCGAGCCAAGCCACCAGCTCAAGCCACCGACTTCAGCTTCCTATATATATATGTTATAGTAATCCGAAAACCCTATTTTCTTTCAGCCGACTTTGAGCAGTTTTTGATCTCGAGAGTTTCTGACTTCTCGAAGAGATTTCCGCCAACTCCGACGTGCTTTTTGTGCACCATTTTTTTTGTTGGATTTGTATCGAGGTAAGCTTTCTGAATATGTAATTTATTTTCATAGATATTATTCATAAATTTTTGGAAAATTCGTAGAGTGTCGGTTGTCCGAAACTTGACACGTTTCGGTATTTTCGAGATTTCGGGAGAACCAGAAATCGAAATCATGAACCGTTTAAAGTTTCGGAAAGCCAACACAGAGCTCTACGAAATATAATTTTCCTAGAAATTAATTTGTTCATCTAATATTTTAGTTTTTCTGTTGAACTCAGAATTGATCGGTTGATTACTATTTTGGTCACGATTAGCCATAACGGCAATATCTTTTGACCAAAGCGTGATTTTGCGGCACGGTTGATTCCAGCGCACTCGTAACGCTAAAATCTACCAAGGTGTACTTTCAAAATCTAGAGTTCACAGCATTTGACTAGATAGTCAACGGCACGCCTCGATTTGCGTGCCATAGTTTCCAAAATTAGAAACATGACTTTTGATGGCCAAACTTGCATGTTTAGATTATATTCAGATTATTATTAGGTTAAAATAGGTTTTTAAGTAAATTATTCTAGAATTAATTATTATTATATTAGTAACCCAACTAGCCACTATTTCATGAATTTAGAACTAGAAGATTAGAATTGACTTGTGGTTTTCATGTACGATTCGTGGTGCGATATGTGTTATAGGTTGACAGCTTCTAGATCAACATTCCCCTCATCATCTACTTGTGACTACGATTTGTACAAGGATTCAGGCAAGTACAGTATTGCATTTATGTTTTAGTTCATTAATTATAACGTTTACTCTATAGTTTTCTTGTTTGATATCCCGTTGAGTCATTGCTTGATATTCCATTATGACACGATTGTGACACTATAGTTATCGTATCCTTCTTAATGTATCATTGACCGTTATTGATTGTTAGAGAGTCGGAAGGGAAAATACTCGGTAAATACGTGAACAAACCCAATTACCGTTACCGAATGATAGCTAAGTCATACACACCCGTGTTTGAGTTAGCCATACCAATTACTGAATGATAGCCATCTAAGATGTTCTATATTAGCCCAACCGTTCACGTATTAGAAGGTATTTCATACACACATAGTGGTTCCTATCTTTTTCTTTATCTAGTCTATTATCTTGTTAAGTTCACATCTTGCCAGTTCATATCTTGTTAAATCACATCTTGCTAGTTTACTTTTCGCCACTTTATATCTCGTCAATTCATATCTTGCTAGTGTTAGTTCATATCTTGATAGTTCTTGTCTTGCTAGTTCTTTATATATTCTTTACCTTCATGGTTTCTCGTTTGTTCTAACTTATTTTAGACTAACAACATTAATTACAATATGGTTGTACTTTGTTCCTTTCTTGACTGAATCGTTGTTATATGTGAGGATGACGTGTCTACTTTTGCACTATGGACCATATGAGGGGAAGATAGAGACTCGAAGACCAAACCATAGAAGACTTGTTAGATGTGTGGTAGTTTTCTATAATTGTAAAAGCTTACATTCTTATTCAAATGTAAAACTTCAATATTTTGTAAAGTTGATTTAGTTGTTGTGAATAAGCAGTTAGTATTTATGAGTACTTTGTTTATTGCGGGCTAGACAGCGTACTACTGACGATACCGCGACGTAGGCTGGACTTGGACACGTCTCGTATCCGAAAAGTGGGTGCGGGTCGTGACAGTATTTCTACTATAGGTCCAAATACACCACATTTTTCTAAAAATTTTAATTTTGCTTGAATATCATCTTTCCACATTGGCCAATCTTTTCTTTGTCGACATTCATTTATACTACGTGGTTCCACAATCATCGTTGTCCTTTGATATTTCAGTAGCTACTACATAGCTAAATATGTCATCGATGACAAGTACTTTTCTATTCCACAATTCACCTGAACATGCATGGTATATCGAGATCTCTTCATTTTCAGGTATATACCTGTGCCTCTCTAGAGGCATTCGTAGGCATTTCAGTGAATTTGAAAACATGCACATCTTCATTATCTATTTTCGGAGCTCCAGTCACTATCGAACTTTTATCAGGACAAGATGTTTCATTTACTCTCCTCTTTCTAGGAGCACTGTCCTTGGAACCTATAGGCCTACTACGCTTTTGACGTGTAGTAGTAGATTCATTTGCCGTCTTGTTTAGATTTTATCCAACATGAACATTAATTCTGGCTGACACATTTGTAGCTGGCACATGGGATCTAGTTACCTTTGCGGCATCATTAAATGCATCAGGTAATTGATTTATAATTTTTTACAAATGTATCATTCTCCTTGTCCCATAATCACATTATGGAGTTCTTGGATCTTGATGAGATAGAGTAGACGTATTCCATGTCAATTCACGCCGTTAATTAGCAATGGATTATTCTATATGAACAATGTGTTGTTTACCTCCCCCTAACGGCGGGAAGACTCTCTCATCAAATTGGCAATCTTCAAATCTTGCAGTAAAGACATCACCAGTCATTGGTTCCAAATATCTTATTATGGAAGAAGATTCAAAACCAATGTATATTTCCAACGTCGTTGGGGACACTACAACAAAAAACCCTTTTAATGACGGCTAAAAAGCGTCATTAATGACGTACCATGACGCTTTTTTTTTTCACAGCAACCGTCATGAAAACGGGTGTTATTAATATTTTTTAAAAGCGTCATAAAATAACCGTCATGAATATGATGAGTTTCTGCTACACTTATTTTCAGCGTAGTTTGAAAGCGTTATGAATAGATAATCTGTATAGACTCAATTCAGCACATTTATAACGCTCAATTCTGCATATTTATATATTACTTTCCAAAAAATTATAGAACAATGCTCAATGTTGCTCAATTCAATTTCAAAACATTCATTTTGGACCATATTCACAAGAAAACATCTAAATGTTATAGAGTACCATTTAATCCAATTACAAATATATACATAATATATATCACCATCTTCATTACATTTTTTTCAAAATAGGACATCCAAATACATATATTTACAACTACTACTAGTAAGTAGACCCTCAAAACTATTAGTACATTGGCTTCAACTTTGAGCACATCAAAACTGTCGGCATCACGTAGCAAAACCCTGAAAAAGATTAAAAAAAACTTAGTTTGAATTAGAGGATAACTAAGCTAGTTTGATCAAAATACAACACGGTTGGCTCAGAGTGCATAGTAAAACTGCAGGAGCAAAGCTGCCATGTAAAACCAAGTTAACCGCACCTGCAAATTGTAGACACAGTCCAGAAAATGACCAAAGTAAGGTAAAAAAATAGTAGGATCAAAATACATAAGGTTGGCTCATAGTGCATAGTAGAACTACAGAAAATGCCATGTAAAAACAAGTTACCTGCACCTGCAAATTGGAAAAAACCGTCGAGAAAATGACCAAAGTATGGTAAAAAATAGCAGGATCAAAATACATAAGGTTGGCTCAGAGTGCATAGTAGAACTGCAGGAACAAAACTGCCATGTAAAAACAAGTTAACCACAACTGCAAATTGTAAAAACAGTCAAGAAAATAACCAAAGAAAGGTAAAAAAATAGCAGTATCAAAATACATAAGGTTGGCTCATAGTGCATAGTAGAACTGCAAGGACAGATTTTTTTCAAAACCATAATTCATTGCAATGGAAGTCACAAAACCATATTAGGAATATGTTTGCCCTATGTTTGCACTTGGGGTTTAATCACCATATTAGGAAAATTTCCAGCAGCTCTTAAAAACAAATAATAAATGGAAGACAAAAATAGAATATATTAATAAAACACTGCTATAAAAATGAATAGAAGCTTTAGAAGAGAATATAAATCAGCATATTAGGAAATTTTCATAAGAAAGTCAACAAGTAGCTGATGATTGTCGGTTAAATTTGCTGCATACCGCATCGACAGCTGCCTCAGCAGGACCTCTTATACTAACTGGTGAAGATTCAACGAGCCGGCGATATCCTTGCTCAGGGGCTATCAAGTGAGGTTGGTATCCATCTGCTTCAGTAATCAGCTTTCTTATATTCGCTTGTCAAACTGCAGCCTTTTCAGGGCTGCAGGGAGTTGATTATCAAAAACATTATAGATCTTATCTCCACCAGGACGCCTGTTGGAACAAAATCATCTTTCATAAATTATGTGAAGTGATGAACAAAGAAAATAACTATTACAGCATGATATAATATTCACAAATTAACTTGAAATGTAGTAAATGGGGCAAAAAGATTACTTCAAAATTATATAAGTGGAGCTTCAAATTCAATGGTAACGTAAGATGATATTCTTACCCAAGTACAAATCATAGAAACAGTTGGGATAAATAAAGAACAATCAAATCATCTGAGTAGAGCAATAAGAAAGTTGAATTTAGGAATTGGAAATTCACTTGGAAATATTAATTCTCAATAAAGTATTGACACGTGACTATGGTAACTTTACTCCTGAAAATAAGGTTTCTATTCCAATAAAAATTTGTGTCCTCGTTAATGTCGAAGAGGTAACTTTCCGACTGTATGTACAGTTGAAGCCAAATAAACAAATGAAAGGATTTCGAATCAGTTAAGTGTATTATGACAATCAAAAACATGGAAACTAAATTTGCAATCCTATGATTCTCAACCAGGACCACTATAAACTCGTGGAATCCTGATACACGGTGATGAAACAGGCCCTAACATGAAATCAAAAATGTCCTAAATGTCCATAGATATACATGCATTGCAGATAGTGAATAGCGGAATAGAATGTAAAATCTAGTCATAATTGCTTCTAAAGAAAAGAAGTTCTATAAGCTAACAAGATATACGATACATACACGCCATCAAGATGTTCTTTGTAAATTTGATCGAAAACACGACAAATCTCCATAATCATGTAAAGTTTCCCCTGTAAATGACAAAAGAAAATTAGTAGTGTACAATATTGAGAAAATTCCTTCTGGTAGACAAAGAACAACTGACAAACAAATGGAGAACGTATTATTGACACAAACAGAAAAATTACTGCTCCACATATAGCATTTTGAATCTCCTATAACTTTAACCATATCGTTTTTCCTTAACCAAAGGAACTTTACTGTCAGAGAAAATAAAGAATTTAACATTACAGTAGCTGTGTTATATTATATAAGAATGAACAACTACAGTGCTCCCCAGATAGGCTTATTGACTGGCCAAGCAAAAAAAAACTGTAAGCTCCCTCAAGATGCCACCTACAGAAACTGTTAAAAGTACATGTCTTATTTTATTCATTCCTCCATTCCAGCAAACAATATGTCCATCAAACTGCCAATCTTATTATAAGAAGCATGAATGAAATTTTAGAAGCGTCAAATTAAGTTTATGATGACTTCAAAGGGGACTTACTCCTGCATCTGAAGCAATGGGGTTCCCAAGACGACTCAGCTCAGCCTCAAGGTCAATAATGCTTTTATTTATAAGAGACTGTATTCCTGGAATTCTTGATTTGATTACTTGTTCCAAATGCTGCAAAGAAGTTCTAAACATGTTATACATGCAGATATGTTAAATTATATGCTCCAAGGATGCATGTAGGTTAAGCCATTTCTTACAAAAGAAGACATGCAACAATAATGGTACCTTTGATATCATCTTCCATAGATGCTCAAAACCCATTCTGTGGGCAAGATGCTTGTACTCTGGGCTATTTTGGAAATATTCACGCTCTCTACGCCGAGCAGCAATCATATCAACACTCTTGTTAATGTCAGCTTGTGAGCGATTTACGACACCAATCCAAGGAAACTGTAATCGGTATGATTTTCCTTCCAGAATCTAAGTGATCCAATTATAAGAAAAAGATCAAAGTAAACATATTGCTTAGAATTATGGAAATACCAACATTTTGAGCAAGATCAGCATCATGATTTAGTCGAAGCAAGAATACAAATGGCAGCAGAACACAAGCATCCAAAATAGCAAAATAAACCCTAATCGAACGAGAGAGGAAGCTCGCCTGAGGTGCAATATGGCCAGGCGGTGGTGCGAGCGGGCGTAGCCCGGGTCGAGGCACAGCGCCTCGCGACACTCCTTCACCGCGTCGCGGAGACGGCCGAGGCCGGCCAGCGCCGCGGCGCGGTTGTTCCTGCACGCGGCGTTGCCGGGGCAGATCTCGACGGCACGGTCGTAGCAGTGCAGGGCATCCTCGAGCCGCCCCTTCTTGTAGTGCTCGTTCCCCAGTTTGGCGAGGCGAGGCGGCCCGAGGGGCAAATGTTTCCGGATCTAGGGTTAGGGTTTTAGAGTTGAAGGAAAGAAAGGAGAAGAAGAGGAGGAGAGGAGAGTGTTAACTTGCTGAACTAGAGTTAGGGTTTTGGAGTTTGGGGAGAGGAGGGAGAAGAAAGGAGGAGAAGGAGAAGATCAGAATATTTTGGGGGAGAGGCGGGCTATAGCAAAGATTTTGCCAAAAATTGAAGTTCAAAAATATTACAAGTTTGCCACCGCTCTAAACTTTTAATAACGCTTTGTTTTATAAACGTTATAAAAAGCCCAGAATTAGTCCAAACCGTCATAGAAAAAAGGTATTTTTTAACTTAATAACGCTTATGTATCAGCCGTCATTAAAACTCCTTGTCGAGCGTCATTAAAAGGGTTTTTTGTTGTAGTGGGACCCATCTTAGTTCTTTTAGGAGGTGGAATTGGGACATATACTGCACATCCAAACTTTCTCAAATGTGAAATGTTGGGTTGTCTACCACTAACAAGTTGTATGGATGAAAAAGAATGGTAGGCAGTCGGTCTAAATTTAACTAGAGATGCAACATGTAAAATAACATGTTCCCATGCCTCAATTGGCAGACTAGATTGTATTAGTAGAGGTCTAGTTATAAGTTGGAGATGTTTAATAAATGACTCAGCTAACCCATTTTGTGTGTGCACATGGAGAACATGATGTTCTACCTCAATCCCTAATGATGTACAACAAATCATCAAATACTTGTGAGGTAAATTCAGCGGTATTATCAAGTCTAATTGACTTAATCGAGTTATCAGAAAACTGAGATCTAAGTTTAATAATTTGAACCAAAAGACGAGAAAATAAAAGATTTCTAGTAGACAATAAACAAACATGTGACCACCTAGTAGATGCATCTATGAGTACCATAAAATATCTAAAAGGACCACTAGCAGGATGAATGTGACCACAAATGTCTCCTTGTATTCTTTGCAAGAAAGTAGGAGACTCATTCTTAACTTTTAGAAAAGATGGTCTAATTATAAACTTTTCTTGTGAACAAGGAACACATAGGTGATTCCTTTGTAAGCCAAGATCGTGATTTTTCAGTAAGTGTCTACAAGAATTATCAATGATACTCTTGAACATAGTTTGTCCCGAGTGACCTAAACGGTCATGTCAAATGGTACATAAGATAGGATCATTGGCTTTATGTTTTACAACATTCATATGTGATTCAATTATACCAATGGTGGTGTACACCGAGAGACAAGAGAATTCTTCTAATATGAGCTTTTTGCTCCCAACATTAGATGTGATACATAGTGTCTCTTTGTTGTTATCATTTCGAGTTTCAATATGGTATCCATTTTTGCGTATATCCTTGAAACTTAGCAAAATTTTTTTGGAATTGCTTGAATATAACGCATTTTGTAAATAAATTTGAGTGCCATTAGGTAACATAATGTGTGCTCTTCCAAAACCCTTAATTATATGGGCTGGTCCAGCTATTGTTGTTACTTTATGTATGTCAAATGCTAAATTTGAGGACAAATTTTGATTCTTCAAAATCGTATGTGTTGTAGCACTATCTACCAAACACATATCCAAGTCATTTTTCTACCTTCGTATATCCATACCTTAGAGAATCGTACTGATAACGTATTGTAAAGCAAAAAGATGAACAATAGAGAAATGTTTCTTCATTCACTTGTGTTGATCAACTTGACAAGAGCCTCTTATATAAGCTTACAAATGAGGTTACTATCATGATGACAATTAAAAAAAAAATACAAAAAGTCATATGTTATGGACAACCAAAAGACATAAGTTATAGTCACCAAATAATAATGATAATTTATCCATATTTACAACAAAACACTTTTTTTTTTTTTTTTTTTTTTTCTGTGTTAAGCCGATGAAGGGAACCATTTTTCCTGTGTTCAGCCCAAGCCGATAAATACAGCCGAAGCCGCCGGGCTAGTAAAGCTTCAGGTGGGCCCACAAGAGTTTGGTGGCGCTTCGCCAAATTAAAACGCGTTGCAGCACCCCCAACCCGGACCCACCAACCCTCTAGCAAGGTCGCCATCCGCCACCGACCCCCACAAATCCAGACCGCAAACTACGTTCCGAACGGACGGCCAATATCGTCCGAAAACAGTGATCCTGCGTTTGTTCGGAGAAATCGGAAAGAAGGGGACCAACTTCTGGCTATAAATACGAGGGATGGTGCAGCGGGAAGAAAGCGTCACAGTCTCTCTCCCCTCTCGTTCTAAACTCTAAAGCGCAAAACTAAGGTCAGCAATTAGAATCATTAAAATTAAAATATTAAAAATAATAATAATTTGTACTGATCATTCTTCATTCCATGCAAATTCTTCTTCTTTTTCCTCTTAATTCTGCATAGTTAGTCTATTTTCGTTGATTTTTTTTGTTTGAAAATTTTGCCAACGGAAAGAGAGTATTTAGATGTGTAAGATTCGTTTATTTATTTGGTTAAATTTTATCGAATGTACTATATCTAGACAAATTTTGCGTTTGTTTTACAAGTTTTTTTTTTAATTTGTAATCTCAAAAAATTTGAAATTTTTAACATTTTTTTTCTTACTAAACATTATATAGAACTTGGTGTTGAAGTTAATGGCGTTGATGTTGTTGTGCAGCTGAGATGGCATCAGAGGACACGTTCCTGTTCACGTCGGAGTCGGTGAACGAGGGGCACCCGGACAAGCTGTGCGACCAGATCTCCGACGCGGTCCTGGACGCGTGCCTCGCCCAGGACCCGGACAGCAAGGTCGCGTGCGAGACCTGCACGAAGACCAACATGGTGATGGTGTTCGGCGAGATCACCACCAAGGCCGACGTCGACTACGAGAGGATCGTCCGCGACACCTGCCGCTCCATCGGCTTCGTCTCCGACGACGTCGGCCTCGACGCGGACCGCTGCCGCGTGCTCGTCAACATCGAGCAGCAGTCCCCGGACATCGCCCAGGGCGTGCACGGGCACTTCACCCGGCGCCCCGAGGACGTCGGCGCGGGCGACCAGGGCCACATGTTCGGCTACGCCACCGACGAGACCCCCGAGCTCATGCCCCTCTCCCACGTCCTCGCCACCAAGCTCGGCGCCCGGCTCACCGCGGTCCGCAAGGACGGCACCTGCCCCTGGCTCAGGCCCGACGGCAAGACCCAGGTCACCGTCGAGTACCGCAACGACGCCGGCGCCATGGTCCCCCTCCGCGTCCACACCGTCCTCATCTCCACCCAGCACGACGAGACCGTCACCAACGACCAGATCGCGGCGGACCTCAAGGAGCACGTGATCAAGCCCGTGGTCCCGGCGAAGTACCTCGACGGGAAGACCATCTTCCACCTCAACCCTTCGGGGCGCTTCGTCATCGGCGGGCCCCACGGGGACGCCGGGCTCACCGGGCGCAAGATCATCATCGACACCTACGGGGGCTGGGGCGCCCACGGAGGGGGCGCCTTCTCCGGGAAGGACCCCACCAAGGTGGACCGCAGCGGGGCGTACGTCGTCAGGCAGGCGGCGAAGAGCATCGTGGCCAGCGGGCTCGCGCGCCGCTGCATCGTGCAGGTGTCGTACGCGATCGGGGTGCCCGAGCCGCTGTCGGTGTTCGTCGACAGCTACGGGACCGGGAGGATCCCGGACAGGGAGATACTGAAGATTGTCAAGGAGAGCTTCGACTTCAGGCCCGGGATGATCACCATTAACCTCGACCTCAAGAGGGGAGGCAATGGCAGGTTCCTCAAGACCGCGGCCTACGGCCACTTCGGGAGGGACGACCCCGACTTCACCTGGGAGGTGGTGAAGCCACTCAAGTGGGATGGCAAGTCGACCACCGCCGCCGCCGCCGCCGCCGCCGCCGCCGCCGCCGCCACCGCCACGGCCTAGAGATCCATCAACCCAAGCTATATGAATATGAATAACAACAGCATCAAATTCATCAGTGACCGTCTACATTATTGTTTCTCGTTCATCTTCTGCTGCTGCTGGAATAAGTTGTTAGTTCACAATTAGTGTTTGTTGTCTTTTGTCATATGTTTTGTTTGAACTCTGTTTGAAGAAGAACAATGGAGATATAGTTGAAATAGTTGTATTTGTTTAGGAGAGGCACAGTGTAACGAAATTTGTTCAGCATCAAAATTATAAAGGACAGTTCTTTGTTGTTTCTCGGATGTTCTCTCACTCTTTTGCCACTTAATCAATTTTTGGTTGTGCTTTTCTAGACTTTGGCATCCTATGACTTTGTTTGCAAAAGCATGGTTCACAATATTCGAATTGGTATCGAACGTTCGCTTCAGTAGTGGTTCTGATCCGTTAGTTTCGATATGGGTATCTGCCAATAATGTGAAATATGGTTGAAACCGACATTACTAGATTCCCATTTCTAGCAATTCTACCAAGAACCATTGTGAAGTGAATTCTAGGGGTGAACATTATTTTTTTTGGGGACCTAGAACTAAATCGAATAAGAGATTTGGTTTGATTTGAAAAAAAAATTCGATTTTAAAAATACTAAAAAATTCTTTGGTTTAGGTTTCACAATTCGATTTCGATCCAAAACCAAAAATGTAATAAGTTTTATGCAATTATGTAAATATTTCCAACTTTATGCATATTTTATGATTAAAAGTATATTTAATTTGTGTATATTTTGAAGACAATAATTTTATATATGTATTTTTGAAATTCAACTTTGATAATTTAACAAATAGTTAATTTTAAAATTAATTTTAAAATATAACAAAGTTACGTATAAAAATTACATTTTTTGCAACTGCCTCCATAATTGGCGGCACTGGCCCTCCCATCGAATTGTACCAAGCACTTGAAAAAACTATGCAGTGCGAACTACTGTGGAGTAAAGTTCCAAATGGCTATGAATCATAGATTGGATCATTGGAATTATACCAAATTTAGATGTTTTTGCAGGAGAAAATTTTGATACAGATGGAGATATCAAAATTTTGATATATCTATTGTATGACAAGTGGGTTCTCCTCTCGCTTCGTAAAATATGTTGACATAAAGTTAGAGGTTGGATCCAATTGTCATACAAAGAAAGAAGGTAGATGAAAGTTTTACTCGTTTTAACATCAGTGATTACCGACAATCAAAACAGAAGCAAACTACTCGGTTTATTATTCCAAAAAGAAAGTGCTAGCGAAACCGAAATGTGCAAAAGCTACACGTGATCACATTGCAGCTGTAGGCTGCTCATTTATGCGTGGTGCCACTGTCACGACTGCTGGAAACATCTCATGTGAATCTGGTCAGTGGAGTTCCAGTGGTCGTAGTCCGTTGGAAACGGTGGAATATTTCGGTGCAGTGGCATGGATTCGAGCCCCCTTGGAAGCATGCCTCCAAACACCATTAAGAAGTGGACACCCTAAATCTGGCCAGTCGAGATCACATTGTATAATAGTTTTCGATACAACTGGCAACCGAGTTGCTCATGAATCAGTTGACCGCGGAACTAACAAAACTTAGACAAATACGAAGAATTAAAGAAAAAAAGAAAAGAAAGAAAGATCTCACATGACTTTCATCTACCAACACTTCCATCGAGTAGCAACAGGCTGTGTAACTCGCTAGCTAGCTAATGTGTTGGTGATTTTTTTAGATGTCCAAAATTATGTAAGAATTTGTGTATCGTTGTGTTGCATATTTTTTGGGTTCACCGTTTTTATTTTTTTTAATCATTTCGTGACTCGTTCGATGTATTTATTTTCTGTCATCTAGCCAGAGTCGGAATCTATACAACTTTTCGGTAACCATGTAACCACAAGTAGGGGTGAGCATTATTCGATTTTGGACCGAAAATCGAACCGAACCGAACAAGAGATTTGGTTCGGTTTTAAAAAAATTCGGTTCGATTTCGGTTTTGAAAGTACTAAATTTTCTTCTTCGATTTCGGTCAAAAAACGAAAACCGAATAAGAAAATTTAGTTTATATATATATATATATATATATATATATATATATATATATATATATATATATATATATATGAAAAATTTTTCAATACATCCCATGGAAAAAGTTGTATCGATACATCCAAAATCTGAACCATTGGATGTTGATCCAATGGTTCGGATTGAGATCAAAAGTCAAAATCAGCATTAATGCTGATTCAGATTAATAGAGTAGGAAACATCATTTAATGATGATTTTGACTTTTGATCTTAATCTGAACCATTGGATAAACATCCAATGGTTCAGATTTTGGATGTATTGATACACATTTTTTCATGAGATGTATTGTAGAAGGACCCAATATATATATACACATTTTGACCTTCGTACACTGGTTCGCGTGTCCTGTGTCGCGTGGACGCTACGTGGTGTCGTGTCAGTGTGTCCTAGACCTAGACCTGGACCCCACCTAGCTACGTACACGAGCACGAGGCTTCTCGTGTTGCGTGTGGCGTCCAATCGGACGAAACGCACATGCACGTACACTTGTCAATACACACGTATCCGGCTTTTCCGATACGCACTCCGTGGACACGATACGGACACGGGTTCGATCCCGTGAGTACCCGAACACGTCACACACATAGACACCTTCGTGTTTGCCAAGTTTCGTGAGTTCTAGTTGTGTATTTTGAGATTTGGGTTTCGAGTTGAGTTTTCGGGTTCGGTTGATATATATATTTTGAATTGATTTTGTTATAAATTAATTTTTCTGAGAATTAAATTAGATTTTTGAGTATATATTATGTTAATTAGATTCTGAGCTTGTTGGTATTAATCTCTATTTTTACTTTCAAGTGATACTACCATATGTTATATATATAGTTCTTTACATCTCTATGTGTCTATATATATATATATATATATATATATATATATATATATATATATATATATATATAGTTATATGTTGTATGTATAATATGTATATCGATTTCAGTTCTGAAATTTATATTTGGTTAGTTAGTCTTGATTTTTATTGTATTATTTTTTTTATTTTTATTGTATATAGATATTTATATATATACATGTGTCTATATAGATAGTTCCTTTTATACTTGGCTGTATTATATATAGTTGAGAGATTTTGTGTTTCATTCTCAGATTTTGAACCTAAAACAGCGGCTCCTTCACACAACACACACGCACACACTCTCTTTCCTTTCCCTTTCAAGCCTATGTTATGTGTGTATTGTATATATGCATATACATATTGTATGTAATGTATGAATACAATATATAGGGATATGTTGTGATTGCTTTAAGATATAGTCTAAGGGTTAATGAGTCAGTTTATGATTGACCCAATGAGCCTAATTTGGTCGAATTAACTAGCAAGTTGACCAAGTTGACAAAAGTCAACTTTGGGTCAAACTTGATCCAAATCGACTCAAACGGACTTAGAATGACTTGATAACTTATGTTTGATCTAAAATTTGGTAGATTGACTAGTTGGCTTATAGTTGACCAGGTTTGACCAGAGTTGACCAGGTTTGACCAGAGTTGACAAAGGGTTGACTTTGACCTAGAAGGACCTAGAATCATTTAGAATGCATTGTAGGTTATTCTTATTTTATATTAGACACTTTGTAACCTCTGGTTGTTCTAAATAGGACTCAGATACTCCAGTTCGGACTTTTATTCTCATCAGACAGTCGAGATACCAGGCGAGTACATTCTCTGATCGTTTCATACTTGTTAGGAATTATATTCTTGTCATATTTTAATTTACTTGATGCTGACACGATATTATCACGAATTAGTACTATATGGATCTTTACATGAGATGTTATCCCCCTCGGGTGCATCGAATACATCATGTCATGTATTTTTCACGAACATCATGTATTTTATGGACTCTTATTATTCATGTACACTCATGTGCTCTCATGATCTCATGAGCTTCATGTATAAACTATCATGTACAATAACATAACCTGTCTAGATCCTTGTGTATTGATTGGGGGCATGGGGGAGTAGAAATAGTCATGTGAACAATTCTAAAGTAGTATAATCATGTACAAACTCTTTAGTGTAATTATGTGCAAATCAAGCCGTTCGCATGTTTATCTTGTACTCTAAATCACGTAGTCACTTACAGTTCTCTATTATCATATATAGATAGCTTCGTTTATCAGTTTCTCTCTTTCTTTTCATGTTTATTTCTTATAGTGTTTCATGTATCTTAATCTATCACATGCTTTATATTTTCTGTCAAGATATGAACTGCGTGAGATGTATTGTGCTCGTTCCCGTCCTGATTGGACTGTTGAAAATATTACAGGTGATGAGGAGGAGTTCCGGACTACATATTATGGCACATGCTTAGATGACACCGGCGACTTGGACCCTCAGGAGGATCCAGCAGTCGCTGAGGATTTGTAATGCCCCGCTCCGCATGGTACATTACGATGAGTCGTTGACTCGAAGAGTTGCGTTGACCCGATGAAGTATCGATACGAATTAATGCAAAGCATAAGTTCGGTTTGAGCAAGGTATTGACTTTGGTTGATCTGGTGTGTAGGCTATGCTTTTATGCTGGATTGTAAAGAGTTGACATTTTTGCCTTATTCAAAGGATGTCTGTAAACTAAATCATCGCCTTGCAACGGTTGGTGGCATGGGCACGATAGGCCAAATCTGTCGAATAGTTCAACGGAATGGCTAAGTCAGAAGAGTTAGTCGTGCAACTAAGTTATGGAATCAAGCCGCTTCAACTCGACGGAATGACAAGGCGTATCGACTTAAGGTGGGCGGGTTATTGACTCTCTCCCTAATCCTTCACGTCTAATAAAATATATCCTTGTAGCGTAAGTAGCTATTAAGTTAGCGAGCGTGGCTCGGGCGATGAAAGGTCTTAGTTTGTGTTGAACAATAAGAAAAAATATTAAACAATTGAAGCGACGTGCATCAAATGTACGGGTCACGGTAGGGCGATGATGGTAGAACATTGAAAGACAATATCGAGATGTGCATCACGTGCACGACTCCGACAACATTGAACACTAGGCCTAGAACATTGATTATGGCGCTGAGCGAGCCCTCGTGCACGAAAGCTAGAAAATGACTAAGTAACTACGGAACTGTTATTATCCGAATAACTTATGAATGGAATGCATTGAGTACAAGTACGAGAAGTCTAAGCCGTTGGGTGTCATGCATCAATACGGATGTGTTGGAACACAATGCCGACGAAACTCGAGATAGAAATGAGGGATTACGTTTATGGAACACGAGATTGGTTGGAAGGATATGACTTGTATGCTATGGCACATATTGCATGGTCAATGGACGCGGATGGCCCGTGCACGGGTGCGGCTTCCTTCGGACGGTTACAACCGGGGCACCGGGATCGTTCGGCCTAGGAGAAAATTATGTATGGTATTTATGGTGCACATCATTAGGACGGGTTACGATCGTCCAGTGTTGTGATAAGCTATGATATCAGTAAGTTTGGGATCCTTCGAATACTGGACTAGCAACCCGTATTGAAGCGATCATAGGCTTACACATAAGGATGTCAAGTCCATTACGGTGTGAAATACCGTAACCTTTATATAGATAGGGCCGGTGGGCTGAGATTAGAGTTGGGTGCAAGCGCAGGGCCTGCCACCCTTATGCATATGTATAAGTATGATTGGTTGGTTGTGTGAATGGTATGATTGCTTATGTAAGGTTGTAACAATTGTAGGCTAGGAAAATGGGACGGAGATGAGCACGATCACTAAGTTTACGTTCAGATTATGTCTAACTGTATCTGTTGCAAGAACACGATGTTGGACACATTTATCTTAAGTTGTTATACATTGAATATTTCCATAAAACTGATCCTAAGCCTAAATAGAAAGATCACCAAATTAAGATGCATGTTTCACTAAATATACTTAGTGTTGGTTGGGTGTGAGTGGGTCTTGATCAGTGTAGCGAGGACGAAAGCACTAATCCCCCAATAGTTTGTTCGCAGCTTCAGGTTATGTTCGGCTCGGGACGGGGCTTGGCTTGGACGCGCCGTGGCATGGAGTTCTTAGCATTTTAAGTGGAGCTACCGCATTAGCGTTCGGACTTGCAACATGGAGATGTTCGGTCGAAGACTACTTGTTGGCTATAAAGAGGCATAATGTATGGAATAATGTAACCCTTTGTGAGCTAGAGAGATCATGAACGTTGTAGCCAGTTGGCATATTCAGTTGGGCTATTCAAGCCTTTGTAACCTTCATTTCATTATGAATAAAAGAGATTCATGTTGTATACTCTGTTTTCCTTCCGCTGCTTATGTTTATCAATTTGAGATAATCTTACGTGAACATGTTATCTTGCCTTGCACGAATGCAACTCCAGGCTCGTGCGGCAACACGCCCCAGCGAGGACGATGATTCGGGTGAAATCTAGCGAGGACGAGCGATTTCCCGGATCGGGGCGTGACAAGTTGGTATCAGAGAAGTTCCATCCTCTGGACCGTGAGCGAATCTCTTTGACCCTCAGTTGCTTCGATATCAAAATTCAGTTGACTCTAAGTTGTTTTCGCAACCGCATGGCTCATGGATCTACTCGATGCTACATTGGATGTTCCATACAATAAGTCTATATTAAGTGCGTACGTCTGCCACAAGTATGTCGTAACTATCACGCTATCTCCGAGTGACATCGGAGAATGTTGGTTGCACGAAGTACAACGAGTTGTGAAATGTTGGTTCTTTGGAGTGCAAAAAAGTTGCGAGTTGTCGGTTACATGAAGTGCAACGAATATGGCGATGTTGGTTGCATGAAGTACAATGAAATACGTATTGTTGGTTGTACGGAGTGCAATGAGTCGATATATGAGGTGATGCATATTATGTAGCTATGCAAATGGTTATGTATTGTTGGTTGCACGGCGTGTAGCAAGTCGTGAATCGTTTGTTGCATCGGTGCATCGAGTCGACATGGTATGATACATGTTGTATGGCTATGCGGATGGATAGCGATATGTTAAACGAGATTGTGTGATGACCTTAAGTATCGAGAATAAATCGTTGTACGAGTTGCAACGAGTGAGATTGGAAGATCGCGGATGCGATAATAACAAGTTGAGTCGGTCGCTAAGTCGAGTTTGAGTAGGCGAACGTTTATGTTGGCCGAATGTCGCGTTGAGCTTTAAATAAGCGAATGTTGTGTGTGTGATCGATATGATCGTCAAGACACGGATCGATTTGAATGTATGCCAAACTTGGACGAACGACTATCATGTTGGTCTAGTTGTTGTGCCAACTTGAGTAAGACGAACGCTAGAGCTAGGATTGGAAAGATCACCACGGGATAGTTAACTTGAAATAGATGTCGGATCTATGCAAAGTGTAAAGTCGAGTGATAACTCGATTTCGAGTAGTATATGCAATACCACTTGTGCGATCAGTGTAGCGAAGTATTGTATCGATAACGATAGGCTCGATTTCTGAGTGGTATATGCAATACCACTTAGCGATAGCTATGTTAAGCCGTTTGGTGACTTGCAATCGAATGCATCGAGACGATTGTGTCGTTACGATAAGTTTGTACTCAACGGACAGAGTAGTATGGAGAATCGAGTAGGAATGACTCGATAGAAGTCGATACAAGTGTGCTTCGATGAATTGAGTTGAACGATTATGTGCGAAGTCGTATCAATGAATGATACGCCGGACGAGGATTCGTTAAGTATAAGTCGAACGATAGGCTGAGCATAGCGAAGGAATGTTGCGTTGAGGAAATAGTCGACTCGGTCAAATTAAAGTTGAGTTAGTACGAAGACTTACTCGGAATGAGTTGAGTAGGTACAAAGAAATCGTGCGAACAAATTTGAGTTAGCGCGATGAGTCGGTGGCACGATTTGGAAGTACGAGTTAGGATTATGAGAATGGATATATGAATTGGAAATCGTTCTCGATGATGGTAGTTAGTTATAACGGAATGAATCTTGATGTGTGCAAGACTTGATTTGTATTCGAGTTCAGATAATGGCAGTAATTTCAACGATTTGGAGCTTATGAGAGAGAAAGATGTTCAAGTTATGCATATCGACGATGGTATTGAGGCGTATCAAAGATGATATGCAATAACTCGGGGATATTCTGATCGAATGAACGAAAATTATGTTGAGTATTGTTGTTGGATGAATAAGGTACAAGTTAAATTGATGTCATGGATGACAATGATATAAATGCTTCGAAGAAATTGAGAGTGGATGGATATTACTTGGATGCAAACGAAAGTGTCTGGATTGCTTCGTGGATAACCACTACGTTGATGTTCTTGTCTTGTGCGAGCGCAACACCAGCCTCGCACATACGTCATGTCAAACTAGGACGATCATTTCGTGTGAGCTCTGGTATGGTGATTCATCTAGCGGGGATGATCGAACTTATAAGGCATGGAAAATTAGATTTAGACTTGTGGTTTGATGCGAAGGTGAATTTGAGGATTGTTGCGATAAGCCTAGAGTGTGTTAAAAATTGATCGTGGGTAAATAGACTCGTACCTAAGGCGAACAAATGTAGCTCGGTTGCGATATTGTTAACGGTAGTGCATGAGTGGTTCGAGTAGTATCGGCAGGAAAAGTGCATGAGTGATTCGAGTAGTAACGACACACAATGTGCATAAGTAATTCGAGTAGTAACGACATGCAATGTACATAAGTGATTCGAGTAGTAACGGCGTATCAGTTGCGCGAGGGAGGTAGATAAACTATGGATTGGTGAATTATGTCGGATTGGACAAAGTCTCATAGGGCTTTTCGAGAATTGATTTGGCTCCACGATAGGATAGAGCATGGTTCGTAGTAACTGTCCCTCGTTGTTGATCTTCAATTATCGAGCATAGTTTCGGGGCAGATGACCCTAAAGACTCGACCGCCAAATCAAGTGAATGTTGAAGTCCCATAGGATGACCCAATGAAGTCGTATAAGAAATTTTATCGAAGATGAAGGATGATGTAGTGCACGTTGAGGATAGGTCTAAGCGAGTGAGTATCGTGTTTCGAAAGTTAGCGAGTAGCCTTCGACTATATCGATATGGTCAAAAAAGTTATGATCAATCGAATGAGTGCATAAATAGACTTGGTTGGGCGATGATTGAATAGACGTTCAGGAACGTACTTAGCATAGGGATGCAGTAAGGCAATTATAAGAATTCTGCAATGCACAAAAGCGACGAATAGTAGAACGACCCTAAGAGTTGTGTCGTAGATCGGGTTGAGTAACGATTATGTTATATGTGTTGAGCGCACATTCTATGTTACAAAACGAACTAGTCGAAATTGATTCGAAATTGAGTAAAGGATTCGTACTTGGTCGAGAATCAGAGATGAGCGTATTGTAAGAGACATTGGGTCAGAAAGATTATTGCCTTTGAGCATCGTAGACTCAAGTGGACCTCTTGTGTCGGAAGAGATTAAACATGATGTCTGGATAAGTTACCTAGCGGGGGTAGCCCCAGACACGACGCGTAGGTAGTTCGAGAACATGGGTCGTGTTGGAATAGCTGCATACGATGAATAGTATGGATTGTAGGCAAGGAAAGTTGAACATGTTGGACTTAGTCCATGTCATTGAGGCCAAGTGTTATGAATGACTAGATTGTGGACACACACAAAAAGAAGAAGAAACGTTATCTTTTCTTTATTGGCGTAAGGCAACACAAATCGTGCACGCCTGAGAGATCCAGTGTTGAGGATCTCCTAGTACAAAAAAAAATTCTGGAGAATGGGACGATGGAGATCGAGCGGCAGTTGCTCCTTTACTCCGTTGACACTCCGATTACAAAAGTGGAAGAAAACCTAAGAAAATTGCTAACTCTCGGCTCACTGGCAAGAAGTACAGCAATTTGGCTCTTGAAAATGCTCTCTGTTCTGTGATTTGAAGAGGGATGAGATCCCCTTTTATAGTCGTTCTTGACCTGGAATGATGTTATGCGTCCATATAAGGGAAGCACACTGTTTTCATGTGGGCACATATATAACCCTGCCTTGGGCACATAGGGTGTAGGCACATACAGGCTGTGAGATCGTGGGTTGGTCGTGGTGTTGACGTGGCCGCATGCTTCGGTGTACGACTTCTCGTGGAGACTGACGTGGCCGTGTGCTTCGGTGCACATTTTGATCATGGCTTTGACCGAGTCAGGCTTGGCCGCATAGCCATGTCTCAGGCTATGCGCCCTCCTTTTGGGGAAGCTAGTCTAGGGCGCATGGAGCTTAACTGGCTGGGCACATAGAGCTTCACTAGCTTGGGTGCATGGAGCTTGACTGGCTGTGCGCATGGAGCTTCACTGGTTTGGGCACATGGGACTTCATTATTGAAATTTTTTTCATGCTTCTACAAGACCCCCTTCAAAGTTTTTGATACTTTAAACAATTTCGAAATACTTTGAAAGAAGCATGGATCTTCTTCTCGTAATGCAATGGGCGCATAGCACGACCTCTTTCCTTTGGGCACAAAGTATTTGGCCAGCCTGTCAGGGAGATACGACTGTTGAGATCTTCCTCGAAATCTGAACTGACAGATTCATCGGGGTCGAATTTGAAGAGGTCCATCCTTCGTACGTCGGCCACGTCAGCCAATGGTAGTCGCATAGCGTGCATGAGGCTGGATCTTCACGTGGGCGCATAGGCCATTGTAGGCACATACTGCGCAATGGGCGCATAGGCACATGAGAACAGTGGGCGCATAGGGAGTAGCCTGTGCCTATAAATAGGCCCTGAAGGAGAGAGAGAGAGAGCTCATTATTCCCTTCACTTAGAATCTTTCAGAAAACTCTTCATCTTCATTCTTCGAGAACCATGTCTCCCAAGGTCGCCAAGAGATCCACGAAGGGCAAGGGGGCTGCACCGAGTGGCTCTCCTCCTGCGGCAGCGTCTTCGGCAGTCCAAGACCCGATTCTGGATGAGGGCATGCTTCAAAAAACAAAGTCTCGAACGTTAATTTGCGACGCTCGGACTTTTCCTCTGCTTGGGCGCTTGCGCCTAAGACAACATATTTCTGTGAGCATCATTATGCGCCCACATAAGTCATGCGCCAACACTGTGGTGTGCTATGCGCCCACATATTGCCATGTTATGCGCCCTCAAGCTGTGGCATGTTATGCGCCCACGTACTGTTCATGTATTATGCGCCCACATATTTGTTTTGGGTGCGTATCACTTTTGACGCATAGCCCCTTGGACGCATAGCCCTTTGGACGCATGAAAGCCTTTCAGAACTTAGTTTTTCCTGCAAATTTCTGAGTCTGACTTTTTCTTCTGTCCTTGATTCTTGCAGCGTCCATACCGAAGGCTGAGACCGTTGTGAAGGAGGAGATGCTGCCTTCTTTCATCAAACCAGAGTCACCGTTCGTTAAGGAGGAGGTGATACCAAAAATTGAGGAAAAAGAAGAGCTGGCGCCCCTCGGGGAGGGAATTACTCGTAAGGTTGAAGCTGCTGTAAAGGAAAAGCACACGTCTGAGGGTAGTAGCACCGGGAGTCCTGACCCTCATGTCCCGGCCGAGGACCTTGATCAAATAGATCCTTCATATGCGAAATGGTTGAGGGAATGGTATAAGCCTCACCACAACTAGGATTCGTGGGTTCCTATAAATGTCCATATTTTGTCTTGGTATTTCTGTCTGTCGTTAGCTGTAGTTTATGTTTTGCTTCTCTTGGACATCAATGTAATCCTTTACTTCTTGTCCAGACGAAGAGATGAAGAACTTTTTGTTTTGATCATGAGGTGTAGTCCTGTGAATGTAACTGATTTCGAATAAATAGAGTACATTCGTTCCACTCTTTACTTGTGGTATCTGTGGTGCTTGTTTTAGAGAGCTTAATATAGCATTTGTGTAAAGGGTACCCCGCTAGGGGATCCCCCTCTTTTTTTTGTTTGGACCTATTGCCCCTTTGTGCATCCGAAAATACGAGCCAATAGATTGGAATGATACTTTCGTGGACCTATTACCCTTTGACACACCGGTAGTACAGGTAATAGATTTGAAACAACACCTAACAGAGGTAACATGGTCGTGATATATTTTGTGATCTTGACACCATATCTTTTATCCCGGGTTGGGTATAGGTGTCGAGTCGGAAGACTATCGGTATCAGAGGTAATATGGACGTGACACATGATAATCAGGATCGGTTTTTGGTGGAATAGATTTTCTTGTCAAGTTTGGCTTCTTGTCATGTATCCTTTCCTGGAGCTGAAGAGACTTTCCAAGCTTCTTCTCTGACGACCTCCACCGAAGATGACGAGATAGCCCAGGAAGTTATCAAAGCTTTCTACTCTGTACTGAAAGTGAATCTTCCTGGAGTCCTGAATCGGAATGCTGCCTTCGGCCCTGTGAAGGCTGTTGTCGAATGCCAGGTAGCGGCCCTCGAGAGCATTGCTGGCTATGAAGAGCGGGCCAACACTCTGGGGAAGATCCTGAATGACCTGGAGGGTCAGGTGGCCATGTTTCGGGATGCCAAACAGCGGAGCCCAACGTCGCTGTTCCGTGCAGAGGACGAGGCTTTGATGATGGCTCTTGCGGAGGAGAAGGCTACTTTCCAAGCAAGAAAGGGCGCCTTGGTTCGAGAGATTGGCGAGCTGGCTGACCAGTATGGCCAGTTTAATGCTGCAAGTGAGGCACGTGCTGCCTCGAGGAACAGGCTGGCTGCGTAAATCACCGAGAAGTATAATCACATTGTGCAGATCCAGAACGAGATCGCCCAGCTGGAAGCCGACTTGAGGGCGGCGACATCTGAACAGGAGGATTACTTGGCTCAGGCTGCCATGACTGCCACCACTTCTGCCCGCTCAGAAGAACAGCTGGCGAAGTTGGAGGCAGAGCATATGAGTCTGATCCTTTTCGAGGATGAAGCTGCTCGCCAAGAAGAGGTACGATGCCGAGCTACTGCGAAGTCTGAGGCCGAAATCGTGGCTATGAGGGGCAACATAAACCGCCCATGTATCCCATAGATTTTTGTAACTTCCTTTTTTTTTGGCCGTCACGGCTCTTGTACCTTTTTTCCGTCTTTTGATAGACGTTCAAGTACAAAATAAAGAATCTTTTCAGAAGTGAATGTGGGTTTGTAAAATATCGATGCTGGAGGTAATGTGGACGTAGTAAGGATATTTTTGGTGGATATTCTGCTGGAGAATTATGATGTGGACCTATTATCCATTTTATATTCAAGTTATTCGAATATAGATAATAAGTTGAATGAAGCTGCTAGTAGAGGTAATATGGACGTAATAGCAGAGGATGTTCTATATCTGACCAGAGGTAATATGGACGTTGAAAGATATATAGCATTAGGGGGAGTGGATAATTCAGAGGTAATATGGACGTGACTATCCTTGATGACTGCTTTGCTCAGAGGTTATGTGGACGTGGCAAAACATTTAATCATTCCACTGGGGAAATAATTATCAGAAAACAATTTAGAGGTAATAGGGACGTGACTTATTTTCGTCAAACCGAGTTTGGACGGAGTCAAAAATAGAAATAATTCCGCTGGAGAAATATTTTAGAGGACCTATTATCCAGGGCTTATTCAAGACTCCTGAAATACGGATAATAGTTAGATAGTTTTTTTTTTGAATCATATAAACATCGCACTGTACATTTACATGACTGAACACATGTGAACAAAAAAAGGTTACACCTAGTATTTCTTCAGGAACTTGTCGTTGATAGGCATCATGAGCAAGTCACCATCAGGCTTGGTTAGTCGGTACGCACCATTAGAATACACTGATCTATGATGAAAGGACCTTCCCATTTAGGCTGGAATTTTCTTTTTGTTTTGTGCGTCATGACCATTGGTCTTTTCACTGCTAAGACCAGATCGTCGACTTGGAAGATTCTTTCCTTCACCTTTTTGTTGAAAGCTCTGGAAAGGCATACTTGGTATAGCTCAATGCGCTGCTGAGCTAACAAGCATTTTTGGTCTAGCGCTTCGAGCTCCGGGAGTCGCAGACGGTAGCTTTCTTTGATAGTCAGCTCACTGGCTAGGGCTACTCGAAGAGAAGGAATCTTGATTTCTAGGGGAAGAACTGCTTCGCTCCCATAAACCAGAGAGAATAACATACTGTCTGTTGGAGTCCGGACAGTTGTTCGATAGACCCATAGATATTCGCCGAGCTTCTCATTCCAATCGTGCTTGTTTGAAGACACGAACTTCTTGAAAAGTTTTTTGATGGTTTTGTAGAAGGCTTCTGCTAGCCCGTTAGCTGCTGGATTGTAGGCAGTAGAGGCTACGTTCTGGATTCGGTTCCTATCTCAGAACCGATAGAACGCATGGCTTACGAACTGTGAACCATTATCATGGATGATCCTGTAAGGTAGGTCGAAGCGACAGATGACGTGATATTTGATAAAACTGATCACGTTTGACGTCTTCACTTTGGTGAGCGGTATAGCTTCCGCCCATTTAGAGAAGTAATAGATTATAGCTAGGATGAACCGATGTCCTTTGGAGGATGGCGGGCTGATTGGTCCTATGACGTCCATACTCCAGGCTTCAAACGGCCAAGATGTTGTCGTCGGGTGTAGAAACTCCGAAGGTTGATGAATGAAATCAGCGTGGAACTGACAAGCTCAACACTTTTTTGTATATTCAACAGCATCTGCTATCATTGTGGGCCAGCAATAACCCATTCGTTTGAGGTAATCTTGTAATTTGGGGCCTAGTTGATGTGCACCACAAACTCCATCGTGAGCCTCCCGGAGTGCATGTTTGGCTTCTGTGTCTGATAAGCATCGTAACAGTAGCTGTCACGCCCCGATTCCGTCGAATCGATAGTCGTCCCCCGGGCGTGATGCCGTGCGAACCTAAGTTGCGATCGCACAAGGCATAGTCATAAGGTTATCCGAAACACAACATCAATTTAGAGTACGCAGAGAATTTGATCAACACATTTGAAGTAAAAATAGACTTTTTCATTGATAATAAGAACTTTACATAGACTCCTTTACAAGCATTGCCGCGCGGGCTACAACATGACTTTGACTTACAAAATGAACGCCGATGAGATAGTCGTTCCATACATTACACCCTTTTATACAAGCAAAAACCAACACATATTTCCACCTGCTATGGCGGGAAGTCGAGTCGACATTTTTCTTTGGACTGATGTGCGGGTCTTCTTCAAAAGGAAATCCAGAAAACAAGCCTTCACACGGACGAGGCTTCAAAAGAGTTCGCTTCGCCTTGAGCTTTCAAGTGGCACGTCCTTCGTCGTTCGGGGTACCTGCGTGGAGAGCGAGGATCAGTACATTACACTTTGTACTGGTGCGTGGCAAGTTAAGTTCCAAGCTCTCATTTGGTTGAATGAGTTTATATGACTTAGTTCATGAATGTTTCTAACCATCCCTATAAATTTTAAGTAAGAATGACAAGCATTGTGTAATTTATTTCGGAACTTACCCCCGGCGGACCGTGCCGCGCCTTTGAGAATCACAATGTTCTTTCCTGTCAGTTGTTATCATTTCGTATGCAAATTCGTGTTCGTGAAGGTCACTGGCATCACAAGCCATATTTGGACTATAGCTGGGTTAGACGGCGACACTTTCAGCGCGGGTAGCGAGCCCCACTGCAAGTTCTCCCGACTAACCATATTGTTTGCTTTCGTCGAGCACAGCTATCTTTTGCTTCCTCCTAGGCCGAAACGATCCCGTGTCTCGGGGTATCGCTCGAGGAAGCCGTTCCTCGTGCACGAGTTGTCCAATGACCGTGCAAAGATAATTCTTTTTAGTTATGAAGATATAGCCTACATTCTCTTTGAAACTTGTTCATTTTCATCGTGTTCGTGCCCTTGGTTTCATTGTTTCATCCGCAACAACACTATCAATTTGCCTAAGAAGGGGGTCGAGAAGAGAAGGGTCAGCCACTCACCTTGAGTTTACTTCGGCGAGAGAACTTGTTGGTTGCGCTAGACGTCGCCTACGCGATTACCTGAAATCGCACAAGCAACCGATTAGAACACTGCATTATTCAAGGAGTTCGATAGGAAATGCGAGTTCAAAACGTAAGCCATGAAAACCATCGAAAACATTCACGAAACGCATTCAGAAAACAAAGCCAAAACCAACGCAAGCGGCGTGAAAAGCAGAGCAACGGGAGGTCTCTCCCGACTCAGCCGCAGAGTCAATCCTCGAGGCGCAACCCGCTGAATATGGGACTTGGTTCCGAAGAAGACATTCCATAACGAGGAATGGGTCTTAATTCAACCGTTCCCGTTCGATCGACTCGGCCGATCCCGACCTATCGGTCCCGACCGAATCGATAGCGACAGTGTTCCTTTCTCGCGCACCCCGTGGACAGAGTACGGGGCACGATGTAGGGACGGGGCACTACAGTAGCCCATCGTAAGAGCGTCAGTACAGCACCTTGGTAGCTGTGTCGTAGTAAAATTTGAGGGATCGCCTTTGGATGGATACTGCTTCCTTCGGGTCCTCGGAAAGGATTCCATAGACAACGTAGTCTATGAAGGAAAATCTCCAGTCTTTGACATCGACGTTTGTTTTCGCTGCATAACTGTGATGAATATGCAAGGCATTTTTCACACAGAATAGTTCTCGACCAGACACTGTGATCGACTGCTGAGTATTGGTAGGAACGGTCAAGGAAGTAGCGAGACCGGCTAGAGCATCTGCTTCTATATTCTGTAGTCGAGGCACGTGCTCGATGAAGAATCTAGCGAAAGTAGACACCAACTTGATTGTTGCTCTTTGGTAGGGGCTGAGATCTTCGTGGCGAACTTCATAATCCCCTCGGACTTGACTAACTATTAGCTTGGAATCGCCGTAAGCTTCTAGATAGTCAACTCCCAGTTGCTTTGCTAGTTGTAGGCCGATTAATAGAGCATTATATTCGGCCACGTTGTTGGTGCATGGTTCCACGAGAGAAGATGCACGGTGTATAACCAGATGATCAGGTGACACGAGCACGACACCTACTCCAGCCATGAAATTTTCTTTGGGTCATGTTCTTGATGTGCCGTCAAAGAACATTTGCCAAATGGAGATTTCTTCAGTTGTAATGTTAGACTCCACCACTTCGTCGGGGATTTCGTCGTAGAATTTGGATGATTCTGGCACCGAATGAGCTGCTAGGAAATCAGCTAATGCTTGGCCTTTTATAGCCTTCTGAGGAACGAAGATCATGTCGTATGGAGTCAACAGCATTGCCCATGTAGCTAAACGAGAATTGAGAGAGCCCGGTTTAGTCATGAGTATTATGAGAGGGTTGACTTTGGATATAATGTGGATAGTCTGCCCAGACATATAGTGGCATGTCTTCTGGATGGCGAATACTAGTGCAAGGCATTCCTTCTCCACCGGTGTGTATCTGTGTTCGACACCCACCATTGTGCGGCTGAGGTAGTAGATTGCCTGTTCATGGCCGCCTTCATTCTTTTGAGCTAATAGGGCACCAAGAGATTGGTCCATAGCACGGAAAAATAGTAAGAATGGCTTACCCATTATTGGAGCTACCAATACTGGAGGGCTTGTAAGATACGCCTTGATATCGTCGAATGCACATTGACATTATTCAGTTCAGATGAAAGATACGCCTTTCTTCATGAGCTGAGTGAATGGTTGACACCTTCTAGAAAGGTTTGAAATGAATCGTCTGATGTAGGCTAGCCTTCCTTGTAGTCTGCATAGTTCTTTGAGGTTTCTTGGAGGATGCATATCGAGGATAGCTTTCACTTTCTCCGGGTTCAGATGTATACCCTTTGAAGTAATAACGAAACCAAGGAACTTGCCGCTGGAGACTCCCAGAAAAGACTTGGTTGGATTCATCTTGAGTTGGTGTGCACGTATTAGTTCGAACACCGTTCTCATGTCTTGGAGGTGGTTGCCCTTGAGACGACTTTTAACTGCGATATCGTCTACGTAGCACTCCACAGTTTTGCACAAATGATCGCAAAAATTTATGTTCATGGCTCGCTGGTATGTCGCCCCTGTATTCTTCAATCCGAAGGGCATCATCGTATAGCAGTATACCCCCAACGGTGTTCGAAAAGATGTGTGCTTCTCGTCGTCGGGGAACATCTTGATCTGGTTGTAGCCTGAGAATCCATCCATGAAGGACATCCGCTTGAAACTGCAAGTATTGTCGATCATTACGTCGGTGATCGGTAGAGAGAACTCGTCTTTCGGGCATACAGAGTTCAAATCAAGGTAGTCGATACAGACTCGAACTTTACCGTTCTTTTTCATGACTGGGACGATGTTGGCAACCCAGTCTGTGTGTTGTTCTTCACGAATGAATCCACTGGCAATGAGCTTCTTGACTTCATTCTCGATGGCTTCCATGACGTCTGGTCGGAATCGTCGTTGTTACTGCTTCACCGGCTTAGCTTTAGACGAAATATTCAGATGGTGCATGGCGACTTTAGGGTCCAAGCCTGGCATGTCTTCATAGCTCCATACGAAGACGTCGATGTATTCTTTTATAAGTTGTTTAAGAGATTGGCGTTCGTTGTCAAATAGACTTTTGCTGATGAAGATTGGTTTGAAAGATGCTTCATCTCCTAGATTGATTTGGATGACTTCGTCTTCGGTAGGTGGTTCACGTTGTTCGAAACACAGCTCCCACCTAGTATCCATCTTTTGAGCCCATTGTTCAAGCTCGATTGATTGGTCATCGTCTGCAATTTGGTCAACGGAAACCATGTTGACGGACAGAGTTGTCTTGAATATGTCGCCAATGCTGGAGTCTGAGTCCCAGAGAGAAATCAGAAGAATGAGAACAATAATCTGCTTCATCATCTGATCTTTCGGGAGTTATTGGAGGAGTGACATAACCCAAACCAACATCGCTTCGTTGATAGTAGTTCTCGGGTTTGCCGGGAGGAGAAAAGTGTCGTATTGGCAACCGTCGTCATCGGCCATAATTTAGCCCTTTGTCGCTTTTGATGTCATATTGTCACGACCCGCACCCATTTTTTTTTTAAACGGATACGAGACGTGTCCAAGCCAGCCTACGCCGCAGTGTCGGCGGTAGAACGCTGTCACGGCCATGAAGATCAAAATCACAAATAATGCTCATTCACATAATTAATTTAATTTACAATGATCACAAGTTTTACATTTGTAGAAAAATATAAACTTGTACAAATAAATGAATGACTACAACTCAACTATCTATCTAGTCTCTAGGCTTTTGTCTGCAAGTATTCCCGTTGTAGCTCCCCTTCCCGAAAATTTTTTAGAATATTTTTATTTTATTTATTTTGATTAAAATGGTGAATTATGATTTTATAAATAATTATTTTATTGTTACTGAATAGATATTCTACTCTTAGAAATTGGATAAATACTTTTATGTTATTATATTTATGCATTTTGGGTAAATATATATGTATGCGTTTATAATTCATTTTCACCTTTATATATACTAATTTTGTATATGTGTGCATATTATATTTAGGAATATATAAATTTATGGTGCCTATTTAATAATTGTATAAATGTTTTCATTACTATTAGAAAAGTTAGTAAAATAGATTTATTTCATATATGAGTCATTGTTAGGTATAGTGATATATTATTTTATTGATATCTATAGAAATGTTTATTTGACATGTGAAGTGGCATATAATATGTTTAAAGGTTTAGATATAATTAGGTCTTATTATATATAAGAAATTATATATATATATATATATATATATATATATATATATATATATATATATATGCATATATAAAAAAAAAAAGTAGAAGAAACCATCTCACGAGATATTGGGCCAATATCTCGTGAGATGGATAAGTATCCCCAACCCGACCTCTAGCAAATCCCATACAGCAGCAGTGGTATTGAAGCCACAATCTTAGTATATAAGGATCGACCAGAGGAAAAAGGGGGTTCAAAAAACATCTAAAACCCTAATTCCGAAAACCTGCGCGCCACCACCAGACCTGGGCGCACCCCTCCATGCATGCGCGCGCGGCTGAGCGCCACCGCTGCGCACGGCCGATCGCCGGAGGCCACACGCGTGCGGAAACAGAGCGGAGACAACAACAGCAGCGTATGCGCGAGGTATGACTTCGTCGTTTTATTTCTTCGCGCATACTCATCGGTTTTTAAATTTGTAAAATCCTACGGACAACCCATATAACCATCTAGGGACCCCATCAAACACTTCAGATCGAAACGAATCTGATTCGACGAAAGATCGAAACCAAATCAGGAAAAAACCTGTTTTTCAACAAAAACAGAACAGTGTGAACATTGGACAGACCCCCATCTTGCAAGGCGAATTGCACGCAGGACGTCGACTCTTTCTAAAATCCACCTGAAGGGGTTTATAGACAACCTATACACCTTCTAGACGGCCTTGGTAGTTTTCACTTTCATTTATTGTGCATCAAGTTATTGGTTTACAAAGATTAGAAAAAAATAACATAAATCTGTTTTATAAAACTAGAAAAACTCATCCACACGACGTGCGTCACGCCAATCGGGACGACGTGGTCGCGAACCGAAAGCATCGAAAGCTGCGTAATGGTTACGTGGTCGTGTGGGCTTTGACGGAATTCGAATTGGTCGCGTGTGCGCGACGAATTTGATGCGTATCCGTCGAAATTCACCGTATCGTGCACTTTGCAAATTCTCCAATTACTTTGTGCACGTTCGTCAGATCGAGACGAAACTTGCGCCAACAGAACCGTATCGTTTTTTTGGTCCTGTATGCCAAGTTTGGTCCAATTCTGAGACCGTTGACAAAATCACCGTTTTGTGGGCCCCACGGTTCCACTCAACGGGCGATTTTGTGCACGGCCCGCCGGAATCCAACTTTGGACATACGGTGGGTTCGTATCGGAAAACCGGATCCGTAGATATGTAGTTTGACGACTTTAGAGACCGTTGACTCTGGCACGTTTTTCGGTGCAAAGCGGGTCCAACGGCGGACATCGTTTTTGCCCGAAATTATCGTTTTACCCCTGTTTCCAGAATTGGACTTAAGGACAGGCAATCCTAGCTAATTTGACTATTCTGAGACTGTTGGCATTGTCTGTTTCAGCTTTCGGAGACAGTTGTGATGATTTGGACTTTATTGCTTAGCAGTGGACTAGATTGTTATTGGATTTGCGTGCAACCTCCAGGCAAGTATACCTTGCCTCCCTCTACAGTTTTATTTACATGCATTTTATTTCAGTTTCCAGCTTTGGATTATTTATGGACATGTGCTTTTTTTGTTATTTTCTGTGGAGTTATTTTTATTGTTTATAGCCATGTTCATGTTTTGGCCTTGTGTTTCGCATTTGGAGTTTCTCGTCAGTACCTTGCTTGAGTCGTGTCATAGAACGAGTACGTGTAAGTGAACTGCTAAATCCTTGACATTGTTTCCTTGGCACCAGAGAGTCCACACTCGGGACGAGGGTGTTTTCCTTGATCTGTTTACATCCGTGAGTCCACGCTCGGGACTAGGATGTCGATTATTTGCACCAGAGAGTCCACACACGGGACGAGGGTGTAGACTTGACTTGACTTGCACCAGAGAGTCCACACTCGGGACGAGGGTGTTTACATCAGAGAGTCCACACACGGGACGAGGATGTAGTATTTGCACCAGAGAGTCCACACTCGAGACGAGGGTGCCTTGCCGTGAACTAACCAGAGAGTCCACGCTCGGGACGAGGGTGTTTACATCAGAGAGTCCACACACGGGACGAGGATGTAGTATTTGCACCAGAGAGTCCACACTCGGGACGAGGGTGCCTTGCCGTGAACTAACCAGAGAGTCCACACTCGGGACGAGGGTTAGTACTAACCAGAGAGTCCACACTCGGGATGAGGGTTAGTACTAACCAAAGAGTCCACACTCGGGACGAGGGTTAGTGCTTAGTTCAAACCAGAGAGTCCATACTCGGGACGAGGGTTTGGTTTCTTCCATTGATCATCGTGTTTCGTTCATCCGGTAGTTCATTTATACGTAGTTGTTCTAGTGTTCGTATTCGTGTTCGTGTTTGTGTTCGTAGTCATTTGTCTTGTCCTTGTTCTTTCTTGTTGATTTTCTTGCGCATGATAAAACTGTTAGATAGGCATGTATATTATGTATCTTGCTAGTCCTCTGAGGACCTGATGATCTCCTCAGGTTTAGCGATCGTACGGAGTTAGCTAGTAGTTCTGGATGGCAGACGTGATGATACATTGCGGGATTCAGGTATTGTTATTGTGTTTATTATCCGTTCGTGCTTTTCATTCCTTATCATGAGATATCCTGTTTCTCGTTTCAGTTGTAGACTCTTGTTATTTTCCTTAGAGTCTTATCGGACATTTATGCTAGTGGGCTGCAGACCACGACCCATAGTGTTCATTCTTGTTTATTATCTTATTGTGGATTGAGATATAGATTTGTTTGCCATGATTTGGCAGTTTACCATGACCTTGACAGCTTATACGTATTCGAGTCGGGCTGGAGTCCGCTCGATGCGTAGCTGGGCTTGCTCACGAGCTCGCGTCCGAAAAGCGGGTGCGGGTCGTGACACCCGTCACTCCCCAAGCTAAGTGAATCCACGGCTAACCTGAAAATGTTGGTTTCCAGTCAGGAATGGAACGAGCACAATTCACTGAATGCAATTTCAAATAAAGAAGATGACTATAAAACAAAGGTTAGACATCAATTATGAGTTTTGAAAATAAACAGGAAATACAGAAAACTAATAGTAAATAAATAGACACAACAGACTTTACCCAACTGCTAGAAGTACCTTTGATATGTGATCGGTCTCGGGACAGTTATGCGACACGGTCTACACGGTCTAAAGTTACACGGTCTCCAGTTACACGGTCTACAATTACACGGTCTACAGTTACACGGTCTACAGTTACACGGTCTACAGAAAATATTGCAGTAAAGAAACACTGTCTACAAAATAGTAATCATGATCTACACAGTTTAAATGCAGTAATAATCACGGTCTACACTGTCTACTTTAAAATAAATAAATCACTATCTACACTGTCTACAAGAAATAAATAAATGCAACACGGTCTACACTGTCTACAAGAAATAAATAAATGCAACACGGTCTACACGGTCTAAGGTCAGATCACACATCCTTGGTACTTCTCATTCCCGACTCAACAATTTATAATAGAAAATAATCACACAACCAATGTCCAACCAATTAAATATAGTGAAAATCAATATCGAAATGCAGACAATAAACTGTACTCGCCTGTGGTCCTGTGCTGGTGAAACCGATGATCCAAATCACTCAATGTGCCACAATAGTCAAAACCCGTACAACAGTCCCCGGATGCTGAAATAGACAATACCAATGATCTCAGAATAGTCAATTTAGCTAGGATTGCCTGTCCTTAAGTCCAATTCTGGACACAGGGGCAAAACGGTAATTTCGGGCCAAAACGATGTCCGCCGTTGGACCCGCTTTGCACCGAAAAGCGTGCCAGGGTCAACGGTCTCTAAAGTTGTCAAACTACATGTCTACGGATCCAGTTTTTCGATACAAACCCAACCGTATGTCCAAAGTTGGATTTCGGCGGGCCGTGCACAAAATTGCCCGTTGAGTGGGACCGTGGGGCCCGCAAAACGACGTCGGATTCTACTGTCTCAGAATTGGACCAAACTTGGCATACAGGGCCAGAAAAATGATACGGTCCTGTCGGCGCAAGTTTCGTCTCGATCTGATGAACGTGCACAAAGTAATCGAGAAATTTGCAAAATGCACGATACGGGGAATTTCGACGGATACGCATCAAATTCGTCATGCACACGCGACCAATTTGAATTCCGTCAAAGCCCACACGACCACGAAGCTGTTACGCAGCTTTCGATCCTTTCGGTTCGCGACCATGTCGCCCGGAATGACGGGACGCACGTCGTGTGGAAGAAATTTCTAGTTTTTGAAACAGGTTTTCGTCAAAGTTCGGGATCCGATTTCTCGGCGCGTGGTCGATGAATTCGACTTCCGCGAATTGGGTCGTGGAGCCCTATATTCTGTCTGTAATTGCCTTTGATTAGTTTTCTGAAAACCCTATTATACAGATCATAAAACATCTTCCAAGTTGGGTCTTTGGGACGGGTTCCTGTTCTGTTTCGGACAGATTTTTCCGTCGACTTCACGTCGATTTATCGGACAATATGGTTCGCGTAACCTAAAACTAATTAGAGAAAATTGAAGTCGGTTAGGTTGTGGTCGTACCTGAGCAAACGGTCCGACGTTTCGTCGACCGAGGAGGCAGAAAACTTCGCGCGAAGTTGGGTGTTTGGTGGCTGTGTTCTCGCGCTCTGCTGCCAACCCGCGCGCGCGGTTGGTTCCAGGCAGCGCTCCGGCCGACTCTGGTCGTCGTGGCGGCGGCGGACAGCGCGCCCAGGTCGGAGAGGGTGGCGTGCGGGTTGCGGCGTGGGTATCGAGCATTCATCTAGGGTTTCGACGTTCTCAATTGATATATATACGGATGTATATTTATATGTCGGCTGAGGATGGTTTCAAAGGCTCGGGGAGCTCTCGGGTTTCCTTGGGTTGGTTACTGTTTGTTGTGGGGAAGGGTTCGCCTAGGCCCGATAGCTGGTTTGGGCTCGGGACCGGCCTTGGTGAGCTGGCTCTAAGCTTGCTGAGAAAACCTTATGCGGTTTGGGGCCCTGCGCTTAAGCTCGGGTCGGGGAAGCTACTGCTTCAATTCTCTTTATACAAGTGCTGTTGCTTCCCTCTCTATACTATATATATATATATATATATATATATATATATATATATATATATATATATATATATATATATATAATATATAAGTATATATATACTTATATATTATATATATATATATATATATATATATATATATATATATATATATATATATATATATATAGTATAGAGAGGGAAGCAACAGCACTTGTATAAAGAGAATTGAAGCAGTAGCTTCCCCGACCCGAGCTTAAGCGCAGGGCCCCAAACCGCATAAGGTTTTCTCAGCAAGCTTAGAGCCAGCTCACCAAGGCCGGTCCCGAGCCCAAACCAGTTCGCCTAGGCCCGATAGCTGGTTTGGGCTCGGGACCGGCCTTGGTGAGCTGGCTCTAAGCTTGCTGAGAAAACCTTATGCGGTTTGGGGCCCTGCGCTTAAGCTCGGGTCGGGGAAGCTACTGCTTCAATTCTCTTTATACAAGTGCTGTTGCTTCCCTCTCTATACTATATATATATATATATATATATATATATATATACACATATATATATATATATATATATATATATATTATTTATCCATATTTTCTATATATACTTATATAATACCCTCCATAAGATTTTAAATAAAAATCCCAATATATTCTATTATAGGGCCTATTAATAATAAACGAATATATACATATATATCACGTTCATTTGACAAATACAATATCACCAAGAATAATAATAAAATTATATAATACTAACCTTGATAATAAAATAATAATAATAATACCGAAATTCAATAAGCCAATAATTAATTATTTACAAAATCTAAAAATATCACCATTTAAATAAAATAAATAAAAATAAAAATATTTCAAAATTTCGGGAAGGGGAGCTACAAATCTACCCACCTTAAATAATTTCGTCCTCGAAATTCTAATTCATAACTATTTTTAAAAATCAAAAGGAAGTCCACTATTACCTTAATCTCCGAAATTTTAATTCCTCAAACATTTTATAACTGTCTCTAGCCATTTTATAATTTCGAATACTTGGGGACTTCTACCCACCTTTTGGTTACACTACTCCTCAAAATACGGTCACAAAAATCTTATAATCCTCTAACTAGTGGCTAATAACTCTTCCAAAAATATCTAGGACATATGGTATCTATAATCCCTCATATCCATCAAGCAACCCAAAATTTAACAAACAACGAATTACCCCAGTAGCTAAAATATATATTGATAAAATCTTAATAAGCATGACAATTCGTCGTTCTGCAATAGGCAAGACAGGAAGATAAGAACGAATAATTGAGAGCAACTATGAAGTTTCAAAAGCGGTAGAGAATATCCAATAATGCAGATAGGAAGAAAGTTTATGAACCGTTGACTTATTTGCTAGATTGGATTACTCTAGTCTAGTCAATTGCTAAATCGAAAAACCCTTCGCTTCTTAGAGGGTCTTACAATCCATGCAATACGAAAATTTCGTTTCCGCCATTCTAAACAAGGTTTAACAAAAGAACAGAATTTGGAAAACCAAGGTTGTGATATATTCTGTGGTTATTTAAACACGTAAGCAAGGAATAAAATTGTAATGGAAGATCGTATCGTGACTTCTAGGTGGAATATGGTTTACGGATGGCATCACATCCTAAGAGGTGGAGACCACATAATAGGTATAGGGTCTGATTTCAAAATAGTTCAGTTCTATAGTCCAAATATGGTGGTATGTCTGGATGGGTTTTACTGAGTTTTAATGGGTTCCCTGATTGGACAGCAATCGTTGGTTGGATGATCCTTGGATTTCAATCTACATTGGCTGGACAAGATTCCAATGATAAAACTATCCCTACTAGATTGGGGTGACCTGGAATAGGTTTCAACCCAAGGGGTTGAGCTAGTTGCTAGTCGAAAAGTATACTGGTATCATGGTATGGGTTATAGTCGGTCATTCTAACCTGAAAGTCGTAGCACAAAAATAGAGTACAAGGGGACAGGTTTGAGTGGGACATGATATGCCTAGATGAAGGTGGACTCTGTAGAAGCATAGAATTTCACAACCAGAAAAACCCATGCGCCAGACGCTACATGCGCCAGAACTCAGACGAAGAACTTCACAAGCAAAATCAACAAAGATAGACATTCGAAAGAAGACTTTTTATTTATATATAAAAGTCTATTACATGTCTAAGAAAAGGTTGTACAAAGCAGAATTTCTACAAAGGAAAGATCCTAAGTCTACAGCCAACGGCTACCCTGCACTTCCAGATAGGCGTACCAATCACCATGCGCTTCCAAATAGGCGCAGCAACCACCATGCGCCACCAGTCAGGCGCAGCAGACTTCATGCGCCTCCAACCAGGCGCATCCCACCATCTCTTCAGCAGCTCAGTTATGTGCATCCAGCTCAATTATGTGCATCCCTTCAGCAGCTCAGTTATGTGCAACTCTTCCAACCAGGCTCACCTGGCCGAGCAGAGCCCAGTTATGTACCGCTCTTCCAGCCAGGGTCACCTGATAAGTGCTTCGATTACACAAAGCATTTAACCCTCTGGCTGGAACCAAGGAAGAGAAGAGCACGACAAAGCTGTGGCCAGAGGAGGCTTCGAAAGAGCCTCCAAAGACCAAGGAAGACCGTGATCGAAATCATGGCACAGACAGCTTTCAACACAACCAAAGTGGGCAAACCCCACTTTGAAGGAAGAGAGAGCCTAGCACCGCCATTTCGATCTACGGCTCCTCCGGAATAACGGAGACGAGGCTCGAGCATCCCTATCTTTGGATGCAACAGGCACCTTCCGCCTGCCTCGGAAGCCCTCGATTCCGTCTTTTGGATGTAACAGTCACCTTCAAGAGCATCGAAGACAACACAGCGTCTCATCTTCACCCTCGGGAGCACTTCGTCAACAGAATGCACCCTAATGTCCAAGTTCATATTGGAAGTACGTGAGGGAATGAGAAGCAAATCTTCTCTCCATGCCACTATTTATAGGCCGGGCAGATCAAACCCACGCGCCAAGTGGATGGCTCTCCGAATTCCGTGCAATGAATTTGCATTAAATGGATGAACCGGACGCCTCGAATTCAGCCAAACGGCTATTTATAGCACTCGAGGAGCGAGACAGCCGCATCATTAAAAGACATGTCCGATGCGCCAGCCAGACAGCGCATCACACGGACGCGCCCTTCGGCGTCAAGCGCATCGCACAGACGTGCCCTTACTCGGCGCATTGCAGAGGATGCGCCCCCACATATCCCCATACCGAGTGGAACGCCAACCGACGTGCCCACTCAGCTGTCCATCGAACGTCACCAATATTAAATGCTGAACTGACAGAGTTGGCAGCACGTCTCCCAAAGTCTGAACAGTTGACAGCTTTTTCAGAAAACGAAGCGTCGGCAACGTCAGCATCATCATGACTTTATTTCGACGGCTACTGCCACGTGGCCACTCCACCATCAGCATGCGCCTCCACGGCCATGCGTCCAAATCAACATGTGCCTCAAAAGCCATGCGCCTCAGACTGCTCTCTGATCCCAAAAGACAGAAGGAAAGTCGCTTGCATGCGCCTCAAAAGCCATGCGTCCCAAATGGTTTGTAACTCCTAAAGGTTATGAGCCGCAGCCTCCTCCTGCGCCCAATCTAAGGTGCAGCTTACCAGATTACTCCTCTCCACCAAATCCGAGATCTTCGAACCATGGGTCGATGACACGTGTCCTTTGACTCAACTCGTCCAAGATTTCAGCAATGGAAAGATCTTCTCTTCTGCTACGTGCCGGCTCACAACAGCAGTATGAAGAGTTCTCCCCCTCGATCAGGGCGCAGCATCCGTGCGCCTCCATCAGCAACCTCCACGTGGCGTCCCCACACCGGCGCATCCTATATGCGCGCATGAGCAGCCAGCCTGCAGAACTATAAATAGAAGGATCGTCCCCTTCACACACACACAAGACTCACAACACAGACAGAATCCACAACAGAGGATCACCAGAGAGGCAGTTCCAGACACTCAACGTCTTCCTCCTCTCGGCAAGCTCCAGCACCCAGAGCAATCTCCACCTTCAGAGAACCGATAACCGTCGTCAGCCGGTCAACGGAGTCAACGCATTACCACTCGCTCCATTGGCACTAAGGACCCAGCTTAAATAAAAGTGTACTCCTAGGACTACATCTAAGTCCTACATTGTTACACTGTTCTGTTTGTATTAAAGTTTCAATCGAACAATTTTAATGGCAAACAAGCTGGCGACTCTGCTGGGGACTTCTTTCTCCTCTACCGAGAAAGTCGTGTGTCACGACCCGCACCCACTGTTAGGGTACGAGAACGTAACAACGCCCAGCCTACGCCGCAGTGTCGGCGGTAGAACGCTGTCCTAGGTCAATCATCTATCAATACCAAGTACCTGTACAGTTTATACTCTCCGAATGAAGGTGACATAACAATATACATCTCAATCACATCTAGGGTAGAAGAACGAAAGACAGAAGATAGATAGTAACTCAAAGAGAACCATAGCATAGATGAAATAAGTCTAAGTGTCTAGGATAACATAACATCAGAATGTCAACTCATAATACAATAAGTCTAAGAGTCTATACATCTCTACATCTCAAAATACAACTCAGAATGTGAGACAAAATGATATAGAAAAGACTGCCTAGACTAAACTGGTCTAGACTACTGGAACAACATCTTCAGCTGCAGGTGGATCCTGCTGAGGGTCCACAACATAAGTATCATCTAGTCCTGCTCCATAATAGGTAGTCACCAGGGCCTCATCCTCATCCTCTGTAATATTTTCAACAGGTCCAATCAGGACGGGAACGAGCACAATACATCTCACGCAGTGCATAGCAGGTTAGGAAATACGATACAGGCAATAGAGTAAGATACATGAACTGCTGAAAGGAAATATACGCTGTAAAAGAGATAGCTGTAATGAAATATCTACTGTATATAGAGAACTATAAGTGACTAGTGATGTAGAGCACAAGATAGGCATGTGAATGGCTAGAATTTATACATGATTACACTACTGAGTTTGCACATGATTACACTACTTTAGAATTATTCACATGTCCACTTCTACTCCCCCGTTACCCCAATCAATACACAAGGATCTATACAAGTTACGTTATTGTACATGATATCACATGGGGCCCATGAAAGGGTGCACATGATAGTATACATGAGGGCTCAGTAAACATGAGAGTACATGATCACATGAGTGTACATAAATAATGGAAGCATAGGAGTACATGATGATAGTGAAACACACATAACATGAAGTACCCGATGCTCCCGAGGGAGATAACATCTCATGTAAAGATCCATATAGTACCAATCCGTGTTACCAACGTGACAGCAACAAGTAAAGTAATCTAGAGCGAGAAGTAAAGCCTGAACAAGTATGAAACGGTCAGAGAATGTACTCGCCTGATAACTGAATGTCTGAAGAGGATATACTGTCTGAGGAGAGGTGTCTGGCTCCTAGTCAGAGCAATACAAGTCACAATGTATTCTAAATAGTAAATATGAAGTCTACTATGCAAACTACATGATTCTAGGTCAATCTGGTCAAAAGTCAACTCTTGGTCAACTCTGGTCAACTCTAAAGTCAAACTAGTCAAAGTTAAGTCAATATTAGTCAAACTAGTTAGGGTTTTAGTCAAACTAGTCAAACTAGTTATTTTAGGTCATTACTAGTCATTTCTAGGTAAACTAGGTCACTTTTGACCTAAGGTTGACTTTGGTCAACCCTTAGTAATCAAGGGTCAACATGTTGGTTTTGGGCCATTAGGGTTAGCCCCAAGCCATAGGCTAGTAATCCTAGGCCATAGGCCATTGTCAAAGATTATTGGTTATAGGTTTTCATCTAAACCTATACCTTAACAAGTTATACATATATATATAATATCACTATATCTATATATATATAATTAGACACTAGCTACCCATATATCAAATATGAATATCATATATAGTACAAACCCACACTCACACCTATATACATATAACACTATGTATGACATAGTGAGACCTAACACAAATGTATATATATCACTTATATATATATATATATATATATATATATATATATATATATATATATATATATATATATATATATAAAATATATATATATATATATATATATATATATATATATATATATATATATATATATATATATATATATATATATATATATATATATATATATATATATCAATCTATATACATATATTACTTATATATATAGATAGATAGGAGAGAGAGGGCTACAATGAGAGAGAGGGAAGTGAGGACACACACAGGGAAGGGGAGGGCTGTTCTCAGATTCCTGAGAACAGGAATCACACACACACACATTATACACACATATATACACTCACTCCTACACACCCATATATACATATATAGACACTCACATACACTATACATAGACACACACACTCATATACACATATACTCACATATACAATGTATAATACACAAATACATATGCATATATACTCAAAAATCGAATTTGAAATCCATTTAAAAAAACTGGAAAATAATCCCAGAAATTGGGATACTGTCACAGTGAAGGATATTGGGGGAAATGTGAATTCATCAACCAAATCGAGTAAAAATGTAAATCTATTGGTTGGTAAAGTTTAAACATAACATGAATGTGTCACACAAGTGGTTGTGTCCAAAAAAGAGGACACAATCGTGTCCAAACAACTAAGAACTCGAAATAGTGCACAAATCAGGCCACTCCTCGTGCACGCGTGCACGCGCGTATAACACACGACACACGACACGACACGACACGTGGGTGTGTACCTAGGTTCGCCTAGGGTAGGGCTAGGTGTATAGGTTCCTGCAACGTGTCCACGTGTCCTCAGGACACAGCACGAGGTCCGTATCAGTCGGGGAAATACGACTGATACGCGTGTTTCAGGCCGCGTCGTGCACATGTTCCAGTGTCTCGTGTACGCGACACAGGACACGAAACTTCTCGTGCTCGTGTCCATGTGTACGCCAAGGGATGGGCTACACGCTCGTGTCACCACGAGGTGTCCACGACTCGTGTCCGTGCGACACGAAGGCCGTGTCAGTGAAGAAAATTGTGCGCGTGCAGTGCAGTGCACGACCAGTGCACGTGTCCGTGCTCTCTCGACACGACACCAACGTGTCTCAAACTCGAGGGGGGGCATGTCAGAGGTTGCCCCCTCCTCTGTGTCAATTTTCACATGTCCACGTGTCCCACAGTGTCCGTGCTAAGTGTCGAGCAGCAGGGAAAGTAAACCGGGTGTCGTACAGTGAGTTCGTGTCCGTTTTGGACACGGACACGACTCAAAAATGTGCTCAGTAGTTTAGGGTTGTGACCTAGGTGTCTAGGGCTAACAGAAACTGTAATTTGTTTTACAAAATAACAAAGTTTCATCCTAAGTGGCATTTCATCAAACAAGGGTTTCTAGCTTAGGATACGTGTTCGATACGGACACCAAACCACTTCTAAATTCCACCAAATTTGTCCTACAGTTCAGGTAGTCCTATATGAATGCAATTATGAAGAAAAAACAGGATTTTAACTAAGTTTGAGGGAAAATACCTATTGGTGCAATTCCAATAAAAATCAAGGAAGAGGGGGGTGTGCTTCCTTCAACTTGATGATGTCCAATGCTTCCAAATCCTTGATTGCTAGTTCTCCTTAGCACCTTAGATGTTGTAGGGTCTCAATGCAAGAGACTAGAGTGAATTTGGATCAATATAGCTCAAGTTGTGATGATTTGAAGAGAAAGGGATTTTCTAGGAATTAATTTCATGTAAATCATTCATGAATTAATTCAATGGGGTTTTATAGGATTGTGGGCTGCCAAAGGGGGGTCCTTGGCTGCCATGGGGTGTAGGGGAGGTGTCCTACCACTTGCAAACTTAGCTCCTAAGTCTTTGACTAAGGGGGGGTTAGATATTTTGGTTCTAAATATCTAAAAAGTGAAATATCTAGATATTTATCTAACTAGATATTTATACATAAGGCTAATATCTAATCATTAGTCTTCTAGGTTAGTGGCTAACCTCTAGATTAGGGCTAAACTAGGTTAGAAGCTAACATGACACTAATCAACTAATTAAATAATAATAAATCACATAAATCTAAATAATTCCAAATAATTCCTAGAAAATTACCAAATACCCTTTTGGCCAAAAATCACTAATTTGGTGTTCTAAGCCTATGGCTAAGCTCTCATGGTCATGGCAACTTCTAGGTTAGAGAAAACTAGGGTTTACACTTAGTTATACTAACAAAGTCACCAAGTCATAAGTCATGACTTAGCATGACTTAGAAAATGGTTTAATCTAACTAAAATCACCAGAAAATCATACCCTGACTAAAATACCACTAATAAATAATAAAAATAATAAATTTTCAAAAATCTCCAATTTCAGAAAACAGGGTGTTACATCGTGTCACAGGCCGACGACGTGAAGGTGGGCTCCTCCCACAAGACGCTGGTAGTGCGCCTCAATCAACAGGCGTACGAGGAGTTCATTTCTGAAGGGAGTGCGAGTCCTTCGAAGCGGCTGTCGAAGCCGAAGAAGACCCGCGCAGTCTGGGTGTGCAAAGTCGACGCCTCGGGCACCACCGTTGAAGGGGATGCGCCCGTCCAGCCTTCCCTTCCTGCTGACGTCCTCAGCAGTCAAGGTGCGCCCGCTGATGCAGCGCATCTCTCGGGGAAGCGTGCGGCCGACCACGTTCCCCAACCGTCTTCCTCTCAGGCGAGGAAGATACGTCGGCGGAGCAGGGGCGCAGCCAATGCCCCGCGCATCACCTCTGATGCGCCACAAAGAGCCTCTGTCTTTGACAGACTCACTCGCTGTAATGGCGAGGAGAATTTGGATGCTGAGTACTATGCGCCCCAACGGACTGGTACGAAGAGATCCAAGGCGGCACGGGCCATGCGCCACAAACGTGCTATGCCAGCAGTCGGCCAGAGGCACGCGCTTATAATCACGCGCGCTGCCGATGGCAAGCTGTACAAGGTTGACTCAAGTGCTTCTGCACCGACAACGAGTCGACCTTCAAAGTCCTCATCTCGCTTGGGCGCATTCACTACGTGCACAACCAAGTCGAGGGAGGCAAATTCAGTGGTCTTGAACTCCCGTGCCTCCTCTGGTTGTGCGTTTGAGGTCCGTTCAAGTCACTTCAAATGTTGTGGTTCCCCCACTACTGATCGTGATGCCTGCTTGGTATTAGATCAGGGGGCGCAGCACTCTCCCGACCACCCCGGCGCTTGGCCTTGCCATGCACCTGAGAGGGGTGTGAGGGCAGCACTCTCCTCCAACGACCTGCGCAACGTGATCACTCACAAGCGTCGGTCAGGAGAGTTGACCAACAAGCACGATGCGCCTCTCACGGGGCATACTTGTGCAGTGGTCACCATCAACTGCTGTTGCAAGACGGCAGTACCGCCAAAGCAGTCAGTCTTCCAACGGCTACAATCATCGACACCCCTCCGACATCGCCTTGGGACGAAGGTGTCAGCAGAACAGGAGCCAAAGGTTGCTTCATGCAACGTGATCTCCAACTCCTCATCAATCCGGAAGACGACTGCCAATTCCTCGTCTTCATCCAAAAGCTAGCCGAGGAAAACCAAGGCAGCTGTCTCGACCTCTGGAGTGTTCGAAGGCACTCGGTCGAGGAAAAAGTCCTTGGAGGAAGCTGGGGGTAGCCAGACCCTCGTCGAGCCTCCTTCCGAAGACGAAGATGTCCAAAGCACAGCTGCGGCGGATCTTCATCAAGGCGAAGTCGGCCTCCCTGAAACCCCTTAGAATGAAGATGTCCTCCAGGACACCGCCGGGGGTAGAGCTGGAAACGAAGAGGCCCTTGCAGATGCGCCTGTCGAAGACGAACTCCAGAATGTGGCTGGGGGTGGCCAAGCACCAGGAGAGGTGACTCCCCCGCATGAAAGTGAGGCTGAGAGTGAAGCCTCAACTGTCCCATCCACTGCTGGTCGTGCCATGACAGTATACATGGCCGGGAGTGATCACGAGACTGATGCGCCGCCGCAAGACATAGTCCAGCGCATAGACTCGCTAGAAGGAGGACTCAAAACCCTCTCTGCCTCAATGCAAGCACTGACTCAAGCAGTGTTCGAGATGCGGTCGGCCCTGATCAGGACTCCTTCAAATACTCCCGACCCAGGTGCCAACGGGAAATCGAGTGTGCCCCTCCAACGGACACCCTCAGACACAGAAGCACCCCGGACGTCGGAGCCCTCAAACGCTCCACTCCAGGTGGTACCTCCTTCCCCGACTCCTAGCTCTACGGAAGACGTGGTCGAAATGATCAAAGATCTGCGGGAGCGCTTCGAGTCCAAGAACAGGCAGGAGGAGCGCCAGAAGATGGGCATTCCCCAGCCTTATCCCCTTGAGTGGAACAAGGTGGTTTATCTCCCAAAGTATAAACCACAAACACTCACGCCGTATGACGGGAAGGACTCTCCACGATGATACCTGACGTACTTCCAGTCACAGACGGGGCATTTACCGAAGGAGGACGCGCTCCTCACCAGCATCTTCGTTGGGGCCCTGGAAGGGGTGGCGTATGACTGGTACTGCAGCCTCCCCGACAATTCCATATCGTCCTTCGACGACCTGACGCGCCTCTTCCTAGACCGCTTCTACGACGGTGGGAAGGACATGACGATGGCGTCTCTCATAGAGATACGCCAGAAGGAGAAGGAAACGGTTCGGGCATTCATCGAACGCTTCCGTCAGGCCTGCTTCAGGCTACCTCCAGGTATGCCAGAACATGCGCTTCTCTCCGCTTGCAGTATGAACATGCTGCCTGCAGTAAAGCTCTGGCTTAACTCTACTCCCCCTCCCGACTGGAGCTCCCTAATCATCGAAGCTGAAGCTGCAGAGAAGAAGGCGGCCAATGCACGTCTTCTGGGTGTTAGCTTCCCCGCCTTTGACGATAAAGGGAAAAAGTCCGCGACCAACAACTCCGGACGAGAAGCAAAGGGGAAACAGGCATTGACTGTTAATGCCTCCAAGGGCGCATCTGCGCCTACTCAAAAGCCTCCACTAGCACCGAGACCCAAGGAGGTTTACTCATTCAATGATGACGACACCCTGCAACTCTTTGAGATACTGAAGCAGGGTGACAAGATCAAGCTTCCGGACCCGAAGCGGCCCGATGAAGTCGGGAAAGTGGACAACCCGAGGTACTGTCACTACCATCGGTTTGTCGGACACCCGACCAAGGACTGCTATGTCCTCAAAAATTATATCCAGCGCATGATCAATGCGGATGTAATCTCCGTCGACTACGAAGAGAAGACGGTGTCAGCCAATGTGGTGTCACTTCAGTTTGGCACCTTACCACCGACTACCGCACAAGATGGCGTCGTCCCCATCCCTAAGGCGACAATGGAGGTGGTGAACTTGCCACCCACCCGTGACAATGTGAGTGGACTCGTCCCACTCACCACATCTCGAGGAGAAGTCCTCTGGGTTCATCCCGACCTCGTCTCCGAGGTGACTCAACCGGAGGTACGCCCTACCTCCAAATCAAAAGGCAGGAAGATCAAGTCTTGCCGCACAGTCTCTTCTTCAACGGAAGAGGCGCTTCCAGTGCAGACGCGTGCACAACAGAACTCCCAGCCCGGTGAAGCTGCCGCCGAAGTGGTGCCTCCTGGCACCATCCCTGAGGAGGGTCCATCCAAGCCCTCAGCAGCCAATAAACAAAAGCAAGTGGAGGCCCGTTTCAACAGACCTCTGCGGAAAGAAAATGCTTCGGGGCTAGCCAAGCCCCACAATTTTGACATTCTGGCACAATTGGCCAGTACTCCTGCACGCTTGTCTTTGTTCGAGCTCCTGCGTCTCTCCAAGGACTCCCGAGAAGCTCTCTGCGAAGCTCTGAAGGATGCCGAATCCTTTCTCAGTCAGGTCAAGCAGCCGGAAGACCTCCCAACTACTTGTGCGCACTGTCATTGTGCGGATGAAGTTATTCCAAACATAACTTTCACCCAACAAGACATGCTGCTCAAGCATCACCGATATAACCGACCGTTGTATTACACAGGGTACATCGGTTCGGTCAAGGTGAGCAGGATTCAGATCGATCCGGGGTCTTCCTTAAGCATCATTCCAAAGGCGCTGCTATCAAAGCTGGGGATCCCAATGTACCGGCTGGCGCCCTCCAATACAACCATCAGTGGCTTCAACGCTAGCAAGAGCGAGCCACTGGGCAAGATCCGGCTGAAGTGTCACATTGGCAGCCTCAAAACTGAGGTGACCTGTTATGTGGTGGATGCTGAGGTCAACTACAACATCTTACTCAGACGACCATGGTTACATGAGTACATGGTGGTGCCCTCCATGCTCCACCAATGCATGAAATATGTATCCACCAACGGCGTCATCCGGACGGGGTTTACAGATATCGATCCCTTCAAAGGGATTGAGGCCTACTTCACCGATTCCGACTTGTACAAGCCACTTGACGAGGAGGGGGCCAACGACGCCGATGATGAGGCAGAGACGGCAACAGAGCCGGACTTGGAGCCCGAAATGACTCCCGACGCCCCCTTGAAAATCCGATTGAAGGGCAAGCCTCCCCAGAAGGCGCCTCCAATGAGCATCAAGCTATCAGGGAAAGCACCGACTCACGAAGCTCCCCTGAAGATACGCCTCAAGGGAAAGCCACCTCAAACAATGGCTCCCCTGGTGGTAAAATTACAAGGGAAGGCGCCACTCACCGGAGGCGCAACCGAGGCACCTCTCAAGGTGCGTCTTAAGGGCAAGCCGCCGCAGTCATCCAAGATGCCGGAGAGGGCTCACATAACCCTCTCAGACCCCAAAGTCAAAGCTGTGGAGGACTCTCCTGATCCGGCCCCAGTGCTTACAGATGAGGAGCTTGGCGAATATATCTCTGCTGATGTAGACGCACCCTCCTTAGACAATGTAATCCCACGGGATAAAATCTCGTACTTTATCAATAATAGAGTGTCTTTTAATTATTCTTGTCTTCCACACTGGAATGCTTTGTATACATTAGATAACGCTCTATGGTCGTTGCAAACACAAGTAACGATCGTCCACCATAATCGAGTAGTCCCGTCTCAAGGAGTCTTCATAATCCCTCCACGGAACCGAGACGAAGGCACCATCATCTCGGGCAAAGTCGAGCGTCATCAAGACCTCCCATCAATCGAGCCCGAACCTGATACCGGCAGAGTAAAAATCTATCGGTACACGGATACGGCAAAGCACATCATCCAAAAGATGGGCTACGACCTGAAAAGCAACAAAGGCCTAAACTACGGCAAGGGTCGGCATCTCCCTGTCCGGCTTTCAATGCCCAATGGAAAGCCACAGGACTACTATAATCGGACTCGACGGGGGTTAGGCTATGTCACGCCGCCATCAACTCCAGAGAGTTCAGACGCAGAAGACGCAGAGCATTCCCACTCGTCTGAAGCATCGACTTGGGATTTCGATACCAGTATCGGATCAGTTTTCAGGAAAGTGCTGTCAGCTAACATGACATCGGCGCAACCTCAGAAAGATGAAGGCGAAGACCAACCGTCGGAACCCTTCGAAGAGGAACCCTGGGCTCAACACCTAGGAGAACAATGGGAATCTTGTTTTGAGTTACGTGAACCTTCCACCGAAGACGAAGTCGAGCAGATCGACCTCGGGGATGGGTCTTCTTCCAAACCCATCTTTATCAGCAAAAGCTTGGAAGGAGAAGACCGGGAATCTTTAGTCCAACTGGCTAAAGAGTATATCGACGTCTTCGCTTGGAGCTACGAAGACATGCCAGGTCTCGACCCACAGATCGCGATGCATAGGTTGAATATCTTACCTGATGCCAAACCTATCAAACAACAACAGCGACGCTTCCGCCCGGACATCATGAACGCCATCGATCAGGAAGTGGATAAACTCTTGACCAGTGGCTTCATCCGTGAGGAACAACACCCGGACTGGGTAGCCAACGTCGTCCCTGTTACCAAGAAGAACGGGAAGATACGAGTCTGTATCGACTTCAGGGATCTCAACTCTGCTTGCCCGAAGGATGAATTCCCGCTCCCAATCACCGATGTGATGATCGACAACACATGTGGCTTTGAACGCATGTCCTTCTTGGACGGGTACTCAGGCTACAATCAAATCAAGATGTTCCCCGATGACGCGAAACACACGTCATTCAGGACTCCGAAAGGTGTTTTCTGCTACACAGTGATGCCCTTCGGCTTGAAGAATGCCGGTGCAACATACCAACGGGCTATGAGCACCATCTTCCGTCAACATCTTCGCAAGACAGTCGAATGCTATGTTGACGACATCGCAGTCAAGAGCCGCCTCAAAAGAGATCACCTACAAGACTTGAAGACAGTCTTTGATCTCATTTTGGCACATCAACTCAAAATGAACCCCGCTAAATCCTTCCTGGGGGTTTCTAGCGGCAAATTCTTGGGCTTTGTCATCACATCAAAAGGCATTCATGTCGATCCCGAGAAGACTAAAGCCATCCTCAACATGGACCCTCCGAAGAACCTTCGAGAACTTCGGGGCTTACAGGGACGTCTGGCATACATCCGGAGGTTCATAGCAAACCTCTCCGGTAAATGTCAACCCTTTACTCAGCTCATGAAGAAGGAAGTCTCTTACGTCTGGACAGAGGAGTGCCAAAAGGCTTTCGACGACATCAAGGCTTACTTGACAAGCCCGCCATTCCTAGTGGCACCTGTCGCCGGCAAACCATTCCTCCTCTACGTCCGTGCCATGGATCATTCCCTCGGCGCTTTGCTGGCTCAAAACAGCGATGCAGGCTATGAGCAAGCAATCTACTACCTCAGTCGAACGCTCATCGGGGCCGAACACCGGTACAACCCCGTTGAAAAGGAGTGCTTGGCTTTGGTGTTTGCCATTCAGAAGACTCGTCATTACGTCTCGGGCCAGACAATTCACGTCATCTCCCGAGTCAATCCACTCAGAGTTCTCATGACGAAGCCAGGGTCATTAAACTCCCGGCTGGCTACATGGGCGATCCTGCTAACGCCATACAACATGGTGTTTGTCCCGCAGAAGGCGGTCAAGGGTCAGGCTCTGGCTGACTTTTTGGCTGTACACCCCATCCCAGAATCTTCAAAACTCTATGAAGACATCCCGGATGAAGCACTGAAGGAAGCCCCGTCTGGCGGATGTTCTTCGATGGCGCTTCAAGAACGGGCCCCAATGGCCAAATCATCGCAGGAGTGGGGGTAGTCTTGGTCTCCCCCGATCAGCTGGTCATCCAGCGCGCATACTCTCTTTCGAAGCCATGCTCCAACAATGTTGCTGAGTACAACGCACTCGTCATGGGACTCCAGCTAGCACAACAGCTGGGGGTGGATCATCTGGAAGCCTACGGCGACTCAAAACTCGTCGTAAACCAGATTCGGGGGCAATACGAGGTTCGCCATGAAGACCTGATCCCTTACCATGAAGTTGCATTGAACATCATTTCAACTTTCACTGGGTTCTTCATCGAACATGTACCCCGTTTACAAAACTTGGAGGCTGACGCTCTGGCTGGCCTCGCAGCCTCATTGGCGGCGCCCCTGGGGACTCAACACTATGTCACGGTAACTGGCCGAGACTTGATTTGTCCCAGAAACAATCTATGTCTGCAAATCGCTCACGCCATGCCGACAAACATCAATGTTGATGTCCGAGACTGGAGATTCTCGTTCATCGACTTCGCCGTCTACGGAATCCTTCCGGAGGACCCGAAGGAAGCCGTCTCAGTCAGGAGGCGCTCTCTTCGATTCTACTATGATACAGCCACCAAAATGCTGTACCGACGCTCCTTCGATGGGCTTCTCCTTCGATGCATGTCCGGTGAAGAAGCGGCCGAAGCTCTTCGAGAAGCTCATGACGGAACTTGCGGAGCTCACCAACCCGGTCCTAAGTTGCAAGATCGACTGCGACGTATGGGCTACTACTGGCCAACCATGGCCGCTGACGTAGTGGAATATGCTAAGAAGTGCCATGCATGCCAACTTTATGCAGACTTCATACATACACCGTCTGAACCTCTACATCCTACAGTCGCCTCCTGGCCATTCGAAGCCTGGGGCATGGACATTGTAGGACCAATCACCCCTCCTTCATCAAGAGGACATCGTTTCATCCTGGCCATCACCGATTACTTCTCCAAATGGGCGGAAGCAGTCCCACTAGCGGAAGTAAAAAGCTCCAGAGTGGTCAGCTTTATCAAACACCATATCATTTACCGTTTCGGAGTACCCAGGCGGATCATTCATGACAATGGTCCTCAGTTCATCAGCCACATTTTTAGCAGGTTCTGTGACAAGAATCGCATTCAAAATGTGGCCTCAACCGCCTACAATCCGGCAGCAAACGGATTGGCCGAGGCGTTCAACAAAACTATCGTCAGGCTGCTCAAAAAGGTCGTGTCATCCAACAAACGCGACTGGGACGAAAAGCTCGGCGAATGTCTTTGGGCCTACCGTACAACGGTACGGACCCCAACAGGCAACACACCATTCTCCCTGGTCTACGGGAGTGAAGCGGTACTGCCTCTCGAGATCCAGATACCCTCACTCCGAGTAGCAATCATAAATAAACTCACAGAAGAAGACAATCAACGTCGTCGTCTGCGGGAACTGGAGGCACTTGACGAAAAGCGTCTCCTAGCTCAACAACGCATCGAACTTTACCAAGCCCGTATATCACAGGCTTTCAACAAGAGGGTCAAACAGAGAACTTTCCAAGTTGGCGACCTGGTTTTAGCAGTCAGAAGGCCAATGGTGTTAACTCACAAGACACCAGGGAAGTTCGAGCCCAAGTGGGAAGGACCCTTCATCATTGAGACGGTATACTCAAACGGTGCTTACCGCCTCGCCAAACCCAATGGGGACTTGTTCATGATGCCCATCAACGGCAAGTTCCTAAAGAAGTACTATTCTTGACATCCTCCAGACATGTACTTCCCCAAACAACCTCTTTCCACAAAATCAAACGCTTCCGGAACCCAGCTGTTCCGTGGCATCCTTCCGTAGAAAGATAACCACGTCCACATTACCTCTGAGTTGTCTCTCTACACCCTACAAAGCACAATCTTACACTTCGTGAGCTTACGCTATCCTTCATGTTTACCACGTCCACGTTACCTCTGAGTAAACATCTCGTACACACAACCCCTGCGTTGTCGTACATTGATCGCAGAACTTCTACGTCCACATTACCTCTGAGTTGTTCAGCGTATCCTCCAGGATCATTCCTACCACGTCCATAATACCTCTGAGTAGGAAAATTCTATCATTTGAACCTAATGATTGCCATGTCCACATTACCTCTGAGCAAACATGTTGGTTCCTTCAAACTTATTATCTGTACCTAAAAACCAAGGTGCGCAAAAGATAATAGGTCCACATAAATCATCAAGTTCATGAGATCAAAAATGAACGCATCACAAAAAAAAAGATAGTGTATTTCTTTATTTTTCAAAGGAGAGAGTACAGAAATACGCTATTCCCCCAGCAAGAGTTGCAAAAACCCAAATATAAAAAGAGAGAAACTACAGTCCCCGATCCTCTCCAGGGTGGGATGAGAGCTCTCTGACTCGACATCTCAGGTCGGCAGTACGAGTTTCCACAGTCGCCAGGACTCGCTGCTCAGCTTCTTGACGCATTAATTCGACAGCCTCAGCAGAAGTTTCACTCTCATACTTCTCATCGAGCTGTCGTCGCTGCTGAGCCAAAGCAAGAGTCCGCTGAGTAAGAGTCGCTTCCTCCTGCTTGAATGCCACGTGTTCAGCCAGGACACGATCAGCTTCTAATTGGAGTTGGGCCCATCGGTCTTCAAGACGGCGCATCTGGGCATCAACCTCTGCGATGTTAGCATCCACCGTAGCCCGCGTCTCCGTCGTCTTCTTCATAGATTGAGACAACTGCTCCGCCGCAGCCTTAGTCCCAGCCACTTCACGCTCCCAACTGCTCACATTGGCCCGATGGGAAGCCTCGATTTCGGCAATCAACTTCTCCATCTCTGCATCTATCAAGACAGAGAGGTCATTTTGTTGGATGCGCTGCAGCTCCGCGAGCCGCTCGTCCAGCTCAATCACCGAAACCTCCAGAATTTCGGCCATGTGGTCGTGGCCTTGGTGAACGCGGATCAGCTCGATACAAGGCATTGCCAGAGCTTTTGCTGTCGCAAAGCTCCCCTTGGCATCCATCACTGCAGATACACCTTTCTCCAGCATTTTGTACACTCCCTCGACGAGGAACTTCACATACTCGTCGGCATCCGCCAGCACCTGCGGCGTCATAGCAGGAGTTGGGGGAGCTACTACAGTTTGCGGACCGGAGGAAGATCCGCCATCCTCGACCTCAGAGGCTTGAACCTCGACAGCAATAGGCTCTTCATCAACAGGGGCCAGACTGCTAACCCGAGGAGCCGAAGGAATAGAAGGAGCTGGCACATGCGTCGTGATAGTACCCCAAGTAGAAGGAGCACCGGAGAAATCACCGACGTCAACGGCGACCTCTTCTACCCCCAACGTCCTATCAGCATCAGGTACCTCCCCCGGCAGAACGGGGAGATCAGCATTCATCTCCTGGCCAGCCCCGGGAGACGAGACCGGCAGAAGGGTCTCATCCTTCTCAAGTCCCTCTACAGGGACAGAATCTGTCGCTACCGCCTGATCGGTAGCCATATCAATGTCCATGGTGGGAGCCAAGGAAGGATTTGGCAATGACTCAGCCGACCTCCCTTCATCATGACAAGGAGGGGAATCAACCCTCTCCTCTGTCTCAACTGCCTCCGCTGCCCCTGCAATGGGCCCTTGCAACGCTGGAGGGACGTCACCAGAAGGCGACGAACTCCAATCCACTTCATCATCAGGATGCCTCGAGTCTGTAGGACCCTCAGCATCCAAGGCCTCCACGGCAGATGGTACTTTCCTAGAAGTCGTTGCAACTTCAAAGTTAGGAGATACTAAAACCTCCGCAGGAACATCTTCGGGACCCTCCTCCACAGGAGACATCATCATCGGTGGAATGCGCTCATCAGAAGAGCCTGCCACCTCCTTCGGCTTACTAGTGCCCGATTTTGAAGCACAGGACTTCTTCTTCAATTCCTACAAGAAGAAGAACATAAGTCGCCACAATGACGTAAAGAACTGGAATTATGAAGCACTCCTTACCTCAGCAGGAGCTGAGCCCGTTGGCGTTACAAGTGGCGCTTCCGTAACCTTCGGGGTCGACGTCCTTTTCGACCTTTTCGGTACAGAAGAACCAGCTTCTGGGTCAGCCCGCCTTTTTCCGACAGACGGGTCTCTCACTGGTGCCACAGCAGCAGCCCGATACCCCGCCAATTCTGGCGGACGATATGACCGGGCTACCACCAACATATTCGTTGTTGCCTCCAACTGGGTCCCAATGATGAAACTAGTCTCCCTGTCATAACCAGGAGACATAGTATTCATAATGCAATATAGCTTGGCGGCCGGATATAAGATCGGCGGCCGAGGATTACGAACTGGTGTGGTAAACTTAACGCTAGTGCATCCAGCGTTATAATACTGCCAGCCCCGGGCTCCATCCAGCAAACTCCCGATGAAGCCTAGACTGCTACTGGGATTCCGCAGCATTAGCTGAGTGTAGCCAAATTGACGAGCAAATCGGCTTGGCAAGTAAGGCTCCAGATAACATCTGTTCTGATTACGGTAGACCAGGTGAGAAGGCCGGATACTCTGCAACCAACGAAAACTCCATTTCGGCAAAGTAACTGCATCCTTGCCAGAATCAACCAAATCCTGGTCGACCTCGAATTCTTTGAAGATCGGGCCAACCTTCACGATTTCCCACCCCTGAAGGAAGGACAAAACCCTCCTACAAACGGGGACGCCAGTGTAAGACCACTTCCTCTTGTAGAAGCGTCGAATGAAGGCATCTCCTTCAACATGGTCCTCCTCAGGACCAGGACTCATCACATTCGGATGATGTAAAAGCAGCCACCCCATAAGATAATGGAAAGGCAGCTCGGCCCGGGGAAAGTTGTCATTGTTACCTTTCTCGTGGATCACATCATCAGCAAAAGACCTCAAGCCGCGCAACAGGTTGCACACCATCGCAGGGAGGAGAGCTAAAGGTCGTCCAAAGGCCAACTTCACTGCAGGCAAAATGAGATTCCGATGTATCCTCTCGACAGCACCGGATCCCCCTGCAAATACGCAATCCCGGAGCCATATCATCAAGTAGGCCGTCAACACCGCCTTAGATGACATCCGGTGCGCGCAGTGCCAGAAACAGCTGTACGTATCCTTTCCGCTCTCATTGGAATGTGGGGTCCTCTCGTCCAGCCGAGTTATTTCAGAACTCACTTTCGCGGGCTTCAAGCCCTGCGGAGTCGCAAACCGGATCCTCGAAGAATCCGCCAAATCCTGCCTGAAGACATAGTCCCTCCAAGCAGTCACGTGAGGCTGGGTCTTACCCTTGTCCCTCCGGTGCATCAGATAATGATGGCTCGTCACCTCCTTGAAAACGGCCATCATCTCCGGGTCCTTATCTTCCAAGACCTGGATCTCTTCATTTGATGGGAAGTATTCCTCGTACGGTTCTGAGCCCCAAGGAAGCTTGGACACTTCGTACATCTCATGAAGGGCCAATCCCAACTCCCCCACCGGAGTAAAGAAGCTGCCAGTCTGGGCATTGAAAATCTCCAAAAGCGCAAGAAACATCGGCTTATTGAGGTCCACGCCTGCCTGCGTGGCCCGAATGGCGGCTGTCAATCCGATCTCCTTAAGCTCAACTTTGAACCTGAAAAGCACCCAGGAGGTCAACTCGTCCTACTTTGGGATGTAGTGACACCAACCTTCGACTCTAAAACCAGCTGTCGGATACGTGACCTTCGACGTCAGCATCCGATTTGCAAAAGTCGGGGCACTGAAGGGAAACGTGTCGTTTGGGACTTCGCTATAGATGCTCCCGGGACGCAAAGCTCGGTAACTGAACGAAGAACCGGTTAGTGAGGCAGTCAAGGTGTCTCGCTGGTTCGAGGTAATGTCAATCGAAAGGGTACCCCCCAAGGCACCTCCTTGAGAGGGAGTAAGTTCCCAACCCATCCTTCTCTTCGAAGCTAGACGGTAAAAGGCTGCCAGCGGCAACTGGCGGTCAACCTGCCGCATGTATAACACCATGCCCTTAGCAAAAAAGAACCAGTCTTCTCTGATCTTCAGTATCTTCGCTTCGGAAGAGACTAGTCGGTCGCCAAACAGAAAGGCATGCTTTAAGAAAGTCACACCTTCAGAATCAGCAGACTTCAGTTTACCGCTCTCCATCATACTCTGGAGGAAAAGCGGCAACTGGACCTGGATTTGTAGCATCCTCTCACGAGATTGATCCTGAAGGATAGCATCCTTTGCAGGGTTGATCACCGCCTCATCAAAATCAACTCCCATCTGATAAAGAGAAGCGTCCAGGAGGACCTCATTCAACAAAGGGATCGTCATCGACACTGGCACAACAAAAGTGGAAGTCAGGCAAAAAGACAAAATATGTTAAGCAGACTGGCGCATTGACAGGGTATGAACCCATGCGCATCCGCTTCAGCGCATCATTAGGGCATAAGCCCACACGCGTCAGCATGCTTCGGCGCATTATCAGTGCGTAAGCCCATGCGCGTCAGCAAAGGTTTCGGCGCATCTTCAGGGAATAAAACCCATGTGCGTCAGCCATTAAAACCTCGGTACATGATAAAGGTGTAAACCTATGCACGTCGGCAGGATAGAACCTCGGCGTATTATCAAAGACCGAAGTCCATACGCGTCGGCAGTTAGGGCACATGGCCCAAAGCAGAGACGAAACCCACCTGTCACCTCAGGACGAACGTCGGCAGGAGTCGCAAGAGTGATAGGTACATCCTCATCGACGAACTCCTTCGCTTTCTCCTTCCCCTTGCCGGCAGCACCGCGAGGAGTCTTGGGAGCCATTCTCTCGAAGAAGGAGAAGTTAGGGTTTTGAAGAAGAAACTCTAAAGGAGCAGAGGCACAGAGAAGAAGAACCCTTTCTCTCTCCAACTCTTACCTATTTATAGAGCTTAGTCACACGCGTGAACAGATGACGTGTGATCTCAGCCGTCGCTTCGGGGTTTGTGCAAAGATAGCAGCAAATAAAACCAAAAGATCATCATTAATCTTTTCGGTTATCGAGGCATCATCATCATTAACTAAAAAGAGCATGCGCCCGAACAGGCATGCGCCCAGCAATTATGCGCCCTGACCTCCATGCTTCTTATTCAAAGTATTCCAAAACTTATTCAAAAGTATTCCAAAACTTATTCAAAAGTTTTAAAAACTTTGAAGGGGGTCTTGTTGGAATTTCACAACCAGAAAAACCCATGCGCCAGACGCTACATGCGCCAGAACTCAGACGAAGAACTTCACAAGCAAAATCAACAAAGATAGACATTCGAAAGAAGACTTTTTATTTATATATAAAAGTCTATTACATGTCTAAGAAAAGGTTGTACAAAGGAGAATTTCTACAAAGGAAAGATCCTAAGTCTACAGCCAACGGCTACCCTGCGCTTCCAGATAGGCGCACCAATCACCATGCGCTTCCAGATAGGCACAGCAGCCACCATGTGCCACCAGTCAGGCACAGCAGACTTCATGCGCCTCCAACCAGGCGCATCCCACCATCTCTTCAGCAGCTCAGTTATGTGCATCCAGCTCAATTATGTGCATCCCTTCAGCAGCTCAGTTATGTGTAACTCTTCCAACCAGGCTCACCTGGCCGAGCAGAGCCCAGTTATGTGCCGCTCTTCCAGCCAGGGTCACCTGATAAGTGCTTCGATTACACAAAGCATTTAACCCTCTGGCTGGAACCAAGGAAGAGAAGAGCACGGCAAAGCTGTGGCCAAGGGAGGCTTCGAAAGAGCCTCCAAAGACCAAGGAAGACCGTGATCGAAATCATGGCACAGACAGCTTTCAACACAACCAAAGTGGGCAAACCCCACTTTGAAGGAAGAGAGAGCCTAGCACCGCCATTCCGATCTACGGCTCCTCCGGAATAACGGAGACGAGGCTCGAGCATCCCTATCTTTGGATGCAACAGGCACCTTCCGCCTGCCTCGGAAGCCCTCGACTCCGTCTTTTGGATGTAACAGTCACCTTCAAGAGCATCGAAGACAACACAGCGTCTCATCTTCACCCTCGAAAGCACTTCGTCAACAGAATGTACCCTAATGTCCAAGTTCATGTTGGAAGTACGTGAGGGAATGAGAAGCAAATCTTCTCTCCATGCCACTATTTATAGGCCGGGCAGATCAAACCCACGCGCCAAGTGGATGGCTCTCCGAATTCCGTGCAATAAATTTGCATTAAATGGATGAACCGGATGCCTCGAATTCAGCCAAACGGCTATTTATAGCACTCGAGGAGCGAGACAGCCGCATCATTAAAAGACATGTCCGATGCGCCAGCCAGACAGCGCATCACACGGACGCGCCCTTCGGCGTCAAGCGCATCGCACAGACGCGCCCTTACTCGGCGCATTGCAGAGGATGCGCCCCCACATATCCCCATACCGAGTGGAACGTTAATCGACGCGCCCACTCAGCTGTCCATCCACGGCCATGCGTCCAAATCAGCATGCGCCTCAAAAGCCATGCGCCTCAGACTGCTCTCTGATCCCAAAAGACAGAAGGAAAGTCGCTTGCATGCGCCTCAAAAGCCATGCGCCCCAAATGGTTTGTAACTCCTAAAGGTTATGAGCCGCAGCCTCCTCCTGCGCCCAATCCAAGGCGTAGCTTACCAGATTACTCCTCTCCACCAAATTCGAGATCTTCGAACCATGGGTCGATGACACGTGTCCTTTGACTCAACTCGTCTAAGATTTCAGCAATGGAAAGATCTTCTCTTCTGCTACGTGCCGGCTCACAACAGCAGTATGAAGAGTTCTCCCCCTCGATCAGGGCGCAGCATCCGTGCGCTTCCATCAGCAACCTCCACGTGGCGTCCCCACACCGGCGCATCCTATATGCGCGCATGAGCAGCCAGCCTGCAGAACTATAAATAGAAGGATCGTCCCCTTCATATACACACAAGACTCACAATACAGACAGAATCCACAACAGAGGATCACCAGAGAGGCAGTTCCAGACACTCAACGTCTTCCTCCTCTCGGCAAGCTCCAGCACCCAGAGCAATCTCCACCTTCAGAGAACCGATAACCGTCGTCAGCCGGTCAACGGAGTCAACGCATTACCACTCGCTCCATTGGCACTAAGGACCCAGCTTAAACAAAAGTGTACTCCTAGGACTACATCTAAGTCCTACATTGTAACACTGTTCTGTTTGTATTAAAGTTTCAATCAAACAATTTTAATGGCAAACAGACTCGTCTAGATCTTGCATATAAAATTTGTTGGAAGGTAATAGCTAGTCTCGTGCTCCGAATATCAATGACACGGCCGAGGACACAAAATGATCTAAATGAAAAGTAGGACCCCAAGGGCACTAATCATCATCCTACTGGAAGTTATTCTAATCACTCGAAAATCCTGATATATCCTAAAATTTTAGAAGGCTTATAGTCTACCCACCTTAGAAGCTAGGACAGGATTTTAGGAATACTGAAGCCAGAAGAATTTCAAAAGTCCGGATATTGTACCTTGACTCTTGTTAATAAAGAATAAGGCACGACATACGGGATACGGTAGATATAAGTCAAGTCAAGGGTCGTTCCTCAATAAATAGAAAACGAGTGCGTGTGCAATGACACGTGGTCGATAAAATAAGATGACCTACTCGTCCACAGTATACATGAGTTGTCGACGGGGTAACCAACTCTAAGGCACATCATATGAAAAGATTTCTAACAACTGAGTCGTGAAACTCTAGTTGTGTCAAACCTGTCAGACTATGGTCATAAGGGTTCTAGTAGTATGGGCTACAGTAATCATGTATTGCTGTTGAAAACTGGCAGATCATAATATGACAGGGTATTTAAGCTATGGTATTGGCTAGGCTAGTGACTGCGGTATTCCAACACTAGTTAGGTCTTAATAATAAGACTTACATAACTAGAGCAATATTTGTTGGAAACCAATCTTGGGATGAGTGTCACGGTAAATGATTACCCTATTGTCCACTCATCTCATGTCTTACTGTGGCTTCGGTCGAGAAAGGGTTGGTTCAAGGCTTAAGGGTTGCTAGTTAAGGCAAGCTTCCAGCAATAATTAGAGACTCGCAACCTTTGGTCTCTAAATAATAGGTAGTCTCCTAGGTAGGCATTTCGACTAAGGGTAAAACCCTAATCATTCTCAAATTCGAATGGCTAGAAGGTCTCAATAGCAGTTTTGGGTCAAGAGGAGAACGAGTAACTCAATCACATGGCTGGCCGATGATAACTACACTTGTGTATACAACTACCATAGCCGTGGGGATACTCGGTATCTTTCTACCAATTACGAGCTTCTGTCTTTCCAAATCAGTGAAAGACAAAAACAATAAAGAGTTCAAGAAGGATGTCAGTGAATACAATCACGTGATTCAAAGGCGAACGTATAATTCAAGAGGAATTGTCAAGCATTCGCGGATGAGATCATAGATACCTCGATATCTCAATCCACGTAGGATAATTAAATGAAGTGCGAACCAAAATGCATCATGGTTGATCAGACCATAATACACTGATTCTGATTAGACAATATGTTAGCAGGCATCCCCAATAAACATATGTCTTGAATCAAGCTCGATAAAGGAGCAAGCTTGCAAAAACTAAGCTATAATAGCAGCATTGGTCAAAGTAGTCAAGATACAAGTACGCGAGATTTTTGAAAAGAGGCACAAGTAGTTCGAGTTTAGAGAGAATCAAAACTTACCTGGTGTTCTTGCTTATACAATCAATCCTACTATACTTTATTCACAAGGACCACGTAATGCTAGTTTGGGAGACATGCTACTCAACTTACAAATCTTCCATTAATATCGGCTTTGGATCTTATGGGACATGCATGGCATTGTCCTATCCTCTATGGTATCCCAAACTTGTAATCATGTTTGAAGTCATTTCACCGCGGATTACGCCTCGCCCGCATACTCTGGCTATGGTAACCCTTGGTTTCGTAACTCAACATGATACCAAATCGAACACTTCTTAACTCTATCCAATATTGGCTCAAGGGTATCTACGATCAAGAGAGGACCACTAGCCATAGTTTTGGCAATATCCCATCACCTATATTTTCTTAAAATAATTTCACCTCTAGGGGTTGTGTCTCGCCAGTGCGCTGCTGGCTGTAGTGTTTCCATAGTCTCCCAAAATTCAATTAAAGGCGACAGTGCGCTGCTGTCCTGCCAGTATGAGTTAACTAACATTCCCGTAACTATATCTGTAAATAAATCCCCGAGCTTCTAGAGATTCAAACAAGTTGACTGTGAAATAAGGCATAAATATTTGCCCTATCAACCCTAAAATAAAAGATTGAGCGGGAAGGAAATAACCGAAGACAAAAGATATACAAACATTTTAATGTCTATTCCTTGTGTATTCAAACATTGAGGAAAACTTTGAATCGAAACTAACTCGAGGTCCCTATGGGAATAACAATAATCAGAATTTATACAAAATGTTAATTCCTAGGGCAAATAGAAACTAAATAGGCAGTTCAACTAAGATATGAGGATGATATCTAAGAGGCAAGAGAATGAATTGAATAATCTATCAAGGCTAGATCATTAATTCTACGAAGCCCTGCCTTACCAAGGGAATAATCTATCCAAATTAGATTACATCGTCATATCAAGAGATAATAATGTACCTATGGGGATCTGCTAAACTATCAAAATTTATAACTTCCTATCTACATTGTATGACCTAGACTACCCATCGGTAAATTTGTATAAGGGACTCCTAGTCCTAGTCATTCTCGTAAATTAAATTAATTTCTAATTCGTGAATGAGCATTTCTAGTCGCAGGCTCGCAATAGTACGACTAACTTAAGTACTATCACGAGTTCGCATGATTTGCAAAGACTGACCTGCATGGGTCACCACAAAAACTTGTCACGATCCGCACCCATTTTTTTTTAAACGGATACGAGACGTGTCCAAGCCAGCCTACGCCGCAGTGTCGACAGTAGAACGTTGTCACGGCCATGAAGATCAAAATCACAAATAATGCTCATTCACATAATTAATTTAATTTACAATGATCACAAGTTTTACATTTGTAGAAAAATATAAACTTGTACAAATAAATGAATGACTACAACTCAACTATCTATCTAGTCTCTAGGCTTTTGTCTGCAAGTATTCCCGTCACTCCCCAAGCTAAGTGAATCTACGGCTAACCTGAAAATGTTGGTTTCCAGTCAGGAATGGAACGAGCACAATTCACTGAATGCAATTTCAAATAAAGAAGATGACTATAAAACAAAGGTTAGACATCAATTATGAGTTTTGAAAATAAACAGGAAATACAGAAAACCAATAGTAAATAAATAGACACAACAGACTTTTCCCAACTGCTAGAAGTACCTTTGATATGTGATCGGTCTCGGGACAGTTATACGACACGGTCTACACGGTCTAAAGTTACACGGTCTACAGTTACACGGTCTATAATTACACGGTCTACAGTTACTCGGTCTACAGTTACATGGTCTACAGAAAATATTACAGTAAAGAAACACTGTCTACAAAATAGTAATCATGATCTACACAGTTTAAATGCAGTAATAATCACGGTCTACACTGTCTACTTTACAATAAATAAATTACTATCTACACTGTCTACAAGAAATAAATAAATGCAACACGGTCTACACTGTCTACAAGAAATAAATAAATGCAACACGGTCTACACGGTCTACACGGTCTAAGGTCAGATCACACATCCTTGGTACTTCTCATTCCCGACTCAACAATTTATAATAGAAAATAATCACACAACCAATGGCCAACCAATGAAATATAGTAAAAATCAATATCGAAATGCAGACAATAAACTGTACTCGCCTGTGGTCCTGTGCTGGTGAAACCGATGATCCAAATCACTCATTGTGCCACAATAGTCAAAACCCGTACAACAGTTCCCGGATGCTGAAATAGATAATACCAATGATCTCAAAATAGTCAATTTAGCTAGGATTGCCTGTCCTTAAGTCCAATTCTGGATACAGGGGCAAAACGGTAATTTTGGGCCAAAATGATGTCCGCCGTTGGACCCACTTTGCACCGAAAAGCGTGCCAGGGTCAACGGTCTCTAAAGTCGTCAAACTACATGTCTACGGATCCAGTTTTTCGATACGAACCCAACCGTATGTCCAAAGTTGTATTTTGGCGGGCCGTGCACAAAATTGCCCGTTGAGTGGGACCGTGGGGTCCGCAAAACGACGTCGGATTCAACTGTCTCAGAATTGGACCAAACTTGGCATACAGGACCAGAAAAATGATATGTTCCTGTCGGCGCAAGTTTTGTCTCGATCTGACGAACGTGCACAAAGTAATCAAAAATTTGCAAAATGCACGATACGGGGAATTTCGACGGATACGCATCAAATTCGTCGCGCACACGCGACCAATTTGAATTCCGTCAAAGCCCACACGACCACGAAGCTGTTACGCAGCTTTAGATCCTTTCGGTTCGCGACCACGTCACCCGGAATGACGGGACGCACGTCGTGTGGAAGAAATTTCTAGTTTTTGAAACAGGTTTTCGTCAAAGTTCGGGATCCGATTTCTCGGCGCGTGGTCGATGAATTCGACTTCCGTAAATTGGGTCGTGGAGCCCTATATGTTGTCTGTAATTGCCTTTGATTAGTTTTCTGAAAACCCTATTATACAGATCATAAAACATCTTCCAAGTTGGGTCTTTGGGACGGTTCCTGTTCTGTTTCGGACATATTTTTTCGTCGACTTCACGTCGATTTATCGGACAATATGGTTCGCGTAACCTAAAACTAATTAGAGAAAATTGAAGTCGGTTAGGTTTTGGTCGTACCTGAGCAAACGGTCCGACGTTTCGTCGACCGAGGAAGGAGAAAACTTCGCACGAAGTTGGGTGTTTGGTGGCTGTGTTCTCGCGCTCTGCTGCCAACCCGCGTGCGCGGTTGGTTCCAGGCGGCGCTCCGGCCAACTCTGGTCGCCGTGGCGGCGGCGGACGACGCGCCCAGGTCGGAGAGGGTGGCGTACGGGTTGCGGCGTGGGTATCGAGCATTCATCTAGGGTTTCGACGTTCTCATTTGATATATATACGGATGTACATTTATATGTCGGCTGAGGATGGTTTCAAAGGCTCGGGGAGCTCTCGGGTTTCCTTGGGTTGGTTACTGTTTGTTGTGGGGAAGGGTTCGCCTAGGCCCGATAGCTGGTTTGGGCTCGGGACCGGCCTTGGTGAGCTGGCTCTAAGCTTGCTGAGAAAACCTTATGCGGTTTGGGGCCCTGCGCTTAAGCTCGGGTCGGGGAAGCTACTGCTTCAATTCTCTTTATACAAGTGCTGTTGCTTCCCTCTCTATACTATATATATATATTATATATATATATATATATATATATATATATATATATATATATATATATATATATATATATATATATATATTGATATATATATATACATATATATATATATATATACATATATATATATATATATATATATATATATTCATCAATCCCTACATCCTATATATATATATATATATATATATATATATATATATATATATATATATATATATATATATATATATATATATATATATATATATATATATTATTTATCCATATTTTCTATATATACTTATATAATACCCTCCATAAGATTTTAAATAAAAATCCTAATATATTCTATTATAGGGCCTATTAATAATAAACGAATATATACATATATATATCACGTTCATTTGACAAATACAATATCACCAAGAATAATAATAAAATTATATAATACTAACCTTGATAATAAAATAATAATAATAATACCGAAATTCAATAAGCCAATAATTAATTATTTACAAAATCTAAAAATATCACCATTTAAATAAAATAAATAATAATAAAAATATTTTAAAATTTCGGGAAGGGGAGCTACACATATCCCATGTTCTGGATGATATTCTTGGCCTGCCAACTATACCGGAAAGTTGCATTCACTACAACAAAAAACCCTTTTAATGACGGCTAAAAAGTGTCATTAATGACAAATCATGACGCTTTTTTTTTCAAAGCAACCATTATGAAAACGGGTGTTATAAATATTTTTTAAAAGCGTTATAAAAAATCCGTCATGAATAGTTTCTATAAAAGCGTTATGAATATTTAATATATAGTGCACAATTCAGGACTTTTGTAAAATGTTATGAATAGATAATATGTATAGGCTCAATGCAGCACATTTATAACACTTTATACTATTTAAATTAGCATATTTATAACGCTTTATACTGTACATTATATATTACATTCCAAAAACTTAACATTATATATCACCATCTTTATTACATTTCTCAAAATAGAGTACATATCAACATCTTCATTACATTCTCAAAATAGAATTTCCAAATACATATATATATATATATATATATATATATATATATATATATATATATATATATATATATATATCTACAACTACCAAAATTGTCCATATCAAAACTTGGTCACATAACCAATAATCATGAAAGATCAACGACAGCCGGAACACCAGTAAAATCCTGAGAAAAAGAGAAGACAACCAAATCAGTTCATATAATTGTCAGGCCTAAAAATCAAATCTAATCATGAAATATCAAGAGAAATGAGTAAAACAAAGTAGGTCATGATAGGGATCAGGTATTTGTCCCATATCTGGAGCAAGCTTGATAGAATAATCCCTTAGAAAAGAGTTTTCATGAAAATGGGAACAAACATAACATTATATAGAAAATAGGAACAAACATAACATTATATAGAAAATGGGACCAAATCAGTTCATATAGCCATGGAGAACACAATTAGAGTTCTTAATTTTCAAATATGCGAATAGCTTTTTGATTCTCAGATGACACTAAATTAGATCAATAACAATAACAGTATCTGATCTGTCATATAAATTCGTAAACAAAAACATATGGGCACTTTTTTTCTGCCTTACCTCCACATTAAAATGCATACATAGTGTATGGTAGATCATGTCACTCGATCATCCTTCAATTTCATAATATATTGATAGATATATTGTAATATTTCTAGAATGTGCAGTATGAAAACAAAGAGGCCAGAAAAATGTGGTTCCCCCATGAACAATAGTATCCTGTAAAGTAGAATCAAATAACAATATAAGTTGAAGAAATTGTATATTCAAGTAAATACAATGAACAAAGCCGCATTCCAAATTTACTACTCACATTAGGAAATGAAAACAAAGGGCTATTAGACTTTCTCCATAACATTTACTGAAGTAGCTGTGTTTCCAGAGTTCACTATGGCATCAGGAGAGTAAGGAAACTGCTTGTTTAGATCTTCCAAACTCCCAGGAATTAAGAATCTTGGGTCGCTAATCTTTAGTTTCATGTTCTGCAAAGTCCAGACATGTTCAAGCTAGTCAACTCAATATTATTCATCATGAAAGTTGTGCTAGTACATATACACTAATACACATGATACAGATACAAGCCATCAACTTCGGCAGTAAATGACAATTTCCTGTGTAACATAAACAAAAACCATATGCTTCTCCACACCTCCAACTAATTTTGTTTATGCCTACCTCTAGTTATATCCTTATATGCTCTCTATTGACTAATAAGTTATCACTCCTGCAATATCGCTTCTACTACAAGAGTGCATCCACTGGTCTACTACACTTAATGGTCTACAATGGATATAGAAAAGATTCAAATGAAATGAAAATTATAACCAACAAAAAAGATACACTTCTCTACTCCTCAAACCTAATTTTCAATATAACACATAGTAAAAACTTCAAATAAATGAGATACATAAGTTCTCACAACCATAAAACGAAAAAACTGACGCAAAGATTTGAGCTAATAGCAGTTTCTCACTATCTACTAGCAGTTCGTCCGGCTCAGGAATCTTGTTGAGAACAGTCAAGGTTATCACCAAAATAAGATAGGAAAAAAATAATGTTCAGCTCATTGACATCCAACAAGAAATTAGATTATGCTGCTCAAACCAAAACACGATATGTATATGCTCTTCCTAAGGAAGGATGGTCCAAGATAAGAGGAAAGGAATGAGGACTGCATGCTCACAGAGAAACATTCATAAGAAGTCATAACCCCATCAACTGATTGTATGACAAAAACATCTTTCCTATTAGTTCAAGGAAAGGCGGGAAATAAGAAGACTAACATTGACATCTGAGATGCAGTTTATATAGCATGTACCTAATGCAGAAAGTACAATAAAATCAGTGCAAGAAACTACCAAGATACCAACACTGCTAAATATAGCTTTAAAAGATAACAAAACCTCTGTATCCATACAGGCATAATATAGAACAGTAGCGGACTGGAAATAACATGAATCAGTGCTTTGTAGGAATGCCTAGAAACTTACTTTGAAGCATCAAACAAAACTCTTGTTGACATCACAAATGACTTTCTAATAAGCAGCAGGAAATCGAACTAAATAATGGACAGACTTACACACAATCCTATTGCGGATACTAGACATCCTATTTGCGGAAACATGGGTATTAATATCTATTAGTTATCTAATTGAATTTGTTGTGTCATGCATCCTCAATTTTATGAAAGGGGTGGGGGTGGGTGGGGGAGTCCCAACCGCACAGTCCTACATGGGTTCTGGTTCAGGTCTTCAATGTAGTTGCAATTTCAGACATATCAGTTAACCGTACTTGCAATATCAGTTAACCAACGACATCAAGATCCTCCCTTTCCAACACGAATCAACAAAAAACGAACAACAAACAATTCCAACAGATCTACGCATAGTTTAGAGATAGAGCACGATACCTTCTCCGGATCCCCTCCCTTGTCTGGATGGTTCTTGATGGCAGCCTTCCTGTAGGCCTTCTTGAGGTCGTCCTGGGACGCATTCTTGGCGACGCTGACGATCTCGTAGTACTTGGTATTGTCGCACTTCTTCAGCGCCCTCCCAAACATGGTTCTGAAACCCTAAATTCAACAAAATTGATCCCAAAATCAACAAAACAAAATATAAATAGGAAAAAATATATTTATTCACCTTGACAGAGATCTCACGGTCACTCTTTGTCCTCTTGAAATGATTGATGTGCTTCTTCCAGATCCTCTTCGTCACCTTGGTGTATGCCCTGAGTCCTAGAAACTAGGGCTTTCCCCCAATTTCTTGTTGGAAAACAAAAAAATTACATACCAAAGATCAATTTGAAACACTAACATGATCAAAATCATAAACCCTAACAGAATTGGGCAACAACATTTCTAATTGAAATATTATTGCCCGCCCGTTCATTTAGCTGCTTGTTGGCTACTCATCGGAGAGATCAAGAAAGTCCAAGTGGATGACGACGATAAAATAGATCAAAAAGAGAGATTCGTACCTACGGATTTCGTAGTGGTTGCTTTCGACCCTTGTCTTCCCGACAACGGAGGAAGAGGAAGAGGAAGAGGAAGAGGAGAGGGGAAATGGAAGGAGAAGAAGAACGTTTAATATTAATAAGTTTATAAAATATTACAAGTTTGACACCGCTCTAAAATATTAATAACGCTTTGTTTTATAACCGTTATAAAAAGGCCAGAATTAGCCCAAACCGTCATAGAAAAAAGGTATTTCGAACTTTGATAACGCTTAGGTATCAGACGTCATCAATACGTCTTATCGAGCATTATTAATAGGCCTTTTTGTTGTAGTAATTTTCCCAGAGTCATAGTCAGCTTCTGTGTTGTGCTTGGGAGAAGTAGAGTCTGGAACGAACTTTCTCTCGCCAATTATACGATCGAAGATGATTATTTTTTCATCCTTCTTTCTGTCTGGAACGATGAAGTAGAGGATATCTTCTGGGTAAACTTTTTCTCGCAGGTGAGGCATCGTGACCGGCATGCAGAGGTGTGGTCCTATGCCGTTCTCTAGAGCGTATATCGTATCTATGTAGTGGTTTACAGATTGATAGACATCGGAGTAATTCAAAGATAAACCTTTACTAAGGAAATATGCAAGTTCTTCTTCAGGGATAACATCATCCGCTGAAGGTACATTATTATGAGCATTGATATACTCATTGAGAGGATCATCATCGGGAAAATGAGCCACAGTCTTGGTCGAGTTCACCACGTAGGGTAATTCTTCAGGATTGGAAGGACGGGCATCAGTAGGTTCCTCCCGGGGTGTCTTGTTGAGAGTGATGGTCAGTGGCTTGACCTTGTCAGGGTTCTTCTTTTTCATCCAGATTATGAGAGGCTTCAGAGTACTTTTTGGATTAGTACGTCCTTTGACTCGGATAATCAGGGGACTATCATTGGAGGATGGACTTGCTTTAGCTTTATTGTCAGCTTTGTTGCCGTCATCCTTGGGGGGCTGAGATTGGTAAAGTACCGAATCCCCATAATAAGCTTCGATGCCCTTAAAAGGATCGACATCAGCAAACTCCGTCTTTACGACACCGTCGCTGTTGACGTACTTGAAGCATTGGTGAAGTATGGAAGGAACGATCATATTCTTGTGTATCAATGGACGTCCCAACAAGACGTTGTAGGATACGTTGGCATCGATCACATAGCAGGAAACCTCCGTTCGAAGATCACCGATCTGGCATTTGAGACGGATCTTGTCCAGCGGATGGCTTCGACCAGCATTGAAAGCCATGATAGTTGTGTTGGTTGCAGATATCTTGTACAGAGGGATTCCAGAATATGAAGCAAACTTCTAGGAATGATGCTGAGATAGGATCCTGGATCGATGTACATGCGGACCACATTGATCGCCCCAATATACCCTGTATAGTACATGGGTCTTTCATGACGATTATTTTTTAGTAGCATGTCCTCCTGTGAAAAGGTGATGTTGGAAACCACTTCCATAGTACTGTGGCAGTGGGGACAGGAGACAGGGTCTTCAGCGGGGGCTTTGACTTCAGCGAGGTAAGAGTCGGCATGTAGTAATGCCTCACTTAAGGCCTTTCACATTTCTTTGGAGAGTCGCAATAGATCGAAGAGACAACCTGGCAAGTATATTGGCTAACTGAGCCAGTATATCAAAGTTGTAGGGCCGATCCATGCCTTCGGGAGCTGGCGTCTTCAGAGATTTGTCAAACCGCATCTCTTTCTGCTTGGCTTTGTCCGTAGTTGGAGGCTTGGACGGGCCGACTTCTGAGCTTGTTGGGGCAGGAGGAGGTTGAGAGGGTACTGCTTCTTCTTGTACGGGGTCGTATGTCTGAAGATAAGTCTTTTTCGATCGCGTCTCGCCAGATAGAACCTCGTAGATGGGAGAGGATACCATATGGCATGACTTGTACTTCTTGCCCCTTTTTACTTTAGGAGGTACCACCCCCTGCGTCACTTCTTACATAAGGTCTGGATGGACCCACATCATCTCACCACGTTGAGTCGTGAGTGGCACCAAGATTGAGTTGCGAGCTGGCAGTAGGTTGACGACTTCCATTATTGTCTTGGGAATCGGGACCACGCCGTTTGGGACTTCTGTGGAAAGAAAGTCACCAAACTGAAGAGAGATCATGTTAGAAGATACGACCTTGTCTTCAGCTTCAAGGTTGATTACTTGGCTGTCGATAAGCTGTTGTATCTTCTTTTTCAGGATGATGCAGTCCTTGGTGGAGTGATGCACGTAATAATGATAGAGACAGTACTTGGGATCGTTGAGTTGGCTCGCCTCTACGGGACATCGTGGTGGAGGCAATGTCAGTTTATTATCCTTCGTCAATGTGTGAAAGATAGTAATGACATCGTCTTCGTCAAAGGAGAAGGTCTCCTTAGGCTTGTCGAAGGCGCTCTGAGAATTGGAAGCTCTTTTGGATGTGTCGACCTTCAGGACTTCTTTTCCTTTACCCCCACGAACAGGAATAGTTTGAGGATGCTTGCCCTTGTCTTCGAATTTGGGTGTTTTCAACCCCAGTAGTTCCAAGTTAGGAACGTCGTTCTCAGCAGCATCAGTAGCCCCAATGAAAGCCGGCCATGTATCATACTTATGTATACCCAGACAAAACTTCACCGTAGGAAGAAAGTTATGTCGACAAGTATCCATAAGTTCTGAGTCTGGTATGCCGAAGGGCATCTTCAGTGGTAGCCGCCTAAAGCGTTCGATGAAGGCGATAACAGACTCAGTCTTCCTTTGCTTGGTCTCGATAAGGGTGGACATACTAACATGTATGCCACTCTCGTAAAACCTGTTGAGGAACAACCTCTCTAAGTCTTTGAATGAATTGATACATCCGTCAGGCAGACTGCAAAACCATTCGAAAGCTACCCCCTGTAAGGTGCTAATAAACAGATTTGACAAAAATGAATCATCTCTGGGCAAGTGCAGAGTCTGCATGTTGAAGTACGTCATGTGCTGACGAGGAGAAGTCAACCCGTCAAATAAATTCAGCGTCAGCGGCTTATAGTTGGGAGGGCAAGTGACATTCTCCTACTCAGGGGGATACGGTTGAGATATCCCCATCTTCTGAAGCTCGTCTTTGTGTAAGATGGTGTCGAGACGGACGACCAGGGAATCAATTGCATCCTGTTGATTGAGCAGGTGTTGGGAGACAGCTGCTGAACAGTTGTCAGGCGTCGTTGGTGAAGGACCACCTCCAACATTTATAAGATTTGGAGGAGGCACAACAGAATGATACTCCTTTTGCAGTGAAGGAGGGTTGTTGCTATGAGCCGGACTAGCGTGGGCCGAGATGTTTTGTTGAGGTGGAGGAACAGCCCCAGCAGCTTGAACCGCCATGATACTGGTAAGCATATCAGTGATCTTGGCGAATGCTATTTCCAGACCCTCTAACCGTTTGCTGCAGGTCTGATCACTGGCTTCTTCAGGTCTTTCTCCGTTCGTCATGTATGTAGATAACATACGAGGATGAACAGAGAAAATAATACAACTGGTGCTGATATTGTCTGTCTCCGAGTGGACAAGTCCTTCATCTTCTGGTAGAGGAGGTAGATAGTCGCCATCGGATTCGGAGGGATCATCGTCCTCTGGCAGGCTACCCCCAGTGTGGAGGTCATCCGCTTCAGACTATGAGGGAATACTCCCCAGCTTGGAATTCTTCGTCGTCCATACGGAACCTTGCCTTTGACCGAGTACCCATATAAACTCCTTCAGATATGACAGCCTGCTGGCCATCTGTTGGTAGACTTCTTCTTCTTCTTCTCGTAGAGCTGAGAGAGAAAGTTGGGTTGGTGGTCCACCGTCTTTGATTGGGGCTTCCGTAAGGGGGACCCCATGAAGCCATATTGGATGAAACACACAGTGGCTTCTCATCGTCAGAGAAATACAGCCGTCGAAACACGGACTTTCTCTGAGGCACTATTGTTGCTTTGGAGCAGCAACAGTTGATAACAATACTGGTGCACGGATGTGCACTATGGATTGTTATGTCTTCCCTCACTTTACGCTTATGATTTATCATGTCACACAAGTCAGCGGAAGGAAGTTTTGCCTTACAACCTATGTTGCATGCATCGAAGAGCTTTGCATGCGGGATCGTAAGGAGAGTTGGCGCATCCAGACTTAGTTTACGTGCAGGGGCAACCCCCATACCTAAGTTCTGTGATGTCATTGAAGACAGCCCCGTGCTATACGTATTGGGGCTTGTCTTTTTGTTGTGGACGCATAGGCCTTGGAGACTGGCCTTGGGCGCATGCTCCTTGACAGCACATCTGAGCCTCCTTGATGTGGGCGCATAGTATGGATCCAGAGATCCTGGGTGCATAGCCTTGGGCGCATGACCCTGGATGTCCAGCCTGCTGAAGACAGAAGTGTTCTGGTTGGAGCTATACGCCCAAACACTCCCTTGGGTGCATGCTTGGTGGAGCAGCGCTGTTTTCTCCCAGTTTTGCCTCCTTCGTTTGTGAGCCTCGTCGGGTTTGGCCAAAGTGTCGCACACTCCGATTCTTGGCATCGTAGTGTTTTCCTTTGCCATGTCTCGGGTTTTGAACACCCTGTTATTGGTTGTGCAGGAAGGGAGTTACTGGGCTAGTAGAGCCCGGAACGGTGTGAGCCTTCTCCATTTGGGGAGCTTCTGTGGCAGAGTCATGCGCCCATGTGATAGAGTCCTCCAGTTGCATATCTGCTATGACGCTAGTCGGATATGCACAGGGAGCCTTTGGAAGCCAAGTCTTGTTAGACTTGTTTGGCTTCGCTAATTTTGAGGGAGTAGAGCCATCCCTCGAGAGCATCTCTTCAAACGCCTGCTGATCGAACTTTACGATCAGCATCTTCTGAGTGCTCCCCACATTGTCGGTATCGGATTGCGTCACCACCTTCTCGTCAGAGGAAAAGGTAGTCCCCAGCAGAGTCATTATTTTTGTGGACACACACAAAAAGAAGAAGAAATGTTGTCTTTTCTTTATTGGCGCAAGCACCACAAATCGAGTACGACTGAGAGATCCTGCACTGAGGATCCCCGAGTATAAAAAAGAATTCTAGGGAATGGGACGATGGAGATCGAGCAACAGTTGCTCCTTTACTCCGTTGACACTCTGATTAAAAAAGTGGGAGAAAACCTAAGAAAATTGCTAACTCTCGGCTCACTGGCAAGAAGTGCAGCAATTTGGCTCTTGAAAATGCTCTCCATTCTGTGTTTTGAAGATGGATGAGACCCCTTTTATAGTCGTTCTTGACCTGAAATGATGTTATGCGCCCATATGAGAGAAGCACACTGGTTTTCATGTGGGCGCATAACCCTGCCTTGGGCGCATAGGGTGTAGGCACATACAGGTTGTGAGATCGTGGGTTGGTCGTGGTGTTGACATGGCCGCATGCTTCGTTGCACGACAGCTCGTGGAGACTGACGTGGCCGTGCACTTCGGTGCACGTTTTGATCATGGCTTTGACCGAGTCAGGCTTGGGCGCATAGCCATGTCTCAGGCTATACGCCCTCCTTTTGGGGAAGCTAGTTTTGGGCGCATGGAGCTTAACTGGCTGGGTGCATAGAGCATCACTGGCTGGGCGCATGGAGCTTGACTGGCTTGGTGCATAGAGCTTCACTGGCTGGGGCACATGGGGTTTGACTGGCTGGGTACATGGAGCTTTACTGGCTTGGGCGCATGGAGTTTGACTGGCTGGGTGCATGAAACTTCACTGGTTTCGGCGCATGGGGCTTCATTGTTGAAAAATTTTCATGCTTCTACATAGATAAAAGACTTGACTGGTGCGAGAGATAGGAAACGATAGGACGAGTAGGCATTGTGGAGAATTGTTGCGATCGGAAGCGCAATGACTTAATGCAATGCATGCGTTAGATGGCCGTCGAAAAACTTATGAGATCGAAGATCTGGTTTTGAATCAAGTTATATGCGAAGATGTTTGCATGCAGGATTTTAGGAATATACGCTAAGATCTGAATAAGTCTAGTAGGGATGATTGGTGCTTGAGGATTTAAGTTGAGCATATTAGCTTTGTTCCGATTTCCTACAACTGAGCTTGGCTGAAATGTATATATTGGTGGGACGTCTAAAATATGTGTATGATCCAAACTAAGTTGCATGATTCCAACGATAGCAGCACGAGATCGTAAAACGATCTAGCGAGACACTTGGATTAAGTGTTGGTTTCGGTTCGAGGACAAACCTTATTTTGAGTGGTATATTATGCAATGCCCCGCTCCGCACGGTGCATTACGATGAGTCGTTGACTCGAAGAGTTGCGTTAACCCGATGAAGTATCGATGCGAATCGATGCAAAGCATAAGTTCGGTTTCGAGCAAGGTATTGACTTTGGTTGATCTGGTGTGCAGGCTATGCTTTTACGCTGGATTGTAAATGGTCGACATTTTTTCCTTATTCAAAGGATGTCCGCAAACCAAATCGTCGCCTTGCAACGGATGTGGCATGGGCACGATAGGCCAAATCTGTCGAATAGTTCAACGGAATGGCTAAGTCAGAAGAGTTAGCCGTGCAACCAAGTTATGGAATTGAGCCGCTTCAACTCGGCGGAACAACAAGGCGTATCAACTTAAGGTGGGCGGGTTCTTGACTCTCTCTCTCTCTCTCTCTCCATATTCCTTCACGTCTAATAAAATATATCCTTGTATACGTAAGTAGCTATTGAGTTAGCGAGCGTGGCTCGGGCGATGAAAGGTCTTAGTATCTGTCGAACAATAAGAAAGAACATTGAACAATTGAAGCGACGTGCATCAAATGTACGGGTCGCGGTAGGGCGGTGATGGTAGAACATTGAAAGACAATATCGAGATGTGCATCACGTGCACGACTCCGAGAATATTAAACACTAGGCCTAGAACATTGATTATGGCGTTGAGCGTCCCCTCGTACACGGAAGCTAGAAAATGACTAAGTAACTACAGAACTGTTATTATTCGAATAACTTATGAATGGAACGCATTGAGTAAAAGTACGAGAAGTCTAAGCCATTGGGCGTCGTGCATCAATACGGATGTGTTGGGACACAATGCCAACGGAACTTGAGATAGAAATGAGGGATTACGTTTATGGAACACGAGATTGGTTGGAAGGATATGACTTGTATGCTATGGCGCATATTGCATGGTCAATGGACTCGGATGGCCCGTGCACGGGTGCGGCTTCCTTCGGACGGTTACGACCGGGGCACCGGGACCGTTCGACCTAGGAGGGAATTATGTATGGTATTTATGGTGCACATCATTAGGACAGGTTGCGACCGTCCAGTATTGTGATAAGCTATGATATCAGTAAGTTTGGGATCCTTCGAATACTGGACTAGCAACCCGTATTGAAGCGATCATAGGCTTACACATAAGGATGCCAAGTCCATTACGGTGTGAAACACCGTGACCTTTATATAGATAGGGCCGGTGGGCTGAGATTAGAGTTGGGTGCAGGCGCAGGGCCTGCCACCCTTATGCATATGTATAAGTATGATTGGTTGGTTGCGTGAATGGTATGATTGCTTATATAAAGTTCTAACAATTGCAGGCTAGGAAAATGGGACAAAGATGAGCACGATCACTATGTTTACGTTCAGATTATGTCTAACTGTATCTGCTGCAGGAACACGATGATGGACACATTTATATTAAGTTGTTATATATTGAATATTGACAAGAAAGTGATCCTAAGGCTAAATAGAAAGATCACCAAATTAAGATGCATGTTTCACTAAATATACTCAGTGTTGGTTGGGTGCGAGTGGGTCTTGATCAGTGCAGCGAGGACGAAAGCACTAATCCCCCACTAGTTTGTTCGCAGGTTCAGGTTATGCTCGGCTCGGGACGGGGCTTGGCTTGGATGGGCCGAGGCATGGAGTCATTAGCGTTTCAAGTGGAGCTACCGCATTGGCGTTCGGACTTGCAACATCGAGATGTTCGGCCGAAGACTACTTGTTGGCTATAAAGAGGCATAATGTATGGAACAATATAATCTTTTGTGAGCTAGAGAGATCCTGAGCGTTGTAGCCAGTTGGCATCTTCAATTGGGCTATTCAAGCCTTTGTAACCTTCAGTTCATTATGAATAAAAGAGATTCTTGTTGTATACTCTGTTTTCCTTCCGCTGCTTATGTTTATCAATTTGAGATAATCTTATGTGAACATGTTATCTTGTCTTGCACGAGCGCAACTCCAGGCTCGTGCGGCATCATGCCCCAGCGAGGACGATGATTCGGGTGAAATTTAGCGAGGACGAGCGATTTTCCGGATCGGGGCATGACAGGATTTGCCCATTGTCTAGTTGGACTTCTAGACTAGTTTCTTGCTTAGATTGTTTGTCTTGAGATGTACCTTCAGTTATTTGGATTTTGATGTTGTTTTGAACATCCAAACTTATTTCTTCAGTTGTAGTTCTCAGTTGAGACTATTATCCATCTTTTATCTCTTTATTCCATCTTAAATTCTGTGATTGAGTTGTACCTTTATATTGTCCTTCTTTTAGGGCGTATATCATTGTACATGTATGGTTATATTGTTAGAAGTTGTGACCTAGGACAACGTTCTACCATCGACACTGCGGCTTAGGTTGGACGTACCCACTTCTCGTGCCATTTCACTGGATGCGAGTCGTGACAATAATATTTAAATTATATTGGGGGTTGATTTTTTATTTTCAATTGATGTAAGGACATGAATGTAATACTTTTGAGGGGGAGCATCCTGTAGATACAAGCTTCTTGAAGATGCTAATGGAGACATCTTGAAACATGTCTTTGCGCATTGTACTCTTTTCCTTCGTTGAGGTTTTTTTCACTGGATTTTTCCTTCAAAAGATTTTTAACGAGGCAGTGTAAGTCGCACACACTTTGATTCCTGAAGAACTCTATTCCTAAATAATATTATTGTACTCTTTTCTTTTATATGGATTTTTTCCAAAGGGTTTTTCCTTAGAAAAGTTTTTAATGAGGCAATAATTAAAGTGGACATCCAAGGAAAAGTGTTGTGATTTGGATAGACCCAAATATGGATGCCCTTATCCATACCCACAACAACCTCCAACCTATTCCCTCCTATTCCCTCTATATATACGTTATTAATAAGAAAGGTACGTAGTACGTACATATTCTTTCTGGCTACCAAATTCTTCTCTTTCTCTTCTATTTTTATAACATTAGTAGATTTTTTTTTGAACAATTAAACCTTTATTATTGGAATTAGAATTTTTTTTTATCAATTAAACCCTTTCTTATTGGAAAGTTTGATCAAAAGATCGCTTCCGTCTATTAGCCGTTGCAAATGACTTTAGAGACAATTTATTTAATAAAAAAATTATGGTATACCCAAAATACTTTAAAAAGTAGAGGGCTGTTTAAAAATTATGAGTTTCTTCTTCCACTGAAACTATGAATCTTACGAGATTATTTAAACTAGTCTTTTTTTTTGTTGAACTATAAGTCTTAGGAGGGATTTCTTGCACTTTGTAGAAGCTAAAAAATAGTTGATAATGGCGGTGTTAAACGGCAGAGAAGAAATACTTGATGGGTATAATATTAAGTAGGGGTGAGCATTCAATTGGTTCGATTCAAATTTAACAGATTTTGAAAAAAATCGAACTTATTACAGATTTTGAAAAAAGCGAACTTATTTCAAAACCGATGGAACCGACCGACTTTTCCCACAAACCGAACTGAACCATTTAAATTTCGGTTGGCTTCAACTTTTCTTCATGAGTTGAAGTAGTCAAAACCAACCAAAGAAAACCAAGTATATTAAAAAATAACAATTTTTGTTCCTAATTTAGCAAACAAAAATCTAAAAACTCAAATCATGAAAATATGAAAATATATTATAGAAATGCTTGTGATTGGTTTAGCTAAATTTAGATTTAAATTAGAAGAAGAAAAAGAAAAAAAATGACTATCTTTGTGGATTTTGAAACAAATCTACTATTTTCAACAAAATCAAATTGAAGACTAAATTTGACCGAAATACCCAAAAATTCAAAAATTAAAACCAAAATCGAACCGCACTGTAAAAAATCGAACCAAATCACAATTTCGGTTCGGTTGGATTCGGTTCGAATTAATTCAGTCTAAAATCGAGAAATGCTTTCCACTAGTATTAAGCCAGGGAGAAATGAAAGATAAAAAACGCAGAATGGATATAAATGTGAAGTAGGAAAAGTTCGTGGTGAAGCATTTAGAAAGTGGGAGAAAATAGTGGAAGGCGAGAAAAATGTTGTTTGTGGAGGTTGGAAGGGAAGTCGATGGACTAGAAGGTGAGCGTTTGATTCATTCGATTTTAGCCGAATTGAAATAGTCAAAATCAAATAAACCGATATTCTAAAAATCTAACACCAAAACCGAATAATCGATACGGTTTGTTCAGTTACTATTCTAATTATTTAATAGATCAGACCCATATATATATGCGTAAGTCTTATTCGGTTTTCGATTTTGAACCGAAATCCAAAATCGAAATCGAATAAAAGTTTTAGTATTTTCAAAACTGCAATCGAATCGAATTTTTTTAAAACCCAATAAAATCTCTAAATTTCTTGTTCAGTTCCGTTCTGTTTAAAACCGAATATGCTCACCCCTAATTAGATCTAAACCTAATTAGATATAAAGGGGGGGAGGATGTAGAAGAAATTGGAGAGGAAGGAGGGAGAAGGAATAAAAAAAGGGTACAAATCTGTATGCTTAGGGTTGAGTCAATTTTTTGGCTGACAAACAAATTTGAATCATAAATGTGGGACTTGGTTTTAGGTTAAAAAATTAAGAAAAACATCTAAACCATCCATTTTGTATTATTTTCATCAGCATAAGTTACCTGCTCTCCAATCGAACCTACAAAATATGTCCAAATTCAAACCAAAATATATTTACCATATATAATATATTTGGAACCATATATTTGAGTAGCTTCTTAGAACTGCCCCCTAATTGTTCTACGTTGTAGAATTTACTAATTTAGCATAGTAGGTTGTAGTCAAAAGAATAATGTACTTAAAGGAATTCATGCAAATGCCCACTACCAGTTGATGATGGCAGTTGCTTAATATCCCATATATAATAACTAGCAGTTGTGTACGTACTTTGCACGTATATTTTTTTGCTAATTGATTTCATAATAAAAAATAATAGGGGATGTTGAAGATACTTATAATTATTTGAAGAAAATATTTATAATTTACTAACTTTTATTATGCTATTTGTTTTTCTTTTGAAAAGTCATATATTTGTAATGAAGTCATTTTTATGAAAATGAAATATTTTTTTGTGAATTTTTTTTTAATACAAAATGAGATATTTGTAAATAATTAGTATTCATATCATTAAAGCTTTAAGTACACGATATTAATAGTGGGGAGTGACATGATAATGAATACTAAGTACTAATTATGGTAGTAGACATTAATGATAATTATATTACAATTATGATTACATCATTAATTGTATTTTTAAATTAATTAAATAAAGTCAGTTAATAGCATTTTAGGAATCATGAAATTAGTTTCACGATGAAGCATTTTAAGTTTTCTTATTATATAATAGAAATAGATTTGGAGCCATGCATTTGAGTAGCTTGAGCCTAGCATACCCTACTAATTGTTCAAACTTACAGATTATACAAGTTTAGTATAACAGCTTATATTTAAACATATAATAGAGAAAATTTGAGTGTCACCCCACTTTAATTACCCAAATTTAAGGTGCACCATAGTACTTTACTTTAATGTAATTCACCCCTACTTTTGACGGATTCTGTCCAACATCGACGATCAACTCATTTGACCAAAAAAATTGGACAAAAATACCCTCTTTGTCATGCCTCGACCCGAAAATCATCCGAATCGTCGTCCTCGCTGGGGCATGATGCCGCACGAGCCTGGAGTTGCGCTCGTGCAAGGCAAGATGACAGGTTCTCAAATGGTTATCTTTTAATTTCAAAATTTGCGACGAAAGAACCAGAGTATACGAAACAATTCTCTTTATTCAATATGCGATGGGATTACGAAGGCTTTTAGTAGCCCAAATTAATTCATGCCAGATTGGCTAGAACACTCAAGTTCTCTTTTGCCCACAAATGATTTCACCGTTCCATACATCATGTCTTCTATATCTCGAGCGCATCATCCTGAGTGCAAGTCTGAGCGTCAATGCGGTCGCACGCCTCAATATGCTACGGCAATCCATGCTTCAGCATGTTCAAGCAAAGCTCCGCGCCGCGAGCAATCCATTCCCTGCACCCTGCAAGAAAGCCGGTGGGGGATCAGTACATTCGTCCTCGCATGTACTGATGAAAAGACCCACTTTACTAAACCGACATTAAGAAGTGTATTGATCCATTCAACATACGATTTAGTTTTCTTTCTATATTTTCCTTAGGATCAGTTTCATGGCATATTCGAAAGCAGTAAAACATGTTATTTCATGGCAAGCATGTTATCAAAGATTTGCATAAGCAAGCAGGCAACCAATATAGCACACTCGTGTTGTTTCATGACTTCTTACCAACATTGACGCACTCACCCTTGCACCGACATAATGTCACGACCTGCACCCTTATGAGGGGCACGAGCACGTGGGTACGTCCAGCCTACGCCGCAGTGTCGACGGTAGAATGCTGTATATAACGTCTGTAAATACTACGACTAACAGTATAAATGTACCTGTACAGTATATACTCTCCGAATGGAGGTGACATAACAATGCAGTCTCAATCACAGAATAAAACTAAGGTAGATAGCTCAGAAAGAGAACATGTGATAAATGAAAGAGTAAATAAGTCCAGAGTCCAATACAAGCCCAGATATATACAACATCACAGGGTCTCAAAATATAATATAGAAGCTACAGTCTGAATAAGCTAGCTGGATCACAGTCCAGTCAAACCTAGCTAACCTACACTACTCTGGAAGTACAAAATCTAGTGGCTCTACTATAAGGCCACGATCCAAGGCTACTCCATCTAACTCGAGCCCATAATAGGTCGAGCAGTCCGCCTCAGAGTTATCTGTAATATATCATAACGGTATCCTGTCAGAAAAATGAGCAAGTACAAACACTAACAGCAGTTCCATGTGAATTGACAAGTTCTATAAGAGACAGTATAATGAACTACAAGACAAAGATATATGAAGACTTGGGAACCGTTCGAAAGCCGAGTTACAACCCTTAAACCAAACAAGGACCGGGGTTGTAACTCTTCTCCCGAGCAGAACTCAGTCTCCAATCAAGATACAATGTAAAGGCATGTAGAGCATGTGAGTAACTGTATATCATGCATGGTGAGAAAGTACTGAATGTAGAACAGAACAGGATATATGACAAGAAAAGTAAATATAAAATGTGCCTCGAATATTATAGCCTAATGTGATTGGTATGGGTCAAGAATCAGGCTTCCAGCCGACCGGCTACAAGTGCGTGGACTCGGTCCGGCCGGGATGGTAAGCTATGGAGCAAGTAGTAACACAGGTCAGGCTATACCCATCGTGAGGTGAGGGTATAGCTATGATACAAGTAGTAACTCAAGGTGGGCATTGATCACACTATCTATAATATTCCCTATTCCCCGAATAGTATACGGATCCGGACATAGCACGTCATGACGCGGGATTCCCTAAGAGGGGAGCAAGTCCTCTTCAGGAATCGGCGTCAATACAAGTACGAGAATCAAGACTAAGCAAGTACCAATATCCCAAGAAATCCAAAAAATGACATCTCATGACAGGAATCCGACAATACTAGTCCGTGAACTATCGTGTCTGAGAATCAAGTAAGACACTACGACTGAATCGGATATAGCAAATATCAAGACAATGAAAACTATCAGTGAATGTACTCGCCTGCTGTCCTGAGCTGTAGGGTATATCAATGCTCAGAGTGGAAAATCAGAGACCTAAAGATGAGATACTGTATGTTAATTTAGGTTTAAACAAGTTTAAGAATGATTCGCAATGAATGATATGCAATCTAGGTCAAACTAGGTCTCACTGAGTCACACTAAGTCCTGTCAAGTCAATCTAGGTCAAATCAAGTTATATCAAGTCAATCTAAGCCAACCCAAGTCAATCCTAGGTCATACCAGTCATCACAGGTCAAAACAAGTCGAAGAAAGTCAAACGGGATCAAGAGTTGGCTTACAGTTGACTTTTGGTCAACTGGTCAACCCTGGTCAACTCTGGTCAACTCTAGGTCAACTCTAGGTCAAACTGGTCAAATATTGACCAACAGTTGACTTTTGGTCAACTGGTCAACTCTGGTTTGGATTTGGTCAAATCTAGACAAAGTATTGACTCACGGTTGACTTTTGGGTAAAAAGTCAACTCTGGGTCAACCGGGGTCAAGACTAGGTCTAGACGACTATTTCTAACTATTACCAACCTCTACAACCCATATCCAAGTCCATCTTGGACTTCGAAACTCAAATCTTGGCCGTAGGCCAATATCCTATTTTACCCTTAAAAGGGTAAAATTCTAGCTTAGGCAATTATCAAGTTAGCCTACCTACGCTTGGTATTTTGACCCGAGCTCCCTAGGGTAGTAAGATACTAGCCTATACATATATTACCTACCAAGATACCTAAGTAAAGTGGACATCTAGTCCATGTTACGACCTATTGCCGGTATCTTGAATATTTCAAGATACGCAATGGTACGGCGCGATACCGGCGCCCTACAACCCCGATTTCCACTCGGGAGCCTACCCGCAAAATCTAATTCACGTATTCTTGTCCCACGCCAAGTTTCAACTCATTCCGATACTCCGAGCTCCGTTTCGCCCTCTAACTCGATCCCCTCTATTTCCTATTTCCCTCTTTTCTTCCTATTCTTCTAACTTCTTCTAATTCTTTCCTTCTAACTTCTAATTCTTTTCTAACTTCTAATTCCCTAAACTTCTTCTAATCTTCTCTACGTATCTATCTATATATATACATATATATATATATATATATATATATATATATATATATATATATATATATATATATCTATATATCTATATATATACATAATTGCGACACAGGACCTGCATGGGCCACCACAAAAACGTGTCACGACCCGCACTCTTATGAGGGGCACGAGCACGTGGGTACGTCCAGCCTACGCCGCAGTGTCGGCGGTAGAACGCTGTATATAACGTCTGTAAATACTACGACTAACAATATAAATGTACCTGTACAGTATATACTCTCCGAATGGAGGTGACATAACAATACAGTCTCAATCACAGAATAAAACTAAGGTAGATAGCTCAGAAAGAGAACATGTGATAAATAAAAGAGTAAATAAGTCCAGAGTCCAATACAAGTCCAGATATATACAACATCACAGGGTCTCAAAATATAATATAGAAGCTACAGTCTGAATAAGCTAGCTGGATCGCAGTCCAGTCAAACCTAGCTAACCTACACTACTCTGGAAGTACAAAATCTAGTGGCTCTACTATAAGGCCACGATCCAAGGCTACTCCATCTAACTCGAGCCCATAATAGGTCGAGCAGTCCGCCTCAGAGTCATCTGTAATATATCATAACGGTATCCTGTCAGAAAAATGAGCAAGTACAAACACTAACAGCAGTTCCATGTGAATTGACAAGTTCTATAAGAGACAATTGTAGCTCCCCTTCCCGGAATTTTTTTTTGAAATATTTATTTATTTATTTATTTGATTTAAATGGAAATTTTAAATTTTTTATAAATATTTATTTAGTTAATTATTACGGTAGATGAAAATAAACAAATATATCCATACTATATTGATGTTCACAGGGGATCACCAGGGTTGCTTGCTGGCAATTTCAGGGAGATCTCTTCATTGGGCTACATGATCAGATATGATTACAATCAGTTCATACATAGTTGCATTTGTGGCTGGATGAAGATAATCCTGAGTTTGCCGAATAACCCTTTGCATTGTGATTGTTGCTAAAATAGAGAAGTCTTCCTATATTTTTAAGTAACAGTAAAATTATTATTTTAATTTAGCAATTTTGAACATAAATTGATGACACCCCTGTTTAAGTTCCAGTTTTAAGAAAGTTGTCAACTTTTTGTTGTCTACTATTACAAACTGTCCCTGAACCATCTAAATATAGAAGTCTTTATATACATAACAATTTGTAAAGCTTTTCTGGAGTTTTTACTACTAAAATTAACGGGTGATACATCTGATCATTTGAGAAAACGAATAGATAGGAGTAATTGATTTATTTGCTAGAGCAGCGGAGGAAAGATTGCTGATGACAGACATGGGATATGATGTCTATGTTGTGTAGCACTTGCACTTATTTACCTTTTCTAGTGTTCTCACTTAATGTTACATTGTGCCACAATGAAGTAGTGAAAGCAAATGATAAAACAAAAGCCATTTCGAAAATCCCAGCCGACCTAAGCCCCACACCCCGGCCCAACAACCCCAAAGCTCCCGAGCCCATATTCCTGTGCTAAACGAACGGATTCCCTTCACAGCAAACGTAAATAACCGATACAGGTAGATAGAGAAACGCGAGTATATAAACTCACGTATGGATCGAAAAACCCTAGCCGCCCCTTTATTCTCCTCCTTCTTCCTCCTCCTTCACGTTATGGAGCCGGGATGCCGCCAATTAATCGTGCGACCATGGAAGTCCTGCGGCACAAACCAGTTTCGTCCCCAGTACACTCGACTCCGCGATCGCAATCCCACCTTCGTAGCCGACGGGCGGAGGATCCTTCATGGTTATGGCTCGAGCAACTGAGATCGGCACTTGAGTCGACGACGGTGGACGAGCCACATCCGACTGGTCCCCGTTCTTGTCGACGTATGGTCGAACACCTGCTTCCCGGAGCCCCAACGGTCGGTACAGTTCGGGCAGCGGAGGTCCGTCGACAACTACGAGTGAGTGCTCGCTAACAACACTCCATCCTCTCCGCATCTCCTTGCCGACGCTGTGCCAACCGACCACTCTTGGGTACGTGAACTCCCCAAGTACTTCTCCTTCCCTGTTATGCAAGTTAGCATTTTTGCATTGAGAATAAGTTTAGATGTGAGGGATAAACTCGGGCTAGAGTAGGATATAAAACCAACCATGTTCTTTTTACGTTAATGTTCCTTGTACAGAAACTGATGGCATGAAGGGTCGAACGTACAGTAGGTAGGAGGAGCCTTGAGCATGGTAAGTAAAATATGGAAGGTACTACTTCCTCATATATATTGCTTTACTGATATTTGCATGAAATCTAAGTTAATTCTAGCCTTGTCTAAAGAATACAAAGGATATAATAATAATTCATAGCTAAAGTATCAGAGAGGCTCCCTGTAGCTCCATTGATTAGCCTTTACCATAGATGCGCAATTTGCATAAAAGCCCTTAGGAAATAATCTTTGGTGTATAAGAAAAAGAATCTTTTCTCTTTAGATATTTTTAGTTGTACATTTTCAGTGAAACCTCAATCACTTCGTGTACGTTCGCCAAGTCGAGATAAAACTTGCGCCAACAGGACCGTGATATTTTTCTGGTCCTGTATGCCAAGTTTGGTACAATTCTGAGACAGTTGAATCGTACGTCATTTTGCGGGCCCCACGGTCCCACTCAACGGGCGATTTTGTGCACAGCCCGCCGGAATCCAACTTTGGATATACGGTTGGGTTCGTATCGGAAAACCGAATCCGTAGACATATAGTTTGACGACTTTAGAGACCATTGACTCTGGCACGCTTTTCGGTGCAAAGCGGGTCCAACGACGGACATCGTTTTTACCCGAAATTACCGTTTTGCCCCTGTGTCCAGAATTGGACTTAAGGACAGGCAATCCTAGCTAATTTGACTATTCTGAGAATGTTGGCAATATCTGTTTCAGCTTTCGGAGACAATTGTGGATTTTGACTTTATGGCGTACCAGTTGACGGTATCTTATTGGTTCTTCGCGCTGCCACCAGGCAAGTATACCTTGCCCACTCTACAGTATTTTTATACATTTTCTATATTGCAGTTTCTTTCCTGTCACATTTCATTACATGCTTCTTATGTTCATGTCAGTGATATTTTCTTATTTACGTGCACGTACATTATTTTCTTTATCCAGTATATCACTGTTACTCCATGTATAGGTCCTGGTAGTATTGCCTTGTCCTGAGTCACATTCACTTGACATGTCTTGATCTGTTAGTTGCACTTGACTTGATTCGACTTGACTAGACACCTGTATAGTTTCTTGTGACATAGAGGACAGTTACTAGGCATGCGGGCTATATGATAGTTTCTGTTGGCCGGTAGTTCAGATGAGCTTCGGTTGTATTGATTATTCTGTTGGCTGTTAGTTTCGTGCTACGGTTGTGATATTCTGTTGGTCGTTATTCTCGGAGGAGATGCGATTGTGATTATTCTGTTGGTCGTTAGTTTCGGATGAGCTACGATTGTCATGGTACTCTGTCTATTAGCCCAAGTGTTGAACATTGTCCTTGATGTTGTGTTATCATGTAATTGTTTAGAAGTAGAGTGTCATATTTCTATCATTCCCTTTATGCATATTATTTACTGTCATAGTGGCATGTTTTATGTATCTTGCTAGTCCTCTGAGGACCTGATGATCTCTTCAGGTTTAGCGATTGTATGGAGTTAGTTAGCAGAGCGGGATGGTACAGGATTGCGATACATGATACAGGTATTTGCTTGTGATATTTCTTTATTATCCTTTCGTGCTTTATATTCAGTACTATGATATACTCTGCTTATTTATAGACTCATATCATTCTTGTAGTCTAATCGAACAATATGCTAATGGGCTGCAGACCATGACCCATACTTGTTCATTCTTATTTATATGCTTCATGTGGATTGAGATACAGTTTAGATTAGACATGATACCCATGACCGTGACAGCTTATACGTACTCGAGTCGGGCTGGAGTCCGCTCGATACATAGCTGGCTTGCTCACGAGCTCGCATCCTAAAACCGGGTGCGGGTCGTGACAACAATATAATGAACTACAAGACAAAGATATATGAAGACTTGGGAACCGTTCGGAAGCCGAGTTACAACCCTTAAACCAAACAAGGACCGGGGTTGTAACTCTTCTCCCGAGCAGAACTCAGTCTCCAATCAAGATACAATGTAAAGGCATGTAGAGCATGTGAGTAACTGTATATCATGCATGGTGAGAAAGTACTGAATGTAGAACAGAACAGGATATATGACAAGAAAAGTAAATATAAAATGTGCCTCGAATATTATAGCCTAATGTGATCGGTATGGGTCAAGAATCAGGCTTCCAGCCGACCGGTTACAAGTGCGTGGACTCGGTCCGGCCGGGATGGTAAGCTATGGAGCAAGTAGTAACACAGGTCAGGCTATACCCATCGTGAGGTGAGGGTATAGCTATGATACAAATAGTAACTCAAGGTGGGCATTGATCACTTTATCTATAATATTCTCCATTCCCCGAATAGTATACGGATCCGGACATAGCACGTCATGACGCGGGATTCCCTAAGAGGGGAGCAAGTCCTCTTCAGGAATCGGCGTCAATACAAGTACGAGAATCAAGACTAAGCAAGTACCAGTATCCCAAGAAATTCAGGAATGACATCTCATGACAGGAATCCGACAATACTAGTCCGTGAACTATCGTGTCTGAGAATCAAGTAAGACACTACGACTGAATCGGATATAGCAAATATCAAGACAATGAAAACTATCAGTGAATGTACTCGCCTGCTGTCCTGAGCTGTAGGGTATATTAATGCTCAGAGTGGAAAATCAGAGACCTAAAGATGAGATACTGTATGTTAATTTAGGTTTAAACAAGTTTAAGAATGATTCGCAATGAATGATATGCAATTTAGGTCAAACTAGGTCTCACTGAGTCACACTAAGTCCTGTCAAGTCAATCTAGGTCAAATCAAGTTATATCAAGTCAATCTAAGCCAACCCAAGTCAATCCTAGGTCATACCAGTCATCACAGGTCAAAACAAGTCGAAAAAAGTCAAACGGGGTCAAGAGTTGGCCTACAGTTGACTTTTGGTCAACTGGTCAACCCTGGTCAACTCTGGTCAACTCTAGGTCAACTCTAGGTCAAACTGGTCAAATGTTGACCAACAGTTGACTTTTGGTCAACTGGTCAACTCTGGTTTGGATTTGGTCAAATCTAGACAAAGTGTTGACTCACGGTTGACTTTTGGGTAAAAAGTCAACTCTGGGTCAACCGGGGTCAAGACTAGGTCTAGGCGACTATTTCTAACTATTACCAACCTTTACAACCCATATCCAAGTCCATCTTGGACTTCGAAACTCAAATCTTGGCCGTAGGCCAATATCCTATTTTACCCTTAAAAAGGGTAAAATTCTAGCTTAGGCAATTATCAAGTTAGCCTACCTACGCTTGGTATTTTGACCCGAGCTCCCTAGGGTAGTAAGATACTAGCCTATACATATATTACCTACCAAGATACCTAAGTAAAGTGGACATCTATTCCATGTTACGGCCTATTGCCGGTATCTTGAATATTTCAAGATACGTAATGGTACGGCGCGATACCGGCGCCCTACAACCCCGATTTCCACTCGGGAGCCTACCCGCAAAATCTAATTCACGTATTCTTGCCCCACGCCAAGTTTCAACTCATTCCGATACTCCGAGCTCCGTTTCGCCCTCTAACTCGATCCCCTCTATTTCCTATTTCCCTCTTTTCTTCCTATTCTTCTAACTTCTTCTAATTCTTTCCTTCTAACTTCTAATTCTTTTCTAACTTCTAATTCCCTAAACTTCTTTTAATCTTCTCTACGTATCTATCTATATATATATATATATATATATATATATATATATATATATATATATATATATATATATATATATATATATATATATATACATATATATATACCAAAGGGGGGGGGGGGTTAATAGGTGAACTAGGCATCAAAGGGGGGGGGGGGGGGGGTTGAACCTGGCAGCAGCTGCTGCTGTTACTGCAGCTGATGCTGCTGCTGTGGCTGTTTCTTCTTCTTCTTCTCATCTCCTTCTTCTCTACTTCCTATCTCTCTATATATATATATCCATCTATGTATATATATATCTATATATATATATACATATATCTATATATATATATATATATATATATATATATATATATATATATATATATATATATATATATATACCAAAGGGGGGGGGGGGGGGGGGGTTAATAGGTGAACTAGGCATCAAAGGGGGGGGGGGGGGGGTGAACCTGGCAGCAGTTGCTGCTGTTACTGCAGCTGATGCTGCTGCTGTGGCTGTTTCTTCTTCTTCTTCTCATCTCCTTCTTCTCTACTTCCTATCTCTATATATATATATATATCCATCTATGTATATATATATATATATATATATATATATATATATATATATATATATATATATATATATATATATATATATATACTCTTATATCCCTCCATCTATCTCACTATATGTATAACTATATACACAACACACACACATCTATATATTTACATACATACACACCCATATCCATATACATATATAAATACACACTCATATATATATATATATATATATATATATATATATATATATATATATATATATATATATATATATATATATATATATATATATATATATATATATATATATATATATATAAAATACAACACACACACACCCTCACACAACACAAACACACACACACTCTCACCACTCTCACAACACCACCATCCTCATGACACTAAATTCATATCAATATATACACACACATAAATACACATGTATGTATATATATATATATATATATATATATATATATATATATATATATATATATATATATATATATATATATATATATACATACCACTCTCAAAGGATTAAACCATAATAAATCCTTAACCTATTTCTCTAGGAAAATACTACAAATTTGTGGGCAAATGGGGGAGAATGAGCTCCTCTCCATTTATTGTGAAGGAACTAAATGCAAAAGAGTAATAATTGAGGAATTAAGAGCATACCTAGAATAGGTTTGGTTGGAGGAAGAAAAAGCTTTGGAAGAAATGAATTTTGAAAGAGAGAGAGAGAGAGTTGCTTAGTGGAGAAGAAAGAGGGGGGGGGGGGGGGGGGGGGGGGGGGGGGCTCTCCTTCATGGCCGGCCAAGCATGGGTGGGTAGGGGCACTTGTATTTACAAGTTTGCCCCTCCCAAGCCTAAATGCTAATTAAATCCAAAATAGGTTTTGGAAATTGCTAAAAATAAATAAAAATTATAATTAAACTTAATTACTCATGTGGGACTAGTCCAAACTCCTAAACCTAAAAGTTTAGTGTGGTGGGCCATTGTTAGATAACATGCTAATTACGACTCAAGTCGAAATTCACCGGGGTCCCGAATTAACTCGGAATGCGACGAAATTCGAACCCGACTCCTATAATAATTAAATAATAATATTCATGAAATAAAATTCCCAAAAATATTATAAAATGGAAAATTACCATTTTACCCCTACCTGGGAAAAGTGTGGGTGACACAATAGGTGAATACGCCCCATTCCTTCCCTGTCATGTTATAAGTGCTCTCGATACAGGATTTATGTGTGCAGGATACATGTGTGCGTGCACTTTCAACCCATCGTTCCTTAACTATATGAAGGTTATTGGTGTATCCGCGCCAGAATGGACTAAAGGTTTCTCTTTTCTTTTCTTTCTTTTCTTTCTCTTCCTTTCTCAAATTGGGTAGCCCGGTGCCTCTCGTAATGGGTTATTGTCTCAATAACAGAAACTTACCGTTGCATACCATCATTTACGGCTTTTCACATCTCGATAACCGGTCGCTAGTCGTCTTACGGATGTGCGTCCATCAAAGATCACATTCCTCCTAGGCCGAACGGTCCCGGCACCCCGACGCAACCCGTTCGAAGGGAACACCCGTGCATGGAAGATTATCTCATCCATTCCTCAAGTCCATTCGACCATGCAACGCACTATTATTCAAACAATGAAACATAGTCTTGAGTCCAAGACTCAGACATCGTATCATCTCGTATTTCTCCTATTAACTTTCTATGTTCTCACATTCCATATTTCGTTTCAATGTTCAATGGCATCATGCCTCAACTCAATGTTCGTTAACCGAACGACCCGAAGGTCCTCAATATTTTTCGAGGCATCATGTCATATCTGACAGTTTTGTCACATTTATGCCACAACTGTTCTCTTCGCAACGAAGCCATCTTTTATGATTCTCGTGTACGTAGGTATGCTTTGACATGATTGTTCTTATTTCTTCTAGTCATGCATGCGATGCACGCCGTAATACCATATTTCCATGTTCTTAGCCTTAGTGTTCAATGTTCGTTGCTCGTGCACTAGGACACTCGCCTCAATTGTCTTTCAATGTGCTAGCCTCTAACTCGTGTGCGAAGGCACGGAATGGCTCATGTACGAAGGCACTCACTGAATATTGTTATCCCATGTTCTTGTGGCTTGCGCATCGTGGCGCTCGCCTTTGCGATATTCAATGTTCCATAGTGACCCGTACATTTGATGTACAATTCATTTCAATTATTCTATCTAGTATTCGATATGCACTATGATCATCTCTCGATCGAGCTACGCCCGTGGACTCGATAGGTTAACTTAGCATACAATGATACATTTTACTTAGGCATGAAGGAGTAAGAAAGAAGACTCAGTCCTCCCACCTTAAGCCAATACGCCTTGTCGTTTTGTCGAGCCGATGTGGCTCAATTTCATAACTTTGTTGCACGGCCAAGTCTCAGCCCGTTGCGAGGCGGTTACTTGGTTTTGCGGACCCCGTTGCAAATAGGACAGAAAGTCGACCTCTTATATTTCAGCGTAAACGAATAGCCTGCACACGAAACTAACTAAAATCAATACTTGCTCGATTTGGACTTGCGCCTTGCATTGATTCGATTTCTTAAAAATTTCGAACCGACTCAACGCATTTCTTTCTCGGGAAAACGCAACTCTTTGAGTCAACGACTCAGCATAATGCACCGTGTGGAGCGGGGCATTACATAATATACCACTCAAAACAAGATTCGTCCTCGAACCGAAACCAACACTCAAACCAAGTGCTTTGCTAGATCGTTTCACGATCTCGTCCCACTATCATTTTGGATCATATAACTTAGTTCAGATCATACACGTATTTTAGGCGTCCCACCAATATATGCATTTCAGCCAAGCTCAGTGGTAGGATATCGGAACAAGCTAATATGTACGTTTTCAATCTACGAATATTATCCATCTTGCACTATTGATCAGACCCAATCTCTGGCGACCATTTTCACGATCCTATTGCATATGTATATTCGATACATACGCGATCATCCAAAAAAAGTCGTGGCACGTGATGCGATTTAAAGTCTCACTTCTCATTTTGTAAGTTTTGCACTAACCATCACTTATATGCATTGCGTCAAGCCGTCGCGCATCCGATCGCAACGAGTCTTTGCAATGTATTGCGTTCGAAGTCGCCACCCAACTATTTCCGAAGTCTCATCGTACAACACATCTCGACACGATTTTCTTTTGTTGACTTGCAAAAGCATAAACATCCAGGACTACGCCCGCTATATGACTTGCCGAGACACCGTACTTAAATTCTCCCAACTAATCTTTAAAATTGACGTTGCACAAAGGCCACAATCTATCCGACATAGAAGTTCGTTACGAGTCGACGATGCTCAAAGGCAACGGTCTTTCTAATACGAAGGTCTTTACCATGCGTCTTATGTTCAATTCCTATTGAGTAGGAAATTTCCTAACCAAATTTTCAACTTGTCCGTCCCGCAACGTTGAATATAAGTTCGACTCACGCAAGCTCAATTGCAAGGTGAATCCATATCCAACGACACAACTCGAAAGTCATTCTCTTATCGCTCGTTCTCGTGTAAAGCACGATTCACAAAATTGCCTAGACTTATCAACATGCACCACATAATTCCATATGCAAGATAGTATACAGGTCATCTTATGGGTCTGCAATATTCAATTTAATTTGGCAGTCAAGTCATCAAGGGTCAGCTGCCCCAAAGCTACGCTCGATAATTGTGGATCATTAACGAAGGACAGTTACTACGAACCATGATATATCTTATTTCGGAGCCAAATCACGTTCTGAACATTTCTTTGGACTAACCTAAATTCGTACAAAACTATTTCTATCAGCACAACTGATGCGCAACTATCCTTCGAATAATTTATGCACTACCGTCGATGAGTTTGCAATTCACGAAACATCCACTCGTTAGGATCCGAGTCTATCTATCCACGGTCGACAGACGAGATACAAAACGCATCGAAACAATCATTGATAACTTTATATTCTCGTCTTGATCAATCACAAAGTTTATGATCAACCAGTTCGGCATTCTCATTTTGCTTACAAAGTTTTAGATATCGTAGGTCTGTTCTATTTGTATTTTCACATAGCGTTTACATTTTCTTGCATATCGATCTCGATAGGTCGTATCAATTTCGATAGCGCAAGGGTCAACTTTGAATCCGTTTCAATGTCGACAACTTGTATTGTATACATCCAAGTTCCCAAAGAACTTTTCCATACGTCTCAAATCATTTCTCGATTCGTCGCATTCCGCTATACTTCGATCGCATAACCAAGTTACCGTTTATGTGCCCTTGATTCATGCAATCGTGCCCTCTATGTTTCATGTGATACTTGTCGTACTCAAAGTGAGTCCCGTCTTGACATAGTCTACTATCTTTCTTAGACGTGGTTATATAAATCAACCAATGTTTTCATCAAAATCGCAAGTCATGCGGTTCGATTACAATTTGCATTGGCCAACATTTCTATCGAAATCGCAAGTCGTGCGATTTAATTTCATTTCGCGTAGTCTAACATTCTTGTCGAGATCGCAGTCGTGCGGCCAGATTACCCTTCGTATCAACCAACAATTTTATTGAGATCGCAAGCCGTACGATTCGATTATAATTTGCATCGACTAACATTTTCGTCGAGATCGTAAGTCGTGCGACTCGTTGATAACTTCAAGTTCCCTATCCGACCGATCCGAATATTGCCTCAAGGCATACTCATCTCGTTAGTCTCGGTCGTTCGACCGACTTAAAAATTTCTATTCGACGTATCATGCAATGATACGAGTCTCCGTCCTATCGTTCCAACCGATTATCGAAGAATACTTGCATCAACGTACCGTCATACAAATTTTCAATCGAGTCTCGGTACAATCCCGTCCGTTGCGGACAAACCTTCCGCAAATCTCACAACGCATCGATGGAACCCAACGCATGAGTGGTATAGCATATACCACTCTGAATCGAGCCATTCATCGCACATGTGGTATAGCATATACCACTTGGAATCAAGCCATTTCTATCGTACATACTTGGTATGAATCAACATTTATTCCGACTCACGATTTCCGTAATGATCACGCCAATCACAACCGTAACTTTTGATTAATCAAAATCCGGCACAACTCGGCCAATTTATTCATTTGCCAACACAAGTTCGGTGTGCAACCGTACGACTCGTTTCTATCGATTTTACAAATTTTAGTTCCATCCATTGCATCCCGTGCAACGCTTCATTCCTGACATCCGTTGCACCTCATACAACGATTCATTTTTGACATTCAAAGCCAATACGCCAATCCGTTCAACGCATTCGATATCAACTTTCATTTTCTTTGTACGCATCATTCACACTTCAACTCGTTGCAATTTAAAACAGCAACATTTCATTTCACCCGTGCACTTCATGCAACGTTTTACTTTCACGATGCCGCATTAGTGTAACCAATATTCACAACTCGTTGCATTTCATGCAACATTTCATTTCTCACTCAACTTTGTTGTACCGCAACATCAAACATCTCATTTCACATTTTTCAACTGTTGTACTTGCAGCAACAATATTTCACGGCTTGTTGCACTCAATGCAATGAAACGTTTCGCAACTTTTCTCAGCAAACATCATGTAATTTCCTAAACACATGCGGCAAAATTATATGATTTATATTATACTTATTGTATGGAACATCCAGTGCGGCATTGAGTAGAGTCAAGAGTGATTTTATGGTGGTGGACAACTTTTTGGGAATTGAAATGAAACAAGCGTCCCGAGAAAATTGAATCTAGAGCTCTGATACCACTTTATCACGCCCCGACTCGAAAATCACCCGAATCATCGTCCTCGCTGGGACGTGATGCCTTATGAGTCTGGAGTTGCGCTCGTGCAAGGCAAGATGACATGTTCATAAATGGTTATCTTTTTTATTCCAAAATTTGCGACGAAAGAACCAGAGTATAAAAAACAATTATCTTTATTCAATAGGCGATGGGATTACAAAGGCTTTGAGTAGCCCAAATTAATCCAAGCTAGATTGGTTACAACACTCAAGTTCTCTCTTGCCCACAAAGTATTTTACCGTTCCATACATCATGTCTTCTATATCTCGGTCGCATCATTCTGAGTGCAAGTCCGAGCGTCAATGCGGTCGCACGCCTCAATACGTTACGGAAATACACGCCTCAGCGTGTTCAAGTAAAGCTCTGCCGCGAGCAATCCATTTCCTGCACCCTGCAAGAAAGCTGGTGGGCGATCAGTACGTTCGTCTTTGCATGTACTGATGAAAAGACCCACTTTACTAAATCGAAATTAAGAAGTGTATTGATTCATTCAACATACAATTTAGTTTTCTTTCTATGTTCTCCTTAGGGTCAGTTTCATGGCATATTTGAAAGCAGTAAAGCATATTATTTCATGGCAAGCATGTTATCAAAGATTTGCATAAGTAAGCAGGCAACCAATAGCACACTCGTGTTATTTTGTGACTTTTTACCAACTTTGACGCACTCGCCCTTGTACCGACGCAAGGTGAATACGCCCCATTCCTTCCATGTCATGTTATAAGTGCTTTCTATGCATGATTTATGTGTGCATGATACATGTGTGCCTGCACTTTCAACCAATCGTTCCTTAACTATATGAAGACCATTGGCGTATCCGCGCTAGAATGGACTAAATGTTTCTCTCTTTTTTTCTTTCTTTTCTTTTCTTTCTTTTCCTTTCTCAAATTGGGTAGCCCGATGCCTCTCGTAATGGATTGATGTCCCAATAACGGAGACTTACCGTTGCATACTATCATTTGCGGCTTTTCACATCTCGATAACCGGTCGCTAGTCGTCTTACGGATGTGCGCCCATCAAAGATCACATCCCTCCTAGGCCGAACGGTCCCGGCACCCCGGCGCAACCCGTTCGAAGGGAACACCCGTGCACGAAGTTTATCTCGTCCATTCCTCAAGTCCATTCGACCATGTAACGCACTATTATTCAAACAACCAAACATAGTCTTGAGTCCAAGACTCAGACTTCGTATCATCTCGTATTTCTCCTATTAACTTTCTATGTTCTCACATTCCAAACTTCGTTTCAATGTTCAATGGCATCATGCCTCAACTCAATGTTCGTCAACGGAATGACCCGAAGGTCCCGAATATTTTTCGAGGCATCATGTCACATCTGACAGTTCTGTCACATTTATGCCACAACTGTTCTCTTTGTGACGAATCCATCTTTTATGATTCTCGTGCACGTAGGCACGCTTTGACATGATTGTTCTCATTTCTTCGAGTCGTGCATGCGATGCACGCCTCAATACTGTATTTCCATATTCTTAGCCTTAGTGTTCAATGTTCGTTGTTCGTGCACTAGGGCACTCGCCTCAATTGTCTTTCAATGTGCTAACCTCTAACTCATGTGCGAAGTATCACGACCCGCACCCGGATATACGGGTACGAATACGTGGGCCACGCCCAGCCTACGCCGTGGTATCGGCGGTAGAACGCTGTCCAGTATACTATACTAACTACAATATCTAAAGATCCATAACTAGAAATGTACTCATGTCACATCACGAAAACTAAGGAAGATAAGACAAGAAATAATAACAATATTACTAGAACAACTAGAATCTACCATGATCATAAGACAGGAAAATAAAAAAGGAACAACAAGACTAACTAAGGATAACTACCAGACAACTCACATAGAAGAATAGTGAGATCCACCTCAGCTAGCAACATCATGAAGTCCAAATACTGAGGGCACAACTACTCCTAAAATTTTGTCAACATATCCAGTCAGGATGGAACGAGCACAATCCACTAACAACATTTCACAAGATATGACAAAAGCTATAATCTGTAAATAGAGAGTATATACAAGAAAATCATGGAATGTACATATGAGAATCATGGCAAGGTAAGCTGTAAAACTAGAGCTAGAACAAGGCAAGTAAACTGATCATGGCATGTACAAGAATCAAGAATCATATATCTAGGTGTGTGAATACTAGCTACAACATATGGCCGGATTGGGTCTGCACAAGGTTATGATCAGCCAATCCCACGTGGAGTGTAGGATTGGTAGCATTCAAGGTCTACAAGAATAAACAAGGTGGGTAATGACCACACATCTACACTAGTACTCCCCGTCCCCGACTGGTAGAGTGGATCCAAACAAGACACGTCACGACGCGGGATTCTACTTGAAGGGAGCAAGTCTCCTCGAGAATCGGCGTCCATGTACTGCACAAGAACTACAAGGGGGCTTGCACAAGACATACCAAGAGAACAAGGAATAACACCTCATGTCGGGATCCATGAATACCAACCCGTGTGACCAATGTGTCGAGAACAAGCATAGCTACACTAATTACATGGATTATATCAATCAGCATAAATTGGAAAAGTGTCAGAGAATGTACTCGCCTGGGGCCCTGCGGTCAATATGAATCAGTGTTCAGAGTAAAGCCACAGACCTAAAGATGAAATAATACAAGAGCTGATCAGGGTCAAAAGACATACTAACATCTAGGTCAAACTAAGTCAAACTAAGACAAACTGGGTCAAGGTTGACGTACAGTTGACCTTTGGTCAACTGGTCAACTTTAGGTCATACTTGACTAACGTTGACTAACAGTTGACTTTGGGTGAACTGGTCAACTTCGGTCAAGTTCTGGTCAATCTTAGGCTACGGTTGACTTTCGGTTGACTTTTGGTCAAATAGTCATATGTGGTCAACCAAGGTCAAAACTAGTCTAACCTAGGTCAAATGTTGACTCTACTTCGACGTTCAGTCAAAGTAGTCAACCATGGTCAAACTGGGTTAAAGCTAGTCTCTATAAACTTCTACAAGGTCAACTTATGCATTTCGGTGATTTAGAAATCACCGAAATCGACGGATCTCTAAAACAACCAAAAGGAGAAAATATTATAATAATAGGGTGAAAACCTACAGATGTTGTCGGATGATAAAATAAATACCACCAACGTGTCCAGAATGGTCGAATCAGCTAGGATAGCCTGGCCAAAAGTCCAATTTGGATACAGGGGCAAAACGGTAATTTCGGGCCAAAATGATGTTCGCCGTTGGACACACTTTGCACCGAAAAATGTGTCAAAATAAAAGTGCACAAAACCTAACAAATTATATGTCTACGAATCCAGAATGACGATACGAATCCAACGGTATATCCAGAATTGGATTCCGTTGACCCGATCTCAAATTGGTCAGTTGACCCGGACATTGGAAACCGATTTGCACGGAAAAGCGTGTCGGAGTCAATGTCCTCAAAACTCGGCAAATTATATGTCAACGAGTCCAGAATGACGATACGAACTCAACGGTATATCCGGAATTGGATTCCGATGAGCCGATCTCAAAATGACCCGTTGACCCAGAAAGTGGGACCCGCTTTGCACCGAAATGCGTGACAGGGCCCACGTTCTCCAAATCAAGCAAACTTTATATGAAAACATGCCAGAACGACGCCACGAGTCTACTGGTGGTGTCAGAATTTGAATCCGGTGTCCCGGGTTCAAAAATGGAATTTAACAAATGTAAATTAAAGAATTCGAACGGCCAACTTTGGCGTCGAATTCGACCGACCTAACAAGCTCAAACTGAAATGAAATCTAAAGGGGGCAGGAAGAGGGTTATACCAGCTGTGCACCGGAACTGGTATAGCGCAAAACGGAGCTGCGACGACGAAGATACGAACCCGCGAAGTTGGCGTCACGAAACTGTGCAAAAATAGTTCAAATTAAAACGTCAACTTGGTGGCCGGTTTTGATGTATCAAACGACGAAATTAACGGATGAAATTTGAGAGGGATGAACGGGTATATACCGAGATTGAGAGGAGCGAAGAAATTGCCGATCCAACGGTTGGATTGCCCCGAAAACATGTGCGAAGTTGATGCCTCGAGACGCGTATTCTTCCTCTCCAATACGCGCGTCACGACGGGATTTCGATCCCGAAGTCGAAATCGACTTCCCGTCGAACTGGTCGCTGCCGGGGAAGGAGCAGCGGACCCAGGGGGGGTCGCCGGAGAAGGCCCAGCCTAGGGGGGGTCGACCATGGCGGCCACGGCGGCCACGTCGCCGGCGGTGGTGCCTGCGCGGCCGGCCAAGGGCGCGGCTGTGCTGCAGTTGCAGCTACTGCTGCTGGCCGCGTTTGCTAGTCAGCCAGGCGCGCGGTGGCTCGCGGCTTGGCGCGGCGGGGGCGGTGTCGCGCGGCCACAGCGGTGGCCGGGGCGGCGGCTCGTGGGCTGAGATGGTGGTGGTTATGGTATTGATGGTGGTGATGATGTGTGAAGAAGGAGGAGGAGGAGATGAGCTCGGTGGTGGCGCTCCGCCAGGGAGAAGGAGGAGAAGGTCGAGCATGGGAGGAGCTTGGCCATGGGGGCTCGGCCAAGGGGCTGTGGGGGTTTGGTTTTTAGGAAGGGGAAGAAAAATATAAGTGTGTATGTGTGTAGTTTAAAAGGGAGAGAGAGAGGAAGTAATATTAGAGAGAGAGAAAGTGAGATAGGGATGGGGGCTGCTTGTACACGTGAAGGAGGGGGGGTGCTGTGATGTGAAGAGGGAGAGGGATGTGATGGTGTGGGGAGTTAATGAGGAGAGAGGGATTATATGTATATAATATATATGTATGTATATATATTATATAAAGAGAGAGAGGGAGAGAGAGAGAATGTAGAGAGAGGGGGAGAGTGCTCTCGGCCACATGGGGGGGTGCACCTGTGAGGTGGAGGGGGTTTGTATGTGATGGAGAGAGGGGTGAGGTGTGAGTGATGAGAGAGAGATGTATATATATATATATATATATATATATATATATAAGATATTTAAGAGAGATATTTAGTGAGAGAGAGGGAGTTATTTTCTAAATAGGAAAAATAGGAAAATCTTGTAGGGTAATTGAGCAGTCATGAGAGGGCAACATAGAGCTTGGGTTCGGGTTCGGTAGAGCCGGGTCGGGCCAAAATCGGACAGGGTGCAATATTTGAATTAAAAATAGGTATTTATGATCATGGGAAAAATAAGTAGCATGTGGGGGCTCAAATAAATGGGACACAAGTGTCAGGCGGGTAGTAGGCTCAATGTGGGTCATGTCCATATTTGGGGTCGACTAGGTTGGGTTGATGTCGGGTCCCGAAATTAAATGGGAAATTAAATCAGGTTTTACGGTAGATAATTAATTGGCCTAAATTGAATCGAAAGTTGTGCGAAAGAAATGGAGCACAAAATGGAGTGTCTGAGTGGGACACGAAGGTCATGGGTGAAGAGCGTCTCGAGTAGATCAGGCATGACAAGTTGGTTTCGAGAAAATGACTAGTCTGGTGCTCCTAAATTAAAAGTCATGGTAACGCGCATATGATGATCAAGAAAAAGAGTGGGAATTCAATTAATAATTAAATGGTCTAATATTGACCCGAACTTGCGCGAAGCAAAAAGAGCACAAGAAAACGAGTTCAAGTGTGACAGGATATATCAAAATGAAGATAATCTCGTCTACTACAAACTCCAAGAAGGAAGTTTCCAGAGACTGGCATCGCTGATGCTATAGAATTCCAAGTCACGGTAAAGAGCATTAAATCAAATAATAATCAAATAATAATATTTATTCAAAATCATTGATTTATAAAATTGAAAAAAATAAGCCCTAAATTTAGGGGCTTACACGAAGGCACAGAATGGCTCGTGCACGAAGGCACTCGCCGAATGCAGTTATCCCATATTCTTGTGGCTTGCGCACTGAGGCGCTCGCCTTTGCGATATTAAATATTCTATATCGACCCGTACATTTGATATACGATTCATTTCAATTGTTTTATCCAGTGTTCGACACGCACTATGATCATCTCTCGATCGAGCCACGCCCGTGGACTCGATGGGTTAACTTAGCATACAATGATACATTTTACTTAGACATGAAGGAGTAAGAAAGAAGAGTCAGTCCTCCCACCTTAAGCCGATACGCCTTGTCGTTTTGCCGAGCCGATGTGGCTCAATTTCATAACTTCGTTGCACGACCACATCTTCTGACTTAGCCATTCGAGCACTTCATGTTTCTTTGAACTACTAGACCGATTTGGCCTACCGTGCCCAAGTCTCAGCCCGTTGTGAGACAGTTGCTTGGTTTTGCGGACCCTGTTGCGAATAAGGCAGAAAACCGACCTCTTATATTTCAGCATAAACGAACACACGAAACCAACTAAAATCAATATTGCTTGATTCGGACTTGCACCTTGAATCGATTCGATTTCTTATAAACTTCGAACCGACTCAATGCCTTTCTTTCTCAGGGCAACACAACTCTCTGCATCGATACAACTTGTTGCATTCCTCGGAACAATCAAACTCTCGTATCGATTCGCATCGACATATATATCGCGTCAACGTAACTCTTCGAGTTGACGACTCAGCATAATACACCGTGTGGAGCAGGGCATTACACTATGTATGTTGTCTTCTTTCCCGCACGTACATCCCGCCGTTGCTCCCCCCCCCACCCGGTTGTCGCCCCCTTCCCGCCCTACCCCCCTCCGGTCGTCTCCCGATGGAGATCGTCGCCCTCACCTCCCTCGTCAAGCTCGAGCTGCCCCACCTCTCCCTCACCGTCCCCTCCCTCGCCAAGCTCAAGCTGTTGTCGCTGCACCACCTCTCCCTCACCGGCCCCTCCTTCGTCAAGCTCGAGCTGCTGCCTGTTGCAGCCGCTGCTACCCCCACCTTGCCGCACGCGCTGCCGTAGCACCGCCCCATCACGCTGTCGCTGCCAGCTGCTGCCGTCGCAGCTGTTCGTGCCGCTGCCAGCTGATGGCTGCCGTTGGCTGCTGCTGCCCCCCCCCCCCCACCTCGGTGGGGTTACTGGTGATGAAGGTGGTGGGGAGGGGGGCGACGCCGTAGGGGAGCGGGAGCGAGGAAGGGAGGGCATCGTCGTGGGCGGCAGGACGCTGAGGGGGGGGATGGTGAAGGTGGTGGTGGTAATGGTGGTGGTGGTGTTCGTGAAGGTGGTGGTGAAGGTGGTGGTGGTGAAGGTGAAGGTGGTGGTGATGATGGCGGTGATTGGGGGGATTGGGGGAGGGAGGCACGCCGGAGGTGGGGAGGGGGGCAGCCAAGGGGGAAAGGGGGGGTGGGGGAGGACACGGGGAAGAAGGCGAGGATATTCTCGTAAAAAAAATGACCGTCAGTGGAGGATGGTTTGCGTCAAAGGTGGAGGGTACCTTACATTGTTGTAGTTGTGTGGGATGCACCTTGAATTAGGATAAAAAAAAGTTGGGTGCCACTCAAATTTTCTCAATATAATATACTTGGGTCCCGTTTGGTTTGCAGAATCATAACATTGAAAAAGTATGCAGAATTACAATATTGAAAAAGAAAAGTATTTATTTTCCTGTTTGGAATGATTCCGAAGAAAGAAAGAAAATGATAGAAAATAGTCTGCCCATCTACTCGCCCATCCACTCAAAAAAAATGTTAAAAATATAATTTCCCAAAGACCAAAAAATTGATTTACTTTCCTTTACTTTCTGCGAACCAAATGAAGCCTTAGGGTTTGGTACACAGAATAATATATATAGCCAAAAATTCTATATTTTTGAAAATCAAATTTTTCGTCATTAAATTCTCTAAAAAAAATTATTCTCATGTATAGTGAATATATAAATATTCCAGAGTGAAAAATAAAAAAGAATATAAAAAAAAAGCTGAAATAAAAAAAATATGAAAACCCAAGAAAAAAAATATCTTAAAAAAAGAATAAAAAAAACTTTAAAAATAAAAATATATTAAAAATGAAAAAAAAAAAGTTCTTTAAAAAATGAAAAAAAGATAAAAATAAAAAACAAAAAACAAAAAACCTCAAGAAAAAATAAACAAAAATTAAATTTTTGGTCGGACCAAAAAAACATACCCACCTATTTTCAAGGAATAAGATTTTCATATTTTGTAGTTAAATAGGATTTTTTTTTCCCTCCATATTTTGTAGATAAATAGAATTCAGCATCGACACCTTTCCGGATACACGACCGATATCCAAGGCGCCTTACCGAATGGCTCCAGCAGAACAGAAGGAGCTGAAGGTGCAATTACAAGAGTTGCTAGACCGCGGATTTATTCGCCCTAGCGTCTCTCCGTGGGGAGCTCACGTATTGTTCGTGAAGAAGAAGGATGGGTCGATGCGGCTATGCATCGACTATCGTGAACTCAACAAGGCGACCGTGCGGAACAAGTATCCTTTGCCACGAATCGACGACTTGTTTAACCAACTGCAAGGTGCGTCAGTATTTTCAAAAATCGATCTTCGTTCAGGCTATCATCAATTGAAGATCAAGTCCGACGACGTATCAAAGTCTGCCTTCCGCACTCGATATGGTCATTACGAATTCCTAGTCATGCCATTCGGTTTGACGAATGCCCCAGCCGCATTTATGGATCTGATGAACCGAGTCTTCTGACCTCAAATCGATAAATTTGTAGTCGTGTTCATCGACGATATCCTAGTCTACTCAAAGAATCGGGAAGAACATGCGGGACATTTGAAGACGGTACTGCAGATTCTGCGAGAAAACAAATTATACGCCAAGCAGAGTAAGTACGAGTTCTGGATGAGTAGCGTGACATTCCTCGGACATGTAATCTCTGCCGAAGGTGTCGCGGTGGACCCAAAGAAGATTGATGCGGTGGTGGATTGGAAACGACCTGCCTCGGCTAGCGACATTCGGAGTTTCCTTGGCTTAGCGGGCTACTACCGTAGGTTCGTGCGAAGCTTTTCAAAACTAGCGTCGCCTCTGACTCGCCTCACCCAGAAGAGAGTAGTATTTGAATGGAGCGACGACTGTAAATCCAGCTTTCAAGAGTTGAAGCAACGGCTCGTCTCAGCTCCAATCCTTGCACTTCCAGACGGTCCAGAAGGCTTTCAGATATTCAGCGACGCGTCGGGAACTGGCCTCGGGTGCGTACTCATACAGAGAGACAAAGTCATCTCCTACGCTTCATGGCAGTTGAAGCAGCACGAGAAAAACTACCCGACGCACGACCTAGAATTGGCGGCGATCGTCTTTGCGTTGAAGTTATGGCGGCACTACCTCTATGGTGTGGCATGCAGAATCTACACAGATCACAAAAGCCTGAAATACTTATTTACGCAATGGGAACTCAACCTACGACAGCGACGTTGGCTCGAACTCATAAAAGATTACGAGCTAACGATCGAGTATACGCCGGACAAGGAAAACGTAGTGGCCGACGCACTTAGCAGAATGTTTATGGGAACACTGGCCATAAACAAGGAGATACGGCGGGACCTTGAAGCGATGGGTATCGAACTCGGAATTGAGTATCGACACCTGCACCTAGCGCATCTGAAGTTAGGATCGAGCCTGCTTAGCAAGATAAAGACCGCACAGGAGGACGACTCATTCCTGAAGAAAATGTGCGAGCTGATTTCAACGGGAAGGGCGACTGACTTTGCGGAAGACGGAGACGGGACGATGCGACTAAAGGGAAGGCTCTGCATTCCTGAAACTGCCGAACTCAGGAAAAAAATTCTGACGGAGGCACATTATGCGAAGTACTCGTTACATCCTGGAAGCACCAAGATGTACAAGGACTTGCGCACAAACTTTTGGTGGCACGGCATGAAGAAAGACGTGGCTACGTTCGTATCGCAATGCATGGCGTGTCAGCAGGTGAAGGCGGAACACCAACGGCCAGGCGGAGAGCTGCAGAACATCGCCATTCCCGAGTGGAAGTGGGACAATATCGCGATGGATTTTATTGTGGGATTTCCGAAGACACCGCGAGGGAATGACGCGATTTGGGTCATTGTTGATAGATTGACCAAGTCGGCTCACTTCATCGCAATTAAAGTAGGATGGAGCATCGATCGGTTAGCACAAATCTACGTCGATGAGATTGTTCGACTGCACGGGGTACCGGCCTCAATAATTTCGGATAGAGACGGGCGATTTCTATCGCGTTTCTGGACGAGCCTCCAAGCGGCGATGGGGACCAAACTGAACTTTAGTTCGGCGTACCATCCCCAAACAGACGGTCAGACGGAGAGAGTCAATCAGATCTTAGAAGATATGTTGCATCTGTGTGCGATCGACCTAAAGACTAGTTGGGATACGCATTTGTCGCTTGCGGAGTTTGCGTATAACAACAGTTATCAGTCGAGTATTCAGATGGCTCCATACGAAGCGCTCTACGGGAGGAAGTGTCGTTCGCCGATATGCTGGGATGAAGTCGTAGAGCGACAAGTGCTCGGACCGGAACTGGTAGAGCAGGCCGTCGAAAAGGTCCCCTTGATTCGAGATAGACTCCTCATCGCGCAAAGTCGACAAAAGAGCTACGCAGATCTTCGTCGACGACCGCTAGAGTTCTTGGTCGGGGACCATGTGTTTCTGAAAGTAGCGCCCATGCGCGGTGTGATGCGGTTCGGCGTTAAAGGCAAGTTGAGCCCGAGATTTGTAGGCCCCTTCGAGATTATTGAGCGAGTTGCGACGGTTGCTTATCGGATCGCACTACCTCCTACCTTAGCTGATGTGCACGATGTTTTCCACGTTTCACAACTTCGAAAATACGTGCACGATCCAAGTCATGTGGTTAGCTTCGATCAGTTGGAGCTACGTACTGACTTGTCTTACTCGGAGGAGCCTATTCAAATTTTGGACCGCAAGTAGAAGGTGCTGTAAAATCAGTCGATGTCCTTGGTCCGCGTGCTTTGGCGGAACCATACAGTCGAGGAGTCGACGTGGGAGATGGAGGCGGAGATGAAAGAGAAGTACCCTGCGTTGTTCGTTTATATTAAGGTCAGACCCTTGTTCTTAAGTTTCGGGACGAAACTTTTTCTTAGTGGTATATTATGTAGCGCCCCGCTTTCGATAGGCGACGAAACTTCATAATATGCTTGCGCCGAGTCAGATCGGCCGGGAACTTAGATGGCCATCTGACTCGATCGCTAAGCTTGGTAAACGTTAACGCCTTGCGGCATCGATTCAAATCGATTTGGACGGAAGTTACGAAAATCGATCCAACTAATGGAACGACTTCTGTTGGAATAAGTCCTAGATGCAGCGGGCTGCGTCTCGGCGAGTGAGCTCTCTATAAGAGTCCCTTCGACGGGACCGGACCGCTGTATGGTTTTTCTTGGAGCTTTGCCGCTGGGCTTGATTGAAGTGCTTTCGCGTCGTTTTCATGGATGCAATTACAAATTTCGATACAAGGGGAAAAGAAGGAAATCTAACAAAGTGTTGGTGCCATTGCAGGAGCTCGCGTAACAAAGGATTGACGTTGCGTAGCGCTTCGACGACCTGCACGAAGCAAAGTAATCGGTGGGTGATTCGGCCCCTTCTTTTCTACTCTGTCCCACAAACTTATTCCTTGCCTCGAATTCATTCAAATCGAACGATGCCAAGTTAATTGCATGCCAATCCACTAAGTCCAAGAACTCGGGAAAACGTATCGATTTAGAGTAATTCACTCTGAAAATACAAGTCTATCACATAAACCAGAAAGTTTAAGGTTCTAATAAAAAGATATACTATTTTACGTACTGTAAAATATTATGAAACGTCGATCGTGGGTTATGATGCCTCGGACAATTTGGTGCCTACGGGACGCTAAATCGGGAGTACGACTTGGGGAAAAATGAATCGTTGCATAAGTTGGGGGAAATGATAATGCCGTTCAATACTGTCCGCGCTATACAAAACTATTGCATATGTTAAACTGTTCACGCATTGGCATGGTCATGGACAGCTTGTGCACAAGTTGATATTTTTCCTCGAATCGATATCTGGGGCATCGGAATCGAATCGACCTAGGGGGAATGAATAATCGTGCTTCGGCACTGATGCATTGCGGGACCGTCAGTCAGGCTTGCAACCTAGACTGAGCGGGCCGAAATGCCGTTGAGATAGTCCCACGTGATGTGTAACATCAATGACCGCATATAAGATAGTAGCATGCTTACCTATTGTCTTATGCAGGTGTAAATATTATCTCTGTTTTCATGCAGGGACGAGCACGGCCGTGGTAAGAAATATGATAAACTGCTATGGTTCACTGTATGCTTTATTACTCAAAGATGGCTATCGAATATGAACTGAATTCATTTAGTTCTAATAGAAAGACAACTCTAAAGCATGCCTACCCTAACAATCAGAGTCGGTTTAGACGAGTGGGTTCGTCTCGTCCACTTAGCAAGTGTGCTAATCCCATTCTCCCAATTTTCCCAGGTGCGACGGGCGCGCTCAACTAAACTGGAGCTGAAGTACGGAGAGGCGTTTTGAAGCTCTTCCTATACTGAAGTATTTTGAATCCAATTCAAGTCGATGGCTTATGTATAAAGGGGCGAATGTATGGGACGGCAAGCGTTAGTTCAGGCAACTTATCGAATGTATTTTTCTTCTGTTTTCAATCAATGTAGCCGCAACGGCATCTAATGTAATTACGACTTGCACTTCGTTGCAAGTTATGAATGAAAAGCATTTCTATCTTCTTATACTGCGTCTTAAATTCTGATGTGATTTGTGAAGTTTCAACTTGGCGTATTAATATGAAAAGTAACGTAACGTTCTTGCCTTGTACGAGTGCAATTCCAGACTCGTACGGCATCATGCCTTAGCGAGGACGATCGAATCGGCAAAGTAACACCGGGGACGAACGGTTTGTCGACTCGAGGCGTGACAAGCCTTGGCCAGTTGCTTGGTCAAGGTGTCCATTTTCTGTTGTCCCCTAGCTTCATCTTCAATATGAATCCAGTGCAGAAGATTCTCAAGCTGGATTTCTATCTTCTTGCGGTACATGTCAGTCTTGAAAGTTATCCAACCCGGAGGAAGTTTTGTGACTATCGCACCCACCATGAAGTTGTCTTTTGCTTCATGCCCACTTCCTCCAACTTCATTTGCAGCTTCAAAAGTTCTTTGACTTGAAAGCATGGCCTTCCCATCTTCAAATTGCATGGTAAAGAACTTTTCAACGAGATGGATTTTGGACATCTTATCGCCGGTCTTATAGTGCTCTCTAGAGATTCCCAGACATCTCTAGATTTCTCCCTCTTGTTGTAGGACTCCGTCATCGAGTCGTCCATAGCATTCAGGATCAACAACCTACAGAGGTCGTTGTTTTTCTTCCACTTGGCGTACTCGTTCGTAGCGACTCCGATAGCAAGTTCACCTCCATCTTCGGGAATGATAGGTTCTGGATCTACCAACATATAAGCATCATTGACAAGTTAAAGATTCAAAGAAATCTTCCTTTTCCAAATGTTGTGGTGTTCACCGTCATACTTCTCAAGTTTGTGAAAACTTATATCGAGAAGACTTGAACGGTTGGCCTCCATCCCTTTAGTGATCTTGCTTTGAGATTGTTCGTCCCGAAGTGATCTAAGGATAGGAGAGATCCAAGGAAGATAAGAGTTTTCACAAGACAAAGTCTGCACCCTTGCCAACACCAAGAGAGACAGAGTTTTGGCAAGACAAAAAGTCTGCACTCTAGCCAACTCAAATGAAGCACTGATAGCGGTTACAAACTGACTTCAAAAAATACAAAATACATCAACAAATGGAAAAGTGTTCTTCTCTTTACTTTCGTAAATGCTACAACGAGAAAGAACAAAAACAATAAAGAAAGCACAAAGAGAAACTCCTCGCTAGGGTGAACAAGTCACCGATGCTCAAAGCAAGATTCGGCCTACTTCCGAACTACTCCGAGGAACAAGCAAGTTCAAGAAAGAACATCTGGCACTCTCTTCGTCACCCTCGAATTGACTTTGGAACTCAAAAGGAGGAGGAAAAGCTTAATGCGCCCTTAGGCTTGTGTTGCTGCTGCTGGAGTGGGAGGTACATAGACTCTCGGAGTGGAATTTGTGGCCCTCAGTTTCTCCCTCTTCGCGTGCTCAACTCTGAAGAGTGGTATTATATTTATAGAGTGGGTTGTTACCTATGGACGCATAAGAATGCTTATGCATCCATAAGTGCCAGCCAACCAAATCCTACCAAATTCGGGTCTAACCCGCCCACACCACAGCGTGTCTCACGCCGACAACACCGTCCACGCTGCCCTCTGACAAAGCCATGCGCGCCATGCGCACCGCCCACGCTGCCCTCTAACAGCACCGAAAGTAGCCACACATATGCGTCTAGCATTTTGATGCATAGACGCATAGCACTGGTCACATAGCACTGGACGCATAGCACTGGTTGCTTAGCTCTATATGCTAGCACCAGACGTAGAGCTCTGGACGCATAGCGCCATGACTCAAGCGCCGAGACACATAGCGCCTGAGCAAGCAACCGTGCATGCGACTCATGCATGAAAGGAGCGCACGAGCGTCATGTGATGATGCTAAATGCTAAGTGCAAAGTGCACCATCAAAGTGCCACTTTGCGCCCTTCGTCCTTTGTCCGAGTCCGAGTCGCATAGCTCCTATGGAGCTCAAAGGTGGTAACAAAACAAAAGTTTGTTCTTGATGATTTATACTTAAATCTCTAGGAAAATCAATCCACATGGGCCACCACACCCTATGTGGATACTCCAACACAAGCATAGCTATATATTGAGGTATAAGTATACACCATGGTGGTTTTTCAATGTGGGACTAAAAGTTCCCAAAAGGCAAGTAGAAACACCAACCAGATGTCTTCTTTCTCAATTTCGTCTTTAAATAGAGAGTACAATCGCTAAAATAGCAAATCAATAGGAACTAATCCTGGTAACTAAGATAGGAAATAGAACAATCGGAATGAAGCAAAATAGCTTTGAAAATGATGACTTATTAAAATAACAAATGACTATATCAAAACTGCAGTAACTTATCACATACTAGGAATAAAAGACACCTGGAGGACAGAATACATGTATCTGTAGCAACCATATTGCTTTCCAGGTGCATTCTAAATCTTAAATAATGGACGGCACAACGAGTGCAAAATCTGAAATAAATTATCTACAACCATAAACATTAAACGGAGAACTTGCACAACTCAAGAATTTATTTATTTTACTTTACTGTTGCACTGTGGAAATGTTTTAAGAACATAATAGTACAACACAATTTATAAACAATAAAGTCCATCCTAATAAACAATAAAGTCCATCGTAATAAAATAAAGGCTTAATTGTACTTTGATACCCTCAACTAATTTGGTTTTTCAACTTGATACTCTAAACTTTTTAGTCAACAATTTAATACCTCAACTGTTTTTTTTTTAACTTCATACCTAAACTTTTAAAAATTTCGAAAATGTCCTTATCTCCTCCCCCCCCCCCCCCCCCCCCCCCCCCCCTCCGGCCACCCCCCTCTCCCGCTTCCGGTCACCCCCCTTGGAAGAGTATGTTAGAAACATTAAGAAAACAATTTTATATTTGCAAGGCTTGTTTAGATTCAGGTTATGTTGCATCGTGAAACTGTCTTTGATTAGAAATTAGGATTGGAAAATTAATGGGAAAAGAAAATAACTGAGAGGGGGTGGAAAAGAAAAGTTAGGGTCTGAAGGAGTTAGGTGGCTTCTGTTGGTCGGGGGTCACGATGCGGCCAAGACGTTCCTCAAAGAGCTAGGACATTGGGAGTAAAATGAACAAAAGAAAATTATGTAGAAGAAAATAGGGGAAATAATTACAACCTGTTAGTTTTGGGGGATCGGTCTTATTCGTAGAAACAGGACGACTTCCTCCTCCACCTCCTCCGCCTATCCGAGGCAACAACACTGGAGACTTGGCCTTTGACACCAACGAACAGCGGAGACATTCTCCCTTCCGTTTTTTTTTTCCCACGAATGATGAGTATTTATAGACAGAACCTCCCTCTTATTTTTGGGTAGGGTAGGGCCTGTTCATACAATTTTTGGTGTTCTCAGACTATAATTTGGATTTGGATTTAAATTTAAATTTAAAAATTCAAATTTAAATCTAAATTATGAATTTCTAAATTTAAATCCAACCAAACATAGGATTTGGTAAGCTATAATTATGATTGATAAATAGGATAATAGAATATTAATCAATAAAATAATAAATAAATAATTTTATAATTAATTATTATAATTATGATTAATAATTAAATAATTATTATAATTATGATAATAGTTGTGATTAATTAAGATTATAATGATAGTTATAATGACGACTAATAAATTATTAATTAAAACTATAATAATATATTAATTATAAAATTATTAAATATTAAACTATAAATTACGACGATAATTATGGTTAACATATTATTAATTAAGATTATAATTAAATATTCATTTATAAATTATTAACTAAAATTATAGTTATGATTAATAAATTATTACAATTATGATCAATAAAGGTACAATTCTTAATTAAGATTATTATAAACTATTAAAATAAAATTATTAATTAATAAATTATTAATTAAGATTGTAATTATGATTAATAAATTATTATTTAAGATTATAATAAAATATTAATTAATAGAACTATAAATTATTAATTAATTATCTAAGTGATGAACGTATTTATATTAATTAAGAATAAAAAATTCACATATAAAATAATAACTAACTATTAGTTAATTTTTATTTTTTTTTACTTATTTACTTATTAATTATTATTAATTAAATATCTAACAGAACAATACAATTATGTTTTTTTTTTTAAATCCAACTTTCTTTCTTCCAAATCCAAATTTTGGATTTGGTACCCACTTTTAATATACAAATCCAACTCCAACCAAACAAACGATTCCATGGATTTGGCTTTGTCCATGACATCCTAAATTCCAGCTCCAAATACGGTTTTATCAAATACGCCCTATCTGGCACACAAAATGTTGCATCTACATAGCTTTTGTTGCCAACAAATATTGAAAATTTTCGTACAGTCGTTATCATTTTTAAAATTACAAACAAGAAAAAGTAACTTTTAGAAAATTATTAGAAGATAACAATAACGTCAGTTTCACTTGTTTTTATTATATTTTAGACGAAAAACAAAAAAAATGAAGGAATGGTAAAAAATGCCTACTAAGTACGTTTCATCTAAATTTGTATTTTAATTTTTTTTCTTAATTTTTTTAAGTTTAATGGGATCATAATATATTTTTTTAAACACCCTTACCTAGGACGTTTTCAATAGATTTGAATATCTAAATGTTGAGAGAACTGTTAGCCCAATGATTATATCATATTTTTTAATATGGCTAATTAGTTAAGTTTAACATATTGATGTCACTAATATTCATGTAAGTACTATCATGTTGCTACTTAAACTTAGCATTGTCCTAATATTCACTAAATGTTATCTTATTTGTTACTGTATATTGCTTTGTTTGTCTAACATATACTTGCAGACAAGTAGTAAGCATGATCAAACTAGGACATATGCAATGAAGAATTAATGATTGGCCAAAGACGGCGTTAGACAAGAAGATTTCTTTGAACCGTCTAGCGACCTATCCGGGACCTTGCACTTGGGGGTTCCGTTGCCCGGTTAGCGGACATGGATCGAGGGGGCAGCACCCCCCATGGGGGTTCGGAGGCGAAGCTCCCGAAAGGTATTCAGATTTTCAGATCTGTTTATCTTTGAACAACTGTTGTCAAGGAAAAAGGCATCTCCAAGTCTGCTCAAATATCATAAATAAGGCGTCATCAAAGTGCTCTTGATTTTATATTTATTTCTGTATTTTGCTTTTTATTTGAGCCTAGGAAACTTGTACATCAAGTCGCAACTGGCACTTACTCAGCTTCCTAGCCTCTCCACCAAAAAGCCTAAATCTTGTTCAGTCCATAAACCAAAGAGCCAATCCATTTCAAAGAGCCCAAAATCCATGATTTCTACACATTGACCAACTGGTCATAGGGCAACCGAACTCGGACCGAGTTCTGCCCGAACTCGAACCTAACTTGGTCCCCTTGAAACAGTACTCCATTAGATCAGGTCTCCCTGTTGAATCGGCTCCAATGTTCAAATTATTAACGTTAGGCAATCAAACTCTGCCCGAATTCGATTCATAGAACCCTTATAAATAGAGAAGAAAACTCCATTCATTCAACTCACTAATTCTTTCTTCTTCTATCTTTTCAAGAGTTCTAACTGAGCTTTAACCTTTCTATCTACCAATTAGTTTACAACCCACAACCAACTATATGCCAGTACGATCTTGATTTTGAAGTTGGATCGAGTTGTAAAAAGCTTGGATTTCGAAGTGTTGTCTCTACACTTGTTGTTGTGAAGTCACGAGTCCTTTGTATTAATGCTCGTAGTTTGTCGCTACCACTATCTAGAATAAGGGTATTTTGGTAATTTGTAAAATTTTTGATTATTTTGAATATCATTAATTAATGAATTGTGTTAGCGTCATTAATTAGTAAAACCAAATAACCACATTAACTAGATGTTAGTCATGACCAAGGAGGACTACTTAGTGAGATCAGACAACCTTAGATTCATTCTATTCTAGTTAGTTAGTTTCAATCTAACTAAGGGATTAATTAGAAATTGACTATAACAAGTTAGAATGGGCATTTCCTTAAAAGGCTTGATATGACTAAGGCCATCTCCAATGGGGATTTCTAAAATTGGGTTTCTATCCTACTTGGCATTGTACTTTGAGAAGATTTCTATCCTAGTTGTAAGAGTTCCTACATAGAAATTGTACAACAACAAAAAATACTTTTCCAATGGTTCTCCATTTCTATCCTAGGTGTCACAAAATAAAAGAATCAATTTAATATTATGGGGCCCAATAATAATTGTCATGAGAGAGAGAGGGGAGAATTTCTATTGAGAGTTTCTACATGTAGAAACTCTCATAGAAATTTTTCATCCTACATCATTGCCACCTAGGATAGAAATGATATAGAAACCACCATTGGGAGAAGTTCTTTCTAAAATGGATTTCTTCCATAGAAATAGGGAAGATAGAAACCCCCATTGGAGATGGCCTAAGTACAATGCCAAGTAGGATAGAAACTCAATTTTAGAAATCCTCATTGGAGATGGTCTAATAGGAAGGCCTCACAGACATTGAAACCCTAAGCCAAACCCTAGCCACACCTATGGCCGGCCACTAGAGCCTCTCCCCTTGCTATTAATAGTAACACTTCTCCTTCTTCCCCCTTTTCATTGAAACTCTAACCCTAATTTGTGTTCTTCTCCAAATTTCTTCCATTTTTCAAATTGAGTCCAAATTCCCTAAAACCAATTGCAATCTCTTTCCCTTAAAGAGAGGAAGCCTCTATTGACTATTTGGGGGCTTGTTGGAGCAATTTGGCCATTGGAGCTTGGTGGAGATCTAAATCTAGAACTTGTTTAACTACGAGTTACACCGCATCATCTACTCCACTATCCTTCCAAAATCTACTTCAATAAAAGATGATGTTACTGCACTTGAGCTTTCTGCCCTCTATCATATTCTTAAGAGAATACTATTTTCTTCCCCTAAGACTATCATCCAGATGATGGAAAGATGTCACGGAAGAGATCGAAATCTCTCTTATGCGATGTTTATCTCACGCATCTTTCAGCGTTTTGACATCGATCTATCCACTTGCGCTCTGGACCCTGAGCCCAAGTCTCTTCAGCTATCTCGTCGCAGCACTGTCGCTGCCTCTGCACCTCCTGCTTCTGCACCTTCTGCACCTACGGCTGAGTGGCCCAAAGCCACTCAACCGTCCGAGACATACATACATATATATATATATATATATATATATATATATATATATATATATATAAGAACAGACTTTATTGATGTATCAGGCGCAAAATGTCGAAGCCTATACAAGTAACCGTGCCAAGCGCTAAAAGACAAAATAGACTAAAACAAAACAAGTCGCGTCAAGCAGGCTAGTAGTGAGCCATGCTCGCCCGGCCCTTCCTCGGCTTAGGTCAGCTTCCTCCAGAAACTATCCGAGAGATGGTTGCAGCGTCTGCCGACTTTAGAAACCTGTCTGAGGACCTCCTTGATCAGAGAGTTGGAGTGGTATGGACGACCTTCGTATCTGAATTTGTTTCTGTTCTTCCAGAGAACCCAAATACCAGCGGCTGCGACGATCTGATGCCCGTGGGACCTTCCCTATTTGGCGAGAAGATCGTTGAAGCCTCTGGTCGGATGAGCATGATCGCATTTGCTAGAAAGGCTGGACCAGATCTGAGAGGCAAGTTCTCCTAATAGCAGGATGTGTTCAGCTGTTTCAGCCTGGGGGGATGTACAGCAGTGGCAACGTGACGCCAGGCTGAAGCCAATGGGATAGAGTCGTCAGTGGGTATCTTCCAGCGTTGCGCTCTCCAAATAAGAATCGACTATTTGTTGGGGATGCAAGACTGCCAGAAGGGAGCGGTGTAAAGAGCCGGAGAGCCTACGCCTCTAACCACGACCCTGGCGGAGGCCGGGGAGAAAACTCCATTAGGGGTGGGGGACCATCTTAGATTATCCGGGTCATCGCTGATCCGCATATCTGAGGCAGCGAGTCTGTTAGCTGCGTCTGGCCCAAGCCAGTCGGCCACTCTATCCCATCTCCAGCCAGAGTCGCAGTCCCATAAATCACGGATAGCGCAGTTAGGGGGGAGGACGCAGTTGGCTGAAGGATGGCGTTCCCGAGCCACCGTTCATGACCCAACGACGAGCTTTTTTTGCCAAGCTGCAGGCGGAGGTGGGGTTCTGTGAGGCTACGGCCGTAAAGGATGCGTCTCCAGTTCGTGGAGGATCTGGTGTTGGCGACGGCCATCGTGGGGTGGGAGTATCAGAAGTATCTGGCCTTCATGAACCGATTCCAGAGCGAGTTACCCGCGCAAAGTTTCCACCACAGCTTCATGGAGTAAGCGTCAACGATATGAAGAAGACGGTTGAACCCTAGCCCTCCCTCCGTGGTTGGCTTGGCCATCGAGTCCCAGCTGGCCCAATGGTGCTTGTCCATGCCGTTATTATGTCCCCAGAAGAAGTTGGAGTAGGGACTCTAAAGAGGAGAGCACCTTTTTTGGTGTGGAGCAAACGGCCAGGGTGTAGATGGGAATGGAGGAGAGGACGTGCTTGATCAGAATCATCTTCCTACCCTGAGAGAGGGTAGCGTTATGCCAACCCGCGATCTTCTTTCTGATTTTGCTCACCATGCCGTCGAACATCCCCGAATTAGATTTACCATACACCAGCGCGGGTATGCGGTGGAGAAGGAGGTTAGGTTGGAGAGAGTAGCCAAGTGGTTCCTGTCCGCCTTATGGTGGGTGTAGATGACGCTTTTAGAGGAGTTGACTCGTTGACCCGAGCATCTAGAGTATCTCTCAAGCGTTCTGTGTACCACTTCCACGGACCTAATGTCTTCAGAGGAGAAGATGAGGATGTCATCGGCGTAGGCGAGGTGAGTAATTAATGGGCATCCGGTGGTGGTGTGGAAGTGGTGAAATTCGAACATGTTCGGCATACAGTTGAGGTTTCTGCTCAGCACATCAGCCGCGATGATGAAGATAGTGGAAGATAACGGATCTCCCTGTCTGATTCCGCGACTAGAATGGAAGAACCCCTCTGCCTGACCGTTGATGACTGTGGAGAACCAGGAGTTGCTAACGGATCGAAAGATGATGTCGATCCAAGGCTCCGAGAAGCCGAATGCCCTGAACGCCCAAATCATGAATTGCCAGTCCAGATGGTCGTATGCTTTTTTCCATGTCTAGCTTGATGGCTACGTTCCCGCCTCTAGTAGAAAATTTCATGCATGTGATCAATTCTTGCGCTAGTAGGATGTTGTCAGTGATGTTTCGTCCAGGGACGTAACCGCTTTGCTCCTCGGATATGATCTTGGGGAGGAGAGTAGACATGCGGCTGGCGATGATATTAGAAATGATTTTGTTGGTGAATGTGCATAAGCTGATGGGTCGGAAGTCACGGAAGGTCTCCGGATTTTCTATTTTGGGGATGAGGATGAGGTTAGCACAGGAGATGGAATTGGGGTATCTCGCCCCATGGAAGAAAGCGAGCGCGACCTCGTAAACGTCTGCACTGATGATGTCCCAACATGAACATATATATATATATATATATATATATATATATATATATATATATATATATATTCAGTATGCTTAGGGTTGAGTCATTTTTTTGGCTGACAATCAAATTTGAATCATAAATTAATTATTTCTAATCGAGGGACTTGGTTTTATGTTAATTTTTTTTAAGAAAAACGTCCAAGCCATCCATTTTGTAGTATTTTCATCATTAACATTTACCTGCCCCCTCCAATCGAACCTACAAAATATGTCCAAATTCAAACCCAAATATATTTATCATATATAATATATTTGGAACCATGCATTTGAGTAGCTTCTTAGAACTAGGGGTGAGCATATAACAGTCGAAAACCGAACCGAACTGAAATATGACAAACGGTTCGGTTTTTGGGTTGTCGGTTCAGTTTCGGTTTGAAAATTTGAAATAACGGTTCAGTTTTCGTTTCTTAGTCCGAGTAACCGAACCGAACCAAAAATCGATTTAGATTTTGTAATTTATCAAACTACCCTCAATATATATATATATATATATATATATATATATATATATATATATATATATATATGTCTTTTAACCCCTAACTTAGTGCACACTCTTCTCCTATTGTCTATCGGTGCTTCTTTGAGCACTCTCTCTCTATACCCTTAATCTATGTATAATAATATTTTTCACTTTGTAGTATAATAATTCATAAATACAATAATTAAATACTTTTTAAAAATTTGTTATTTAAATAGGCTCATTTTGTAAAAATTTGAAGGTTCGACACATTGGTCCATTAAACTGAACCGACCGAAAATCGAACCGAATTAATACGGTTCAATTTTCGGTTTTAAGAAATACAGTTTACGGTTATTTCGGTTTTCATATATACGGTTCGGTTTAAACCGAACCGAACCGAACCATTGCTCACCCCTACTTAGAACCGCCCCCTAATTGTTCTAACTTGTAGAATTTACAAGTTTAGTATAATAGCTTGTATTCAAAAATATAATATACTTTTAATGAATTCATGCAAATGACCACGATCAGTTGACGATGTCGGTTGCTTAATATCTCATATATAATATATTTGGAACATGCATTTGAGTAGTTTGAGCCTACCCTACCCTATTGTCCGAACTTGTAGAATTTACAAGTTTAGTATTAACAGCTTATATTTGAAAATATAATATGCTTAGGCTATGTTTGGTTTGCGAAATCATAATATTGAAAAAGTATGCAAATTATAATATTTAAAAAGAAAAATATTTTTTTCTTGTGTTTGGAATGATTCCCAAAGAAAAAAATATGAGAGAAAAAGTCTGCCTCTACTCGCCCATCCACTCAAAAACAATGTTGAAGTTATAATTCAAAAAAACAAAATGATTTAGTTTCCTTCACTCTGCGTGAACAAAATGAGACACCTCGTTTGGTTCACAGAATGGAAAGGAAAGAAAATCAATTCCTTGTCATTTACTTTCCTTTAGAAAATTGCTATTCTTATCTATTTTTCTTTCCGGTGTTTGAAAAGTCCAAAAAAATTAAGAGGTAAAGTGAATCCATAGGGTAAAAAAATGAGAATCATTGGGTGGGTGGAGGAACCATTTTTTCTCTTTGGGATTATTTTCCTTTCCTCCCCTCTATCCATGCATCCAAACATAGGAAAGGAAAGATTTTCCTTTCTAAGGTCACGATTATGTGAACCAAACATGGCCTTAGAGTTTGGTACACAGAATAATATATAGCCAAAAATTCTATATTTTCGAAAATTAAAATTTTGGTCATTACTTAAGGAGATTTCTATCCTAGTTGGAAAAGTTTCTGACATACAAAAATGCTCTCCAATGGTTCTCCATTTCTATCCTATGTGTCACATATTAAAAGAAACAATTTAATGATGTGGAACCCAATAATAATTGTCATGAGAGATAGAAGAATTTCTATAAGACCATCTCCAATGGGAGTTTCTACCTTCCCTATTTCTATAGAAGAAATTCATTTTAGAAAAAATTTCTCCCAATGGTAATTTCTATCACCATTTCTATCCTAGGTGGCAATGATGTAGGATAGAAACTTTCTAGGAGGATTTCTACATGTAGAAACTCTCATAGAAATTCTCCTATCTCTCATGACAATTATTATTGGGTCTCACACCATTAAATTGGTCCTTTTACTATGTGACACATAGGATAGAAATGGAGAACCATTGGAGAGCATTTTTGTATGTCTACAATTTCTATGTAGAAACTCTTCCAACTTGGATATAAATCTCCTTAAAGTACGATGCCAAGTAGGATAAGAACTCAATTTTAGAAATCACCATTGGAGATGGTCATCCTACTTGTGTAGTTCTAGAGAAAATTGAGTTCTTATCCTACTTGGCATTGTACTTTCTACTTGTGTAGTTCTAAAGAAAATTGAGTTCTTATCCTATAGGATACAGGATATACTTGTGTAGTTTTAGAAATGGTGATAAAAACCCTCCTATAAAGTTTTCATCCTACATCATTGCCACCTAGGATAGAAATGGTGATAGAAATCATCATTGGGAGAAGTTTTTTCTAAAATGGATTTCTTCCATAGAAATAGGGAAGATAGAAACCCCCATTGGAGATGGTCTAAATATTCCAGAGTAATAAATAAAATAAATAAATAAACTGAAAATGAAAAATGTGAAAACCCCAAAAAAAAATCTTAAAAAAGAATAAAAAATGAAAAAAAAAAATTCTTAAAAAAATTGAAAAACAAAAAAGTTCTTAAAAAGATGAAAAAACAAAAAACCCCAAGAAAAAATAAACAAAAATTAAATTTTGGTCGGACAAAAAATACATACCCACCTATTTTCAAGGAATAAAATTTCCATATTTTGTGGATAAATAGGATTTTTTTTTTTCCATATTTAGTAGATAAATAGGATTTTTCATGTTTTGTAGGTAAACCCGAATATTTATAATTTTCAGAAAAAAAAATTTACAATCTAAACAAACATGAAAATATATTTTCACCCAAAAAATTTTCGAGAATAAAAAAAATTATCGTGCATCAAACGCCCTCTTAATGGGAATTCATGCAAATGACCCTATTCAATTGATTAGGGCAGTTCTTACTCTATTATATATATGCAACAAAAGAAACATGTATAAAACAAAATAAACTTGCACAAACCCAGAGAGCGTTTGGGATGTAAATACTCGATACGAATAAGCAAGCCCGAAAAATAATAATAATAATAATAATAATAAAAAAAAAAAAAAAACAAGCCCGGAACGAGGAATAGCTCTAGCAAAATTGGTGGGCACAAACACAAAGCAGTCTTGGCGGAAAAGTCATATTTTTCAAGCATACTCCAAAATAGAATGCTCTAAACCGAATGGACAGCAACGAAAAAATAGAGGTGAGCTATCTAGGAATAAGCCATACAGCTTGAATAAGGCAAGACATTAATTGACCACTAGTCGTGTATATGAACTTGATTGTTGGCACATTTATATACAAGACTTCCATAGTCTCACAAACTTGTGTATCACATCTACATAAACTCAACACAGTAGCACTTGTGTAGTTCTAGAGAAAATAGTACACATGTATATCCTGTAAGTAGAGTAGGAGAGTTTGAAACAATTTATATAAGAAAAATTTTGAGTGACACCCCACTTTATTTAGCCATATATAAGGTGCACCCCATAAGTTTTACAATAATGTATAACACTCCCTACTTCCGTTCAAGACTAATGGTTGACCGCTTTGTGGTGTAATTTCTGACCAAACTGCCCTCCTGTGTTCAAAGAAGTTCTGAGATAGTAAAAATTAGTTTTGAAATACCTAAAGTACCATTTCTTATTTCCTACATTAGCAAATCACGTTCTCTTCTCTTTCTATGACCTAACCCCCAAATCTCTCTTCCCATTTTAAATCCGAAGCTTCCCCAACTCTCATGGCCGACGCTGCAATCCAGGTAAAGTTAAATTGATTTGGTTTTTTTTTTCCTTTAATATATGAAAGCTTTTATTTTTGTGTTTTGTTTGTCTCAAATCGTGGAATTTTCTCTTTTGATTAGGACAAATGTCAAATATGCTCGATGAACACCCACGTAGCAAACGAGTGTTCTTTTTTGAGCTCACCATGCAAGATTGGAAGTTGCAGGGGGATTAGGTATGTTTCGAAGTCCAATGCTGAAGCAAATCCCGGCCGCAAATTTTTGAAGTGCCCCCTCTGCTCGAATTTTCAATGGCTGGATGTGGCTATTTTGGGTTCAAGCTTCGGAGCTTCAACTTCAACAACTCAAAGGGGAGGTTTCAAATGTGGTGACCTAGGTCATTGGAAGAGAAATTGTCCTTGGCAAGAAACCACTTGCCCTAATCCAAACTGTGGAGGAAGGAGAGTCATCTTAATGTCAAAGAGAAGTCACAACAAGGGTAGAAGATTCTTGCAATGCCTGAAGTGCAACAATGCATTCCAATGGTTGAATGAGGCTACGGCTATTGACACTAACTCTGAAATTCCAGTTCAAATTGTAGTGAACACTACTTTAGAAGAGTTATGTAGAAAATTTGGAAAAAAATTTGCTATGTGAAGTTGTAATCTGAAATGTTGTATTTGATCCACTATATGGAATCTTGTATTTTGCTATGTGACATATGGATTGATTCAAAACATATTTATTGATTGATTCACTATATGGAATCTTGTATTTTGCTATGTAAAGTTGAAATTCACAAGAAGCTTCACAAGAATATCTTCGAGTTTACTTGAGCTTACTGCAGTTTAGAACATAATTAGAGTTATATTGTAATATGCAGTTTTTGAACAAGATTAGAGTTTTGAACAAAATTCACAAGAAGCTTCACAGGAATCTTGTAATCTGCAGTTTTGAACATGCAGTTTTGAACAAAAATGCTAATCTGCATATTACAATTGTTCACTACAAGAAGTAACAAAGAATTACTGCAGACTACAAATGTTCTATTCACAAAAAGGCACACATATATAAATGCAGATCACAAAATAATCACATTAGTTCACTTCACAAAATGATCACTTTTGTTCATTTCACAAAAAGCCACACATATGTAAGTTCACTTCACAAAATGATCAACTTTACAAAATGTCTTGAGTCCATACTGCAGATTAAATTAGTTTACTTCACTTCACATAATGTCAACTTCACATAATGTCTACCGCACTTTACTGCTGCTACTATGATATTCAACTTTACAAAATGTTAACTTCACAAAATGTCTACTGCTTCACAAAATGCTAACTTCACAAAATGCTAACTTCACAAAAAGGCCTAACATCTTCTCTACTCTTTCATTGCTTGCTATTGCTGCACATTACTGCTACTGCTATTGACTCTCCATGAATTTGAGCCCCTTGTTGGTAGACATCCTATAATGTCTTGAGTCCTTTCAGGTACATTGGCTAAATTATGTTGTATGAATTCTGCCACTGGAACTCCTTGTAGTGTTGAATCACCTGATTGTTGTGATGCCTTCTTCCTTTGGCCTCTTGAAACCTTTGGCCTTTTGTAAACAGTGTTGCTACTCATTGGAATCTTTGCAGGGCTTGGCTCTTTTGGTGGTCTTGGTGCCCTTGGTTTCTTCTTGTTTCCTCCAACTGGTCCTCCCTGGCACCCTCTAGCATTATGATCAGCATGTAGCTTGCACCTCCCACAAATCCTTTGTTTCTTGGCAGGTCTTGGTGCCTCATCTGCCTCCTTCCTTCTAACACCCTTTGGCCTCCCAGGTTGCCTATGTCTAGCAGGTGGACCAACCTCATATGGTGGCTTTAACATAGAGAAGTGAAACACATAGAGGAAAAAAAAACTTGAAATTATTAGAGCAATGTAATCTGGAGAAGTGAAACACACAAGGGACAACATAACTTGAAAACAAGGAGAAGCACTACTACTATAATTCTTTGACTTACTTGATCCCATAGGCTTTATTGAGACAATGGAACAACCTTTCCAGCATACGCCTTCTTGTACGTACTGGCATGATAGTAGTGACTTGTGAACCTACAAGAAGACAAATAATATTAGTGTACACCACTACTGGGATGTACAAGGTATAACAATAACAAAAGATAGAGACTTAATGGAGAAGACAGGGTATAACAATAAATATTAGTGTACAAGGTATTACATTGACCATGTAGGCCTGCTAGGTAGCAAAGCAACAACAGCATGCACACAGGGGATCCCAGTTAAATCTCATATACAGCAGTCACATTTTTTTCCATTAATGTCAACTGTCCATCTGTTCTCAATGGAGAAGACACTAGTGACACAGAAAAGCCCATCATCAGCATCATTGACCTGATACTTGTTGACTTGCCTTGACCTCTGCTCAATGATATTTGTAGTCCTTGGAGTCAAGTCATGCTCACCCCATGCTCTAGAAGTAATCTTCCTTTCATAAGTCAATTGCATGACCATCAAGTGAAACATCTCCACAATCATAGTGATTGGTTTTCCTCTAATTTCTCCTATCAATTATTGAAGCTCTCTGAAAAATTATTTGTTATGTGCTCACACTTTGTTGTTTTGTCAAAGTATGCTCTACACCATCTGCTCATGTGCTCTTTCATCATTTACTGAAGACCATCTGGACATTGTTGAGCTATTGCTTCAATCCACTTAGCATTATCTACTTGTCTATAGGTTCTAGCTGCACCCCATGTAAGATGCTTCATCTGTAGGCTACCATTCATGTGGGACTTGAAGTTTTTGTAGAAATGTCTAAAGCAAAACCTGTGGGGATGCCCATAGAATTCTTTGTCAATAGCATTGCCTAGGCCTTTTTGCCTATCAGATATGAAAGAAATCTCTCCTGGATGTTGCAGCAGCTTGTGTTTGATCATACTAAGAAAGTGGACCCATGTAGCTTCACTTTCAGATGTGCAGAGGTAAATAGCAAGTTGGAACAACCCATTGTTTCCATCTAGAGCTGTAGACAAACATACCCCCCCATACTTCCCTTTCAAATGACACATATCTAAACCAACTAAAGGTCTACATCCATTTATGAATCCAGTGAAGCTTGCATCATACCCTATGCATAAATAACCAAACTTTGTTGTCCCATGTACATTTCCACAATAAGCTACTCTTCCAGTGTTGATTCTCAAAATTTGCTTTGCAATTTCAGGAATTTTTCTATAACTCTCATCATAAACCCCAAACAACATCTCCTTCACTCTGAATAATGCCTTGTATGCATTCCAATATGAGACCTTCACTGTAAACTTGACCCACATCTGCTTCTGAATGTCCTTTGCTTTCCATGAACTGTGGTGTGCCTTAATGTCCTCTTCCAACACTTCAGAGATGAATTTGCTATTAGCCATTTTGTTTTGCAGCTTTGAGGTGTGCTTGCAAGTGTGTTCTTCATTAAGTTGTCTAAGTGTACAAGTTGTCTTATCTGGTGAGATCCTAACCCTGCACATCCATGGACAAGTCTCTTCTTGAAACACACACCTCAGGAACTCTGTATTCCTCCTCACCCATCTCTGCATCAGAGTACAAATCATCAAGTTCATCCCCAGCTTGTTAAGAATCCGTTGAGTCACAACTATGGTATTCTTCATCATCATCAAGTTCATCAATTGCAACTCTTCTTCTTCTCTGCATCTCTTCCCTCTGGAACTCAGTTTCTTCTCCCTATTCTTCCATATCTGCTTTTTCCTCACCCTGTGGTTCATCTGCTTCTTCTGTACCCTGTGGTTCATCTGCTTCCTCATTCTGTGGTTCATCTGCTTCCTCACCTTGTGGTTCATCTCCATAGAGTTGTGTCTCTGCCTGTGTGCCATATTCTTGGTCACTCTCTGTCTGTGTTGGAGCCCTTTGGTCAGACCCTCCAGCAGTGAAGACCCTTGAGGGCATTTGATCCAGATGCTTCTCAGGAAGATCCACATCACTGTCACTAGGTAGTGGATCCAACTGCTCCTCATGAAGACCCTTCTTGACATGTTTTCTAACTGGTTTGTGGGCTACTTTCTTAATCCTCCTAGTTTTGCTTGGTGTTAGTGACTCAGTAGGTTGTTGCTCTTGACTTGCAGGGTTGCCAAATTCTTATAAGAATATGTGTATCTCTCCTTTCTTGTCAGGAAGTTGTTTACTAAACATATCCAACAACCCAGCATCAGTGAGGAGCTCCACTGTTTTCCCATTCTTCAAGTCATCAATCCAGTAGTACTTATAATAAACTCCCTCCAAATGGTTACTTTCAATTGTATAAGGTAAATCCAACAAACTTATAAAGTCTGGGTCCACTTCACCAGCAATTGAACTACCCTTAAAATGGACCCTAAGCATGTACTTCCTGTATAACAGTACAACTACCCTTAAAATAGCCTACAATAGCATACAATGGCACATAACTACCCTTAAAATAGCCTACAATATCATACAATAGCATACAATATCATACAATAGCATACAAAGAGAAATAGACATAAATGAACCATAATAGCCTACAATATCATACATGAATGAACCATAATTAGGGATGGCAATTTTCCCCAAACCCGACGGGGACCCGAATTTTTTTCCCCGACGGGGCCGGGTTTGGGGATTTGCAAATGGGGACGGAGACGGGGATGGGGATTAAAAAAAATCCCCGGTCGTTTCGGGGCTGGGTACTCCCCGCCCCAATATATCCCCGACCCCGATTAGTTACTATACATGCAATTATTTAGACATCAATATCTTTTAGAATTACAAATTTGCCACTTTATAATATATACATTATACTATAATCTATGATTCTATGAGTCTATATATAATATTTTTTTAAGGGTTTCTCTCTCTTACTATTCTGTTCAACGGCAGGTGACTTCTTCTAATTTTTGAATCCCGGCGCCCCCCTTCCCCCCGACGTTTACCTATAGCTAGCTACAGGTATCTCTCTCTCTCTCTCTCTCTCTCTCTCTTTCTCTTTCTCTCTCTCTCTCTCTATCTCTCTCTCTCTCTTTCTCTCTCCCTCTGCTCTCTCTAATTCTTTATCTCCAAGTCTCCTCCTCGCCACCATGCTACCATCTATATTATTAATTTTTTTCATGCATTCTTCATAGTGCAGTAACTTCCTACTCTTCAAATTTTTAGTGCTTTTTTTTTGCTTTACAGTAAAGTTCCAATTTTTGAGTGCTTCTTTTCTTCCGAGTTCAGTAAAAAAAAAATTTATAATTGAACTATAAGCAGGATTTGGCGTCGGGTGGTACTAGTGCATGTTATTTGAATTAATTGCATGGTCATTCTTCAACGAAGTTTATAATTCGTAGGTCATAGCCATAAGCTGAACATGTCAACTCAACATATTGGTACAATTTGTTTGTTTAATTTACTTGTGTTTTCTCTTTGATTATAAACTTTTCTATTTTTTGCTAATCATGGACATATATATATATATATATATATATATATATATGTATATATATATATATATATATAAAATATATATATATATATACATATATATATATATATATATATATATATATATATACTGCACTCCAAAAAAAATATATATATAAAATATATATATACTGCACTCCAACCTGAAGGGTTCTCTCACAGACCAGTTTAACAGTTTCTTCTAAGGCTATTTCCTAGTACCCATCATTTTGTGAAAAGAAAAAAAATCACTGGTTTTGCCACTTATGCTCATCTGGGCTTTGTTTCTGGAAGATGTAAAAAAGTGATGGATCCATTACCCGCGAAAAAAATAAATTATATATATATATATATATATATATATATATATATATATATATATATATATATATATATATATATATATAACGGAGAGAGTATAATTAATTTGTGAGAGTATATATTTGGTTATGTTTTTAATCTTTTTTCTCTCCCAAAAAAGAACTCAGACATGTACAATTAATCACATATGTTCATTTTGTTTAACTGACAATTTTGTATCATTTTTGTAGTGGTCTTAATATGGCAGCGGAAGATACTAATCCCGGGAGCTCTCAAACACCAAGACCAACAGCTACAGAATCAGCAGCCGGTAGCAATCATTCTCTAATTAATCTAGATGTCTCAAATCCTTCTGATGCTACTGAAGTTATGGTCATTGGAACTGGAGGTAAGAGAAAGAGATCTAAAGCTTGGGATTATTTTAAAGTAATCAATGTTAAAGGTGTGCAAAAGGCTGAGTGTATTCATTGTGGTAATAAACATGGAGGATAAAGTAGAAATGGGACAAAACATTTGCTTGATCACATTAAAACTTGTAAACGACGACCTCGTAGTGACATAAAATAACTTATCTTGGCAAATGAACAGAAGAAGTTGGATTCCAAAGTGACAATTGGTAATTACCACTTTGATCAAGAGGCATCAAAATATGATCTTGCTACTATGATTGCCTTACATGAGTACCCCTTTCTATTGTGGAGCATTTTGGATTTAGAAAATATTCATGTGGTCTTCGACCTTTATTCAAGGTTTCTTCACGAAACACCGTTAAAAATGACATTCTCAAAATTTTTGATCAAGAAAAATCCAAAACTATGATGTTGTTGGAACAGAGCCCAGGTAGAATAGCATTAACTACTGATTTGTGGACTTCAAGCAACCAAAAAAAAAGATTCATGGTAGTTACAGCTCACTTCATTGACGACAACTGGACTTTGCAAAGTTTGGTTATGAGGTATTTTCTCTCTTTTTTGTTATACCAAATTATGTTTACACTTGTCTATATATTACAAATTTTTACATGTATCTATATTATGATTATTATCAACAAATTATAATTGTAACGAGACAAGTTGTATATATAGGTTTATCCATGTGCCTTCTCCTCACACATCAAAAGCTCTTGCTGATGCCCTATCCATTTGCATGTTAGATTGGAATATCGATAGAAAATTATCCACAGTGACATTAGACAATTGTTCTACTAATGATGGAATCATTAATCATCTGTTGGACAAGCTTAGCATGAGTTCACTTTTGTTGAATAGATCTTTATTACACATGAGAAGTTGTGCACATATCATTAATTTGATTGTCCAAGATGGTTTAAAAGTTATTGAAGAAGGCATAGAAAGGGTTAGGGAAAGTGTCTCATATTGGACATCTTCACCTAAAAGGGAGCAAACATTTCAAGAAGTTGTTCGCCAATTGAAAATTTCGAGCACTAAAAAGTTGTGTCTTGATTGCAAGACTCGATGGAATTCGACAAATTTTATATTGAATGTGGCTATGAACTATAAATAAGTTTTTTTCCGATTAGCTCAGCGTGAAACTCATTATAAATGTGTGCCAACGGAAATGGATTGGGAGTTAGCTGGAGAAGTTTGTGGGAAATTGAAGTTGTTTCATACTATAACTGAACTTTTTTCTGGGACTAAATATCCAACAGCAAACATTCTTTTTCCTAAAATATGTGAGATTAGAATGTCATTATCTCAGTGGTCTGAGTCTTCAAATGAGGTGATTAGAGATATGGCAATGCAGATGAAGCTTAAATTTAACAAGTATTGGTCTGAAGTTAATGGTGTGATGGGATTGGCTGCTGTTTTGGATCCAAAAAACAAAATAAAATTGTTGGAATTTTACTTTCCAATAATATATAAGGAGCATGCTTCCATTGAAATCCAAAGAGTTCGCCAACTTTGTTATGATTTACTTGAGGAGTATAAAGAGAAGAACACTGCATCTTCATCTAACCAATCTTGTTCGGTACATGAATCTGAAGAGCAAGACTTTCTATGCAATTATGATGCATTTGTTAGTAGTTTTTCTTGTAATACGGTTATGAAATCTGAATTGGACTACTACTTGGAGGACACTGTCTTGCCGAGAAGTGCGGATTTTGAAATATTGTCTTGGTGGAAGACCCATGGAACAAAATACCCAACATTGCGGAAGATTGCTAGGGATGTCTTGGCTATTCCTATCTCGACAGTTGCCTCAGAGTCGGCTTTTTGTACTAGTGGTAGATTGGTAAGTCCTTATCGTAGTAGGCTTCACACAAACACTTTGGAAGCATTAATGTGTGTTCAAAGTTGGTTACGAAGTGATATACGAGGTAATGAAAATTGATTCATATTTTTTATTCTATATACTATTTGGTATTTATTTTATTTTAAAACCTAATGATTTACTTCTTGTTTTTTTTGCCTTTAGCTTCTTCTCCCATGGAGATTCATTCATCTTGCTTAACTGTTGAAGACGATGAAGATGTTAACGAGGCAAGTTTAATATTTTGGAGGCATTTAGTTTTTTTTTCTTTTGCATTTAACTTCTTCTAATTTCTATCATTTATTGCTATTCTCACAGGATTAGACTTGTGCACGATTTGGAATCGTTCTGAATTTGGGTGGATGATAACAAGGGAGTTTAGATGGCTTTGTGATTGACAAAGAAACTTTTTAAATATTTATTTTGGAACTTTATGGGGTTTGTCGTAAGGCAAAAGCTCAAACACACGGAGACGAAGCTTTCTCGTATATTATCAACCACAAGTGTATCTTACAAGCTATCCCAACCTCTCTTTATATAGGGAGAGAGGTTGGGGGTTATGAAGAAATGAAGGGCCAAAGGTCATGTAGGTTACAAGGAGATGAAAGGTGAAAAGCCATATGAGTTACAACACTCCCCCTTGGCTCTCCAGAAATTCTGCTTGTAAACATCTCTGAGTTTCTTCGTCTTTCTGTAGCTTGCATCTTCAAGTTTGACCATCTACTTGTGCCTCGTCAAAACCTTGCCAAAGAAAACCCAGTGGGAAAAAAAAACTTTGGTCGAAGGACAAAAGAGTACACACAGGTCAGTGTGATAGGGGTAAACTTAACCATTGCAAAGGTGCCTCGTCAAAACCTTGTCAGGGAAAACCCAGTGAGAAAAACCGCTGATCGAAGGACAAAAGAGTACACGATGGTTTAGAAGTATACACTGGATACTTCCCCTAATCACAATAGTCCTTAGTGATAAGAGATTTGAAATGTGTCTCGTTAAAAACCTTGCCAAGGAAAACGTAATGAGAAAAATAAGATTGTGCGATACAAGGCTCGCCTTGTGGCGCAAGGCTTCTCACAACGCCCTGGAATTGATTACGAGGAGACGTATTCTCCCGTAATGGACGTCATAACGTTCCGCTACTTAATCAGTTTAGTAGTTCCCGACCACGGAACGCGTTCTCGATTAGACTGAGGCGTTCGCTATATGCATTGAAACAATCCGGGCGAATGTGGTATAACCGCCTAAGCGAATACTTGATCGGTTTGGGATACGTTAATAACGAACTTTGCCCATGCGTGTTCATAAAGAAATTCACTTCAGGATACGCAATCATCGCGGTCTATGTAGATGACATAAATCTCATAGGAACCGAAAAAGACTTGTCAGAAACTGCTGATATCCTGAAGAGGGAATTCGAGATGAAGGATCTTGGAAAGACACGGTTTTGCCTCGACCTGCAGATCGAGCACCGTAAAGATGAAATTCTTGTCCATCAAGCGAACTACACCCAAAAGGTGTTGAGACGCTTTAGTCATTTTGACGTTAAGCCGTCCGCTACTCCCATGATCGTCCGCTCTCTAGACATTACTAAGGACCCATTTCGTCCAAAGGAGGACGACGAAGAGATATTGAGTCCTGAGTGCTCTTATCTGGGTGCAATAGGCGCTTTATTGTACTTGGCCCAATGTACTAGACCGGACATCTCGTTTGCTGTGAATTGTCTAGCTCGACACAGCACCGCGCCAACACGCCGCCATTGGAATGGCATAAAAGACATTTTCCGCTACCTTAAGGGTACTACGGACTTGGGCTTGTTCTATCCCTACGCGGTTTTGAGTGAGTCCAACGCTCTTGGCACTCGAAGCAACGCGACCCTTGTTGGCTACGCCGATGCGGGATACTTATCTGATCCGCACAAGGGGCGTTCCCAATCTGGTTATGTCTTTACCATAGGGAGAGAGGTTGGGGGTTATGAAGAAATGAAGGGCCAAAGGTCATGTAGGTTACAAGGAGATAAAAGGTGAAAAGCCATATGAGTTACAACAGGGTTAACATTATCTTTTTTGTTGCATGAAACTGTAGTGTAATAGATCTCTATTTGGAATACATTTTTTTAAAAATAAAAATTATGTTTTTTTTTCTTCTTGTTACTCTATTTGGAATGCTCTATTCTTTTTTTTCCTTTTCTTTTTTACTTTATATGAAATATTCTTTTTACCGAATGCTCTATCTGCTATCAATTATACAATAAAGTTCCAATAGGAACCTATTATGTGGGACCTTTGCATAAAAATAGGTCTTTAGAAATTTGTGCTGCTTGTTAGCTTTTATTTTAGGCCTCGGAAAATAGATTGCTATGGAAATCTCGTCTTGTTTCAAGAAGTTGAGTTGTTGTAGTCTGTAGATGGTTGTGGTTCCCCAACGAGTCCCGCAGCTCCCGCGTCTTTTGCTCTTGAAGGCCATCCTTGCAAGCTGTCAACTGATAAAGAGTATGCTCCACTTATGAACATTGATAAGGTATTAGATTTGTTACTTTTTTTTTCCTAAGTTACTTGAATCAGTTTTTCTATATCATTAGATATCATAGTAATATATCTCCAGACATGTTATTATGATAAAGTACCTATATCAACTTCAAATCTCTAATTGTTGTGTGATAGTGATAGACTATATGTAGCTAGTGTTCATGTTGTTAGGACTACTGTAAGACAACTTATTCCCAAAAGTGATAACAGGGACGGGCACGGAGAACTCGGACCCGAAAGTGTTAACGGGGAGGGAAACGGGGATGGGAAAACCCAAACCCGAAAATGTTAACGGGGACGAGGAATACATTGTTTAATGGGGATGGGGATGGGGCCAAAAAATTAAACCCGATCGGGGACGGGGATGGGGATGGGGATTCCAACACTATTTCGGGGACGGGGATGGGGGATATGGTCCCCGGCCCCTACCCGTCCCGTTGCCATCCCTAACCATAATAGCCTACAATAATATCATACAATAGCATACAATTAGAAATAGACATAAATTGAATGAATTGACATAATAGCAACTGAATGAACCCTAATTTCACATATAACAATATAAATTGACATAAATTGACATATATAGCATACAAATACACATGTAACAGCCCAGTATGAATTCAAATACACATTTCAGATGTTGAACCCTAATTTTAGCATACACATACACATACACATTTCAGATATTGAACCATAATTTCAGTTCTAAACCCTAACTACAGATATTTGAACCCTAATTCAAGTGTACAGTTTTAGGGAAAACCCTAAAATACGAAACCTAAAAACGATTAATTCATACATTAAAGGCAGACCAACTAATTGCAGTGTACAATTTTAGGAAAATCCCTAAAAACGAAACCTAAAAATGATATCTTTCGTACATTAAAGGAAAGCCAAAAAGTTTCATTGTACAATTTTAGGGAAAATCCTAAATACGAAACCTAAAACGATTATTTTCATTCATTTTAGGAAAAAATAAATAATTACTTACCTGGGTGTCTGGTTCACCATGGAATTTCGAGGATCCTTTCACTTACATAAATCTGAACGAAAGGAAAAAAGATCGAGCGTGGATCAAAAATTGGTACGAAAAAAGAGGAAAAATAGAGAGAAGAGAGTGCGGTTTCGTACCTCTAATTTCTCCTAGGCGCCGGAGTACGATGACGATTGGAATTCTGTAGGGAAGAGGGGGGTCGTTTAGAAAAGAAATGGTAGTTTAGGATTTTTCCAATTTTAAGTTCACTGCTCTCAACACGTGAGGGACAGTTTGGTCCTAAATTATACCTAAAAGCGGTCAACTGTTAACTTTGGACGAAAAACGTGTAATGTGGGAGGTGTTATATATTATTGTAAACTTGTGGGGTGTATCTTGAATATCGCTAAATAAAGTGGGGTGCCACTCAAATTTTCTCTTTATATAAACCCAAAACACATTTTTAAGGTGAAAGATGCATGGATAAAAAAAAACTAACTAAATTATACTTGGTGAATTTGGCCAACTTAATAGTGAACACAAATGAACAATAGGATACCATGACTAATTCAGCACGCAACAAAGGATCTTAAACATCATTACCAAAATATGCCAGCTCCTTTAACAAAATGTGGACCACAATTAGCTAGTAGATACAAAAAATGAGGACCACACCACTTGTTCTACAATTATCTTTCCAAAACAATCAAGGAAAGATAGTAAATCAAGAATACTTGGTAACCGAAAGTATTAAGTTTTCATATAATAAATACCAACATTGTTTTTCACATTTAGCGACAAAAAGAAATATTAAACATCTTCCCACTTGTGCAACTAAAACCCTTTCTCTTCGTTATCCACTTCTTCAGCTCTCCACATTATCCACTTCATCACCTGCGGCGGCGGTCGACAATATTGTCCAAGAATCAAGCCCATAGTAAAGAAAACGACATATCCTCTTACTGGGAAGACAAAAAAACACGGGCAGTAAGAACCACAGTTAACGTTAAAGGCTGTAAACATGTATTTACATGGATTTAGGAGCATTAGTACCTGGTATTGTCATAACATAATTGTTAGGTAATCTATAGTATGGGTTCATGGATTAGAGTAGGGTAAAGATTATGGATTGAGTAAAAACGAACATAACCAACTTGTGAGTGCATGTTATAGTGCCATTAGCAGAGGTGTGGCCGCTACATGGCCTTCGTGATATTGTACTTGTGCTAAGAAATTCTCTCCAAATACCCCCAATTGGCTTTTGGAGCTTTTGGACCTATGATGCAACGTGACTTGTTATGATTGGAATTCAGAAGTCTCCTTTTTTAATTTATCGTCTTTAAATAGAGAGTACATTCAAACAAATAGCAATTCAATAGGAACTAATCCTGATATGTAGGATAGAAACAAAACAATCAGAATGAAACAAACTAGCTATTAAAATGTTATGATTTATTAAAATAACAAATGACTAGATAGAAGAAAAGACACCTGGAGGACAGAATACACGTATCTGTAGCAACCATATTGCTTTCCAGGTGCATTCTAAATCTTAAATAATGGACGCCACAACAAGCATAATCTGAACTAAATTATCTACAACCATAAACAAAGAACTTGCACACTTTAAGAATTTTTTTTACTGTTGCACTTTTGTGGAAACGTTTAAAAATGAATATAACCAACTTGGGAGTGTAAGTTACAGTTACATTAGCAGAGGTGTGGCCGCTACATGGCCTTCGTGATATTGTACTTGTGCTAAGGAATTCTCTCCACATACCCCCAATTGGCTTAATCTCCTTCTGTCCTCTAGAGAGATTGCATAAACTGAAATTTCTTTGGATGCTTTCTGTCCTCTAGAAAGAGATTGCATAAACTGAAATTTCTTTGGACCTATGATGCTAAGGTAACAAGGATACAATGGGTTTATTAATAGAAACAATCTCTCTAAGAAACTGACCTGTTATGATTGAATTACATTCGCTAGCAAAATAACAAATAGCAATTCACAATAGGAACTAATCCTGTTAACTAGATAGGAAATAGAACAACTAGAATGAAACAAAATAACTATTAAAATGCTATAGATTATTAAAATAACAAATGACTAGATCAGATTGCAGTAACTTATCACATACTAAGAAGAAAAGACATTTGGAGGACAGAATATACGACGTATTCTGTAGCAACCATATTGCTTTCAAGGTGCGTTCTAAATCTTAAATAATGGACGACAAAATGAGTGCATAATCTGAAATAAATTATCTACAACCATAAACAAAGAACAGAACTTGCATAGCTCAAGAATTGTTTTTACTGTTGCACTTTGTGGAAACATTTTAAGAACATAATAGTACAACATAATTTTTAAACAATAAAGTATCGTAATAAAAAAATATATTGGAAGAGTATGTTACCATGTTACAAACATTAAGAAAACTATATATTTGAAAGACTTGAATAGATTCTGGTTTTGTTGCATTGTGAAACTAGGGATGGGTGTTTTTGTCATGAACTGTCTTTGATTAGAAATTATGATTGGAAAATTAATGGGCATGGTAAACATCTCAATGATTTGAGACGAGAGGAAATAAGAAGGGGGTGGAAAAGAAAAAATAGGGCTAGAAGGAGTTAGGTGGCTTAGCACTCCAAGCTCCCAGATCTGTTGGTCCAAGATGATGTTCCTCAAAGAGCTAGGGCAGTTGCGAGAATATGTAGAAGAAAAGAAAAATATGTAGAAGAAAACAGGGGAAATAATTACTTGCTAGATCGAGTTCTAGGGAGAGGGGGAGACTACTTTTGCTGAAGAATGCACGACACCCTCCTCCTCCTCCTATTACTCGAGGCAACAACACGGGAGACTTGGCCCTTGACAGCAACGAACGCAGAGGAGACATTTTTTTTCCCCTCTCTCTTCTCTTTCTTTCTCGGCTAGGGTTACGAATACTACTTATAGACAGAACCTCTCTCCCTCCCTCGCTCCTATTTTCGGCCTGAAGCTTCACATGCGGCCCCGATTATATTTAGGGCCTGTTCATACGATATTTGGTGCTCTAAATGACGCACATTTAGAGCTGTCAAAATGGGCTAAGCCCGTTGGGCCGGGCCGCCCAATCCGCCAAAAAGGTAGGTTGGGCCGAGCATTTAGGAGCCCGCCAAACAGACGGGTCTAGGTGGACTGGCCCGCTAGTAGTCCGTCCCGCGGTGGGGCTAGATTTTTTTTATAAAATTTTTAATTTTTTTATTAAGCACATATATGAGATATGTATTATAAATGATAAAAATTCTCATTTAATGGAAGTAATGAGGTATAAAATATTAAATTTGGTCATTTATTAACATGAATGAAGGTGTTTTAAAGAAATATCTACTATTATAATATTTTTTGTATTTTACTTGTAATTTGATGTATATGAGAGTGAGTAGAAAATATTATATATAATTCTTTTTTTTCCTTTTAAGAAACTAAACAATAATTTAAAATTTTAAAAAAATTAAGCGGGCCGGCCCGCCTAGCCCGCGGCCCGCCGGTGGGTTGGGCAGGGTTGAAACTTTTCCAGCCCGCCAAAATGGTGGGTCGGCCCGCCCCGCCCCGCCAAATGGTGGGTTATGGTGGGTTACGGGCCGGCCCACCCCGCCGGCCTGTCTTGACATCTCTACGCACATTATAAAGATTTTTTCTAAGGGCACCACAAAAATTACTTGGGGGCAGCCCTTACTTGGGGGGCAGCCCAAGCAGGTGGAGATTTTGCTGGGGGTACCCAAAATTTGCTTGGGGGCAGCCCAATATTAGTATTTTTCTCTCTCCTCTCTCCTCTACTCCTCCTTCCTCCTCCTCCTTCCTCCGGCGGCGTTCCTCCCTCTCAAGGATCTCCGGTTTCCCTACTCCCTACCGCCGCGGCCATCACCATAGCCACCAACTCCTTCCTCCTCCCCGCTCACCGTCCTCTCCTCCTCTCCTCCCGGATCCGCTCACCGCCCCTCCCCCTCCACCTCTGGTACGGGCTCTCGGCGCTGGTCCCCTTCGCCGCGTGGCACGAGAGCGGCGGCTGCGCGAGGCCTGACAGGTGGGTCCCTTTCCATCTGTTGTTGCTGCTTCTTCTTCTTCTTCTTCTTCTCCGAGGACTGCCAACATGCTGGCAGTCCTAGAACTGCCAGAAAGTTGGCAGTTAGGACTGTCAACAATTTGGCAGTCCTAGGACTGCCAGCATGTTGGCAGTCCTACTTGCTGAAAAAAATTAGGCTAGTCTCAAGTAAAAAAATGGATGGCAAACTTGTAATTTTTTTTGAACATTTTTTGGTTAGCCCCAAGTAAAAAGTGTGGTGCCCTTAGAAAAAACTATTATAAAGCTTTTGCCGCAACAAATACCACTCATTATTTTGTTTCCCAGTTTGCAGGTGGGATTCGGCTCCCCAGCCCGATCCAACGATTCAAATTTGTATCTAACCTTTTTGGCAAGACAGATGGAATGACCTTCTAAATCCACATCAAGTTTGACTCGTTTATACGGTTAAATGTCAACTCATCTACGCACCCAAAGTTGGATGACCAAATCTGTTTATGTGTTGATAGCTCGTGAGACCGATTTCGTGTATAGATTCCATACAAACCAATCGTTGGATTGTAAATCCACTTCTTCCGTATCGAATATGGTATATAGCTCCATGTCAAATTTAAACCGTTAATTGTCTCATTTGCTTGGTCAATCAGATCTCCAAAGTTAGACATTTGATTCTAATATCTATTTTGGGACGCCAAATTGGCGAGCTCGTAAGTGCACCATCTCGGATTCTCATATCCAATTGTCAAATCTAGATTAAAGTAATAGTGTATAAAGTGATTATGGAAACGACCCTTACCAAACTAGGGTATCTAAATTCAAACTAATTGAATTTTGACATTGATTTTTCGGACAATCTAGGGCATCTAAATTCAAACTAAATGAAGAGGTTAGTGTTGGATTATTCAATAATATGAGGCCACACATGTAAAATTAATTGTGTTGGACTATCGAAATAATTAAGCTAAATTAAAGTGGTCTATTTGAAAATTGGCTTAAGAGTATAATTGTCATGAAAATAATGTGTAGATACCGGAGATAAATCTAATTTAATGAGGGGTCAAATTAGAAATATCAAAACATATAAATATATGTATTTATTAGGGTTATGGTCCCCAACTTATACGGCCACCAAAAGGGAGTTTTTTTTTTCTTTCTCTTTTGCATCCCCATCAACAGAAAGAGAGGGACAAAGGATTCGGATTCTTCTTTGTCATTAAGGGTCGTAGCAAGTTGGAAGATCGAACCCCATAAAAGCACGACCGCTTCAAGATCTATCAACCCTAGCAATGGATTCATGTACGCTTCCGCAATTTAGTTTATGTTCTTCATCTCATGAATCAGCATGCAAAATTAATTTCCAACAAGTGGTATCCGAGCCTTCTTGTTTGATTCATGAGTTTGAAGTTTTTAGATTCAACTTTTGTTGGTGTTCAGAAACGTTAGATCATTTGATCTAATTTAATATAGGGTTTCGTTTGTTGAAATTTAGAAACCAAAATTTTATGGGACATATAATTTGCATGCTTGTAAGATCCTACTGATGTTCCGTATGGGAATATGGTTTGGAAGGGCTTTTAATTTGCATGTTGTTTAGAACTGCGATTTTTTTAAGAAGCCATTAAATTTTGGTATGATGTTCGCATTAATGATTATTTTTAATAACAATACTTCATTCATAGCCTAGAATTCAATCATCCAGGGAGTATTGTGGTGCGAAGGTGATAAGGGCTCGGTCTAATTTTGGTTTCTCGGAAAGAGATTAAGTATGATATGTTTTTGGCTTTTCAATTTTTCATGAAAAGAATATTGATTTGGCTATAATTAATTATGCTCCTATTATTTTAATGGTTGAAGTTGTTTGAGTTCACATGATCTTCAAGTTTAGTTTTGTTAGTAGTCACAAGCTAATTACATTTATATATAGACTGAAAATTGTTTAAATTTGTCAGCAAGATGGTTGATTAGTTTTTACTTTGGTAAAATTAGCATAATGCAAAATCCCATGGATATCAAATATGTCCTTATGAAAGACGGGGCCATCAATTATGAAAGACGGGGCCATCAAATATGTCCTTAGTTTTTACTTTGCTAATTTTACCAAAGTAAAAACTAATCAACCATCTTGCTGACAAATTTAAACAATTTTCAGTCTATATATAAATGTAAGTAGCTTGTGACTACTAACAAAACTAAACTTGAAGATCACGTGAACTATATATATATATATATATATATATATATATATATATATATATATATATATATATATATATATATATATGATGTACTGAGTTATATATATATATATATATATATATATATATGATGTACTGAGTTATGTTTAATAATGTGAATGAAGTGGATAATAGCTAATGTTATTTCTCTGGTGAAATATATAAAAAAAATGAGAGTGGGATTTGAACCCACAACCCTTTCGTACCAAAACCTTAATCTGCCGCCTTTAGACCAACTCAGCCACATGGTACTTTGATGTAGTAATGAACCGAGTTTTCTGTTGTAATTGTTAATGGAAAAAAAAAACCAATTTTCTTCTTTTTATTATCCTATTTATTCACATTAAAATTCTATTGAGTGTCATTTCTTAAACTTCCTAAACGGTCACATTATTATCCCTTATCACACTTTTATTTCTATTAAACTCTATTGAAGGACCATTGATATCCTATTGAAGGACCATTGATTTATTGGTTTTATGACATGGTTCCTATATACGCATGCCTCCTTTGTGTTGTTGAAAGAGAATGAAAAAAAAGGGTTTCCACTCTCTAAAATTTGTCTATACCTTCTAAAAAAATTTATTCCATCATCCACTTTCATTCTGATTTTTTCTATTTTCGGGCAAAGCTAAGTTCGGGTCAATCTCCCCGAGTTGTGTGCGACGACGGGATACCGGTAGAGCGGGAGTTTTACCACTAGGAGCATTCGGACAAAGTCTGCACATAGATCCGAATCAACTCTTAGGGCAGTGCTACGTGCGCGACTTCCCCGGAGGCCGGTAACTTTAAATTTTTGTTGATTTTGTCTGCAGATTATTAAAGGAGATAAAAGTAAATATTTCCAACAATCTAAGAGTTGATTCTCATTTTATATATGTTAGTTTAACCATTTACAATTTTTATTTCCTGTCTTACAAGACATTATGTTTAAATATTTTTCTGACTAAAAGAATTGATACATGTTGTTCTAACATCCGTAAAGAGATGAATAGTAATTCTCTTTATCTTTTGTTTCATTAGTAAATCAAAAGTTTCTATACTCTTGGGACGGATGAAGTTTTCTATTTCTCTTCATGGAACAATGTGGTGGGATACTAGATACCATTATTGTAGCCATGGGTTGAAAGTATTATGTGCTATTGTTACTTTATAATTGTTTTTTTAATATTATTAATTCTTTCTAAAGATTAGTCTGTTATGTTGATGTAATTTTTTAACATAATGTTTTTAACAAGTTGATTCAATCTTGTCACATTTGTTCATTGATTTTTTTCTAAGAACGTTCTTTATTGCTAATCAAACAACTGAACAAGCCATGTTGACTTGAGACGAGAGTAGAAAAAGAAATACTTAACAGAATAGTTTTGGCCCATTTGAAAATAATAATTTACGTTGTTTTTCACTTTTCGTTCTTCATTTTTGCATTATGGATATGTGGTTAAGAGAGCATGTTGTTTAGTTTCAAGTATTAATATTATTGAAGGTGCAGGATATCTACTGCTCTTCCATAGTAACCATTAGAAGTTCTATTTGTTTTTCCAAGAATAAATTGCTCCTCCTATATATGTAATGCACTTTCATGGTTCTCCACATGCATAAAGCAAACTATGCATGTCTTACTTTTATTATGCATAAGCAAAAGTTTGTGGAAGAAGAAGATGTGATTGTCACTCCCAACCGGTTTTGTTTTCGGATAGAATAGAGTCCGGATACAGTGTTACATATGATTCATAATTTTTTTTTTTTGATGATACAACTTGTGAGTAAAACACTAAATTCAATTCATATACGATTATCAAACTATATGGTAGTTTGAAATTGCTATGATAGAAAATCTTATACATGTTCAATATATTTGTGATCATCAATAATTGGTGTCCTTACATGTCCTATATGTTGCATGGAAGATGTTTCATTTTGAATTAATGCAATGACATCACACTAATTGGATTAAATTTTTAATTAGTGCAATTTTATCACTTAGATGTTGTTATTTTCACATTAATTATACAACTTTATGAATCCAATAATTATACTTGCTTATGGCAAATATACGATTTCTTTCATTTTATTATTTCTGGTAAGGCTGACTATTGCACCAGTTTGTACACCCTGGGTTCAATAGAAGATTGGGTCCAGTTGGATTCTTAGAACTTAGTTGGTTTATTTTGGTCAAATTATCAGTAGTCATGATTTTATCTAGGTTATGGTTTATAACTTTCAAGTTTGATTAATAGGATGTTTCATGTCTTTTGATATATGACTATGATGAATGATTTTAAGAATATTTATGCCTTGACAATAACTCAAGCTCTTTACTCCTTTAGTCCGTAGTGGTTTGAGTCATAACTAATCCCTAGTGAATTTTCGATTTCGTTCATAATATTTGTAAATAGATGTTGGAAATTATGTTCCACATCATCTAGAATAGTTCTTCATTTTGTTCATTATGTTAGCACAAAATATTCCAACCATCCTTATACTTGTTAGCACAGAACGAACTTGTTGTTCTATTCCAATTAGAAATAATATACAACATGTATGGATGAATAAAATTCACTTTCAAATTCATTGCAATAACTTGAGCCAATAGTAACATCTTGAGAATATTGTCAATTCCAACTCAGTAGCATTTAGCCTTTCCACTATTTCAAATTGATTGGTAACAATATGTAGCATGCATCAATGAATTATTTTTGATGATAAGCTACTTTGTTCAAAATTGCTATTTGCAATTACAACAAATAGAACTTTTTATCTTTATAAATAGTATATGCGTTTGCAAAGGCATTTGGCAGAACAATTTTTTTTTTTTTTTGGTAAAATCTAAATTCATATGCCTAACTTTGTTCTATAGAATATTTTAGTAGTTCTCAAATAGATTAGAACTATTACCTAGATAATGTATGTAGAGATATATATATATTGTATAGCATCTAATTTAATTATGTATATTGTTTAACAATTTTATTTAGATTATTATATGTGCACAATTTTGGTTGCTAATAATTATGCTAACATATAGAGCAAATTATTGATTAGCACATGCTTTAACATATGTAATTTTTTATTGTGTAACATATAATAAGGCACGTGGAGTGATAAACTCATGTTGCTTTATTTTATTTTATTTTATTTTATTTTGTTGCTTTTGCATATCATTGGTAAAGTGCAAGGTTCATAACACCTATTCTAATTCCATTTTTTCTATTCCTGATGCATCACGAGAAATCCTTTCATTTAATATTATTAATAACTATTTAGTAGCCCGATGTTATGGATGATGACATAGAATTTTGTCAGACCATGTTAATTATGACTTTACATACAAAACTAGGTATTGCTACGCATCAATAGTAAAATTTTACATCATTCAATATTAATTATGGAGATTTGCATCTAGAATATAATTTTGCAAAGTCATCCAAGTATAAATATATTGTTATGTGGTTATTGTATATGTAATATTTAATTTATGGATTTTTTTTTGATACATGCTGCTATATAGTATTATCAAATATTTTCTTTCACTATATTATGTAACTAAAATATATGTCAGACTTGGGCATACTAATAGCATTTTTATAATTCTTGTTTTCATATTTACCATAAAAATATTGTTAAATTATTTTAATGGTAAACAATATACATTGATATGTCAGAATGAACAAGTTGTGCATTAGTTCAAATTATATTTTTGAAGACCGAAATGTTAGAGATGTTTATCTTTTCTTTTTCTTTTTTCCGATATGATCTTTGTAATGTTATTTCTTCAAGTCAGAACCATTAAAAGTTATGACATGTTAGAAAAGGATCAAACATGCTAAGATATAAGGTAATTTTCGTAGTTACAATATATATTTTTTGATCGTTTTTATTTCTAATTTTTATTAGAGAAATACATTGTTGAAATCTATGAGCAAATTATCTTGGTTTATACACATGGTTCTGTATATTCTTGTACAAAAGTGATATTCTTCGCATGTTAGTGTGAACCTTAAATGACTATATTATCACAATATTAGACTTTCTAGTCGGGAAAAAAAATTATTACAATATTGTTCAGTCACAATATTGAGAAAAACTTTGTTTTGCTTATATTTCGTGACGTTACAATTCTTTGATTCATTCAGACAATTTAGTTACAAGAAAATAGTTAGTGAAATTGCAAATTCCTTTAAATCTAAGTTTTTAAAGTTGAGATTATTTTGGGTACAAGCCGAAAGGGTCCTTCTGTCAACCGGACGTAAATAGCCCTAAGCGACACGGTACTTAATCGTCCCCCTGTGGACCTCCGCTAGCTGGGAACCGGCCCCTACAGCTAACCCAAATTAATCAACACTTGATAAACTAAAGATTTTTTAAGGTTGATTAGCAAAATCTCTTAAACTATTATTCTAATACTTTATACTGTCATTTTTTGCAAACATGGCTAGTAAAGATAAATCTTTAGAGCCAAGACTGAAAGTTACTGTGTCTTACTTTAAGAGTTGATAGACTCAGATGCGTTTTGGCTCATTATCTTAGGACTTATTTAGCAATTAGTGGAATCATACACCTTGATTCTGATGACACAGAATATGATTTAAGGGTAACACAAACATCCGGCTTAGTCAAACCAAAGATTCCTAAAGAAATGGATTATTATTGGTTTCATAAAATTCTTAAGTGTTTTTCTAAGTCATTGTATGACATTTTCTTCGAATATAAATACACTAAAGATCACTAAGATCCAGTGTAAGATTTTATATGTGGAACAACTTTGATACTCAGAACATGATAGGTCCATGTGACAAACTATCATAGCTAGGAGTATCAAAGAACTTGAAATTGTATATTTAACCATAGCTTGTACTAAAGCTGAATGGATCAGATATCTTACAGACGCAAGTCTAAATTTTACTCTTGCTATGACTTCATGAAGTATTGAATAGATTAAGCTTCTTATTATGCAAATACATGATATACATATTCTGTACCTGTCATTTTTATCAATTATGCTAAAGAACTGCTAAAGCATGATCTTGTGAATTCTAAGATGAACAGGTACTTGCAGCTGCATTTCAAGACAATAAAAGAGCCTAAAAGGCAAAATTGTGGTTCTTAAGAACTTTACAGATCTCTTGACGAAGAGTCTGTTTACTCTTGACGAAGAGTTTTTCTAGGAAATTAATCCTAGAATCATCGAGGGGGATGGGGTTAAGCCCATAGTATAGTCACCAGCAGTGGCAACCCAACCGAGTCTGACTGGAGATCCCAAGAAGCCGGTTCAATGGGTAGGAACAAGCTGGACTAGGTGACTATTATGGAACACTGACCTGAGATTAAATTTTCTTTAAAATAAAAGCCCAGGAGACTGTACATGTGTACATTCATACCCCATCCCTATGGTGACAGTGTTCCTTTTGTGATATGGATAGGGTGAGTTTAAACTCTTAATAAGTCCAAGCATGATATGCATGGTTGATTCCTATCACCAACCTTTGAGGACTTACCTATGTGAGAGGTCGTGAAGGCCGCGACTATAGGACGGGACGATCCTAGACAACTCTCATGAATATGAAAAAGTGCGCATGGCCAATCAAATGCGCCACCCGATAGACCCAAGAACCTCTAGCGTACTATGTGTGTTATTTTCTGAATCTCGTTCAAGAAGTCCGATTCAAGGCGTAGTCCATCAAGCACTTCTTCAGATAAAGACAATAGTCACTAAGTGAGATTCAAGGCTGTAGTCCATCTCATCTATGCATAGTATATAATTGCCCAGAAATTCTTCTATCCTTACTCCTTTTGAACATTGTTATCTTTGGTTTCGAAACTTGATTTTTTGGGAGGGATTGTTGTAATTGTTAATGAAAAAAAAAAACCAATTTTCTTCTTTTTATTATCCTATTTATTCACATTAAATTTTTATTGAGTGTCATTTCTTAAACTTCCTAAACGGTCACATTATTATCCATTATCACACTTTTATTTCTATTAAACTCTATTGAAGGACCATTGATATCCTATTGAAGGACCATTGATTTATTGGTTTTATGACATGGTTCCTATATATGCATGCCTCCTTTGTGTTATTGAAAGATAATGAAAAAAAAGGGTTTCCACTCTCTAAAATTTGTCTATACCTTCTAAAAAAATTTATTCCATCATCTACTTTCATTCTGATTTTTTTTATTTTCTGGGCAAAGCTAAGTTCGGATCAATCTTCCGAGTTGTGTGCGACGACGGGATACCGGTAGAGCGGGGGTTTTACCACTAGGAGCATTCGGACAAAGTCTGCACATAGACCCGAATCAACTCTTAGGACAGTGCTACGTGCGCGACTTCCCCGAAGGCCGGTAACTTTAAATTTTTGTTGATTTTGTCTTCAGATTATTAAAGGAGATAAAAGTAAATATTTTCGACATTTTCTATATGAAGGTTTCTTTGCTTGGCTGATTTAATTCGTGACTTAAATCATGCACAAGATTCACATGATTTTGATATAGTAGATCAATTCGTGACTTAAATCAGCATCTTCCCCAACTATGCCTAAACCCTAAGCCATTCGCCCCTACCCCACCCCACCACCACACTGCTGCTTCCTCCCTCCTGCTGCTGTTGCTGTTGGTATATGATTTTTCCTGTCAAATGTTAACACAGATGCAAATATTGAAGATGTTTTGGCAAAGCCATGGACACCATTGCCCCTTTGATTGAAGCTTCCATCTTTGGAGAGTGTGCACGTTGCTAGAGTTCTGCCATCATCCAATGGCTGATCTGGTTGCCATTTTTGGTTTCATTCTGGTTTCCATATTGTTGGAGTGGTAGTTCCTTCACCTACTAAAAACAAATTCAGTGACATGTCATGTTGTAAAATGGATTAGGGTTAGAGCATCTCCAACCCTATTGTGAGTTTGAAAAAAATTGTTGCCACATAGGAATGACAACCATTTTTTTCAAAAGTACTTCTCCAATGCAAATGTGAAATCAAGTGTGGAGTTGACATGGCAATGACATGTCAAAGACAATGTGAAGTTGGTTGTCTAGATCTAGACAATGCACTTCACAATGTCTTTATGTCCACATCATCATTTATGAATAAAAATGTTTATAAAAAGAAGTAGAAGAGTAAAAGTTGTCTTGGAAGTTGTAAAAAATTACTTTGTATTGTCTTCTCAATACTTTTGCATTGGAGATGGCTTTTTAAACTTATTGTCATTTGTGAGTATAATCTTGCTACCTATACAAGACATTGTCTTGTGTCCTATGCCACCTAAGATTCACAACACAAAATTAGACAATAGGGTTGGAGATGCTCTTAGGAGGAAGATGACGAGGATTGAGTTTTTTAAGTTATACTATTGTTATTATTACTATAATAATAATAATAATAATAATAATAATAATAATAATAATAATAATAATAATATTATTATTATTATTATTATTATTATTATTATTAGGGGTCATTTTGTTCTTTTGGTGTCTGCCATTGGGACTAACTTGAAGAAGAGCCATAGTCCAGGGTATTTAAGAGACAAAATAAACTCAATGGTATTAACTCGATACAAAAATGGTATTAAAGTGAAAAAAGTTGGTAGTCAAGGTATTTATTGGGTAATGGGTGCATTAGAGTAGGTTTCAACTTTCATATTATATGCTATTGCTTGCTTCATTTTTTTTTCTTTATCTGAAAACTGAAAAGGAGATTTCTATTTGATGTGCTCATAATGACAAACTTGGAATGCAGCTTTCTAATACGAGTAGTGGGGCAATGAAGTATGACATACTTTTCTTGAAGGCTTTTTGCTCGTGTACAATCGGGGCCATCTTTAACTTCGATTCCATTCTCGTATTCCCATAGAAACTATGTTGTTAGTATCTTACGACGCACATATATCTTACTATACGAACGGTGTCCTACATTCGGTTACGTATCGGTAGATTAGGCTGATGGGTAGTATTTTTTTTTTTTTTACACTTCGAGTCGTGTAATGTAGACTTAATAATCCAAATTCTGGAACTAGATATGCCTGTATTGTGAATATCAAACAAATAAAAAAATATGAAATAAATAAATAGATAATGTTCCTATACAAGACATGTATCATTAGTTGACAGCCGAGCAAAGAAATTTTATTCAGATTCTTTACATGCTGGAATGTAGTAAGATGGAAATACTATTTTAAGAGATTCCACAACTTCTGCATTTACTATTTATTTCAGTTAGGGGATGATGGTCTACTTCAGAATAAGAGTATTTTTCAGAGTTATGGGCCTACTTTCAGTAGCAATACAATGAAGTCGTTGTTTAAAGATAGCTAGATAGCATATTTTTTGCCACTGCATCGTGGAATGAGTATGGAATGATGGAATCACAAGCATGCAAAGTTGTAGGAGCTGCAATAATTAATTAATTAATAGTATGCAAGTATCACATCTTTATTTGTTAAATAGATATATATAATGTGCATGATAAGTTCATGAATGCGGACATGGGCAACTTAGAAATATCTTCCTTGTCAGATTTCTTCCTAAACAGTTTCTTGCTTCCCAAGCAGTATACAAATAAAACAAGACCGTTCAAGATTCTGGATACATTGAGAACCAATACCTACCTTTGGAGTTACTATAAAAAGACTCGAGGATCTGTCCCATCTTCAACGTGGAAGACCTGACACCATATTAGTACGCCTTTATCTCAAAATTTTGGGGTCGGCTGTTTGAATCTTCGTGTATCGGTTCTGTTAAGGGCCATGTTCGATGTAATGCTAATAAAATACATATCCTTCTTTAACACTCGTATCTGTCCTGTATAGAAAATTTGCACATGAAAGTTAGGAATGTCTAAATTTGGAGAAGTTCTACTAATATTTGACGAAATTTCTTGATGTTTTGTTTCACTATGATGCTTGAGTAGGGAATAAGCTCTGCACAAATTGATATCTATTCTACAAACTATATATCAAAAAAACATTTCAAAAATTTGAAAGAGTAATGAACTGTATTTCAAGAACATTGGTCATTTCTTTCGCTTTGAATTCTGTAATCCTATATGGAATTGCAGGATGTGGACCTTTTCAGCCCCTACTTAGCCGTAGCTGATGAAACTAGTTGGAGAAGCGTGTCTGGTGTACTGGTCAATAAGCGAATCCTACAGTTAGTTCCACATCTGAAGGTATTATTTTGCATTGTTGCTATATTGGAGCATTTTGTGTGTATATTTGTTTCTATTTATTTTGTTTGTTGGTGGGAATCATTTCTTCCTTTCTAGAGGCAAGCAACTAGGTCCTGTCTGTTATTTGATTCAGCAAAAATGCATCTATATTTAAACATCGAACCTCAAGCCTCAAGTGCCAATGGATGATTGTCAGTTTTATATGTTGAGCATTTCCATTTTATATGTGACAATAAGAAGAGGTTCTCTATATCCCTAGGCAGCCTTAGCCAGTCTACCCTTGATTGCTTGATTCTCTGGATTGGAATCCTAGGAGATTAGACAACCGCATACAGTTAAAAATGTGGAAGTATATTTTTACAATATCATCTTCATCATCTTATGCGATCTTGTATACTTAATCAAGCAAGTGTCATTCCGTAAATTTGTTCTGCAATGGTGTCAATAGACTCTAACTTAAGACAGCAAAATCTTTACGAACTAATTTTCAAATAATTCCTAATACACAACATTAATGAACATACGGGACAATACAAGTCTAAAGATTAAATTAAAGTCTTTTTTGCACTTAAATACCCTCAACTCACTTTGCTACCATGGTTTTTTTTAACATGACTGCCATGAACATTTTAGTCATTATCGCTTTGCTACCGCCCCCAGAATTAAAAGATTTAGGACAATGTTCTCTCTGAAGATAAAAAAAAAACTTTACATTCCCACACCCTAACCGAACACCAACATCTTCTTCCTCCTTTCTTATCACTATACCATTTTCTTACTTCCTCATCGCTAAACCTTAAATGCTACGTACCACCACCGCACGACCACCATCTTCATCCTTCCTCATCCCAAACCTTAACCCACCACTTCATCCATGATGGCTAAGGCACCACTTCTTCCATGATGGCCCACTGCTAAGCATCTGCCCTCCCTGTAACGCTGACTAGGTCCCCACCACCATCGACCACCCTTCTTCATGGTGTTCAAGGCAGGAAGTAAATGACAGGGATATAAACATCACTTTACATTTTTGTTGACAACCTCGTCGAGTTTATGGCATCCAAGTGATGAAAAAGGTTCAGGGAATCAATGTGAACAACGAAAAAACCAAACTTGTGGAGATTTAAATGCAAAGCCCCGAACTCAAAAGCAATATAGTTAAAATTATAGATGAAACACTTCTATCCTCAAATTTTGGATGAATGCTTTCTTTTCGTTTCTATAGAACATTTTATCTTCAAGATATTGGATAAATGCTTTCTTAGCATTGTTGTATATCACATTTATATCCCACTTACATAAATTCATACTATAATATTTCATAAGAAGCTATGTAAAAATACACCTAGTTTTCATCTAATTCTAGAAGCTGACAAATATTCTTACAACCAAATAATCATTTACTTCTCAGGGTCACAGATGGTGCCAGTTGAAGCATTAGGCTGACCATATATTTAAGGCAGTTACATATGCATTTATTTAAGTATCTAGGTGTTGTACTGAGGCCTAACCAAAAAACTAGTTTTAATGGTATGTACCTAGACAATGATGTGTCCAAGCTCGTAGATGTGGTGGACCTAGGCGCGTAGTGTAGCAGTCTAGGTACGTCACGATAACTTGCTATAGGTTTTTTTTTAAAACAATGATTTAGAGTATTTTATTCAAAATTTTCGTTAGAACCTGAAGAATCATTTTCTTGTACACACTATTATTCGATTTGAAGTTTTTTAGGATGGTCAAATTTCTCCCTTATATGCTGTTGAATTATTTCAAGCTTTTAGCAGAGTGATCAAAACATACTCTTTTTATTAAGCCTGAAAATACTATGATTTAGGGGGGACATCTTGTCCCAGGGCCCTCCAAAATTTCAAAATGGAATATATATTGGCGTGTATATATTAATTTTTTTTACAAATATTATATGGAAATTAGCAACACTTCATTTGAAATTTGTTTGTTACAAAAATTTGGAAAAAAGCAACCACAAGTGTATTTATGGCCGGTCATGGGAGGAGCAACCTGCGAATATTTGATTTTTTTTTTCCTTCTAAAGTGAATATATATTGCCTCACAGTCCACTTGCAACTTATTCGTCACCCATCTCTCTCAATTTATTTGTAATTTTATTTTGAGTACTTGTGCATTTTATTGAACACTATACTGTATCAAACTATCGAGATCTTTAATTTACTTATGAATTTTTGTTTTGATGGAATTGATTTGTAATTTTTTTTTGAGTACTTCTAGAGGTCCACCTTTTTTTTTTTTTTGGTACATGGTCTCCAAAATTTCAGGACTGTCCCAGTATCTAGTTGGTTCACATACATATTTCCAGTGGGAATATGGTGTTGGGAATCATTATAGCCAACACCCTTTGAAATATGAGCAGTTCATAGAGGAAAATCACACTGATAGATTATTAGTTGCGGTCTTATTGGGGAAATAGAATACAATCATAATTCCATTTGTTGGAGTTAATTTGGATTTCACTTATCAGTTGGATTCAAGTGCTTCTAAGGGATCAAAGGCATGCTGGAGGATTCCTGATTACAACCAGCAGCAGAGGAGACCAATCTACTCTCCATATTTCTCCCAATATTTTGTGCGTTACGTGGTACCAGAGCGAAGAGAGTAAGTTTCTGAGGAACGATATAGGTGTTTCACCTCATCTGGAGGTGAAATTTTTTGCTTCTGGGTCTATACTTTTACGGCCATTCTCTTGAAGGCTGTTTGCTGTGGATGGTGGGTGAGTGAGTGTGTCTTCTAATGTAAAATTAAATCAATACCCAGCAAAGTCGAAAGTGGGCAATCGTTTTTTGCTTGTATTGCCCTTGAAACTGTACAACCCTCAAGGTACAACAAACTATGAAGTTCCATGAATTAGATCCAATATTTACAAATTTAGTAGTTTTTTTTGTGTGTGTGTGCTTAGATGGAATTTTCCCAAGAGTTTATTGCATGTCAAATCATAAACTTTTGTGCGCATAATTGCTTTTAAAGATTCAAACCGCAGACCACATTTTCCATTGACATATATCATGCTTTATAAGGGCAAAAATTCATACTATTCAGTCATCGATTTAATTTAGTATGCTTATAACCCTTCAAATAGTACATATCCCTATAGTTTCAATATTATTTTAATCAAATTTCACAACAAACTATTCACCAGGGAATCTTTTTCATTACTCAACTTCACTTTAGGATATCTTGCAAAGAATACGAGGTACTAAGAAATTCATAACAAGATAGCTAATCCTGTCGGAAAATAGTTATTATGTTTTAGAATATATCAATGGCTGTTCGTTTAGTCATTGGACTTGCAATATTATGTAAAAGATCACATACCAAAACCATACGGTGATCACCTAAGAATTTTTTTTTCCCAGAAATATAACATGGCCAGGGAGAATCTCAATCAGTATACATCCTTACACATAGATTGAAGAGAACAACCTGATCCCTAATTTATAAAATGAATACTCTTTAAAGTTCTAGCGAAAGAAACTAGCTCTCAGAGGAACTATAATGAACACCGAAGCATTCATCTTTGTTCCAACAGAGTACTAAGCATGCATTACAAAATGTTGAAATGCATGTTGCCCCACTTGTCGGCAGCAAGGTCTTTGTAGCATATTAATGTTAAAACTTTTCTAAAACTTCAGAAATTAAAGGTATAGGTTATATTCAGGTCAAGTTTTAATTAGATGAATAATGACAATACTATCTTATGCTTAAAAGAAAAGGAAAACTAAAAAGGATAAGCATTACAAAGCAGAATAGGAACATGATAACTGCACGAGGACAATAACAGCAATCTTATAAACATCCAACGCTCTAAAATTAGCAACTGCATATCATTTTCCACTGCCACAATCAATGCGTTAATGAACATAAATTGGTTTACCTCTACTCCTAACAACTGCTTCAACTAAAATCGTATCGCTGTTACCATCCAATAGTGTCCCTTGTATTATTGCTTGACCGATGGTCCGATGCCATTTACAAGTTACCTGTGACTGCACTTATTACTTAACCATCCTTCTATAGTATTGCTGCCCCCTAACGGAAACTGGTGGCGTTAGAACGGGTGGCATCTTGTAAACCTACATACAGAACCCAGACTAATCGAAAATTAATACCATAGAGGTTCATATGAGATTGAGTACATGAGGGTGAAAGTAACACCTGTTTTTTCGGAATATCATCAAGTGTCATCCTTATCACGGCCAATGTCTGCTGGAGTTTGGCATCTTGCTTATTGGCCCCCCATCTGCACATCCCAGGAAGAAACTCGTCAGTCTATGTTGAGTGTAGCTTGTTTGAGACTAGGAAAGTACTGGTACGTATATCCATCGATCCATGTACATGGACACTAAATATTATATTAAACCATGATAGTAAATATAATGTTATGCACAAATTAAAGTGAGGGCGAAGTTATTGTACATGCAAAATAGTTATGCAACCCGATATTGTCTTGAGCCTTCGGAGGATGCACCCAAACTCGCGGTAAAGGTATGCCAATATACCGATCCCCCCAATAAATATCATCCAAGTGGTATGCATCTTCGACGTTCCAAACATACTTTGCATGTATAGTCATTCCGGACTTGTCTAGAATGCTGACACACCCCAAGACGAACATCACATATCGACGGACCTCCTCATCCTTCCACGACTCCAAGTTTTCTACATCATCATCAGGCTCAACACCCTTCAACTCGACGGACCAGAAATCTTAATGGAATATCATAGGACCGTTTGAAGTTGGGAAGGGACACCAACTGATATGCGTCAAGTCAAAAGGAATCGGAGGCTCATGTCAAGTACTCATTGTGCCATTCTGTCGGGTTCCTATTACTGTGCGTCATAATTTTACCATCTGCTTTCAGTCCCAATATTTGATGCACGTCGTCTTGGGTTATCGTCATCTCTATGGTAGGCATTAGTCTCTAGATGCAACCTCTAAACGAATGCGAATATTAGTGCACCGTCAACCTTACGATAGGAGTACTTGTCTAGAAAGTGCAGACCGATGGCTACAACTTTGTCCTTGACATAGTTGTCCATGTCGTCCAAGCCCCAAGTTTGACACTCCTTTCCATGGTTAATGATTCTCAGTAACCGTCATGTGACCTGAAAAATAGATAGGTGAAACAAAATTAAACTAACAATTATAAACTTTTAAAAAAAAGTTAAAAAAAGGGAAAAACAAAACATAATTTACCATGTACTTTCGTTCTATATCTGATACACAATATGATGCTTGAAGGGTTTCAGAACAAAGTAATCATTGGGACAACTCTCGATAGAAGGTCTAGCCTCATCATCCGGCCTTTTCATTTTTATTTGCGTTCTTTGGTTGATGGACACTTCGTCTTCGTAGCTACCTTCTTTTAACACATATCGGCAGTACGCGATCGAAGTGATCTGTCCGGAGAGCCGCTGTCGCCACTCTTATGGTTGCGGGTACTTCCCTTGTACGCTTAGCTTGTCACGCTCTCTGCTCCAAAATCGTCAGCAACTTTCTTTTCTTTTCGACTTGTCCCTTCGAGGGTTTTCTACCGTCACCTTGGCGTCTACAACAATAAAGAAATGGTCATTCAATTTGCATAAATGAACACACATTGCAAACCTAACCCTAACCTTTAAAAGATCACTTTGGTAGTCATGTGCATTGCTAGGGTTGCCAGAATTTTGGCAGTCTTAGGCATTCTTAGGATTACCAAAATTTGGGCAGCCTTGTGCATATCTACTAAAAAATTTCCGTTGTCCCAAACGGGACAATTACAAATATGAACGTTCGAACTCTATTAATGGAGTTCAAAACTTCAAAGTAGTCCCAAATTTGGCTATCTATTACAAAACTATTAAAAATACATTGATTAAACATAAAAAAATCTAAGAATCTAATGAAAAAAACTTAGAATCTAAACAAAAGAATTATAGTTTCAATTGATGGATATTTACCTTGATTGTGAATAATTCTTGATTATTGCTATCTTTGCCGGAAAGTTTTGAGTTTAGTCTTGATCGTGAATAATTCTTGGTTATTGCCATCTCCGTTGCAAAGTTTTGGGTTTAGTGTTGGGAAAGAAAGAGAGTAGGAAGAGGAAGAGGAAGAGGGAAGAACACGAAGAGGAGGGTGGGTTAATTTTTGAAAGAATAGTGAGTTGTTGGTATTGTTTCCTAACACTTTTGTGAGTTAAGTGTTGTCCCCTAACTGCATCGCCGCGTAACACTTTTTGGAGTGCCTTTTAACAATTGCCTTACCAGGTCCCTTAAAACCAAGCAACTACATCCTTCTGTCCCTGCAGATTTATGTTCTCTTCCTACACCACAGCCGAGTCTCTCCCTCCCTCTCCAAACCCAGCTCCCTCTTTCAGTAAATGTCAACATAACAAACACCCAATTTTCCATTCTTCACTTTTAACTCTCAGGATGTCACATAGCTCAAAGTACTCTGCCACTCCCCTCACACTGAAAAGAGGAAAAGAACTCTCCATGCTTTTCTTCATTCTCCCTCTCCTATTCTTCCATTCCTTCTCTCTCCACCCCCCTCCGTGTCCCTCAATTAAGAAGACTGCAAATGTCCTCTCTTTCAAATCCTCCAAAACTCTGACAAAACCGACGTGATATATCTCCACTTCTCTTTTGTGAGACAGACATCTTAATGGCTGCTACACTTAGAGCGGTGTCTAAATTGTATCAAGAGTGAGGCATCTTTATTCAGATTTTTATCACTTATACAACTAAACGGAATCAAGAGTTATTTGGCAATATTCTGTAAGTGAAGTATTCTGCAATATAGTTTGTTTTTTGTTTTTGTCCATTTCTAATTTAGATGTCGTGCAGGTTGACACTTCTGCTAGGACCGCCAGGTTGTGGAAAGATGACGCTCTTGTTGGCCCTTGCAGGGAAACTAAGTCAACCGTTAAAGGTATAATGCTTTCCAGACGGTCTTTTAGCTCTTACACTGTTTAAAAGGAAATATGTACTCAACTAAGAAGCAAAAAGCTAAGAACACAGATTCTAATGAAAATGCAATTCATCAAGGAAGGATAATCTCTCAGAGGGTATCATTAATGGCGATTTTGAATATCATGACATTGGCAATTTTGATTGCTTTGACTTGTGGTTTGAAGCGAAGGTGAATTCGAGGATTGTTAGGACTTGCGATTGAAGAATGAGAAAACTTGAGGATTGAGTAGACCCAATCCGCGTGTCAAAAATGAGCAAGTCTAGACGCAACGCAAGAGTTACGTCCCGATGAGGACGATTATTCTGCGGGAATGTTGACATGGTGATTCATATCCGCCGTGGATAATCAGACTTGCGTGAGATCAGGGCGCGACATATTGCAAGGCTAGACGACCTTGTGATCGACTACGTGAATTGGATAGGTGGATTGTATCAAACATACTTCAAGAGATAGACTACGATAATTGTTATTGCGGACGCACAATTTGATTGAGGACAACCTATCGTAGGACTTTCCTAAACGAGCTCGAACTTGGAACGGAGAATATGTTGATGCGAATAGGGTGAACGCTGCTTGATGTTTAGAAATTTGAGCAAAACGAACTTGGGTAGAAACTCTCGTACAAACGAACAAATGGTTTGACCATAGGAATTGGGGCGAGCGTCGTGCAACGACCTTGCACGATGAGCCACGGATTTGACTTGTAACTATGACCCTGTGAGATGACCTAGCGGATAGGCGGACGACCCTATGCCGAGTGATTGAACTTGTGCGATTGACCTTACAGTATCTTCTGGACGGACGATTGACTTGGGCAGCAAGACTTAGAGTAGGACGGGGAACAGGGAGTGTGCGTGAACGACGATGAGATTGGCCCCAAACAAAGCGAATGATAGGAATGGATGATACGCAAGTAAAGTTGGGTTAACAATTGAATCATTGATAGGAAGACGGACTCGATAATAGTACAATACTTGATCTTGAATCGGACGGAAATTACTTAGACTTGGTCGACCCCGCTAAGAAGAAATCGTATTGATTTCATTGACAAGAGCGCTTGAGAAGCGAATCGAATAATCTCGAGGACCGAGATAAACGATAGTGAGATGCACGCGAGTTCGGTTTTAATCGAAGTTAGTGAAACGATCGGCAAATCGAAACTATCACGAGTAGCTTGTCCGACTTCGCTAATCGCTAAGCTTGGTTGAAATGTACGTATTTAGGGACGCCTTGGATACGTGCACGATCCAAACTCAGCGATATGATGAACTCGAATGCAGCTGCAAGTGGGTGTTGAGATGATGCATGAACGAATGAGTTTGCCTCAGCCTACGACTCTCGTGTTTGAGAATTACAAAGCACCTCGTGCGACCGTTTCAGTCCCATGACACGAAGAAATAGCAACCAAGTCGAAGAAATACTTGAATTGAATAAGTGACATCAACTCTAAAATGAATGAAAAGTTATTCAATAAAATCGACCAAACGTATGCGACACGGAACTTGGAAAGGTACCGAGCATGGTTCGATGCCATCGAACGATAGAGCCGTTCGATAGAATTGTCTATGAAACACGATGACACGAGTTAAGGAATGGTAGGATGACATGCACTCAGGAAGTCTCGAGGACGAGACTTGTTTTGAGTGGAGTATTATGTAATGTCGCGCCCCGATTCCGTCGAATCGATAGTCGTCCCCCGGGCGTGATGTCGTGCGAACCTAATTTGCGATCGCACAAGGCAGAGTCATAAGGCAATCTGAGACACGAGATCTAAGAGAGTACGCAGACAAATTGAATCACACAATAATTAAAGGAACTTGATTCTTTATTGAAATGAACATCATTTACAGACTCCGGTACAAGACTCATTGCCGCGCGGGCTACAACATGACTCGATTACAAAAGAGTGCCGATGAGATAGTCATTTCATACATTGCACACATCCCTCAATATAGACAAGTACTCCAGTGACCTGGATGGAGGGACGCTGAGTCATCTTCCTTGGACTGTCGAGAGCCTTCGAAAGGGGAGTCGCAGAGAGAGAGTCTTCGACGCACGGTCGAAGCTTCAAAAGTCACGAACGTCGCCGAGCTAGTTGGCGCGTCCTTCCTGGTTCGCGGGACCTGCAAGGAGCGAGGATCAGCACAAACACATGTACTGACGAATGGCTAATTAAAATCCAAGCTCTGCATTTGATTCAAGAAGTTTCGTAAACATGTTAGCTAGCTATTTCAATAATCTTTCTAACCATCCTGCTCGATTTGCATGTTAACATGTTTTGAGGCAAGCATATAAAATTGTGTAACATTAAGCAACTATCACATTTTATCCCGTATTTCGTGCACTTGTTAAGCAGTGAAGAAGGGGTGTGAAGGCCACTGGCAATGTCAAGCCATCGCGGACTATAGCATTGGTTAGACGATGCACCTTTCGCGTCGGTATAGCGAGCCCTGTGCGAAAGTGCCCGTATAACTCACGCCGATGAAGGGTTGGTGCTTGCTATCCTCGTTCCTCCCGGGCCGAATCGGTCCCTTGGCCTAGGCAACCGTTCGAGGAAACTACACCTTGTCGACAAGTTGTCCAATGACCGTTTTGCTTACTTAGCCGTATCGTTGCGATAAACGTTAATCGATTCATTCGTTGCTTTGCATAGGCTAAGTGGATTTGCATAAGGAACATGTTTTCTATTTCCAATACCAGCAGTTGATAACAAGTGTTTCGTGAAGAATCGTGCTACGATTTCTTTGATTCTACACTATTATGACAAGCACTCATTTTACTTCACATATTGAGTTTTGAAGTAGATGGACGAGACGAAGGAGGTCAGCCACTCGCCTTAGGCTTGCTTCAAGCGAGCGACCGGTTGGCTGCGCTGTCGTCGCCTACGCGATTACCTGCAATCACATAAGCAACTGATTAGAACACTGTGTATTTCAAGGAATTTTGATATGAATGCGAGCTCGAAAACGCGTCACGAAAACCCATCGAAAACATTCACGAAAAGCGCATTCACGAAAACGAAAGCCAAAGCCAAATCAAGTGCGGCATGAAAACCAGAGCAACGGGAGGTCTCTCCCGACTCAGCCGCAGAGCCAATCCTCGAGGCGCAACCCGCTGAATATGGGACTTGGTTCCGAAGAAGCCATTCCATAACGTGAAATGGATCTTAATTCAACCGTTTCCGTTCGATCGACTCGGCCGATTCCGACCTATCGGTCCCGACCAAATCGATAGCGACAGTGTTCCTTTCTCGCGTACCCCGTGGACGGAGACGGGGCACGATGTAGGGACGAGGCACTACACCATAACCAACTAATAAAAAATTTCGTCCTCGAAACTTAAAGATAGAACCTACCTCTACGAGAATAACGAAGGAAATTTCTCCTTCATTTCCGATTCAAGCTCCCACATCGACTCTTCGACCGAATGGTTCCTTCAGAGGACGCGGACGAGAGGGATCGCTCGATTGCGCAGCAGCTTATCCTTGCGTTCTATGATTTGAACTGGCTCTTCGACGTAGGATAAGTCGGACTTTAGCTCCAGCTGGCCAAAATCTACCACGTGGCTCGGGTCGTGCACATACTTCCGCAGTTGAGAGACATGGAAGACATTGTGTACACCTTCAAGTGCCGACGGTAAGGCAATTTTATAGGCCACTGTGGCGACCCGCTCGAGTATTTCGAACGGCCCAACGAATCTTGGACTCAATTTTCCCTTCGCGCCGAACCGAGTAACTCTCCGCATGGACGACACTTTGAGAAACACGTGATCGCCTACTTGAAACTCGAGGGGGCGACGATGAACGTCCGCATAGCTTTTCTGACGACTCTGTGCGGTCTTTAATCTTTTCCGAATGAGCCGAATCTTCTGCACGTTCTGTTCAACCAGTTCCGGACCGAAAATCTGCCGCTCTCCGACTTCGTCCCAGCAAATGGGTGATCGGCACTTGCGCCCGTACAAGGCTTCATACGGCCCATTTGAATGCTGGATTGATAGCTATTGTTGTATGCAAATTCGGCCAGCGGTAGATGATTGTCCCAGCTTGATTTGAAATCAATTGCGCAGAGTCGTAGCATGTCTTCGAGAATCTGATTGACGCGCTCCGTTTGGCCGTCGGTCTGAGGATGGTAAGCTGAGCTGAACTGCAACTTGGTACCCAGCGCCGACTGAAGGCTACTCCAGAATCGCGACATGAACCGTGAATCCCGATCAGAGACGATGGATACTGGAACTCCGTGCAGCCGTACTATATCAAGATATATCTGCGCCAGGCGATCAACGCTCCAAGTAACTTTGATGGCAATAAAATGCACTGACTTGGTTAATCGATCGACGATGACCCAGATAGCATCATTTCCCCGCGGCGTCTTTGGCAGACCAACAATGAAATCCATGCACACGTGCTGCCACTTCCATTCTGGAATCGCCAGATTCTGCATCTCCGCCCGGTCTTTGGTGCTCAGCTTTCACCTGCTGACAGGCCATACATTGCGACACGAAGAGTGCCACATCTCTTTTCATCCCGTGCCACCAGAAGTTTGTGCGGAGGTCCTTGTACATCTTCGTGCTACCGGGATGCAAGGTGTATTTCGTATAGTGCGCCTCCGACAGGATCTCCTTTCTGAGTTCTGAATTGTCCGGAACGCATAGCCTACCCTTCAATCGAAGCACGCCGGTTTCATCTTCCGCAAAGTCGGTCGTCCTGCCCGTCGAGATTAGCTCTCGCACTTTCTTCAGGTATGGATCGTCCGTCTGAGCGGTCTTGATCTTATCAAGCAAGCTCGGCTCTAACTGCAACTTTGCCAACTGCACATTCCGGAATCTGACTCGGAGCTCGATGTCCATCTCTTCTAGGTCACGTAGCAGTCTGGGGTCGATGGATAACGAGGCAATGTACTTCCGACTTAAGGCGTCCGCCACAATATTTCCCTTTCCCGACGTATAGTCGATAGTCAAGACGTAATCTTTGATTAGTTCAAGCCAGCGCCTCTGCCGCAAGTTCAGTTCCCTCTGCGTAAATAGATACTTGAGGCTCTTGTGATCGGTGTAGATCGTGCACGCCACGCCATAGAGGTAGTGACGCCATAATTTCAACGCAAACACAATCGCCGCTAACTCCAGGTCGTGCGTGGGATAATTTTTCTCGTGCGGCTTAAGCTGTCGGGAAGCAAAAGATATCACCTGGTTCTGCTGTATCAGCACACACCCAAGCCCTGACCGGACGCGTCGCTGAATATCTGGAAACCCTCAGTCCCTTTTGGAAGTGCGAGTATCGGGGCCGAGACGAGCCGTTGCTTTAATTCTTGGAATGAAGCTTCGCAGTCGTCTGACCAGTCAAATACGACTCCTTTCTGGGTGAGGCGAGTCAGAGGCGATGCGATCTTCGCGAAGTCTTTCACGAAGCGTCGGTAGTATCCTACTAGGCCAAGGAAACTTCGAATCTCGCCGACGGACGCTAGCCGTTTCCAATCGACAACGGCTTCAACTTTCTTTGGGTCGACCGCAATGCCTTCAGCAGAAATGATGTGTCCGAGGAATGCGACGCTGCTAAGCCAAAATTCACATTTGCTTCGCTTCGCGTATAGTTGATTTTCTCGAAGGGTCTGAAGCACGGTCCGCAGATGCTCAGTGTGTTGCTACCTATTCTTCGAGTAGACGAGTATATCGTCGATAAAGACTACTACGAACTTGTCGAGGAATGGTCGAAACACTCGATTTATTAAATCCATGAAAGTGGCAGGGACATTCGTTAGGCCGAACGGTATTACCAGGAACTCGTAATGGCCGTATCGAGTGCGGAAGGCAGACTTCGGCACATCGTCCGGCTTGATCTTGAGTTGATGGTAACCCGAACGCAGATCAATTTTAGAGAACACCGTGGCTCCTTGATGCTGATCAAACAGATCGTCTATGCGGGGCAGGGGTATTTGTTCCGGACGGTGGCTTTGTTCAGCTCGCGGTAGTCGATACAAAGACGCATAGAGCCATCCTTCTTCTTGACAAACAGCACGGGCGCTCCCCAGGGAGAGACGCTAAGTCGGATGAATCCCTTGTCGAGCAATTCTTGTAACTGCACCTTGAGTTCTTTAAGCTCTGCAGGGGCCATTCTGTACGGGGTCTTCGAGATCGGTCGAGTGTCGGGGAAGGTATCGATAGTGAACTCAATCTCTCGATCGGGCGGCATGCCGGACAGCTCGTCCGGGAACACATCGGAGAATTCTGCCATAACGTCGGTCTGACCCGCGTTTGCACCATCCTGTCGCATGTCTCGAACAGAAGCTAGATAGCCTTCGCACCTGGAATGCAGCATCCGTCGAGCAGATATTGTAAAGATCACCATGCAGGTCGGCGACGCCTCACCACACGAGTAGCAGAATTCAGGCACTCCAGGTATGCGGAATGTGACCTTCTTTTCAGCGCAGTCTATGGTTGCGTTGCACGGACCGAGCCAATCCATCTCCAGAATGATATCGTAGTCCTTAATATTTAGAACTATCATCGAGACTGACCTTTTGACCACCTATACAGACGATTCCGTCTCCGCAGACTAAGTTTGCAAGTAGTGGCATGCCCGATGGTACATTAACAGTGAGGTCGAGGCCCAGTGGTATCAAGGTAAATTTGTGCTCGGCGGCAAAGTCCGCCGATATAAAACTATGCGTGGCACCTGAATCAAACAATACACGAGTAGATTTATTATTGAATTGCAGTATACCTGTCACGACTGTATCAGATGCAAACGCTTCGTCCCGAGTCATGGCGTAGACGCGGCCTTAAGCATTAGGGCGACGGTCCTGGCCATTCTGTTGTGCGGTCGGTGGAGCCCGAGGTGCTTGGCCTCGGTTATGTTGATATTGTTGGGGGCGTTGGTTCGGCCTAGCTTCCGGACAGTTCTTCGCGACGTGATTTTTGTTGCCGTAAACGAAAAATGCCCCGCTCTTCAATCGGCACTCGACGGCCAAGTGCCCCTCCTTGTGGCAGAACTCGCAGACTACTCGATCCTTCGTTTGGTTGCCGCCTCCGTTGCCGCGATTTTGATGCTTATGTGCGTTGTTGCCTCCCGCATTACTATGGCATTTGTTATTAAAGTTAACAGCGCCAGTAGTAGTAGGAGGATACTCGGACTCCAGATGGATGGCGTGGTTGAGTGCCTCGCCCACAGTTTTGTATTCCGGTACCGAGACATGAGCACGGATAGTGGAACGCAGCCCCACTACAAATCGTTTAGCTCGACTCGCAGTGGTAGGTAGATAATCTCCAGCGAACTTGGCCAGTTGTTGAATTCGGTCGCATATTGTCGTACAGTCATATTCCCTTGTGTCAACTGCATGAACTCGTTTTCCTTTTCCTGTCGCACTGCTGCAGAAAGATATTCGTTCTCGAACGCATTTCTAAATGTCGCCCATGAGATCGCCGCCGTCTCGTCTTTACGTCGAATAGCCCGCTTCTGCACAGCCCACCAATCGTGCGCGTTCATTCGAAGTAAAAGTTGAGCACACGCGACTTTCTTCGAGTCCTCGACACCCAGAAGCTCGAACTTGTCTTCCAGTTCCTCCAACCAGTCGATCGCCATGGAGGGATCTTCTGTGCCGTTGAAGGAAGTGCGGCAGCTTTTCGTGAATTTTGACACGTCGAAGTTAGAACTTCTCGGTGCTGCATGTAAGCACGGGCGCCTCTGGTTCGTCTTCGTTGGATCGAACCGCAGGCTGGGTCACGGCAGGCGTCATCGTTGAATTGTTGTTGTTGCCCACGACCGACTGTACGATCTGCTGGAGGGTATTCAGCTGCTGCTGCTGCAGCTGCAGCTTGAATTGAGCCTCGAACCGATTCTCAAATTGAGTCTGACGAGCCTCCGCTTGCGGACGATGGAGCTCGTTTTGACGTTGCTGCATTTCAAGCATCTGCAGCATACGTTGCATCGGGTCGCCGGAAGGTCCGGCTACGGTAGGCGTCATTCCCGTTGGGTTGACGGAATGCTCGGGTCTAGAAGCACTCGAGCCGCTGGAAGCGCTCGTCTCGTCTTCCGCCTAAGCTCCCGTAACTGCAGGGAAAAAGGAAAGGCAACTCTCGTTAGTTTCAGAAAATGTCCTGGGTTCAGCGTATGGAACAACTCTTCTCATCAACACGAGGTCAACGGTTGGAGACTAGAACTCGACACTGGAGGCCAAGGACGTAAAGCCGTGCTCTGATACCATTTTGTCACGTCACGATTCCGTCGAATCGATGGTCGTCCCCCGGGCGTGATGCCGTACGAACCTAATTTGCGATCGCACAAGGCATAGTCATAAGGCAATCCGTGACACGAGATCTAAGAGAGTACGCAGACAAATTGAATCACACAATAATTAAAGGAACTTGATTCTTTATTGATAATGAACATCATTTACAGACTCCGGTACAAGACTCATTGCCGCGCGGGCTACAACATGACTCAATTACAAAGATTGCCGATGAGATAGTCGTTCCATACATTGCACACATCCTTCAATATAGACAAGTACTCCAGTGACCTGGATGGGAGGGACGCTGAGTCATCTTCCTTGGACTTTCGAGAGCCTTTGAAAGGGGAGTAGCAGAGAGAGAGTCTTCGACGCACGGCCGAAGCTTCAAAAGTCACGAACGACGTCGGGCTAGTTGGCGCGTCCTTCCTGGTTCGCGGGACCTGCAAGGAGCGAGGATCAGCACAAACACATGTACTGGGAATGGCTAATTAAAATCCAAGCTCTGCATTTGATTCAAGAAATTTCATAAACATGTTAGCTAGCTATTTCAATGATCTTTCTAACCATCCTGCTCGATTTGCATGTTAACATATTTTGAGGCAAGCATATGAAATTGTGTAACATTAAGCAACTATCACATTTTATCCCGTGTTTCGTGCACTTGTTAGTGAAGAAGGGGTGTGAAGGCTGTAGTGTCCCGCTCCTAGCGGTTCACTATGTAAGGCTTGTGGCTTGGCTAACTCGGTCGGAACCGAGTATTGGGGAAACTTACCGTCGGCACCGAATCGATCACGGACAAGTGCATAAGAACCTTTCCAACTAATGGATTGGTTTCTCTTGAAATGCGTCCAAGAGTTTTCTCTGGATGTTTTGCTGCTGGTTTTGCTGCTTGGTTTTGATGGATGCTTTTCTGAATGATTTTCGATGATTTGATTCTTGCCCGTTTTCATCGATTTGCATAGCATTCATTCTTGAGAATTCTGAGAGAAGAGAACACAACGAGATGGATTATTAACCAAACTTTTGGTGCCAATGCAGACTGACGCGTGACGGAAGGCTAAGCGTGCAAGTGTTCCTCTCTCTCTCGGCGATTCTCTAATTTGGTGAGTGTGGATCTCTGTGGTGGTATTGTCCCTCTCGCTATTCCTTCATGCCAACTAAATAATTGTCTTGCAACATCCGTTGATCGATATCAAGTTGCTAAATGCCACAAGTCAATACCACTAAGAAGCTAGAGATTGAACATTGAACATTGAAATGAATGCTAGTTCATAGAACATTGAAATGAATGCTAGTCCCTTGAACATTGAAATGAATCGATTACACTGTTAACAACAATTGAGATTATGCTTGTCTACTGAACATTGAATTGAGATTGAATTGATACCTAGAATGATGATGAATTGCTGCGAAATGAACAAGTTGTCTATTTACTTTCAAAACTACCATGCACTGTTTGCTTATCGAGTCGATCACGCATTCGCATGGTCATGGACAACTTGTGCACAAGGTTTGGTGGTGTGTTTCCTCGAATCGGTACTGGGGCGCCGGGACCGATTCGGCCTAGGAGGAAGCATTGGCGTGCTAATGGGAGCACGGGTATTGTGAGGCATCCTTAGGGGCTAGCTACCTACTTTGGAGTCATTGCATTACCTTGAAGTCCTATAAGGCAAAGAGATGTCCATATGGTTTAACAACGCCAGTGGCCATGTAGTCAGGATGCATGCTAATGATTATTTTATGCAGGGGCGGTAAGTATATTATTATTATCCTGTATCTTATGCAGGAAAGCTGGATTCGGCCAATGGTAAAGTAAACATGGTTTATTCCATGTTGCATTTATTGTGAATTACTCTGAATGTTGCCTGTCCCTAATAGTTCCTATCTTTAAAATGCTTGTCATTAATCAAATGTTGGTTTAGCTGAGTGGGCCAACGGGCTCACCAGCGCATTGTTATAATGTGCTGACCCCTCCTCCACAGGTACTGGAGAAGGCTCAGGCGCACGTCCGAACTAAAGCTTTCTGAACTGCTGTTTCCTTTCAAGTTGTTTTTCCCTAAAGACGCACAAAGTATTGCGGAGATTTCAAAGATAGCTGCTTATATTTCAAAGTACTAAAGGGGCATGATGTATGGAACGGAAAATTATTTCATGGCAGCCTATCAGTTGTACTTCTTTTCATGAATCAATGTAGCCGAAGTGGCATTTCAAATATTATCGAGAAAAGTTGTATTCTGACTACAATTATGAATAAAATGAGTATTTCTTCTTCCTATATGTGTTCCAATGTTTCCGCAACTGTGGCTTAATTTTAAATGTTTCAAATGATATGAATGTGCATGTTCTAGCCTTGTACAAGTGCAATTCCAGACTTGTACGGCATCACGCCTTAGCGAGGACGATCGATTCGGCGTGAATCGAAGTAAAGCGAGCGATTCCCCGAATCGGGGCGTGACAAGTTGGTATCAAGCACGGTTTAGAATCCTCGGATTTCAAAAAATATTTTTAACAGGAAGTCTTGATGCAAATTTTCTCGATTGATGGTGTCGATAGCGCTGGCATGAAATAATGTTCCATACAATAAGCCCATAAATATTTTATGAGTGCTAATGGAATTATTTCTTTGTAGAATGACTAAGGGTGATAGCTCAAAGACGAATTCATCGTCGGACCCGATTGAGAAACTGATTAAGCAAATGGAGGCTCAAAGGAAGCAGAGCGAAGCTCAACATCGCGCGCTTCAGGAGCAGCTTCAGTATCAGTTTCAGGAGCAGCTGGATGCTCAACAAAAGCAAGTTGATAGTCTGACTCAGATTGTCACCAAGTTGACGGCCGATTCTAATGTTTCTGCAAAGGCCGCAACAACCGAGACCGTGGAAGTGCCGGCAGAGAAAGCTGAGACGCCGACACGGAAGAGGACGAGCTTCAAGTTCTCTGAATTTAAAAGTTGCGACCCGCCTGATTTTAATGGAAAAGGAGCCAGATGAGGTGATGGGCTTCTTGAACACACTGGAGGGCTATTTCCGAATGTTAGAGATTCAGGGCAGTAAGAGAGTGGAGTGTGCCGCTGTACAACTTCGCCTCAAGGCCCAGGAATGGTGGATTTTGCAGAGACAGGCACTTTGCGGAAATATCAGGATATAAAGATGTCTTGGGAGGCCTTCAAACAGGCTTTTATTACTCAATTCATTCCACCTGCTGTCCGACAACAAAAAGAGAATGAGTTCATTGCACTTCGACAGGGCAGTATGTCAGTGCTTGACTACGAGACAGAGTTTTTGAAGAGAGTCGCATTCGCTGGGTACATGGTACCGAATGACAATGCCAAGCGAGGAAGATTTGTGCAAGGCTTGAATGAAGGCCTGGAGCGGGATGTTCTAAGTCGTAAATGTACGTCTTACCGGGAGGCGTACGAGACAGCTCTCGAAATGGAGAGATTTCATCAACCGGGTAGTCGTGGGACAACGCAGAGCAACCAAGGACTCAACAATCAGAAACGACCTTGGTCTGCAGGAAGAAGTGACGCACCTAAGCGTCCGAATACGGGCAATAACAAAGGACCGTATCAGGAACTGCGTTGCAACAGGTGCAATCGAATTGGTCATCGTCGCGAGGATTGTCGCGTCGGGTGTTACAAATGTGGGGGAATGAATCACAAGGCATTTGAATGCAGAACTAAGGGAGAGAACCAGTATCCTCCTCGTGGGAATAACAATAATTACTATCGTGGGCATAACAACATCAGAACCGGGGCCAACACAACAACCAGTATCGTGGCCAGGCGCCACCAGCCTTGCCAGCTCCAACTGGAAATGCACCGAATCAACAAGGTGGCCAAGCAAGGGTTTATGCCTTGACTCAGGCAGAGGCCCAGACCGCAGAGAATGTTATAACAGGTATGTTGCTGTACAAAGGCATACCTGCAAGAGTACTTTTTGATTCTGGTGCTACTCATTGCTTTATCTCTTCTGATTTTGCAACGGAAAATAAAATTTGTATGACTCAATTAAAGACAGCTTTGTGTGTTAGTACTCCTTCGGGAGTAGATATACCTGCAACTTTGATTTGCAGGGACGGCTACATCAAGATTGGAGGCAAAACTTTATCTTTGGACGCAATTGTACTCGACATCAAGGAGTACGATATCATATTGGGAATGGACTGGCTCAGCGCCTGTCATGCAACGATCGACTGTACGGATAAGAGAGTTGTGTTTCGCCTACCTGGAGAAACAGAGTTTTCTTACTCGTGCGGCGGCGTTCCAAGGACCTATGGTAATATCGGCAGTTACAGCAAGGCACATGCTGTACTCGGGGTGTGAAGGCTTTCTCGCTTCTGTCCAAGACACTCGAATGAAGAGTGTAGGCTCAAATCAGATCGAAATTGTGGCAGAATTTCCTGATGTGTTTCCGGACGAGATACCTGGGATGCCGCCGGATAGAGAAATTGAGTTCACAATTGACACCTTTCCGGATACTCGTCCGATATCTAAGGCGCCGTACAGGATGGCTCCGGCAGAATTGAAGGAACTAAAGGTGCAGCTACAAGAATTATTAGACCGGGGATACATTCGCCCAAGTGTATCTCCATGGGGAGCTCCAGTGCTGTTTGTAAAGAAGAAGGATGGAACGTTGCGGCTATGCATCGATTACAGAGAACTGAATAAGGCAACCATCCGTAACAAGTATCCTTTGCCAAGGATAGATGATCTATTCGATCAGCTACAAGGGGCGACCGTGTTTTCAAAATTGATCTTCGTTCAGGATACCATCAGTTGAAGATCAGACCCGAAGATGTTCCTAAGTCAGCATTCCGTACCAGATACGGACATTATGAGTTTTTGGTCATGCCATTCGGCTTGACCAATGCTCCAGCAGCCTTTATGGATTTAATGAATAGAGTGTTTCGACCATTCTTAGACAAGTTTGTTGTTGTGTTCATCGATGACATCTTGATCTACTCAAAGGACAGGGAGACTCATGTCGAGCACTTGAGAGAAGTACTTCAGACGCTGCGGGACAACCAGCTCTATGCAAAGCTAAGTAAGTGCGAGTTTTGGATGAACAGCGTGTCGTTCCTAGGACATGTTGTTTCGGCAGAAGGTGTTGCCGTTGACCCAAAGAAGATTGAGGCAGTTGTGGACTGGAAGCAGCCTGCATCAGCTAGTGAAATACGGAGTTTCCTTGGTTTAGCCGGGTACTACCGTAGATTTGTGAAAGACTTTTCGAGAATCGCGTCGCCTTTGACTCGCCTAACTCAGAAGGGAGTCGTATTTAAGTGGACTGACGACTGTGAGAGTAGCTTCCAAGAACTCAAGCAGCGGCTCGTCACAGCTCCAATTTTAGCACTTCCGGAAGGCTCCGAGGGATTTCAGATCTACAGTGACGCATCGGGACTTGGGTTGGGATGTGTTCTCATGCAACGTGGGAAGACAATATCTTATGCTTCGAGACAACTCAAACAGCATGAGAAGAATTACCCGACACATGATTTGGAACTGGCGGCGATTGTGTTCGCGTTGAAATTGTGGCGACACTATCTCTATGGTGTGTCCTGCGAGATCTTCACGGATCACAAAAGCCTGAAATACATATTCACACAAAAGGAATTGAATTTAAGGCAGCGGCGTTGGTTAGAATTGATCAAAGATTATGACTTGACAATCTCTTATACGCCGGGTAAAGGAAACGTGGTAGCTGATGCCTTGAGTCGGAAATTTGTTGGATCCCTAACAATAGCAAAAGAGGTACTACGGGATCTTGAAGAGATGGGCATCGAGTTCAGAATCCGTCCGCAGAATGTACAGTTGGCTCAATTGCAGCTTGAGCCGAGTCTCCAGGGAAGGATTAAGATTGCTCAGAAGGATGACCCGTTTCTGCAGAAGATACGCGAGTTGATTCTAGCAGGAAAGGCGTCAGACTTTACCGTTGAAGATGATACTATTCGTGTCAAGGGAAGATTGTGCGTCCCTAAGGACGAGGATATCAGGAAGGAAATACTGACCGAGGCTCATTTCGCAAAGTATTCCTTGCATCCGGGAGGCACGAAAATGTATAAATCTACGCTCAACCTTTTGGTGGCATGGTATGAAGAAGGATGTGGCGCTATTTGTGTCACAATGCATGGATTGTCAGCGTGTGAAGGCCGAACACCAACGGCCAGGTGGAGAATTACAAAATTTGGCTATTCCACTGTGGAAGTGGGATAATATCTGTATGGATTTTATAGTCGGCTTGCCAAGAACTCAGAAGGGAAATGATGCGATTTGGGTTATCGTGGATAGATTAACCAAGTCGGCACATTTCATTCCAATAAAAGTTACATGGGAGTAGAACGGTTGGCTCAGATTTACATAAATGAAATTGTTCGATTACATGGGGTGCCAGCTTCTATAGTATCGGATAGAGACGGAAGATTCTTGTCGCGATTTTGGATAAGTCTGCACTCGGCTATGGGCACAAAGTTAAACTTCGGTACGGCTTACCATCCGCAGACTGATGGTCAGACAGAGAGAGTAAACCAGATTCTTGAAGATATGTTGAGATTGTGCGTGCTCGATTCGAAGACAAATTGGGACGCACATCTCGCATTAGCAGAATTTGCCTATAACAACAGTTATCAGGCAAGTATCCAAATGGCCCCGTACGAAGCCTTATATGGACGGAAATGTCGATCACCGATATGCTGGGATGAAGTCGGTGAACGGCAAGTGCTCGGACCAGAACTTGTGGAACAGGCCGTCGAGAGGGTTCGCTTAATTCGAGAAAGACTTAGAGTTGCTCAAAGTCGACAAAAGAGTTATGCGGATGTTCATCGACGACCTTTGGAATTCACAGCAGGCGATCATGTCTTCTTGAAGGTCACGCCCATGCGAGGTGTGATGCGGTTTGGGATGAAAGGAAAGCTAAGCCCGAGATTCGTCGGACCATTCGAGATTTTGGAGAAGGTAGCCTCATGGCTTATCGACTTGCACTACCTCCGGCTCTGGCTGATGTGCACGATATCTTCCATGTATCTCAACTTCGGAAGTACGTGCATGATCCAAGTCACGTAGTGAACTTCGACCAGCTGCAGCTGAGCGCTGACCTATCCTACACTGAAGAGCCTGTCCAAATTTTGGACAGGAAAGAGAAAGTTTTGCGGAATCGGACAGTACCCCTGGTCAACGTGCTGTGGCGGAACCATGCTGTAGAGGAGTCGACATGGGAATTAGAGGAAGAGATGCGGGTGAAATACCCTTCGCTGTTTGATATTTTTGAGGTAGGACTTTTGCTTTAAGTTTCGAGGACGAAACTTTTTCTTAGTGGTATATTATGTAGTGTCCCGCTCCTAGCGGTTCACTATGTAAGGCTTGTGGCTTGGCTAACTCGGTCGGAACCGAGTATTGGGGAAACTTACCGTCGGCACCGAATCGATCACGGACAAGTGCATAAGAACCTTTCCAACTAATGGATTGGTTTCTCTTGAAATGCGTCCAAGAGTTTTCTCTGGATGTTTTGCTGCTGGTTTTGCTGCTTGGTTTTGATGGATGCTTTTCTGAATGATTTTCGATGATTTGATTCTTGCCCGTTTTCATCGATTTGCATAGCATTCATTCTTGAGAATTCTGAGAGAAGAGAACACAACGAGATGGATTAACCAAACTTTTGGTGCCAATGCAGACTGACGCGTGACGGAAGGCTAAGCGTGCAAGTGTTCCTCTCTCTCTCGGCGATTCTCTAATTTGGTGAGTGTGGATCTCTGTGGTGGTATTGTCCCTCTCGCTATTCCTTCATGCCAACTAAATAATTGTCTTGCAACATCCGTTGATCGATATCAAGTTGCTAAATGCCACAAGTCAATACCACTAAGAAGCTAGAGATTGAACATTGAACATTGAAATGAATGCTAGTTCATAGAACATTGAAATGAATGCTAGTCCCTTGAACATTGAAATGAATCGATTACACTGTTAACAACAATTGAGATTATGCTTGTCTACTGAACATTGAATTGAGATTGAATTGATACCTAGAATGATGATGAATTGCTGCGAAATGAACAAGTTGTCTATTTACTTTCAAAACTACCATGCACTGTTTGCTTATCGAGTCGATCACGCATTCGCATGGTCATGGACAACTTGTGCACAAGGTTTGGTGGTGTGTTTCCTCGAATCGGTACTGGGGCGCCGGGACCGATTCGGCCTAGGAGGAAGCATTGGCGTGCTAATGGGAGCACGGGTATTGTGAGGCATCCTTAGGGGCTAGCTACCTACTTTGGAGTCATTGCATTACCTTGAAGTCCTATAAGGCAAAGAGATGTCCATATGGTTTAACAACGCCAGTGGCCATGTAGTCAGGATGCATGCTAATGATTATTTTATGCAGGGGGTAAGTATATTATTATTATCCTGTATCTTATGCAGGAAAGCTGGATTCGGCCAATGGTAAAGTAAACATGGTTTATTCCATGTTGCATTTATTTGAATTACTCTGAATGTTGCCTGTCCCTAATAAGTTCCTATCTTTAAAATGCTTGTCATTAATCAAATGTTGTTTAGCTGAGTGGGCCAACGGGGCTCACCAGCGCATTGTTATAATGTGCTGACCCCTCCTCCACAGGTACTGGAGAAGGCTCAGGCGCACGTCCGAACTAAAGCTTTCTGAACTGCTGTTTTCTTTCAAGTTGTTTTTCCCTAAAGACGCACAAAGTATTGCGGAGATTTCAAAGATAGCTGCTTATATTTCAAAGTACTAAAGGGGCATGATGTATGGAACGGAAAATTATTTCATGGCAGCCTATCAGTTGTACTTCTTTTCATGAATCAATGTAGCCGAAGTGGCATTTCAAATATTATCGAGAAAAGTTGTATTCGACTACAATTATGAATAAAATGAGTATTTCTTCTTCCTATATTGTGTTCCAATGTTTCCGCAACTGTGGCTTAATTTTAAATGTTTCAAATGATATGAATGTGCATGTTCTAGCCTTGTACAAGTGCAACTCCAGACTTGTACGGCATCACGCCTTAGCGAGGACGATCGATTCGGCGTGAATCGAAGCAAAGCGAGCGATTCCCCGAATCGGGGCGTGACAAAGGCCACTGGCAATGTCAAGCCATCGCGGACTATAGCATTGGTTAGACGATGCCCCTTTCGCGTCGGGTAGCGAGCCCTGTGCGAAAGTGCCCGCATAACTCACGCCGATGAAGGGTTGGCGCTTGCTATCCTCGTTCCTCCCGGGCCGAATCGGTCCCTTGGCCTAGGCAACCGTTCGAGGAAACTACACCTTGTCGACAAGTTATCCAATGACCATTTTGCTTACTTAGCCGTATCGTTGTGATAAATGTTAATCGATTCATTCGTTGCTTTGCATAGGCTAAGTGGATTTGCATAAGGAACATGTTTTCTATTTCCAATACCAGCAGTTGATAACAAGTGTTTCGTGAATAATCGTGCTACGATTTTTTCGATTCTACACTATTATGACAAGCATTCATTTTACTTCATATATTGAGTTTTGAAGTAGTGGGACGAGGCGAAGGAGGTCAGCTACTCGCCTTAGGCTTGCTTCAAGCGAGCGACCGGTTGGTTGCGCTGTCGTCGCCTACGCGATTACCTGCAATCGCATAAGCAACTGATTAGAATACTATGTATTTCAAGGAATTTCGATATGAATGCGAGCTCGAAAATGCGTCACGAAAATCCATCGAAAACATTCACGAAAAGCGCATTCCACGAAAACGAAAGCTAAAGCCAAATCAAGTGCGGCATAAAACCAGAGCAACGGGAGGTCTCCCCCGACTCAGCCGCAGAGCCAATCCTCGAGGCGCAAACCCGCTGAATATGGGACTTGGTTCCGAAGAAGCCATTCCATAATGTGGAATGGATCTTAATTCAATCGTTCCCGTTCGATCGACTTCGGCCGATTCCGACCTATCGGTCCCGACCGAATCGATAGCTACAGTGTTCCTTTCTCGCGTACCCCGTGGACGGAGACGGGGTACGATGTAGGGACGGGGCACTACACCATAACCAACTAATAAAAAGTTTCGTCCTCGAAACTTAAAGATAGAACCTACCTCTACGAGAATAACGAAGAAAATTTCTCCTTCATTTGGGCATACTGGATTTGCCCCTCATCATGGTTACTGATGTAATGACCCGCTCCGCCCTAGCGGAATGCCGATTCAAACGGCAAGTTCAACGACTCAAACGAGCCGTCGACCCGAAGAGTTGGCATCGACCTGAAAAAGAATCGATGCAAGACTTACATTGGCCGCCGAAGATGAATCCAGACTTAGACTTTCAAAGGCGCGCTCGGAGTATCGCTCGGTCGATGCGAACATCGCTAAGGTGGGTGGTTCCGATGAACCCGTCTTTGCTTAGCCTAGACACATAACAATACGGACACTAATGCTAGAATCGCTAGGCGATAACACCGCGCATGCTAATAAATGACTCAACGCACCTAGCTAAGGAAATATTCCCATCTTGTATGCTTGTATAGAATATGGAAAAGAACATGAAAAAATATGAGAACTCTCGCACCGCGCTCCACGCTCGTGCTAAGGCACAAGCTTACGTTCAAGTCCCTTATGCATTCAAACAATGAAACAATGAATGGATTACAACAATGAAACGGGAAGACTATCAACATAGTCGTTCCGAGTAGAGTATAGCAACATTGAAAGATTATGGGACCGATGGGTCGCCAAGGCGACTCCCGTACGGGGAGTTGCATAACGTGTGAATGAAAGAATGAACGGACAAGTGAAAAGAAAGAAAAGAAAGAATGAATAAAAGATAAGAAAGGAATGGTTAGCGACAGGTATGACGGGCACGTGCAACGGGGCTCGCTACCCGCGCTGCACGGACGCCAACCTGGTCGATAATGCATTATGGCTAAGGGTTAGCCTACGGCTCGGTGACAGCCGTTAAGTTAAAATGACAAATAATACGAAATGGTCGTGGACAATCCCCTCGTATACGGGAGGTGGGAGATATAAGGGATTTCCAGCGGCACGGTCAAAGGGGGGACGTGGCCGGTCCGGACGAAAATCAAAAATATGGCTTACGGGCTGCCTGGGTGCGGACTTGGCCATCCAGGGGACGTAAGTGCAGCAGTATTTCAAGAGACTAACGGGGTGTGTACCAGCCAGCACCCTACGTTAGTTGAGAAATACAATGGCTTGGTTATGTCCAAAATGGCTTGTGATGCCAGCGACCGGTGTATATAGATTTAAGTGGGCTTTGCTGGTGGCAATCCACGTGCAAGTCCTTGCATTGAAATCAAAGTAGTCTAAGTTAACTAAATGAAGTGCCTTCGGAACAGGCTTGAATACAACACACCAAGTAATCGAGAGTACTTCGGCAAAGGAGTTAGAAAATACGCCTACGACGTGCTAGGACCCCAGGCAGGGACACGCCCTTGACATTGAAAGTTCACATGAATCACATCAAGTTATTTTCTATGAATTGTTGACTAACTTGGTTTACTTTGGACAGGGAAGGCCGGACGGTAAGTATGGGTAAGTCGTGCATGTATCTCCATGCAACACATTGAATTTGACAACACGAGATAGGTTATGAAATATGCATGAAACTGATCCTAAGGCAAGATTAGAAAGACAATGAATGATAGACGGCACACGAAAGTAAATAGAACGTGTTTGGTAATGATAGCATTGTGGGCGAGCTAGCCTCCCCACCAGTGCATAACAATGTACTGATAACCCCACAGTCTGCTTGCAGGATGCAGGAGACGTCGTCGGGTGTGGAGCTTCCCCCGAACGTGCTTAGGCGCGGAACTATCTCTGGAGCCTTGGAGCGTTGCAAGGAGCTGATGCGCCATATACAGGACATAATGTATCGGAACATCGACATGAATCATTCCATGTTGTAAGCCACTTGACACGCCTTTATGTTTCAGAGAGAGAGAGCTTGAGCGATTTATAATATCGGCCTAGCGCCGCTTGTAAACTTCTTGAATATCAATAAAGAGTTGAATTTGCTTCAATTTGTGTTCATTTACTTTCCGCTGCAAATGGGGACACTCTGTGCGACTCTGTGGCCTAGCTCAAATCGGCCGTTTCTGGACATAGCCTTGCACAGACGCAACCTATGCCCGTGCGGCATCACGCCTTAGCGAGGACAATCGCTCCTGCGGGAGCGGGGCGTGACAACTGAGGGGCTTGCTTACTTCGCAATATGGAGGTGTAAACAAAGTGATAATGGCATTTGGAGAATCCAAACCAGTACATGATTTCTTAAAAGATTACTATGGCTTCCACCATGATCAATTGTACATGGTGGCAATAGTGCTAGCTTGTATTCCTGTTGTCTTGGCTTCTTTATTTGCATATAATGTAGGAAAACTGAACTTCCAGAGGAGGTGATGACAATTCATAGTTGAAAAGAGAATCACAATTTAGAAACAACAGTATTCTAAAATCAAGTCCTTGGTGAACCCATGTACTTGAGATAAAGGCTCTTATGTTGTTGTCAACATTTACGTGCTGCTTCCAAGTCTTATTTCACAGCAAAGTACCCATCTATCTGCGAAGATAAACTTCACGAGCAACTAGGCTCTAAAAATAGTAAACTCAAACATCAACTTCTACAGCTTGTTATTTATTGTTCTGATGTCCATTTGACTATCAAAACATTTATCGTAAGAAAACCAACTAAAAACCTAATGGAAAAGGCATGAGTGATACCTGTCGCAGGAAGCACAATAGTAAATTTATCTGTGAAATTATGGTTTTAAGTACTTCAACCTAAAGGGAAAAAACCCATCATGTATAATTTAGGCAGTTCTTTAATAATTATTGAGAAGGAAGCCTCACTAACCAGTCAAACTCCCTAGTAACCATTTTAGATTTTGTGTTCTAGAAAAAAAAAAACCCATCATGTATAATTTAGGCAGTCCTTAAATAATTATTGAGAAAATAACCCATCATGTATACTTAGACTCTAGACTCAATTGTAAATTCAGAATTAGATTTCATGGGACAAAACCAGCCAACCTCCCTAGTAGCCATTTTGTATGAGAAGTTACTAGAACATTGAAATTTAACAAACCATGTAACGTCCAGTTTTCTATGAGAAGTCGTAAGTGACTATTGACCTGTTATCCCTCAAGCATTTGATATTAATGGCAGCACTTTTCCAACTTAAATTGGAAAGGGCTGGGTATTTGTTTACTTCTCTTTCTTAGCTAAAACTGAATGAAAAGCTTGCTTCTATAATTTTCCTTCTTTTTACCTGGAAGGGGGCCAAGTGCAGTGGTGAAGCCTTAATGAGTTCTATTCAGAAAGTGGTGGCCATGATCAAGGCACTATTACAATGTTGCGATAATCAATGATGGAGGTCCTTTAATATAAAGGACTAATCTACATGAGAATATTGAAGTTGAGCGACTTCTAACTGAAGTTGTGAGAAAAAAATGATCAACTAGATTGAATCAGGGAAATGAAACAAACCACCAACAAATAGCTTGGTGAAAATCTATGTTGGTACTGGTTATAGATTCTATCAAGGTATGCATAGCCGAATGCATCCAGCAAAGTTGTTCTTGAGGCAAGTAAAAAGTACTTTAGAGAGGAAATATCCCAAACAAAAATAAAAATGCTGCTAATTAGTTGAAAGGTAGTTGACCATTCATCAACTTGTTCGTTCAAGATTAAGCCTTTCCTGGAGTACAACTATGAAGGGCAAATCCACAACTAGTGTCACGTCCCAATTCCGTAGTCATTTTATTACAAGTCTGATATTGCACTTGTACAAGGTAGAGAGAGTAGATAATTGATAATCTTCAAACAGGAGCACATCGCAGCGGCAGATGCAGACGAAATTGAAGATAATGAAAACATTCTTACTTTTGAATAGAACGCATTATTGACTTGAAAGGTTGCCAAATAAGCTCCCTAGTCCAAGTGGTTAGGGAGGGGGGCTCACTTGGGGGAGGTCCCAAGTTCGAGCCCGCGCCCCCCCCCCCCCCCCCCCCCCCCCCCCCCCCCCAACTGAACACATGCTTACATTGGATACATTGATACTTTGAATTACAACTCGATATGCCGACTTGGCTTACAACTCACTGGTACAACAGATTTATAATGTTCCATACATTATGTCCTTAATAGACAGAAAATATCATCTTTTGCAAGGAGAGCTTCTGCATGTCCAACAAATCTTAGATGCCGCAGGACTTCCAAGAACGTGGGTCAACATGCAAGTGAAAGTATGACAACGTTGTGGGGTAAGAAACTTTTGACAATAGGAATATATCATACAATTATTAATATTATTAGTATTTCATACTATTATTTCATACTACATTTAATACGAATATTATCATGACAGAAATATTATCATGATTTGCTGGTGGGAGCTCATTTTATACTTCTAGATTTTGTTACTGTTTTTAACTCAGTGATTATAGAGGTACATTGACTAACCTGTACATCTCTTAATTTATGATTTCTTTAACTATATATATATACTCCTCCAACCGCATAAACAAGGTCAACAACAAATCAAATTTAAACAAGGCGAGATCCTTGACATATTGAAAGAGAAGGCAAAACCCTGCTCCTTCAATTTGTCGAGGATCTCGTCTTGTTTAAATTTAATTTCCTAGTTGTCCTTATTTATGTGGTTTTTAATTTCCTCGATAGACAGTAACAAAATGGGTGATTAATAGCCCCCACCAGCAAATCATGATAATATTTCAGTCATGATAATAATAGTATTAAATGTAGTATGAAATAATAGTATGAAATACTAATAATACTAATAATTGTATGATATATTCCTAATGTCGAGGGCCATCTGAATTCTCACAATCCGTTCAAAGGCAGACTTCAATGTCGGACCTATAAATAAGAAGAAAAAAAAGAACAGTAAGAATGAATAAAAATCATAAAGTTCAAAGAAATATAACAATTGCTTTAAATAGAGAGCACATTCGCTAACAAAATAACAAATAAAAAACGTGATATGTTATGACTGGAATTCCGATTTCTCTTTTCCTAATTTATCGTCTTTAAACAGAGAGTACATTCTCTAACAAAAATAACAAATAACAATTCAATAGGATAGGAAATCGAACAATCAGAATGAAACAAAATAGCTATTAAAATGCTATGACTTATTAAAATGACAAATAACTAGATCAGATTGCAGTAACTTATCGCATACTAAGAAGAAAAGACACTTGGAGGACAGAACATACGTATCTATAGCAACCATATTGCACATATTGCTTTCAAGGTGTAAATCTTAAATAATGGACGACACAAAGAGTGCATAATCCGAAATAAATTATCTACAACCATAAACAAAGAACTTGCACAGCTCGAGATTTTTTTTTACTGTTGCACTATGTGGAAATGTTTAAAGAACATAATAGTACAACACAATTTATAAACAATAAAGTTCATCTTAATAAAATAAAAAAATATTGGAAGACTATGTTAGAAACATTAAGAAAATAACTTTATATTGGCAAGGCTTGATTAGATTCTGGTTTTGTTGCATCGTGAAACTAGGGATGGGTCAGCTTTTGTCCCCTGTACTAAGGAATTATTGTACTTGTACTTAGGAATTATTGCCAGATACCCTCAATTGGCTTACAAGTTGACTCATTATAGTGTTGAATTGCGAGAAGAGAGTATTCAACTAATTGAAGATCTCCTCCTGTCCTCTAGAGAGAGATTGCATAAACTGAAATTTCTTTGGACCTATGATGCAACGTTAGGAACTAATCCTGGTAACTAAGATAGGAAATAGAAGAATCGGAATGAAGCAAAATAGCTTTGAAATGATATTGACTTATTAAAATAACAAATGACTATATCAGACTGAAGTAACTTATCACATACTAGGAAGAAAAGACACCAGGAGGAAGAGAGTATTCAACTGATTGAAGATCATAATAGTACAACACAATTTATAAACAATAAAGTTCACATTAATAAAAAAAATATTGGAAGACTATGTTAGAAACATTAAGAAAACAACTTTATATTTGCAAGGCTTGATTAGGTTCTAATTTATCGCCTTTAAACAGAGAGTACATTCGCTAACAAAATAACAAATAAAAAATGTAACTTGTTATGACTGGAATTCCGATATCTTTTTTCCTAATTTATCGTCTTTAAACAGAGAGTACATTCTCTAACAAAAATAACAAATAGCAATTCAATAGGAACTAATCCTGGTAATTAGGATAGGAAATCGAACAATCAGAATGAAAAAAAAAATAGCTATTAAAATGCTATGACTTATTAAAATGACAAATGACTAGTTCAGATTGCAGTAACTTATGGCATACTAAGAAGAAAAGACACTTGGAGGACAGAAAATACGTATCTACATATTGCACATATTGCTTTCAAGGTGCATGCATTCTAAATCTTAAATAATGTACGACACAAAGAGTGCATAATCCGAAATAAATTACGAGTAAAACTTTAGGTGCTTAGCTCCCAGATCTGTTGGTAGGGGGTCACGATGCGGCCAAGACGTTCCTCGAAGAGCTAGGACAGTTGGGAGTAAAATGAACAAAAGAAAACTATGTAGAAGAAAATAGGGGAAATAATTACAACCTGTTAGTTTTGGGGGATCGGTCTTATTCGTAGAAACAGGACGACGTCCTCCTCCTCCTCCTCCTCCTCCTCCTCCTCCTCCTCCTATCCGAGGCAACAACACTGGAGACTTGGCCTTCGACACCAACGAACGCAGCGGAGACATTCTCCCTTCCGTTTTTTTTTTTCCTTTTCACTCTTTGATTTCGGCTAGGGTTCTTTTTTCGGCTAAGGGTTACGAATGATGAGTATTTATATACAGAACCCCCTCCTCTTATTTTCGGGTAGGGCCTGTTCATACAATATTGAGTGCTCTAAGACCATCTCCAATGGGGGTTTCTATCTTCCCTATTTCTATGGAAGAAATCCATTTTAGAAAAAACTTCTTCCAATGGTGATTTCTATTACCATTTCTATCCTAGGTGGCAATGATGTAGGATAGAAACTTTCTAAGAGAATTTCTACATGTAGAAACTCTCATAGAAATTCTCCTATCTCTCATGACAATTATTATTGGGCCCACACCATTAAATTGTTCCTTTTACTATGTGACACATAGGATAGAAATGGAGAACCATTTTTATATGTCTACAATTTCTATCTAGAAACTCTTCCAACTAGGATAGAAATCTCCATAAAGTACAATGCCAAGTAGGATAAGAACTCAATTTTAGAAATCACCATTGGAGATGGTCTAAGGCCTTGTTTGGTAAATATATATATTCAGTAACCGATTTTTGGAGAGAGTGGTCGCGACTTCGCGAAACGAACGCGATTAACCTTGGTTATAATTTGTATTGAGGTTAGCTTTCCGAATATGCAATTTTTTTTATAATTTTTTTTATAAATTTATGTATAATTATTTGAGTATCAGTTGTCTAAAATTGATGCGTTGTGCGATTTTCGAGATTCCGAAAGATCTCAAACTCCGTTTCGCGATCCGTTAAGTTTTGAAAATCTAAAACGGAGATCTACAACATATAATTTTCCAAAAATTAATAGATTCGTCTAGTATTTTATTTACTTCAAAGAATTAAATTTGGGCAGATGATTAATCGATTTTGTCACGATTAGCCATAATGGCGATAACTTTTGACCAAATCGTGACTTTGTGGCACCGTCGATTCCAGTGCACTCGTGGCGCTGAAATCTACTTGGTTGCACACTCAAGTTATTGAGTTCATATCTTTTGACCACTTAGTCAACGACATGTCTCGATTTGCGTGCAACGAGTCCCGAATTGAAAATCGTGACTTTCCTTGGCCAAAAACTTGTATTTAGTTTTAATTTTAGATTATGTTATAATAAAATTAGGTTTTTAAGTGATTTATTTCAGAATTAAATAGAATTAATTAAGTGAAACCATTAGTCACTTATTAGGGTTTTTAGAGTGGAAACTATATATCTAATTTGTGGTTGTTTATGTCACGGGGTAGATCAGATTACGACGTATTGAGTTTTTGACTTCATCATCTATCGGAGTAGGCAAGTATCACTATAACATATGTTGCCTTTATTCTATGCTGCATGTTGTTCTTAAACTGTTAGCCTTATCTTTTATACCATTGGTGCACGAGAGTTATACTTGTTATCACTACCATAAATGTTCACTTAATATTTCATCCAATGTTCAAGTTTAAAGCTAATGTCAATGAACATGTTTATTTGTGAGCGAGTTGGGAGGGGGAATGCAACTAGTATGCATGTGGTCTACGCAATGTTCAAATCCACATTGTAAATTTTGATAGCAGCCGTTGCACCTCACGTACCGACTGTCGTATGCCCTAACCCGTCCACATGTGAAAAATTTGTATTCTAAAACACACGGTATACGTGACTCGAGCACTGTTTCTATATTGTTTATTGTTATCCATCGAGTCTATTTTATATCGCTATTATGTCACAGTAATACTCTTCTTATCATATCGTGTCACATTTATAGTTTATTTTTTCTTATTATTGTTTCTTCATGCTTGTAATTATATTGTGTAATGTAATGTTATGGTGATCTTGTTTCACTCCTGACTGATAACTATTTTTTAGCTCTAGACGACGTGATCTGTCCTGAGGTCTACGGTGAGTATGTTAGCGACACTTACGTCATTGATGTACCAGATTCTGGCACTGATGCGAAATAATATATTTTCTTTCTTATGTAGTTACATTAGTTAGTAGTCATAGCTATGGATTTTAGTTTATCTATTTTATATTTTCTACCGGATTTGTTTCCGAGACTATCTGAATTGTAGTGGATTACTTGACGACTTCCTTTCGTATATTATTTGAGACTGTTAGTTATAATTTTCTTGTAAGTATTGGCGAGTTAGCTATGGATGATATATGCATATTATTTTTGTTGTGGACCATTATTTATCATAGACAACGTACTATCGTCGATGTTGCGGTGTAGGCTGGACTTGGCTACGTAGTTGTATCTCGAAAAAAAAAGAGCGGATCATAACACAAATAACTGAGAATAGATACATTCGGTGACTTTAGGAGACTATTTCCATGCTCGAGAGATATGAGTGAAGAAGAAACAAATTTTATTGAACTTGTCATACCGGATTACACAGAGTATGTAAGTATAGCAGCATGAAAAAAAGCTCGAGATTATGGGGAAATGAGACAATGGAGGTCGGATCAGAGTGACCCTTTACTCTATTGACCATAGGACACATCTTTGGGATGGAAAATGTAGTGGGGATGAGCAGGAGATTAGTGTCGAGGCTACTGTATGTTGTCGCATTGGTCGTCCTTTAACAATTGTGAAGTGTCTAGTTTTTGTAGAAGGATGATCGTCTGATTACTGCCTCTGAATGGGGAGCCTCCATAGGTGATCATGGCCTGTAATTATGGAGAAAATGTGGCACGCGTTCCAACGTGGCCGGTAGGGATCGTGGCCCTAGAGAGGAGCACCTCCTTTTGGAGATGCCAAGTGGCTTTGTGGTTTGATCAGTTATGCACCACGACAGGATCATGGAAGAAGGATGGTGGTCGACGGTTGGCAAACGGTTATCAACGTACACGTTTAAGCAAGATCTCTTGGCAGAGATACGAAAGTTATGGGAAGGAGTGGATAGAGCATATCCCTACGTAATTATCTGTTGACAAGAGCCATGGAGCGGAGGATTCGCTGAGAAAATAGTCCCTTTATGTGGGTGGAAGACCTGCGAAAGTAAGTTGTCCTTATGGAAGAAGGAATTTTTGCCATACGTGGAGCGGGCTGTCATGGTTGTCGTGGTTGTATATTTGAAGTGATGTGTCGTCTTTAGCACATGATGATATGATGGCCCATCACAAGGTGATGACGCATTGAGCCCTCTCCTTCTGTTGGAGGGTATAGGCTTGAGTCTTTCGCGGGATTGTTGTGGCTTGAATCTTGCACTGGAGCTATTGGTTTGAGTCTTTCACTAGGATCCTTTGGGCATCCCTTTTCTGCTGATGCAAGATGTAGATTTTGAGATTTTTCATGCTTCTATAGAACATCCTTCAAAGTTTTTCAAAGGGGTTTTCGAAAATACTTTGAACAGTAAAAGCATGGCCATCATTGAGTAGAGATCCTTGGTGGAGGAGACAAGGACTAGTCACTTTGACGGAGAACAAGTGTGCTTGCAGAGTGCCTACTTGTGAAGAGAACGAGTCAGGTGTATAGAGTGACCCAAGATTTCAATTTCTGAGGATAAGACTGAGTCTTTTGAATTACCGCAATCTTATTAGAGCTTCAGAACGTAGCTTTCCTCTGATGGGCAAGTCCGGACGCTTCGAACTCCGAGTGGTAGGGGAGAATGGGTCATCAAATCTCCTAGAAATTTGGACCTTTTCTTCAGGGACTAAACGGTTGAGGAAACCTTTAAATAGAAGAATAATAAGCAGAAGGAGGATCCACCATCTACCATTATCAAGCACTCCCTCTTCTGATCCTTGTAAATGATCAATGTCAATTGGATCTTCCCTCTCGACGTGGAATTTTAACATAGGTAGGATGTTTAGGAATTCTGTCTCCCTTATTTTGGTATCGCTTGTACATTTTCTTCTATGAGTATTGAGCAACTTCTTTTAATTGTAGGAATTTTCTCAACATGTCCTAACGATGATCGACGCGAAAGGATATCATAAGACTCCTTATTCTGAGTGAATATATAGATTACCCGTAAGATTGTGCGTTGTCTTCAAACCTGATCGGTTGTGTGCATCCAACATATGGAGCTCGCATTTGTCCGACAGCTCAGCGATGGTGCGCATTGAGTCTCTACAACAGATGGCGTGCTCGGATAACCTGGGAGAGGACTCATTGCTTACTATCCCTCTATTATTGCAAAACCTCTGTAGCACTATTATGATGTATGACCTTGGCATGGTCATAGGTTGTCATAGTTGGTTTCAAATTATTATTATTATTATTATTATTATTTATTTGGAAATACGAGTTTTACGAGAAAATAACTTTACGAAAAGAATTGCATTATTTTAATAATATAATTGTTAGGATTCCCAAAAATTTAATGTTAAGAATAATATTTATTTTGCATAAAATGTTATTATTATTTTATTGAGGTGCTTGCTTAGTCACCTACTTGGTTTAATTAGTAACATTAGCTAATTAGTTTAGTACTAAGTTAAAGTGGATTAGCCCTAAGCTAGTTCCTTTGTAAAATATCTAACTAATATTTACCAAGTGACACTTGCCCCTAGCGATGCAAGGCCGGACACCTTTTAAGGGATCACCTCCTTTCTTCACCCATTCTAATTATTATCATTTAAGATAATTATCTAAGGCTGGTAGGTCCCATGATCCGAATCGACGGACATTTGTTGTCCTCATTGGAATCCAAATTGGGACGTACCGTTGAGTTTGTATCGTCATTTAGATTTTGTTTGACCTATACTATGCTAAATTTAGAGATCTTTAGCACCGGCTGTAATGACCATTTTCGTATTACGTATTTTGTATACGTGTACGTATTTAGACCCGTATTACAAGCTTGATTTATTTTGGCATTTTCTTGATTGGTTTATCTTGACTTGGTTCGGCTTGGTTCTGTATGGTTCGGTTCTTTTTATATATGTATGAACCAAACCACTCCCACCTACCACCACTTTTATTAAATGATCCCACCTACCACCACTACTTTCAATAAATATCCCACTAACATTTCTCTCTCTTCATTACTTCTTCTTCTCCACCATTACTTCTTCAACCACCAGAGAGAGAGAGAGAGTGGGAGAGCTTAGGCAAGTGCACCTTGCTTCATGGAGGAAGTCCATTTTATTGTTCCATTGTCTTTCTCATGTGTTTCTAACCCACTTTAGTACTTGGCATTTTTCATTCCCATGGTTAAATTTTGTAGATCTAGCCTTGTGGTATTTTTTTGGTTTTCAGGACTTTTGATCCATCACACTTGCATATTTTGCTAAGTTGATGATACCATGATTGTGGAGAAATTGTTAGGTCCAAATTGACCTATGGAATGTTGCTGAGCCGCATGGACATTTCGGCACTCAGCCGCATGAAGCAAAGTTACATTTAATAAAAGTAGCCGCATGCCTATGGCTAACGTATTGTATTAATGCATGCATGCCAACATTTTAGCTTTAGCCACATGTCAAATCAATGCATTAGTGCATTGGCATTAAATGTATTAATAATAAAGCAATCACGTGCTCTGGGCATTTAATGCCTTAGCATGAGAATGCACCAGCCTGTGCATTGCTTGGAATACCAAGCAGAGCCGCATGCTTAGGCAACCCTGAAAAGTATTATAATAATGCATTAACCCAGCCGCATAAGGCTTCAGAAGCCTTAAGCATTAAGCCCGTGCATTTTTGTCCTTTTCTTAATACTTTAAGCCTTTTCTTCTTTACTTAATCCTTTAAAGCATTTTGTCCTTTCCTTATTTTGTCCTTTTCCTAATGCTTAAAACATTCTGGAGAGAAGCCGCATAGGCTTAAGAAAGTTTAGTATTTTAGGCATTTAAGACCCTACTTTATACTTTTACATTTAAGTCCATATATTAATTCTTAATGCATTTAGAGCCTTTAAGCCTAAAGCTTCAAACCGCATAAGGAATGCTTAAAAATGAAATTTTTGCATTTTAGTACCCAAGCACCTAATGTCTACAGCCGCATAGGCTTGGAAAGAGGCATTAATGCACTATTGTATCACTTTATGCATTTACACCCTTAGCATTATATATATTGTATACTTTTGCAATTAATGCCATTCATTCTTTGCATTTCCCAAGTCCTGCTAGTTGCCAACCGCATGGGCTAGGGGGAAAGAATTAAATGCATTCTAATGCATTAATTCTTAATGCATACTTGCATTTTTCCAAACGAGCCGCATAGGCTGAGGAAGGAGAGCAAAAAAAAAGGGGTACTTAATGCATTAATTCCAATGCATTAATTCTTAATGCATTAATTCAAATGCATTAATTCTTAATGCATTTTTAATTGCCAGCCGCATAGGCTGAGGGAGGAGAGCAATTAATGAAATCATATGCATTCATACTTTTGGCATTTTCCTAAAGATATTTCTAAGCCAGCCGCATGAGCCTCCCACATCCTTTTGTCCCTTTTATTATTCAATTACTAAATGTGTACTTGTGCTAATTAATTGTCTTCTGACACGACGGTGACCCGTAGTGGTTCACTTTTGACGTGGCATGATAGTGGCCCGACGCGGCGTACTCCTAACAGTGAACATGACATGACAAGATTGGATGGCCTGGACACCGTGGATGATTGTGTTTGTACAATTAAACCGATAGTGGTTGCATCATGTCTAGGACAGGGATCCCTGAGTACCACGGTCAGGGGTACCCACTGTAAATGGTTAGGGCTAAATAACTAGAATAATTCAGTAGTCATGAGAGATGTCCCCAGCTATAGGCGATCCCGTTATCCCGGCCACCATTGTGGGACTTGTAGCCTGCCGACGAGTAGGGCACAAGTCTAGATTTACTGATATGAGAAAAAGAACGATGCACTGTTTAATGAACCCAAGTCGCCTGGATAACCTGGATTAGCTGCAGGGCTTGTGGCTGGAGGATTATCTCACTGCATGTTGTGGCCATTTAGTTAGCTAATGTAGAAAGCCGTAGATGCTGATTGGCCGGGATCGATTGTATGGTGTGGTTTCAGTGCTCGATTATTGCAAGATTGATCGCATGATTGTCACTCTTAGCAATAAAGATCAGAGGCTAAGTTCGGTTCAGGCGAAGGGTTACAACCCCGGTCCTTGTTTGGTTTAAGGGTTGTAACCTGGCTTCCGGAACAGTTCTAAGTCCTCTCTTCGTTTATTGTCTTATCGCACCCTTCGACATGCTTGTCATGATTTACCTTACCAACAAGATTGGAGACGGAGTTCTATTCAAGTGAAGGGTTACAACCCCGGTCCTTGTTTGGTTTAAGGGTTGTGACCTGGCTACTTGAATGGTTCCCCCGTACTCCATTATGACTGTTGTTATCTCTTTACCTTCAGTTCATTTGGCTGCTTAAAAATATATTTTTCTGATATGCTGGTTTTAGTTCTTAAGTGAAGCCTCCTTTGTGGCACTTGCTCTTTCTGGGATCTGACCCAGCTGGTTTTGTGTGGCCAGATTTCGGAGCTACCTCAGAGGATCCACCGACTTTCCAGCCTGATGGTGACCATCAGTCGTGTCCAGGGCAACGAGTGGGTTTATTTTTGCTCTCCCACTCTATTGTAAAATTTATTTTGAGGCGTTTAGCCGGCGAGCACCTGTTAGCTCGTATTGCATACCTTATCATTGTCTGCCTACGGGCTGTAACATGATTGACAGATCCTAGGGTTGATCATGTATAACTAAACTCTTGCTAGTCCTCACATTTTGTAACGACTAGCTTCATGATCAGCTGGATATGTAATGTTTGGGACGCCTTACTATTGTATATTTGGTGATCTTACATCTTGTAACTTTACTTGTTTGCTTGAGATTGAGACAATTAGGCTTGTTATTGACCATAAGAGACTGATGGATTGTAATTAAACCCTCATGTATCTAGACAGCCGTGACCGTATAGTGGAATGGATTTCATTTCATTATACGTAGCTGGCTATGTATGCCCCCGCTCTCCAGTATTCTGGTTCTGGGGCGTTACATGGTTTAAGTGGTGGCCCATGCAGGTCGTGTAGATCAAGAAATGTGAGGGTTTACCGAATAGATGTCTCAATCCTCTCTCGTCTTTGATCTCTGCCCATATTTTCTGATCCCTGAGATTCTCGACCTGAATACATGCTTGTATCGTTGAATCTGTCTTGGTCCTTCCTTATTGTTCCCTATGTCGTCTTCTTCAGCGGCATTGTTCCTGGACCTGCCGATCAGCAAGGTGAAGTGCTTCCCGTGGACCATCAGCAACAAGAAGACCAGGCCCAGCACTCAGGAGCAGCCTCCAGGGCCATGCCTTCCAGAGATCCAGAACCCCCGGTGCAGTCAGCCCAGCCCGCAAGGCAGGATGAAGGAGCCTTAGTTGGGCTTATCAGGGAGTTGCTTGCATCGCAGGATCGTCGAGGAGATGCCTTGCATCAGGCAGTGGCAGATGCTCTGGGTAGGGGTGGACATCATGGGAACAGTGCAGCGAACAGTTTCAAGCGCCTGAATCCTCCATTCTTCGATGGCAGCGAAGATGCTATCGCTGCTGATGCGTGGCTTCAGGACACAGAGGTGATATTGGAAGCAGCAAAGACTCCGGAAGATGAGAAGGTGGCCGTGGTGCGCCTGCAGTTATTGGATCTAGCCCGCAGCTGGTGGGCGGCTCAGGCCGTTGGATTGGTGGCACCTATTGCTTGGGCAGTATTCCGGAAGAGGTTCCGGACCAAGTACTTCGATGCGGTGGCTCGGTACGATCTTCAGACCAAGTTCACCAATTTAAAACAGATGGGCAGGACGGTCGATGGGTATGCGGCCGAGTTTTCCAGGCTTAGTCGGTTTGCTCCCACCTTGGTGGCGACCGAGTTCGATAGAGCCCAGCGATTTCAGCAGGGACTCCACCTGGAGATTTTGCTGGCAGTAGAGCAGTTCGAGCATCAGACTTTTGATGCGGTATTGAGAGCAGCTAGGAGGCATGAGTACACCTCCCAGCGGATAGTGGACAGGACCGGAGGTCGAAAGCGATCTCACGGCCAGATAAATCAGACGTCAGCACCAGCCCCGGCAGCCAGGGCATTGACCATTGGAGCTCCGAGAAGGGCAGCTTCAGTTACGTCGGTTCAGCATTCAACACCGACGCACCCTCAGCAGCAGAAGCAGAAGCAGTCTTCCTCCATAGGCTGCTCTTATTATGGGAAGCCTGGACACCTTGTTTCAGAATGTCGCAAGGCTCGAGGATTGTGTTTGCTTTGTGGAGCGCCAGACCACAAGGTAGGGTCCTGCCCGTTCAGGACTGACTCATCACCAGCCAGAACCAGTTCATCAGTGAGGGGACCAGCCCCTGTACCAGTCCAGCAGCAGTTTCCATCCCCGAGGCCGTTGCCGACGCAGACCCAGGCTTTTCATCAGCAAAGGCCTCAGCAGTTTGCCCAGGCGCAAGTCCAGAATAGGCAGCGAGGATTCCAGCAGAGAGGGCCGGCGCCCAGAGGGCATGGTCAAGTGTTGGCTTTGACCATGGGAGAAGAAGGAGTGGCACCAGGTGAGGTAGTGGCAGGTACTATTCTCGTCAACACATTTTCCGCTTCAGTATTATTTGATTCTGGTGCATCGCATTCATTCATGTCTGCACGATTTGCGACACGGATAGGATTGGAGCCCGAGTCGTTATCAGTAAGACTCAATATACTTACTGGTAATGGTCTTGTGGGAGTAGATAGAGTATTTTCCTCGTGTCGAATCGTGGTTAGCGGTAGAGAGTTTTCCGCTAGGTTGATAGAATTTCCGATGGCCGATTATGATGTGGTCTTAGGGATGGATTGGTTGAGAGACCAGTATGCTAGAATAGACTGCCATATTGGCAGAGTTGTTTTTAGCATTCCAGGCGAGCCAGAATTTTCCTTTTCTCGAGGTGAAGTGGAACCTTCTCCCCCATTATTGCGGATGGCGGTAGCAGCAGTACAGTTACCTCGGATAGTCGAAGAATTTCCAGATGTTTTTTCGGAAGAGCTTCCAGGAATACCGCCGGAACGGGAGATCGAGTTCACTATCGACTTGATTCCCGGAACAGCACCAGTGTCAGAGAGAGTCTACAGGATGGCGCCGTCAGAATTAGAGGTATTGTACAAGATGATTGAAGAACTCAGAACCAAGGGATTCATTCGTACAAGTGGATCGCCTTGGGGAGCCCCGATGCTTCTTGTGAAAAAGAAGGATGGTACATCCAGATTATGTGTTGACTATCGTACCTTGAACTCAGTGACAATCAAAAACAGATATCCACTTCCAAGGATAGATGACTTGTTTGATCAACTCAGAGGAGCGGCAGTATTCTCGAAGATTGATTTACGGTCAGGGTACCACCAGATCAGAGTCAGAGAGCAGGACATCCCGAAGACAGCTTTCAGATCCAGATACGGGCATTGGGAGTTCCTTGTTATGCCCTTTGGAGCAACCAATGCGCCGGCGGTATTCATGGACCTCATGAATCGTATCTTCATGTCTTATTTGGATCAGTTCGTGATCGTGTTCATAGATGATATCCTGGTCTACAGCAAGAGTGAAGCGGAGCATGAGCAGCATCTCAGAGTTGTCCTCCAGATTCTCCGAGAGCACCAGTTATATGCCAAGTTTAGTAAATGCGAGTTCTGGCTCGATCGTATTTCATACTTGGGTCATATCATTACCAAGGGTGGAGTAGAGGTGGATCCTCAGAAGATAGTGGCTATTGAGACATGGCCAGTGCCCCGTACAGTTGCAGAAGTTCGCAGTTTTCTTGGATTGGCCGGCTATTACCGAAGATTTATTTCGGACTTTGCTCGGATTTCAGCGCCGTTAACGCATTTGACCCGCAAGGAGGTACAGTTTGCTTGGACAGCTGAATGTCAGGAATCTTTTGAGAAGCTGAAGCGAGGCTTGATGACGGCACCCGTCCTCACACTTCCAGATGGGACTGGAGGATTTTCAGTGTACTGTGACGCTTCAGGCAAGGGTTTAGGATGTGTTTTGATGCAGCATGGGAAGGTAATAGCTTATGCGTCACGTCAACTTCGTGATCATGAGAGAAATTACCTAACCCATGACTTAGAGCTGGCAGCTGTAGTGTTTGCACTTAAGTTGTGGAGACACTACTTGTATGGAGACAGGGTGGAGATTTTCACCGACCACAAGAGCCTGAAGTATGTTTTCACCCAGAAGGATCTCAACATGCGTCAGAGGAGATGGCTAGAGCTTCTTGTGGATTATGATGTCAACCTGCAGTATCATCCCGGGAAGGCCAATGTTGTAGCAGATGCGTTGAGCAGGAGAGCCGGAGTTTATTTTCTAACAGCACAACCAGAGTTGTTAGCAGATCTTCAGAAGATGGGTATAGAAGTTGTTCTCCCTTCCAGTGTGGCATTGATGGCCAGTATGCAAGTTCAGTCCACTATAGTCGAGAGGATCCGGATGGCGCAGTCAACAAGTTCCAAGCTTCAGCGACTCAGAGCAGAATGTGAGGCAGGACGAAGACCAGAGTTATGCATTCATGAGGATGGTACACTTCGACATGGTAATCGACTTTGTGTACCCAGTGGAGATATCAGGCAAGAGATCATGGCAGAAGCTCACAGTTCTCAGTATTCGATTCATCCCGGTGGCACGAAGATGTACCGTGATATCCGTCAGCACTTTTGGTGGAATGGAATGAAGCGGGAGATAGCTCGGTTTGTCTCTCGGTGTTTGGTTTGCCAACAAGTTAAAGCCGAACATCAGAGACCAGCTGGACTTCTTCAGCCCTTGCCAATTCCAGAATGGAAGTGGGAGCATGTGACCATGGATTTCGTGACTGGATTACCTAGATCTCCAGCTGGTAGGGATGCTATTTGGGTTATAGTTGACCGGCTAACGAAAGTGGCTCACTTCCTTCCATTTAGAGTTGGTCAGTCGACGGCTCAGCTAGCGGAGATGTACCTGAGGCAGATTGTCAGATTGCATGGAGTGCCAGTCAGTATCACCTCGAACCGAGATTCAAGATTTACGTCGCACTTTTGGCGTAGCTTGCAAGAGAGTTTGGGGACTCGTCTCCAGTTCAGTTCAGCCTATCACCCGCAGACAGATGGCCAGTCGGAGCGCATGATCCAGACTCTTGAAGACATGTTACGGTCCTGTACACTCGACTTCGGTGGTTCGTAGGAAGATCACCTGCACCTGGTGGAGTTCTCTTACAACAATAGTTTCCAAGCCAGTATCCAGATGGCTCCGTTCGAGGCACTGTATGGAAGGAAGTACAGATCTCCACTAGCATGGGATGATGTGGGAGAGAGACAGATGCTTGGTCCGGAAATGATCGCTCAGACGGTTGGAGTGGTCAGGAGAGTTAGAGATCATCTTCGCGTTGCGCAAGATCGTCAGCGCCATTGGGCCGATTCTCATCGGCGTCCCCTTGAATTTTCGGTCGGCGACCATGTATTCCTGAGGATCTCGCCTAACCGTGGCGTCATTCGTTTCGGCGTACGGGGAAAGCTTAGTCCTATGTATATAGGGCTGTTCGATATTCTGGAGCGAGTGGGAGATGTGTCCTATCGTCTTGCTCTTCCACCGTCTCTGAGTGAGGTGCATGACGTGTTCCATATATCCCAACTACGACGATATATCCCGGACCCGAGCCACATCCTGGATCATTCGGAATTGGTTGTGGGTACCAACCTTTCGTATGAGGAGAGGCCCATATCCATATTGGACCGAAGAGAGAAGATACTCAAGAACAAGACTATCAAGTTAGTCCGTGTTGCTTGGGGTCATCACTCTTTAGGAGAGTCAACGTGGGAGCGTGAGGATGATATCCGATCGCGATATCCCGACCTGTTTGACTCGTGAGGTATAATATCCTTCCTATGCCTCATGTCTTCGATTCCTTGCTTGCATGAATGATTGTTTGATTGCTTAACTCGTATAGCTTACCTGTGAGTAGTATAGCTTGTCCTTGCATCTCTAGCCACTTGATTTAAAATTCCGAGGACGGAATTCTTTTAAGGTGGGTAGAGTTGTAATGACCATTTTCGTATTACGTATTTTGTATACGTGTACGTATTTAGACCCGTATTACAAGCTTGATTTATTTTGGCATTTTCTTGATTGGTTTATCTTGACTTGGTTCGGCTTGGTTCTGTATGGTTCGGTTCTTTTTATATATGTATGAACCAAACCACTCCCACATACCACCACTTTTATTAAATGATCCCACCTACCACCACTACTTTCAATAAATATCCCACTAACATTTCTCTCTCTTCATTACTTCTTCTTCTCCACCATTACTTCTTCAACCACCAGAGAGAGAGAGAGAGTGGGAGAGCTTAGGCAAGTGCACCTTGCTTCATGGAGGAAGTCCATTTTATTGTTCCATTGTCTTTCTCATGTGTTTCTAACCCACTTTAGTACTTGGCATTTTTCATTCCCATGGTTAAATTTTGTAGATCTAGCCTTGTGGTATTTTTTTGGTTTCCAGGACTTTTGATCCATCACACTTGCATATTTTGCTAAGTTGATGATACCATAATTGCGGAGAAATTGTTAGGTCCAAATTGACCTATGGAATGTTGCTGAGCCGCATGGACATTTCGGCACTCAGCCGCATGAAGCAAAGTTACATTTAATAAAAGTAGCCGCATGCCTATGGCTAACGTATTGTATTAATGCATGCATGCCAACATTTTAGCTTTAGCCATATGTCAAATCAATGCATTAGTGCATTGGCATTAAATGTATTAATAATAAAGCAATCACGTGCTCTGGGCATTTAATGCCTTAGCATGAGAATGCACCAGCCTGTGCATTGCTTGGAATACCAAGCAGAGCCGCATGCTTAGGCAACCCTGAAAAGTATTATAATAATGCATTAACCCAGCCGCATAAGGCTTCAGAAGCCTTAAGCATTAAGCCCGTGCATTTTTGTCCTTTTCTTAATACTTTAAGCCTTTTCTTCTTTACTTAATCCTTTAAAGCATTTTGTCCTTTCCTTATTTTGTCCTTTTCCTAATGCTTAAAACATTCTGGAGAGAAGCCGCATAGGCTTAAGAAAGTTTAGTATTTTAGGCATTTAAGATCCTACTTTATACTTTTACATTTAAGTCCATATATTAATTCTTAATGCATTTAGAGTCTTTAAGCCTAAAGCTTCAAACCGCATAAGGAATGCTTAAAAATGAAATTTTTGCATTTTAGTACCCAAGCACCTAATGTCTACAGCCGCATAGGCTTGGAAAGAGGCATTAATGCACTATTGTATCACTTTATGCATTTACACCCTTAGCATTATATATATTGTATACTTTTGCAATTAATGCCATTCATTCTTTGCATTTCCCAAGTCCTGCTAGTTGCCAACCGCATGGGCTAGGGGGAAAGAATTAAATGCATTCTAATGCATTAATTCTTAATGCATACTTGCATTTTTCCAAACGAGCCGCATAGGCTGAGGGAGGAGAGCAAAAAAAAAGGGGCACTTAATGCATTAATTCCAATGCATTAATTCTTAATGCATTAATTCAAATGCATTAATTCTTAATGCATTTTTAATTGCCAGCCGCATAGGCTGAGGGAGGAGAGCAATTAATGAAATCATATGCATTCATACTTTTGGCATTTTCCTAAAGATATTTCTAAGCCAGCCGCATGAGCCTCCCACATCCTTTTGTCCCTTTTATTATTCAATTACTAAATGTGTACTTGTGCTAATTAATTGTCTTCTGACACGACGGTGACCCGTAGTGGTTCACTTTTGACGTGGCATGATAGTGGCCCGACGCGGCGTACTCCTAACAGTGAACATGACATGACAAGATTGGATGGCCTGGACACCGTGGATGATTGTGTTTGTACAATTAAACCGATAGTGGTTGCATCATATCTAGGACAGGGATCCCTGAGTACCACGGTCAGGGGTACCCACTGTAAATAGTTAGGGCTAAATAACTAGAATAATTCAGTAGTCATGAGAGATGTCCCCAGCTACAGGCGATCCCGTTATCCCGGCCACCATTGTGGGACTTGTAGCCTGCCGACGAGTAGGGCACAAGTCTAGATTTACTGATATGAGGAAAAGAACGATGCACTGTTTAATGAACCCAAGTCGCCTGGATAACCTGGATTAGCTGCAGGGCTTGTGGCTGGAGGATTATCTCACTGCATGTTGTGGCCATTTAGTTAGCTAATGTAGAAAGCCGTAGATGCTGATTGGCCGGGATCGATTGTATGGTGTGGTTTCAGTGCTCGATTATTGCAAGATTGATCGCATGATTGTCACTCTTAGCAATAAAGATCAGAGGCTAAGTTCGGTTCAGGCGAAGGGTTACAACCCCGGTCCTTGTTTGGTTTAAGGGTTGTAACCTGGCTTCCGGAACAGTTCTAAGTCCTCTCTTCGTTTATTGTCTTATCGCACCCCTCGACATGCTTGTCATGATTTACCTTACCAACAAGATTGGAGACGGAGTTCTATTCAAGTGAAGGGTTACAACCCCGGTCCTTGTTTGGTTTAAGGGTTGTGACCTGGCTACTTGAATGGTTCCCCCGTACTCCATTATGACTGTTGTTATCTCTTTACCTTCAGTTCATTTGGCTGCTTAAAAATATATTTTTCTGATATGCTGGTTTTAGTTCTTAAGTGAAGCCTCCTTTGTGGCACTTGCTCTTTCTGGGATCTGACCCAGCTGGTTTTGTGTGGCCAGATTTCGGAGCTACCTCAGAGGATCCACCGACTTTCCAGCCTGATGGTGACCATCAGTCGTGACCAGGGCAACGAGTGGGTTTATTTTTGCTCTCCCACTCTATTGTAAAATTTATTTTGAGGCGTTTAGCCGGCGAGCACCTGTTAGCTCGTATTGCATACCTTATCATTGTCTGCCTACGGGCTGTAACATGATTGACAGATCCTAGGGTTGATCATGTATAACTAAACTCTTGCTAGTCCTCACATTTTGTAACGACTAGCTTCATGATCAGCTGGATATGTAATGTTTGGGACGCCTTACTATTGTATATTTGGTGATCTTACATCTTGTAACTTTACTTGTTTGCTTGAGATTGAGACAATTAGGCTTGTTATTGACCATAAGAGACTGATGGATTGTAATTAAACCCTCATGTATCTAGACAGCCGTGACCGTATAGTGGAATGGATTTCATTTCATTATACGTAGCTGGCTATGTATGCCCCCGCTCTCCAGTATTCTGGTTCTGGGGCGTTACACCGGCACATTTTACAGTGCAAGTGGGCCTACCAGCGGATCCTATTTTGATTCGAAACTGTTGATTTTGCCCGTGTTAAGGGTATGCTTACTTGACTATCTCGCTGAGTTTAGACATGGTGGTGGTATTTATTTCAGCATCCAGTATTGTCTGTACCTTTTTTTTTCCTTTTTGTGTTATCTTTGGTTTGGCGAGTTTGCTGCCAGAACATCGTATTGCCTCTTCTTGGATACCATGCAAATATATCATGCATGACTGTTTATATACATTTATTTCAGTATGTCATATAATTATTTCTTATTTTCTTTAGCACTTGTGATTTAAGTTGTTCGTCCAAGCTAGACTTGGGTGCAATCGACGTTGTTCGTCGATTCACTTGCTTATTATTTATTTTATGCATGCCGACTTAGTTGCTAGACGACTAACCTATATTTGTGTGATATTTTCATATCTTCCTAGCCATGGCACACACTTGTCACGGATATAAGAATCATGTTAAGGGCACGTGTAATGTCCTGCTCCGTACGTTGTACTATGATGAGTCGTTGACTCGAAGAGTTGCGTTGACCCGATAAAGTATCGATGTGAATCGATGCAAGAAGCTTTGAGTCGGTTCAAAGGCCCAATAAAACGAGTTGATGCAAAACATAAGTCTGATTCGAAGAAATATTGATTTTGGTTGATTTTGTATGCATGCAACGCTTTTACGCAGAATTATAAGAGGTCGGCATCTTGCCTTATTTCAAATAGTGTCCGCATAACCAAAACATCGCCTTGCAACGGACTAAGGCATGGACACGGTAGGCCGAATCGGTCGAGTAGTTCAACGGAGCACGAAGTGTTCGAATGGCTAAGTCATAAGAGTTGGTCGTGCAACAAGGTCATGAAATCGAGCCGCATCAGCTCGACGAAGTGACAAGGCGTATCGGCTTAAGGTGGACAGGTTCAGACCCTTCTCCCATACTCCTTCATAGGGGTGAGTATTCGGTTAAATCGGTTTAAACCGAACCGAAAACCCGAAAACCGAATTAACCGAATTTAAAATTTTCTAAAACGAACCCGAACCGAAATGAGGCTGAACCGAAATAAATCGAACCGAATAATTCGGTTCGGCTTGTTCGGTTTATTCGGTTAAACCGGTTTTTCAATTTAAGGAGGACATGAACAAATTTCCAGCTTCCAAGTTCCAAATTTCCAGCTTCCAAGTTTCAACAAATGATTACAGCTTAAAATAACACAATTACAGTTTAACAAATAATCAATACAAGTAAATTTCCAGCTCCCATCAGAAGTAAATTTCTAGCTCCCATCAGAAGTAATGATCAATACAAGTAAATTTCCAGCACAATTTAACAAATAATCAATACAAGTAATTTCCAGCTCCCATCATAAGTAAATTTCCAGCTCCCATCAGAAGTAATAATCAATACAAGTAAAATTCCAGCACAGTTTAACAAATAATCAATACAAGTAAATTTCCAGCTCCCATCAGAAGTAAATTTCCAGCTCCCATCAGAAGTAATAATCAATACAAGTAAATTTCCAGTTAAATTTCCAGCTCCCATCAGAAGTAAATTTCCAGCTCCCATCAGAAGTAATAATCAATACAATTAAATTTCCAGCTCCCATCAGAAGCTCTTTCAGCTCATACAATATGATATGGACCCATCAGAGATTCAGAAGCTCATTCAGCTGATACAAGCTCGGCCAACACACTATGACTCCAAATAAATTGGCAATATAAACAACATTAGCCCAGATCACAGAGATTGGAGTATAGAAGGATATCCAATCCAAAGTCCAGACAACTGGCAATATAATTATATAAACAACATTAGCCAAAATCAATTCAAGGAGCCAAGGAGGGCCAAGTTGCATATGCCGCAAAGCATAAACCTCAAGAGAGCTTGCTTCATCATTTGGGGGTTGAGAGCTTGCTTCATCATTTGGGGGTTGAATTGTTACAGCTACAGTAATGCAAGTATACCTGATTTCTCACAGCTGCAGAAATGCAAGTATGGCAATGCAAGTATAGCCGCAGTATAGAGAATCATAGGAGCAATGACAGCTGACTCCATGTTTGAAGAATCCAGAGTAATAGAAAGTTGTAAGTTGTAGTCTATAACCGAACCCGAAACCAATAACCGAAGGCCGGTTATTAAGAACCATATTATCATGATATCATCTGCAATTCTGCATAGATAAACAAGTGGATTTGAAATATGAAAGTTCAGATTGGCAATTAGTGCATCGTAGTATCTGTTTACCACTTGCTAATGCCATATCATCATCACAAATTTCTCCACATATATGTTAGTAACTTATAATGGAAAAAGTAACTGAAATACCAAAAAAAATAGTATTGCATAGTGCATAGTGCAATCTGCATATTACAGTCCAGACTCCATATTATAGTGAAAACAAAATGTCCAGACTGCATATTCCAGACTGCATATAACAGTCCAGAGACTCCAGACTGCATATTATAGTGCACACATAGCATATTAAAGTCCAGACTCCAGCCAAGCCAGCATCATGAAAACAAAATGGCCAGTATTGCATAGTGCATACTGTATACTGCATATTACAGTCCACCCAAACATAAAACAAAATGTCCAGTACTGCCTAGTGCATACTGCATACTGGACAGTGCAGACTACAGTGCAAACAAAATGATAGGTGTTTAATAATTACATATTCCAAACCAAAATCCAGATTCCAAAGAACAACTCATCAAATATCGCTTGAGGTTGAGCCCATCATTGCCAATTGGCTTAAATCTATACAAGTATAAGAAAGATAAACAAAAAAACAAATAATCAATACAAGTAATGTAGTAGGTCGAACTGAACCATGAAATTTAATATCTAAAATGATACCTCTTTCAAGTTTATCCAGGGATTCCAAATTCTCTTCAAGATTAGTAACAATAGATCGATCCGAACCAGTCCTAAACCAATCTTGAGAACAAATAAGACCTTGAGCAATCCTAGGTGTCAAAGAACTCCTAAATACATCAAGCACCCGACCACCGGTACTAAATGCACTCTCCGAAGCCACCGTAGAGATTGGAACAGCCAAGATATCACGAACCATTCTCGAAAGAACAGGAAAACGAGGAGAATTGATCTTCCACCAAGCCAAGAGATCAAAATTAGGATTCTCATCTTCATCGGCTTCGGTGGGCTCGAGAAGATAACGATCCAACTCAGATTTATTATCACAACCACCGGTTTTCATTTTATGATTTTTATACTGAGCCTTCATCATACTTTTCAAGTTAAAGATTGAACGGTCGTCGATAGTAGAAGATTCATTCATTTCATTAGTTGTAGAAGGAATTGTATGTGCATACAACTTTCTGTATTCTTCAAACATGGAGTAAGCAACCAATTTGACATTCTCTATCATTGTGTCACCCTTTGACTGACCATATAGTTGATATAGCCACCATTCCAAATATGCAAATTTTTGCCTTGGATCAAAAAGTGGCGCAATGAAGACAACCATGTTCATCTTCTCGACGTCCCCCCAATACTTATCGTATTTCTCTCTCATTTTATCCGCCATAGTAGACAACTCAAAGTCATCATTACTTTTAGCATTTTTCAAAAGAAAGTCGATAGAAGCAATCTCTTCAAAAAACTTGTTGGAAGTGACATACAAAGACCCCGACACACGTAAAGTGAATTCATAGAAATGTTCTAAGAAAGTGCACAACCTTCTCACATTCATCCAATCGTCTTCGTTTGGAAACATGTTCTCACCCTCAAGCTCTCTCTTAAATAGAAGATCTTCGTCTTAAAACCTCTCAAAGGCACTTTGAAATTTTTGAGCGGTATCCAACATCAAATATGTTGAATTCCAATGGGTGCTCACATCTAGACACAACAGTTTTTTGCTTTCTATTTTTTCCATTTGAGCACAAGCTTTAAATTTCTGAAAACGAGAAGGAGATTGCCTCACGTAGCTAATAGCTCTCCGGACACGAGCAACCGAAGAAGACATCATTTTCAGCCCATCTACCACGACAAGGTTGATAATGTGTGCAATGCAACGCATGTGTAAATACTTGCATTGAAGTATACTATTTCCTCGTTGTGCAAATTTTTTTGCTCAAATATGCAATAGCAACGTCATTAGAGCTAGCATTGTCAACAGTGATTGTAAATATCTTGTCAATGCCCCCACTCAATTAAACATGACTCAACGTCCCTACCAATGGCCTCGCCTTTATGACTAACAATTGGACAAAAGTTGATAATTTTTTTTTGTAATATCCAATCGCTATTGATGTAATGTGCCGTGAGACACATGTAGTTGATCTTTTGAATGGAAGTCCATGTGTCCGTGGTAAGACAAACTCTTTGATTGGACTCCTTGAAATACGCCTATAACTTAGTCTTCTCACTAGTGTAGAGATTGTAACAATCTCGTGCAACGGTCCATCTCGACGGTACACTGAACATCGGACACGCAACTGAAACAAACCGCTTAAAACCCTCACCCTCAACAAACCGAAATGGAAGCTCGTCGACAGTTAGCATATAAGACAAGGCCTTCCTAACGTCTTCTTGATTAAATTGCCAACTAGTTAGTGTTGACTTGCCTTTTCCAACAGATTGCATATTCAATATTGATTGAGACGGACCTTTGTGATTTGGATTGAGGGGACATATAAGCCAATGATTTCTGACTGAACTGGTCCCATTAATTACGGGGTGACAATAATACTGTTTCTTACAGAAGTTACACTCTGCTTTAGGGTTTCCATTCTCAAGAAATTCCTTAAAGTTGCTCCAATAAGGAGCCCTTCTTTTACCAATACGCTTGCTTTTAAGCTTAAGTTTAGAAACAGTTGTAATAGGGACATTTGTGTCTTGGGAACTTGTCCCTCCCACAGCCCGAACCCCAGCCCCAACCTCAATAGGAGACGCTTCAGTTGACATCTAAACATTAAAACAAATCACTCATAAGTCATAAGTTATCAGATTTTTAATTCCCCCCTATGTATTTACTTATAAAACATACAAAAAATCTTTCAGACATACAAAAATCCAAATAGATAGGACAAAAAATCCAAAGTGCATAGGAGTCCTCTGATAGGACAAATTGCAGGACAACATATCAAATCAAATTGCAGGACCATAAATCAAATTACAGGACCAAAATTGCAGGACCAAAAATTACAGGACCAAAATTGCAGGACCAAAAATCAAATTGCAGGACCAACAAATCAAAGACCAGACTCCAAAAATCAAATTGTGCATATAGTGCAAACTGGCACTTTTTTAAGGCAAACTGGCCATTGCAATTTGCAGCATATCGATTGTGCAAGCAAGCACTATAAGCAATAATTTGGCCTGCAAAAATATTTTACACACAATATATATATGGTAATGACAAGCACTTTCAATGCCCCACTGCAATAATTTGTGCGTATAGCACTTTAAGCAAGCACTTGTCAATGATCAAGAATAATTCCAAGCCAAGGGTTTGTAGAATTCCTTACAGTGATTCAAGAATAATTCCAAGCCAAGGATCAAGGCTTCCAGCACCCAAATATCTGCGTAATCAAGAAGTTTAACAGTACATAAATTTAACTTAAACATAAATTCTAGATAAATTTAACTTCCAGCACCCAAATTAAACATTCTATAAATTTAACAGTACATAAATTAAACATTCTATAATTTTAACTTAAACATTTTATGGTAATTTAACAGTACATAAATTAAACATTCTATAAATTAAACATTTTAACTTAAACATTCTATAAATTCTAGAGGGGGCTAGGACTTAAGTCTCAGAACATAAATTAAACATTTTAACTTAATTTTAGCAGTACATAAATTTTAACAGTACATAAATTTTAACAGTACATAAATCTCAAAATTTTAACAGTAAAAAAAAATATTAACAACAAATATTAACAAAAAAATACTTACAAAAAATTATGATTTGTAGATCCAGAGGGGGCTAGGACTTAAGTCTCAGATCTGGAGTCCGAACTCTCAAAATCCGGATGTCAAAGCTCCAAGATATGTAGATCCACGGTCAGATCTATAGATCCACAGGATTTAGACTTCAGATCTGTAGATCCATACGATTCAGGCCTCAGATCTGTAGATCCACAGTCAGATCTGTAGATCCACGATGATCGGAGGCTGTCAGAAGAGAGAGACTGAGAAGAGGCGGAAGGGAGCGGCGGTGAGAGGCTGAGAAGAGAGGCGGAAGGGAGAGGCGGTGAGAGGCTGAAGCCTGAAGAGACTAGAGAGGCGGAAGGGAGCGGCGGAACTAACTAGGGTTTCTCTCTCTCGAGAGAGAACATAGAAAATGGAAGGGAGCGGCACAGCTCAGCGGCTGCCTGTGAGAGAGAGGAGAGTGAATGAGAGAATGGGAGGAGAGAGACTGAAAGTTAGATTTTATACTTAGGGATTTTATGAGGGTATTTTGGTAAATATACATAGCTATTCGGTTTTCGGTTTTAAACCGAACCCGAACCCAATAATCGAATTAATGGGTTTCAGAAACCGAACCCGACCCGTTTTGGTTTTGAACCGAACCGAATAGCTTATTCGGTTCGGTTCGGTTCGATTTTCGGTTTAAAATCTATTAATGTTCAGCCCTAATAGCATGAACATCTGGACTGGATGACAGGCTGGTATCACATCCATCTTTTGGCATTAAATGCTCTCTTGAGTTGTCACTTTCTGATGATGACTCCCTATTTTCTGCTGAAAATTGGTCATGATGCCACTTTTGCCTTCACGTCTTTCGAAGAGCCTTCCTGGAGTATGGAGTGCTCTAACATGTTTTCGACTCTTGTGAGTTGTCGACAGGCTGTATTGGCGTTGGGGCTTCCTGTGTCCTTGCAGACTTTGTAAATCTTTTGCAGGGTTACGTCCTTCAACTGCCTCGTCCCGAGGTTACTTTTTAAGGGTGACCATACTTTAGGCCCATGCTTGTAATCCTGAGGCTTCCGACTGACACGTGGCAATTATCCTGACCATGCACTGAGTCTATATAAAGAACTGTGTTCTCAAAGGAGGACTCAGCTTCCATCCTCTATCATGGTTCCTTTGGGCTTCAACCTGGCTCCTGATAACCCCAGAGTTTGGCCAAGCCAGCCATCGGTTGCGGATCTCTTCGTTCAAAGAGACTGTACGAGAACCATATTTGAGTTTCCAAACATACTCCCGTACCGGGAAGCATGTATACAAACGACGTCTCAGATTTCTTCGAGGCCCCGGCTCTTGGTTTTGGTTTATGGCCATTTCTCGAGAAATAGCAGGTCCTGCTCTGCCTGGGTTGGCCGTGGCTCTGCCGGATGTGAAGGGGAAGTCCTTGGGCCATCAACTGCTTCTGGTAGCGCTTGGCAGTGACTAGGAAGTGATTCGCTCTATCGTTGCTACGCCCGTGCCGCTAAGAGCCATGTTGAAGTTTGAGATTTTTGTCTGTGCATGTAGCCATGAAGAGTCTGTAACAGGTCTTTGTAGCCACATGTTTCTGTATAGAGACCTTTTTCTGTCTTCTTTTCATATATGCATTTCTTTTCTTCGATTTATCGTTAAGAGCTCAGGTGGAAAGTTTTGTGGCCCTTGATGACCATAATAAGGGTTCATCATAGAAGATATGCCCACTCAGAGGTAGTATGGACATGGTAGACATAATCTCCATGAGAATATAGAACAACAGTTTAGAGGTAATATAACCGTAAACTATTTCTAGATAGTTATAGTACTCATAGGATCCACCAGGAGAGAGAGAGCGACTACTCAAAGGTAATATGAACATGGTAGGCGCAACTTTGGATTTAAAGGAGCAAATCAGAGGTAATATGGACGTGATATGCTTCGTCTACTGAGGTAGAAGAGAGAAATCCCCTTACCAAAACTCGTAGGCACCCTTAGGGGATATGGAAGCCTATGTCGGTTTGCTTCTTAGGCATAGTATTTCTTCAGGAACTTGATGTTGATTGGCATCATTAGCAAGTCGTCATTAGGTTTAGCCAATAGATAGGCACCATTAGAGTAGACTATCTTGATGACGAACGGTTCTTCCCATTTAGGCTCGAACTTCTCGGCCGACTTGTGAGTCATCACCATCGGTCTTCGGACTGACAGGACAAGGTCATCCACTTGAAATGTCCTCTGTCGGACCTTTTTATTGAAAGCTCTGGAGATCCGAGCTTGGTAGAGCTTAATTTGCTGTTGGGCCAATAGGCGTTCTCATCTAGTGCCTCTAACTCTTGTAGTCGTCGGCGGTGATTGTCTCCGACAGCCAGCTGGTTGGTGATTGCCACCCATAGGGACGGGATCTGAATCTCCAAAGGCGGTACCTCTTCGCTCCCATAGACGAGTGAGAAGGGTGTATTATCCGTAGGTGTCAGCACATTCGTGCGATAGGCCCACAGACATTCGTCAAGCTTCTTGTTCCAGTCGCGCTTGTTGGAAGAAACAACTTTCTTGAGTAGCTTTACGATGGTCTTGTTGAGAGCTTCTGCTAAACCATATTCGCTGCAAGGTTGTAAGCCGCGAAAGCCATGTTCTGTATGCGATTCTTGTTACAGAATCGATGGAACGCGTGGCTCACAAACTGGGGGCCATTATCATGAACAATCCTTCTGGGGACCCCAAATCGGTAGATGACGTGATGCTTGATGAAGCTGATCATGTTCGAAGTTTTTACTTCCGCCAATGGTACCGTTTCTGCCCAGTTAGAGAAATAATTAGTATGGCGAGTATGAACCGGTGTCCTTTGGAGGACGAAGGGTCGATTGACCCTACAATATTCATTCCCCATGCTTCAAATGGCCATGAGGCCACTGTGGTATGGAGATGTTCTGATGGTTGGTGGATAAAGTTGGCATGCAACTGGCATGCATAGCACTTCTTTACGTAATCTATGGCGCCAGCCATCATTGTAGACCGGTAGTAGTCCATGCGGCACAGGCGATCCTGTAGCTTAGGACCGAGCTAATGAGCCCCGCAGGTACCGTCATGCGCTTCTTGAAGCACTTTCTGCGCCTCTATCTGGGATGGGCATCGCAGGAAGAGTCCTTTATAGGAACGGAGGTACAACATTTTAGTAGCTGTACGTGTTGTAGAAGAATCGGAGAGACTGCCTTCTGATAGAAGTTGCTTTTTTGGATCTTCAGGGAGGATTTCGTAGACGATGTAGTCTATAACGGGAATTGCCAATCTCGAACGTCAATATTAGTGTCTTTTTGTACTGAATAGCTCTGACATGTAAGTAGAGTGTTCTCTGGGCAGACCAATTCCCTTCCTATTACAGAGACAGTGTATTGGGTCCCCACATGAGCTGCCAGAGAAGCGGCAAGGCCTGAGAGCGCGTCGGCTTCCAAGTTCTGTAATCGAGGCATGTGTTCTATGAAGAACCCTGAGAAGGTGGAAATAACGTCGATTGCGGCCTGATGATAAGGGACTAAATCTTCATGCCGGACTTCGTACTGTCCCCGAACTTGGTTGATGATAAACTTTGAGTCACCATAGGATTCAATGTAGTCAACCCCCAGTTGTTTAGCGAGCTGGAGTCCGATAATGAGAGCGTTGTATTCAGCAACATTGTTGGTACATGGCTCTTTGAGAGAATAGGCGTGGTTGATGACCAGACCATTGGGAGTGATGAGGATGACTCCCACCCTGCTATGATTTCGCCTTTGGGTCCTGTTCTTGCGGTGCCATCAAAGAGCATTCGCCAAACGTGGTTGCTCGAGACAGCATTGGACTCCAGGACTTTATCGGGGATGTCATCGTAGAGCCTTAAAGTTTCTGGCACAGGGTGTGCTGCCAAAAAGTCGGCCAAAGCTTGACCTTTGACTGCTTTTTGAGGGACGAATACCATGTCATAAGGGGTCAAAAGTATTGCCCAATTGGACAGGCATGAGTTCAAGGCCCCTAGTTTGGTCATGATGACCCCGAGGGGGTGACTCGAGAGATGACATGGATTGTCTGTCCGGCCACGTAATGGCGCATCTTCTAGATGGCGAAGAGCAGGACAAGGCACTCCTTCTCCACGGGATTATACCGATGCTCGGCTCCAATCATGGTTCGGCTGAGGTAGTAAATTTCTTGCTCGTGGCCTTCATCGTTTCTCTGGGCTAGCAGAGCGCCGAGAGGATGGTCAATGGCTCGGACATATAGCAGAAAAGGCCTCCCTACGACGGGGGCCACAAGCACAGGAGGGCTTGTTAGATACTTCTTGATATCGTCGAACGCGTGCTAGCATTCTTCTGCCCATACAAAAGTGACCCCCTTCTTCATCAGTTTGCTGAAGGGTTGACATCTACCGGAGAGATTGGCTATGAATCTTCTGATGTATGCCAGGCGTCCTTGCAGGCCTCAAAGTTCACGAAGGTTCTTCAGGGGAGCCATGTCTAGGACCGCCTTCGTCTTCTCTAGGTCTATATTGATCCCCTTGGCTGTGACGATGAAGCCAAGGAACTTGCCATTGGATACTCCAAGAAAAGACTTAGCTAGGTTCACCTTCAACTAGTGTGTTCGCATCAAGTCAAACACTCTCCTCAAGTCATCCAAGCGATTGGATTTACTTTTGCTTTTAACAGCGATATCATCGACGTAACACACTACAGTTTTGCGGAGGTGCTTGTGGAATATGGTGCTCATGGCACGCTGGTAAGTCGCTACAGCGTTCTTTAGCCCAAAAGGAATCACCGTGTAGCAATATACCCCTTTCAGAGTTCGGAACGAGGTGTGTTTGTCATCCTCCGGAAACATCTTGATCTGGTTGTAGCCCGAGAACCAGTCCATGAAGGACATGTGCTCGAAGCCACAAGTGTTGTCGATCATCACATCGGTGACCGGGAGAGGGAATTCGTCTTTGGGACAGGCCTAATTGAGTTCTCTGAAATCGATACATACCCGAATCTTCTCGTTCTTCTTGGTGATCGGCACAATGTTGGCCACCAAATCAGGGTGTTGCTCCTCGCATATGCAGCCACTTTCTATGAGTTTGTCGACCTCATCCTCAATAGCGTTCATGACGTTGGGGCAGAAGCGACGTTGTTGTTGCGTGACAGTCTTAGCGTCAGGCCAGATATTGAGACGGTGCATGGCAACCTACGGGTCCAGACCCAGCATATCCTCATAACTCTAGGCGAATACGTCGATATATTCTCATACTAGTTGTAGTAGAGATTTCTTGTCTTCACTTGCCAGATTTTTACTGATGAAGATGGGTTTGGGAGAAACCTCGTCTCCCTGCTTAAATTGGACAACTTCGTCTTCGGGGGAAGGCTTGCGCTGTTCAAAGCACCATTCCCATTGTGACCCCAGGCGTTGGACCCAAGGTTCATTTTCGAAGAACTCGAGCGTCTGGTCTTTATCCTCACTTGGGGAGTCTGCAAAGACCATATGGACAGACATTTCCTTCTCGAGAGCTTTTGTTACGCCCCATAACCATAATACTGGCAAGTAGGGACAAACCAGGCCAGCTACGTATACCAAAGTATTCCTGTACTCTGGAATACGGTCAAAGCTGTCAAGACATGTGGGTTACTACTACAAGCCAACAGTCGATCCTATGTCAAGCAATCCTAGGTATCTCAATCACAGACAAATATACAAAGTACAAGAAGTAAGATCATCAGACATAAAATAGAAAAGCGTCCCAAGCTATATATACATGGATGATCATGAAGCTAGTATACAAAATAGAGAACTAGCAAGAGTAATAGTCATACATGATAAGCTCTAGCTATAGTCTAGAATACGCAAATCATGTTTAGGCTCGTAGGCTAAATATTAAGATCCAAAACACGAGCTAAACACGTGCTCGGAGGCTAAACGCAACAAAAAGAATAATATACATAACTAGTGGGAGAATGAAACATAAAACCCACTAAGGTAATCTGGTGCTCCGAATAGTCACCGTCGAGTAGAGGGTACGGAAGATCCTTCGGGCTCCTCTATCAGATCTGGCCAAACAAAACCATTGGGGTCAGACACCCAATAGCAAGTACCACAAAGAAAGCCAAACTATGAACTAAAACAAACAGTAACTAACACAGCAATGGATAGAGACATAAATAAGTAAATACAAATTGAGACTCGTGCACTACCAATGCACTTATCCAGAGAGTAGAAAAGACAATAAGGCAACATATAACATAGAGTGGATAACATATGACATAATATAAACTGTGAACATGTAAAGTGAAGGAAAATATGTAGACATATAAGATAGACTGGATATGTGAGCATGTAAAGTAGCTGGGTCATGTAAGCATGTAAGGTATCTGGGACATATAAGCATGTAGAGTAACTGAAACATATAAGCATGTAGGGTAATTGGGACATATAAGCATGTGAGAACTAAATAGAATGACAAATGATGACTTAGGAACTATTCCGGAACCCAAGTTACAACCCGTAAACCAAACAAGGACCGGAGTTGTAATCCTTCTCCTGAACAGAACTTAGTCTCTAATCAATATATCGCATAGGGATCATGTATAGAGTGTGAATACTAAATAGGACGACAAATGACAAGAAGACTTATGAACTATTTCGGGACCCAAGTTACAACCCGTAAACCAAATAAGGACCGGGGTTGTAACTCTTCCCCTGAACAGAACTTAGTCTCTAATCAATGTATCGCATAGGGATCATGTATAGAGTGTGAATACTAAATAGGACGACAAATAACAAGATGGCTTATGAACTATTTCGGGACCCAAGTTACAACCCATAAACCAAACAAGGACCGGGATTGTAACTCTTTCCCTAAACAGAACTTAGTCTCTAATCATTTATCGACAAAAGTAAAACATAAACAATAAAGTACTGAAATAAACAAATACGGACACTGCCTAGAACAAGACTGAACTGAATTCCATCCATCAATCACGGTCGAGCAAAGAGTACGGCTTTATACATTAGCTAACTAGGGTTGTCACAATCCTAATTACTAACATATGCAAGTTTGAGAAATCCAAGTCCAGTTATCCGCCTACTGCTACCTGAATGGTCAAAGCCAAAGGAAAATAAGTATAGTAGACATGCTGTAGTAAGATACACGTGTCCTAAGGAGGTGCCCCACTCGACGGTGTGCTGGAAGTATGCTCATCATGACATATAGCTCCAATTCCCATGTATATATATATGTACGACCAAGACCAAAGGGGCAACAGGTAACTGGAGAAATCTCCATGATCTAGATAATCAAACTAGTTGTTTAGTCCTTAACATTTTCTTGTTGGATTCTGGGTGTGAGATTCTGCAGAATCCATCCTAGACATGTGACATGCAAGACACGACAAAAGCAAGAATGTGCACCATAACAAGCCACAACATGAAAATATAATAAACTGGAAGCTAGGAGTGCGTTACGACGAGCCACTATAAATAAATAAGGAGTCCGTCATGACAGGCCACTATCATGTAAAGAAGGAAAAGACATGTAAAAGAGTACGCCACGACGGATCACTATTATGTAAGAAAAGAAGACATGGCAATACATTTCATAGCATGTAAGAAAGAATCTATAGGAAAGATATATCATGGCATGTAAGATCGAATAAATAAATCTAAGTACTTGACATAAAAAAATAAATATACTTGTGCTAGTGTCAAGTGTATATAGGGTGTACAATCATTCTCTAACTATACGATGACATCTAATCATGTTAAGAAGTCATTACATTCGAAGAAAATCTCAAAATCGAACAAAAAACGGACAAGAACGGACAAAAACAGTAAAAAAATAGCCAAAAATGGCATACCGACGGTATACTACGGCATACCAGCGGTATTCGTACTAAAGACAAAGCTTTTGTGACGAAAATCAGTATACCGTCGTGTCACGACCCGCACCCGAATATACGGGTACGAATACGTGGGCCACGCCCAGCTTACGCCGCAGTATCGGCGGTAGAACGCTGTCAGGTATACTATACTAACTACAACATCTAAGGATCCAAAACTAAAAATGTACTCATGTCACATCACGAAAACAAAGGAAGATACGACATGAATTAATAACAATATCACTAGAACAACTAGAATCTACAATGATCATAAGACAGGAAATAAAGAAGAAACAACAAGAATAACTAATGATAACTACCCGGCAACTCACATAGAAGAATAGTGAGATCCACCTCAGCTAGCATCCTCATGAAGTCCAATACCAAGGGCACGACTACTCCTAAAATTTTGTCAACATATCCGGTCAGGATGGAACGAGTACATATATCTCATAACAGATCTCAAGATAGAATAAAAGCTATAAGACTGTAAATAGAGCATATACAATGAAATCATGGAGTGTACATATACGTATCATGGCATGGTAAGTTGTAGAGCTAGCGCTAGAACAAGAAAGTAGAACTGAATCATGGTATGTACACAAATCAAGGTAAGCCATATATCCAATGTGTGTGAGTAGCAGTTTCAACTTGCGATCGGCTTGGGTACCTGTCGAGAACTGGCCTGGCAAGTCATATGTGAGGTATATGACTCACACTGTTCAAGAATACAAGGGGATATGATCACAGGCATACGCTACTACTCTCCCTACCCCCAACTGGTAAAATGGATCCAAACAGGACACGTCACTGCACGGGATTCTAATGAGAAGGGAGCAAGTCTTCTCTAGAATCAGTGACCATATATTGAGCAAGAGCTACAAGGGAGCTTGTACAATACATCCCAACCTAAGAAGGAGAAACATCTCTCGTCGGGATCCAGGAATACCAATCCGTGAGAACCATGTGTCAGAAATAAGCATATCTACACTAAGTACATGAATCAAAACAGTTATCATAAATTGGGAAAAAGTTATCAGAGAATGTACTCGCCTGAGATCTGGTGGAATATGCCAACTGAGTCCAAGAACAGTGCCTCAAGGACCTATAGGTGGAGTACTGTATCAATATAAGGGTTTGGAAGTAAAATCAAGTCATACTAAGTCAAACTAGGTCAAGGCAAGTCAAACTAGATCAATCTAAGTCAATGGTTGACTTACAGTTGACTTTGGTCAACTGGTCAACCCTAGTCAAGTCAAACTTGACTAACGTTGACTAACAGTTGACTTTGGGTCAACTTCGGTCCAGTTCTAGTCAATTTTAGGCTACGATTGACTTCCGGTTGACTTTTGATCAAAAAGTCAACTGTGGTCAACCAAGGTCAAAACTAGTCTAACCTAGGTCAATGTTGACTCTGCTTCAACGTTCAGTCAAAGCAGTCAACCACGGTCAACAGGATCAAGGGTAGTCTCTACAACATCTACAGGGTCAACATATCAATTTCAGTGATTGTGAAACGACCAGAATCGATCGATCTCAAAATACCACAAAATGAGAAAGATTATAATAATAGGGTGAAAACCTACAGATGTTGTCGGATGGTAAAACAACCATTACCAACGTGTCCAGAATGGTCAAATTAGCTAGGATAGCCTACCCAAAAGTCCAATTTGGACACAAGAGCAAAACGGTAATTTTGGGCCAAAATAATGTCCGACGTTGGACACACTTTGTACCGAAAAACGTGCCAAAATAAATGTGCACAAAACTTAACAAATTATATGTCCACGAATCCAGAATGACGATACGAACCCAACGGTATATCCAGAATTGGATTCCGTTGACCCGATCTCAAATTGGTCCGTTGACCAGGACATTAAAATTTCGATTTGCACGAAAAAGTGCGTCAGAGCCAATGTCCTCAAAACTCAGCAAATTATATGTCAACGAGTCCAGAAGGACGATACGAACTCAACGGTATATCCGAAATTGGATTCCGATAAGCCGATCTCAAAATGACCCGTTGACTCAGAAAGTGGGACCCATTTTGTACCGAAATGCGTGACAGGGCCCACGTTCTCCAAATCAAGCAAAATTTATATGAAAATATGCCAGAACGACACCACGAGTCTACTGGTGGTGTCAGAATTTGAATCCGGAGTCCCGGGATCAAAAATGGAATTTTACAAGTGCAACACTAAGAATTCGAACGGCCAACTTTGGCGTCGAATTCGACCGACCTAACAAGCTCAAACTGAAATGAAATCTAAAGGGGGCAGGAAGAGGGTTATACCAGCTGTGCACCGGAACTGACGGCGCACCAAACGAAGCTGCTACGGCGAAGATACGAACCCGCAAAGTTGGCGTCACGAAACTGTCCAAAAATAGTTCAATTTAAAACGTCAACTTGGTGGCCAGTTTTGAGGTATCAAACGACGAATTTAACGGATGAAATTTCAGGGGAGTGAAGAGCTATATACCGAGATTGAGACAAAGCTAAGAAATCGCCGATCCAACGGTCGGATTGTCCAGAAAATCGGCACGAAGTTGCTGCGACGAGGCGCGAATTCTGAAACTTTCCCGCGCGCGCGTCGACGGAACTCTGTGCAAAACGCCCGAAACGCCTAGACGGCGTGTCCCGGAGGACGGTGGCCGCCACAGGGAGGTCGCCCAGCCCGTGCGCGACCTTGGGGGGCTCGCCGACGGCGGCGGTGGCCGGGGCGACGTGCGGCCGGCCGGCAGTGGCTGCTGCCGCGCGCGCCACTGCTACTGCTGCTGCGTTGCGCTGTTGCGGCGCTGCTGGCACAGGCACACGCACGCGCACGCTGTGGCGCTGGCCTGGCTCGGCGGCAGCGCGGTTGAGGGTGGTGGAGGTTGAAGGTGGTTGGGGGTGTTGGTAGTGGTGGTTCAGTGGTGTTGGGAGGAGGAGGTGAAGAAATTATGAATGAAGATGGTGATGGTTGAAGTGGAGTGTGTGTGTGTGTTTAAAATTTTGGGGAGGGGGTGCTGTTCGTGCACGTGAAGGGAAGGGGAGTGCTGAGTGTGATAGGTGAGTTAATGAGGAGAGAGGGAGAAAGAGTGTTATTATTGTGTGTGTGTTGAGAGAAAGAGAGAGATGTATTGTGTGCATATATATAATATAAAGAGAGAGAGAGAGAGAGAGAGAGAGAGAGAGAGATATATTATTGGATGAGAGAGTGAGAGAGGTTGGTTGGGGGGGTTGCTCCTGCTGTAAGGTGGAGGGGGTAAGGTGGTATGGTGTGTGTTTGATTATGGGAGAGAGAAAGAGTGTGTATATATATATATATATATATATATATATATATATATATATATATATATATATATATATATATATATATGAGATATTTTCTTTTAAAGTAGAGAAGAGATATTTATATAAAATAAACGTATTTTCAAATAGGGAAAAATGCAGACACATCAGTGGGATGTATGGGCAGTCATGGTAGGGTCCATGCCAAACTGGGTCGAACATTGGGCCAAGTTTGGACAAAGTTGAAGCCAAGATTTAATTAATTTATAATTTAAACCAATTAAAATCACGTATGGAATGGGAGCACAAGGGAGATCAGATCGGTGGCACGCAAGTGGCACGTGCATAGTAGGCTCAAAATAGGCCAGGACCATATATTGGGTCGACTGGATTGGACCGATGTCGGGCCCGAAAATTAAATTGAAAGTTAAATCAGATTTTACGGTAGATAATTAATTGGTCTAAATTGACCCGAAAGTTGTGCGAAGCAAATGAAGCACAAAATGGAGTGTCTGAGTGGGACACGAAGGTCATGGGTGAAGAGCGTCTCGAGTAGATCATGCATGATAAATTGGTTTCGAGAAAATGACTAGTCTGGTGCTCCTAAATTAAAAGTCACGGCAATGTGCAAACGATGATCAAAGATGAAAGTGGGAATAACTATTCAACGATTAATTGGTCTAAGTTGACCCGAAGTTGCGCGATACAAAAAAAGCACAAGGGAATGAGTTCGAGTGGGACACGATATATCAACATGAAGATAATCTCGTCTACTTCAAACTTCAAGAAGAAAGTTTCCAGAGACTGACATTCCTGATGCTCTAGAATTCTAAGTCACGGTAAAGAGCATTTAATGATCAAAATTAATCAATTAAAAAGAATTGTCGAGAATAAATTATTTGGGAAATTCAAAAATAAATTCTGGAAATTCAGGGGGCTTACATCCTGCCCACCTTATAAAAATTTCGTCCTCGAAATTAAAGGTTGGTAGTGGGGGTTAAAACAGGATAGAAGGTTTAGGCACGATCCAAAATGACGAGTTTTTGCACGATCAAGATAATCGATTCAAAATTGTTCAGGCACGATGAGGGATTTGGCACGATAGAATCATGATACAAACAAAATTATATGTGCGTGATTTCAGAAATAAGTCAAGTCATTGGGGCATGATTTAAGAGACGGTAAGGATAATCGAAGATATATATGAAGTTCAAGTACGGGGTGATCCATAGGACTTAGGTTGATGAAAATCAACCCGAAAGTCGTACAGGTCCGATCAAGATGAAAAGTTAACCATGACCAAAACAAGGTTTGGCATGGTTGAGATAAAATTTCAGACAAAAAAAAAATCAAAGTCAAGGTCTTATAGGCCCGATCAAAGATTTAGGAGTATGATTAATAAAATCATAAAATACGATCCAAGTTCGAACGTGATTAAAATTGAAAATAGTCTAAGTTCACTTGGCACGATTTGAGGGTTAAGATTATCAAGATCATGAAAATCAAAGTTGGATAGTCATGATCTAAAACAGGGCTAAGAGAAGCAAATGGAGAGAAAAATTTGAGAATAGCACGATTGAGAGATAGATTTGATAGAAATCGGATTATAGGTCACATAAGCACGATCAAGATCCAAGTTCAGTTATGAAAGACGATAAAATCATGAAATCGAAATCAAGGTCCTAAAAGCACAATTAGGAAGGAACCCAAGTCACAAAGGAATTTGAAGTCATCTAGAGTCTAGTCAGCAACCAAGACTCTTTGGCACGATAAACAAGACGACCAAAATTGATTGGTTATGGACAGAAGGGAATCAAAATCTTAACAATATCGAAATTTAAGAAATGATTTAGATATACAATTTTTAAAATTTTCAGAGTTTTCAAGTGTAGATGACAGATGTAGATACGAGTTAGGTGATTTGTGTAATCAAGACATAGCTAAACAAGGCAAAGAAAATGATGGTAAGATGAGAAAATCATCATGCGATGGGAGAGAAAATAATAATAAACAAGAAATAGGAATTATCTTGCTCAATTGGTAAAAGAAGTGAATCAACTTAAGATATGACCTGATAACCATACACGTCTATCCAAAATCATGTTGCCAGAATTTACGCCACGCCAGTAAACATAGCTACAATAAACGATAGAGTCCATAACCAAGGTATACACCCTATAATCATGTCATCTAGATTCCTTACCACGCCAACCGGTATGGCTGCAAGAGAATCTAAATTCCATAACTAGGATAGTATATCCAAAATCAGGCTCCATGTCCCTGTCAGGCTAGCTAATATGACTACGATAAATTCCAAACTCCATAAGTAAAGTAGACACTTACTGTTCTCATCGTCCTCGTCCAAAATATGTTTATCAGGATATCTTAACTCAATTCTTAAAAGAATTATCCAAAACAAAATCAAAGGTCAACAACGAATATTAAGATTTAAAATTCAACAACTAGTCAAGGGTAAGTTAATAGAAACAACGAAAACAACTTCCGAGATACAGTTCAGAGGAAAATCTCAGGGAAAGTCCCGAGGGTACCACCTATGTCAAGATAAAAGGAAATCATTGGAATATAATCTAAAACAATCTCAACCTGATATGAGATTGGCAAATCATACTCTCGTCTCAACCTAGAAGATATATAAGTCCAACTTATACCTTCTCTGGGGTCCACAAACTCATCTCGAGAAGGAATAAAGTTTGATACGGACAGATATTTCAGAAATCAGGACGAAAGGAAACAAGTGGGAAAAGATTCGAAAGCCTTCGAAATAAGATTTTCAGGGGTCATCCCTGGAATCTAACAAGAGTTCCTAATATGTGACTGAGTACCAAATCCTAAAATATGCCATGACTCACTTTTAATCCTAGGGCAGGCTCGCAGTAGTACAGATAAACTCAAGTACTACCACGACTTTGCATTAATTGCAAAGACTGACCTGCATGGGCCACCACTAAAAATGTGTCACGACCCGCATCCGAATATACGGGTACGAATACGTGGGCCACGCCTAGCCTACGCCGCAGTATCGGCGGTAGAACGCTGTCAGGTATACTATACTAACTACAACATCTAAGGATCCAAAACTAAAAATGTACTCATGTCACATCACGAAAACTAAGGAAGATAAGACATGAATTAATAACAATATCACTAGAACAACTAGAATCTACAATGATCATAAGACAGGAAATAAAGAAGGAACAACAAGACTAACTAATGATAACTACCAGGCAACTCACATAGAAGAATAGGGAGATCCACCTCAGCTAACATCCTCATGAAGTCCAATACCAAGGGCACGACTACTCCTAAAATTTTGTCAACATATCCGATCAGGATGGAATGAGTACATATATCTCATAACAGATCTCAAGATAGAATAAAAGCTATAAGACTGTAAATAGAGCATATACAATAAAATCATGGAGTGTACATATATGTATCATGGCATGGTAAGCTGTAGAGCTAGAGCTAAAACAAGAAAGTAGAACTGAATCATGGTATGTACACAAATCAAGGTAAGCCATATATCCAATGTGTGTGAGTAGCAGTTTCAACTTGTGATCGGCTTGGGTACCTGTCGAGAACTGGCCTGGCAAGTCATATGTGAGGTATATGACTCACACTGTTCAAGAATACAAGGGGATATGATCACAGGCATACGCTACTACTCTCCCTACCCCCAACTGGTAAAATGGATCCAAACAGGACACGTCACTGCACGGGATTCTAATGAGAAGGGAGCAAGTCTTCTCTAGAATCAGTGACCATATATTGAGCAAGAGCTACAAGGGAGCTTGTACAATACATCCCAACCTAAGAAGGAGAAACATCTCTCGTCGGGATCCAGGAATACCAATCCGTGAGAACCATGTGTCAGAAATAAGCATATCTACACTAAGTACATGAATCAAAACAGTTATCATAAATTGGGAAAAAGTTATCAGAGAATGTACTCGCCTGAGATCTGGTGGAATATGCCAACTGAGTCCAAGAACAGTGCCTCAAGGACCTATAGGTGGAGTACTGTATCAATATAAGGGTTTGGAAGTAAAATCAAGTCATACTAAGTCAAACTAGGTCAAGGCAAGTCAAACTAGATCAATCTAAGTCAATGGTTGACTTACAGTTGACTTTGGTCAACTGGTCAACCCTAGTCAAGTCAAACTTGACTAACGTTGACTAACAGTTGACTTTGGGTCAACTTCGGTCCAGTTATAGTCAATTTTAGGCTACGGTTGACTTTCGGTTGACTTTTGATCAAAAAGTCAACTGTGGTCAACCAAGGTCAAAACTAGTCTAACCTAGGTCAATGTTGACTCTGCTTCAACGTTCAGTCAAAGCAGTCAACCACGGTCAACAGGATCAAGGGTAGTCTCTACAACATCTACAGGGTCAACATATCAATTTCAGTGATTGTGAAACGACCAGAATCGATCGATCTCAAAATACCACAAAATGAGAAAGATTATAATAATAGGGTGAAAACCTACAGATGTTGTCGGATAGTAAAACAACCATTACCAACGTGTCCAGAATGGTCAAATTAGCTAGGATAGCCTACCCAAAAGTCCAATTTGGACACAAGAGCAAAACGGTAATTTTGGGCCAAAATAATGTCCGACGTTGGACACACTTTGTACCGAAAAACGTGCCAAAATAAATGTGCACAAAACTTAACAAATTATATGTCCACGAATCCAGAATGACGATACGAACCCAACGGTATATCCAGAATTGGATTCCGTTGACCCGATCTAAAATTGGTCCGTTGACCAGGACATTAAAATTCCGATTTGCACGAAAAAGCGCGTCAGAGCCAATGTCCTCAAAACTCAGCAAATTATATGTCAACGAGTCTAGAATGACGATACGAACTCAACGGTATATCCGGAATTGGATTCCGATGAGCCGATCTCAAAATGACCCGCTGACTCAGAAAGTGGGACCCGCTTTGCACCGAAATGCGTGCCAGGGCCCACGTTCTCCAAATCAAGCAAACTTTATATGAAAACATGCCAGAACGACGCCACGAGTCTACTGGTGGTGTCAGAATTTGAATCCGGAGTCTCGGGTTCAAAAATGGAATTTTACAAGTGCAACACTAAGAATTCGAACGGCCAACTTTGGCGTCGAATTCGACCGACCTAACAAGCTCAAACTGAAATAAAATCTAAAGGGGGCAGGAAGAGGGTTATACCAGCTGTGCACCGGAACCGACGGCGCACAAAACGAAGCTGCTACGGCGAAGATACGAATCCGCGAAGTTGGCGTCACGAAACTGTCCAAAAATAGTTCAATTTAAAACGTCAACTTGGTGGCCAGTTTTGAGGTATCAAACGACGAATTTAACGGGTGAAATTTCAGGGGAGTGAAGATTTATATACCGAGATTGAGACAAAGCAAAGAAATCGCCGATCCAATGGTCGAATTGTCCAAAAAATCGGTACGAAGTCGCTGCGACGAGGCACGAATTCTGAAACTTTTTCGCGCGCGCGTCGACGGAACTCCATGCAAAACGCCCGAAACGCCTAGGCGGCGCATCCCGGAGGACGGTGGCCACCACAGGGAGGTCGCCCAGCCCGTGCGCAGCCTTGGGGGGCTCGTCGGCGGCGACGGTGGCCGAGGAGACGCGCGGCCGGCCGGCAGTGGCTGCTGCCGTGCGCGCCACTGCTACTGCTGCTGCGTTGCGCTGTTGCGGCGCTGCTGGCACAGGCACACGCGCGCGCACGCTGCGGCACTGGCCTGGCTCGGCGGCAGTGCGGTTGAGGGTGGTGGAGGTTGAAGGTGGTTGGGGGTGTTGGTAGTGGTGGTTCGGTGGTGTTGGGAGGAGGAGGTGAAGAAATTATGAATGAAGATGGTGATGGTTGAAGTGGAGTGTGTGTGTGTGTTTAAAATTTTGGGGAGGGGGTGCTGTTCGTGCACGTGAAGGGAAGGGGAGTGCTGAGTGTGATTGGTGAGCTAATGAGGAGAGAGGGAGAAAGAGTGTTATTATTGTGTGTGTGTTGAGAGAAAGAAAGAGATGTATTGTGTGCATATATATAATATAAAGAGAGAGAGAGAGAGAGAGAGAGAGAGAGATATTATTGGATGAGAGAGTGAGAGAGGTCGGTTGGGGGGGGGGGGGTTGCTCCTGCTGTAAGGTGGAGGGGGTAAGGTGGTATGGTGTGTGTTTGATTATGGGAGAGAGAAAGAGTGTATATATATATATATATATATATATATATATATATATATATATATATATATATATATATATATATATATATATATATATATATATATATATATATATATGAGATATTTTCTTTTAAAGTAGAGAAGAGATATTTATATAAAATAAACGTATTTTCAAATATGAAAAAATGCAGACACATCAGTGGGATGTATGGGCAGTCAAGGTAGGGTCCATGCCAAACTGGGTCGAACGTTGGGCCAAGTTTGGACAAAGTCGAAGCCAAGATTTAATTAATTTATAATTTAAACCAATTAAAATCACGGATGGAATGGGAGCGCAAGGGAGATCAGATCGGTGGAACGCAAGTGGCACGTGCATAGTAGGCTCAAAACAGGCCAGGGCCATATATTGGGTCGACTGGATTGGACCGATGTCGGGCCCGAAAATTAAATTGGAAGTTAAATCAGATTTTACGGTAGATAATTATTGGTCTAAATTGACCCGAAAGTTGTGCGAAGCAAATGAAGCACAAAATGGAGTGTCTGAGTGGGACACGAAGGTCATGGGTGAAGAGCGTCTCGAGTAGATCATGCATGACAAGTTGGTTTCGAGAAAATGACTAGTCTGGTGCTCCTAAATTAAAAGTCACGGCAACGTGCAAACGATGATCAAAGATGAAAGTGGGAATAATTATTCAACGATTTATTGGTCTAAGTTGACCCGAAGTTGTGCGATACAAAAAGAGCACAAGGGAATGAGTTCGAGTGGGACACGATATATCAACATGAAGATAATCTCGTCTACTTCAAACTTCAAGAAGAAAGTTTCCAGAGACTGACATTCCTGATGCTCTAGAATTCCATGTCACGGTAAAGAGCATTTAATGATCAAAATTAATCAATTAAAAAGAATTGTCGAGAATAAATTATTTGGGAAATTCAAAAATAAATTCCGGAAATTCAGGGGGCTTACACGTCGGTATAGTACGACATACCGTCGGAATTCCGATATTCAGAACATCAACTTTAACTTGAAAAATTGTAAAACTTGTTTCGGCCATAAAAACCTCATTTTAAATCAAAATTCGGATTTTCAAAAGTCAAAATCACATATAGAATTAAATTTCTTACAACATAGAAGTATTAGTTTTCACAAATCAAAACATTTGATAGATCCATACCTCAAAATACTCCAAAAATAAGTCTTCAGGACACCGAAATGGGTTTCGATTTTCACCAAACTCAAAATCCATGATATACAAACTAGGAGAGGGCCTCATATAGTATATGTGACCAAGATACATGATGGTAAAACCAATATCACTCTTGATACAAAGTTTTCTACTAAGCCAATATTTGGATTTTAACAGAAAATTATAACCTTGTCCAAACCAAATTTAGAAACATGCATATAGACGAGAATCATAAGGAAAACATATTTAACAAAATGAGTTTAGGACAATTCTAAGCATTTAATACTATGGAAAACAAAAATGACAACAAACAATATGGTTTAAGGATTTGGCAAGATGTACTTGCCTAGGTTAAGCTCCAAGCTTAATCTTGCACTCCACCATCAAGAGGGGTATGAAACCACACTTTAGTTCTCAAGGCCAAGCTTCCATACAAAGCCCAAAGGGAGATAAGAGAAGATGAATGAAGAGAGAGGGTGGAGAGAATGAAAAGAGAGAAGAGCGAGAAACTCAAGGGATATATATAGAAAGGGGGAATTAATTACGACCGTCGGATGGTGATCCATGAGTCAATCCAAAGCGATCTCATCCGTCAAAAGAAAACCATATATCCAATGGGTAATAGAGTGCATCCACACTAAAATATCTAAACACTATTCATCAAAATATCCAAAACACTATTTACAAAAATATTAGAAATACTATTCATGAAAATATCTGAAACCGAAAATATCTCCAAGTGAAAACATCCCCCGGATGGTATGCCGTCGGTATACGCCGGTATACTGGCGGCATGCCAATCAAGAAGAAAATCTATAAGTTAGGAAAAATTTTGAAGCGTTCCGAAAACCAAGAAAATACAAAATACACTAGAAAAATACGTATCTGTATATAAATACTGATACTGTGAGACGAGTCTCGCAACTCTCCACAACTTAAAAAATAAATTTCGTCCTCAGAATTTTCTAAAGCTAGTCAAGCATGAAAACCAAACCAAAGAGCAAAATTCACGACAATCAAAATAAAGCATGCATGTAGGTAAGATAAAGACAACAATAATATAAATAAATGCGTAAGCAATAACACAACCACAATCAAGAAGGGTTGGAGGCATATGAATAAATATATCTCCTGAGTCAGTTGAGTAGGGACCAACGTCCTCGCTGGTCTACGCTGACTCCAAAATAGATGAGGGTCAAGTCTCAAAGTAAGTCGGTACCAATGACTTAGTCTACGACATGACTATCCAAGACGTATCTTCGTAGTCGAGACACGTGATAGATATCATGTATCTAAAGATATGAAGACAAAAGAGTGAGACGAGAAACTCTTATTCACTCACCGAATAAGTCAAGCCGACCTTTATACTCTATATATAAGTAGAGTACAAGGCCGCCGACAGGAACCCAAGATATATCGCCACTACCTGGCCTGCTACTGAAAGACAAATCTAAAGGACATAACTGAAAGAAGACAATGAAGATGGTACATGGGACTCCCGAGGTACTACCCTCATGCTGATACTAGAGCTGTCCCTGAGACTGCACATACAATCGCGCTCTATGCTGCCTGATCCTCTGAGCTCGTGATAGCGGTGGGTATTGTGCCAATGGTTGAACATCTAGTATTGGCCCTAACTGTTCATCCACTGCTGGAGGTGATGGCGGAGGCGACTAAAAGGATTGAGGTGGTACATCTGGTGTAGCTAGTCGTCCTAGAAATATCGGATAGGGGCAAGTACTAATTGAATGGTCCTCTGCTCCACAACGGAAGCATCGTCTACTGGCCGCCCAACAAACTGATCTGAGATGCCCCAACTTCCCACAGTAGGTACATCCTTCTTGTTCTACCTGATAGTGCTGCTGGTCCCTCTGCCTCTGAGCTTGGGCCTGCACATACTACTGAGACCTCTCCTGCTGGAATGTATGGTACTGCGTCGGTAAAGGCCTCTGAGCTTGCTTCTGCTGAACTGGCGCTGGTGCCCCAAACTGTGGAACTGTCGGCTGGAAGGATGAAGATCCAGCTGAACTTCTCCGGAGACAAATCCCTATCATGTGGTCTGGTGATCCGTACGACAAACATAGAAAGTTGGCCCTTCGACATGTAAGATGAGTGTGCCCTTCCCTGTAATGACCCGCTCCGTCCTAGCGGAACGTCGATTCAAACGGCAAGTGCAACGACTCAAACGAGCCGACAACCCGAAGATTTGGCATCGACCTGATGAAGAATCGATGCAAGACTCATATTGGCCCATCAAAGATGAATCCAGACTTAGACTTTCAAAGGCACACTCGGAGTATCACTCGGCCAATACGAACATCGCTAATGTGGGTGGCTCCGATGAACCCGTCTTTGTTTAGCCTAGACACATAACAATACGGACACTATAGCTAGAATCGCTAGGCGATAACATCGCGCATGCTAATAAATGACTCAACGCACCTAGCTAAGGGAATAATCCCATCTTGTATGCTTGTATAAAATATAGAAAAGAACATAAAAAATATGAGAACTCTCGCACCACGCTCCACGCTCGTGCTAAGGCACAAGCTTACGTTCAAATCCCTTTTACGTTCAATAATAAAACAATGAATAGGTTACAACAATGAAACGGGAAGACTATCAACATAGTCATTCCGAGTAGAGTATAGCAACATTGAAAGACTATGGGACCGATGGATCTCTAAGGCGACTTCCACACTGGGAATTGCGTAATATGTAAATGAATGAATCAACGAATGAATGAATGAATGAAGGAATACGTGAATAAATCAATGAACGAACGAACGAACAAGTGAAAGAAAGAAAAAAAGAATAAATGAAAGATAAGAAAGGAAAGAATGGTTAGCTACAGGTGTGACGGACACGTGCATCGGGGCTCGCTATCCGTGCTGCACGGACGCCAACCTGGTCGATAACGCATTATGGATAAGGGTTAGCCTACGGCTCGGAGACAGCCGTTAAGTTAAAATGATAAGACAATACGAAATGGTCGTGGACAAACGGCACGGGCGATGGGGGGAATACCGTGGCTGTGAAGAGGAAGGATTCTGCGGCATGGGAGATGGGAGGAATGCCGTGGCCGGCCTAGGCAGAATCAAAATGGGGCTTACGGGCTGCTTGGGTGCGGGCTTGGCCACCCAGGAGACGTAAGTGCGTGGTATTTCAAGAGACTTAACGTGGTATGCCATCCAGTACCCTACGCTAAGTTGAGAAATACCAAGGGAAAAATGTCCAAAATGGCTTGTCATGCCAGCCAGCGACCGGTGCATATAGATTAGGTGGACCTTGCTGGTGGCAATCCACGTGCAAGTCCTTGCATTGAAATCAAAGTAGTCTAAGTGAACTGAACAAGCGCCTTCTGAACAGGCTTGAAATGTTAACACACCAAATGATCAAGAATACTTCGTACAAATGAGTTAGAGAATACGCCTACGACGCGCTAGAATCTGAGGCAGGAACACGCCCTTGATACTGAATGTTTATGTGAATCATGTTTAGTTGAAATATATAAATTGTTGTCTAACTTGGTTTACTTTGGACAGGAAAGGCCGGACGGTAAGTATGGGTAAGTCGTGCATGTATTTCCATGCACACACACTTGAATTTGGCAACACGAGATAGGTTATAAAATATGCCATGAAACTGATCCTAAGGCAAGATTAGAAAGACAATGAATGATAGATGGTGCACAAAAGTAAATAGAACGTGTTTGATAATGATAGCATTATGGGCGAGCTAGCCTCCCCACCAGTGCATAACAATGTACTGATAACCCCACAGTCTGCTTGCAGAAAGCAGGAGACGTCGTCTGGTGCGGAGCTTTCCTAGAACGTGCTATGGCGCGGAGCTATCTCTAGAGCCTTGGAGCGTTGCAAGGAGCTGGAGCACCATATATGGGACATAATGTATCGAAATATCGCCATGAATCATTCCATCTTGTAAGCCACTTGGCACGCCTTTTATGTTTTAGAGAGAGAGAGCTTGAGCAACTTGTAATCTCGGCCTAGCGCCGCTTGTAAACTTCTTGAATATCAATAAAGAGTTGAATTCGCTTCAATTTGTGTTCATTTACTTTCTGCTGCAAATGGGGACACTCTGTGCGACTCTGTGGCCTAGCTCAAATTGGCCGTTTTCGGACATAGCCTTGCACAGGCGCAACCTAGGCCCGTGCGGATTACGCTTTAGCGAGGACGATCGCTCCTACGGGAGCGGGACGTGACAGATTGGTACCAGAGCACGGCTTTACGTCCTTGGACTTCATTTCGATTCTCTCAGTTTTGAAAGCTCGGTTTTGAAATAAAAGAAGTGTACGCTCTCTCTCTCGTTGTGCCTTGGGATGTTCCATACAATAAGTCTAATATTTTTGAAAGCTCGTACAAGTACTCGGTTGAGCGAAATCGATAGGCGAAGGCCTTTGTGCCAAACCACGATGGATTTGAGTTGGAAGGAACCGATGCTAAGAGTTAGCAAACGTAGTGCGTGCTTGAATAAGCTTACGCTGACATTAGCGAACGAGTACGCGAGACCGAAGATTAGTTCGAACGGGATGGTTATGCACGCAGCCTTTTGGCTAAGTTGTGCGGAGTATCGTGCACTTAGACCTTTTGGTGCAAACGAGTTTACGAGCGAGATCGACTATCGCTCGGACAAGAATAAGTGAGGCTTAGAATGTATGTCTATAGAGATGCTACTTGACCGGCGCTAAAGCGAACACGGGGAAAATAGTTAGATTTTAAGGAATGAGCAAACGCACCTTCGAACATGTTAATTGTGAGTCGAATAACCTTTTGAGGATTCGTAGAATGACTTGACCCCGAGTGGTGCATGTGATAGCTTCGGAGAAGGATAAGAGTGAGTGTCGACGATTAGTCGAGTGGCTCGAACCCTGAGTGGTGTATGAACATTATAGAAATTGTTCGAGCGAAACTAAAGGACTTACGGATGGAACGAGTATGTCGGCAAGCGATGATATCACGCAAAGCCTTAGAATGAGTAACGCTTAGTTGACCATGACTCGATTGTCTCAAACGAGATATCGTTCGGACGAATTAAGAATGCATAGTACAATTGCGAAACGATTGAATAGAGAGTCGGAACGATGAAATGAATGGAGATATTGGTCGAGAAAACATAGAAGATCGTGCATGCAATTTTAAATTTAGTCTAAGTGATTGAAACTTGAGTTAAAGTAAAATACCCATGGACGAGATCGAAGATAGCACTATCGGAAGATAGCATGCATAAAAAACGTTGATTTGGAGATACGAGAATGACTAAGGAATTGGAATGGATGTTGCTCAATGAAAGAGTTAGCACGAGACAATGTGAATTGAGGAAATTAAGCTGCACGACTCGGAATTCGTTACAAAAGAAAGATCGTCAGGTTATGTACATCATCGATGGTATTAAGGTGTATCAAAGATCGATGTACGATAACTCGGGGGTACTCTGATTCGATGAATGATGACCGTGTTAGAAGTTATGGTTTTGAAGGATACTATGTTGGGGATTTTGATAAAAGTGAATGTTTGGAACGAAGAAGGGAAGTGACTTGATTATTCGGTAATAACCAAAACGACAACGATCTTGTCTTGTGCGAGCGCAACTCCAGTCTCGTACATGCGTCATATCGAATTTGGAACGATCATTTCGCGTGAGCATTGGCATGGTGATTCATATCCAGCAGAAATGATCGAACTCGAAATACCTTGACATGACAATTTTGATTTCTACGACTTGTGGTTTGAAGCGAAGGCGAATTTGAGGATTGATCAGGCTTACGATGGACGACTAAGTAAAGCTGAGGATTGAGTAGGTCCAATCCGCGTATCGAAAATGAGTAAGTCTAGACGCAACACAAGAGTTACGTCCCGATGAGGACGATTATTCTGCGAGAATGTTGACATGGTGATTCATGTCCGTCGTGGATAATCAGACTTGCGTGAGATCGGGACACGACATATTGTAAGGCTAAACGACCTTGTGATTGACTACGTGAATTGGATAGGATGGATAGTTGAATTGTGTCAAACATACTTGAAGAGATAGACTACGACAATCGCTAGTGTGGACATACAATATTAACATGTCGAAGATTCGGTTGAGGACAATCTATCATAGGATGACTTTCCTAAACGAGCTCGGACTTGGAGTGAAGAATGTGTTGATGCGAATAGGAAGAACAATGCTTGATGTTTAGAAATTTGAGTGAAGCGAACTTGGGTAGAAACTCCCGTACAAGCGAACAAATGGTTTGACCATAGGATTTGGGGCGAGCATCGTGCAACGACCTTGCACGATGAGCCACGGACTTGACGTGTAACTATGACCTTGTGAGCTGATCTAGCGGATAGGCGGATGACCCTATGCCGAATGATTGAACTTGTGCCATTGACCTTACAGTATCGTCTGGACGGACGATAGACTTGGGGCAACAAGACTTAGAGTAGGACAGGGAACTGGGAGTGTGTGTGAACGACGGCGAGATTGGCCCCAAACAACGCGAATGATAGGAATGGATGATGCGCAAGTAAAGTTGGGATAACGAATTGAATCATTGATCAGAAGACGTGCTCGATGACAGTGCAATACTTTGTCTCGAATCGGACGAAAATTACTTAGACTTGGCCGACTCCGCTAAGAAGAAATTATATTGATTTTGTAGACAAGAATGCTTGAGAAACGAATCAGATCATCTCGAGGACCGCGATAAAATGATATTGAGATGCACATGAGTTCGGGTTTAAATCAAAGTTAGTGAAACGATCGACAAATCGAAACTATCACGAGTAGCTTGTCCGACTTCGCTAATCGTGAAGCTTGGTTGAAATGTACGTATTTGGGGGACGCCTTGAATATGTGCACGATCCAAACTCAGCGATATGATGAACTCGAATGCAGCTGCAAGTGGGTGTTGAGATGCGCATAACAAAAGTGAGTTAGCCTCAGCTTACGACTCTCGTGTTTGAAAAATTACAACGCACCTCGTGTGACCGTACAGCCCCGCAACAGGGCACAATCGTGACCGAGTCGAAGAAATACGACAATTGAACTAGTACCATCAACTCTAAAATGAATAAAAAGTTATTCAATAAAATCGACCAAACGTATGCGACACAGAACTTGGAAAAGGTATCGAGTGTAGCTCGATGCCATCGAGCGATAAAGTCATTTTGATAAGGATTGTCTAAGATACATACACGACATGAGTTAAGAAATGGTAGGATGACCTGCACTCAGGAAGTCTCGAGGACGAGACTTGTTTTGAGTGGTGTATTATGTAATGACCCGCTCCGCCCTAGCGGAACGCCGATTCAAACGACAAGTGCAACGACTCAAACGAGCGGACGATCCGAAGATTTGGCATCGACCTGATGAAGAATCGATGCAAGATTCATATTGGCCCGTCAAAGATGAATCCAGACTTAGACTTTCAAAGGCGCACTCGGAGTATCGCTCGGCCGATGCGAACATCGCTAAGGTGGGTGGCTCCGATGAACCCGTCTTTGCTTAGCCTAGACACATAACAATACGGACACTATAGCTAGAATCGCTAGGCGATAATACCGCGCATGCTAATAAATGACTCAACGCGCCTAGCTAAGGGAATAATCCCATCTTGTACGCTTGTATAGAATATGGAAAAGAACATGGAAAATGTGAGAACTCTCGCACCGCGCTCCACGCTCGTGCTAAGGCACAAGCTTACGTTCAAGTCCCTTATGCGTTCAACAATAAAACAATGAATGGGTTACAATAATGAAACGGGAAGACTATCAACATAGTCGTTCTGAGTAGAGTATAGCAACATTGAAAGACTATGGGACCGATGGGTCTCCAAGACGACTCCCGTACTGGAAGTTGCGTAATGTGTAAATGAATGAATCAACGAATGAATGAATGAATGAAGGAATACGTGAATGAATCAATGAACGAACGAACAAGTGAAAGAAAGAAAGAAAAGAAAGAATAAATGAAAGATAAAAAAGGAAAGAATGGTTAGCGACAGGTGTGACGGGCACGTGCATCGGGGCTCGCTACCCGCACTGCACGGATGCCAACCTGGTCGATAACGCATTATGGCTAAGGGTTAGCCTACGGCTCGGAGACAGCCGTTAAGTTAAAATGATAAGACAATACGAAATGGTCGTGGACAAACGGCACGGGCGATGGGGGGAATACCGTGGCCGTGAAGAGAAAGGATTCTGCGGCACGGGCGATTGGGGGAGGGAATACCGTGGCCGGCCTTGGCGGAATCAAAACGGGGCTTACGGGCTGCTTGGGTGCGGGCTTGGGAGACGTAAGTGCGGGGTATTTCAAGAGACTTAACGGGGTGTGCCAGCCAGCACCCTACGCTAAGTTGAGAAATACCAAGGGAAAAATGTCCAAAATGGCTTGTCATGCCAGCGACCGGTGCATATAGATTAGGTGGACCTTGATGGTGGCAATCCACGTGCAAGTCCTTGCATTGAAATCAAAGTAGTCTAAGTAAACTGAACAAGCGCCTTCTGAACAGGCTTGAAATGTTAACACACCAAATGATCAAGAATACTTCATACAAATGAGTTAGAGAATACGCCTACGACGCACTAGAATCTGAGGCAGGAACAGTCCCTTGACACTGAATGTTTACGTGAATCATGTTTAGTTAAAATATATGAATTGTTGTCTAACTTGGTTTACTTTGGACAGGGAAGGCCGGACGGTAAGTATGGGTAAGTCGTGAATGTATTTCCATGCGCACATACTTGAATTTGGCAATACGAGATAGGTTATGAAATATGCCATGAAACTGATCCTAAGACAAGATTAGAAAGACAATGAATGATAGATGGTGCAAAAAAGTAAATAGAACGTGTTTGGTAATGATAGCATTATGGGCGAGCTAGCCTCCCCACCAGTGCATAATAATGTACTGATAATCCCACAGTTTGCTTGCAGGAAGCAGGAGACGTCGTCTGGTGCGAAGCTTTCCTAGAACGTGCTAAGGCGCGGAGCTGTCTCTGGAGCCTTGGAGCGTTGCAAGGAGCTGGAGCACCATATATGGGACATAATGTATCGGAACATCGCCATGAATCATTCCATCTTGTAAGCCACTTGGCACACCTTTTATGTTTTAGAGAGAAAGAGCTTGAGCGACTTGTAATCTCGGCCTAGCGCCGCTTGTAAAGTTCTTGAATATCAATAAAGAGTTGAATTCGCTTCAATTTGTGTTCATTTACTTTTCGCTACAAATGGGGACACTCGGTGCGACTCTGTGGCCTAGCTCAAATCGGTCGTTTTCGGACATAGACTTGTACGGGCGCAACCTAGGCCCGTGCGGCATCATGCCTTAGCGAGAACGATCGCTCCTACGGGAGCGGGACGTGACATTCCCATCCACAGAAGGAACATAAGACTGGTAACTCATGCTGCTGGTGTGGATGTTTGTATGCTGGTACTGGTGATGGACGTCGAGGTGGAAAGCCTGACACGGGTGCATGGTACCTCTTACGACCCTCAGCTCTGGATGTAGTCCTCATGGCTATATGCTCGTGCTCTCGTAGTACCTTTACAGTAGGTTGGGCTCGATATGCTGACTGGCTGGATGACTGGTACTGCCTGACTCCGATCTGTACTCCCTCTGGCTGTAAGTCCTCGTCTTGAAATACCTCTGGTATTCCTTGCCCACTACGGTCTATCAACATCTGGATACTCTGCTGGAGAATGAGATCTCATTGTTGCTGTGACTCCATCATATCCTTGATGATCCCTAACAATGCATGCACATCGGGATGATCTGATACTACCTCTGCTCGGACTGCTGACTGTACGGGCACAGCTGGTTGATCGGGATGGACTAACATCTCTGCCCTCGAGTCAACCCTGAACTCAGCCTCTGAATGTTGAGACTGGTCCTCCAAAATTGGCCCAACAGGAGATTGCTGACCTGCCATCGGCAGAACCCAAATAAGATGACCGAAAAGGATTAGGAACAGTGCCCCTGAAAGTTAAAGGACACAAGGATCAAATCGAGGGAACATGAAAGATCAATGATCAAGGCAGATATCAGGTCAAAGGATCAGAGATATAGAATAATACGAAGGATATCAATAAAATAGAATTTTGACTGAGATATCTAAATATCAGTAACCCCCACATATCTGATAAATCAGACCTGTATGGGCTACCAAAAAACCCTGTTATACCCCAGAACCAGAATATTGGCAAGTAGGGACGAACCATGTCAGCTAAGTATACCAAAGTACTCCAGTACTCTGGAATACGGTCAAAGCTGTCAAGACATGGGGGTTACTACTACAAGCCAATAGCCGATCCTAGGTCAAGCAATCATAGGTATCTCAATCACAGACAAATATACAAAGTACAAGAAGTATGATCATCAAACATAAAATAGAAAAGCATCACAAACTATATATACATGGATGATCATGAAGCTAGTATACAAACTAAAGAACTAGCAAGGGTAATAGTCGTACATGATAAGCTCTAGCTATAGTCTAAAAATATACAAATTATGTTTAGTCCAGTAGGCTAAATGTCAAGATCCAAAATACGAGCTAAACATGTGATCGGAGGCTAAACGCCACAAAAAAAATAATGTACATAACTAGTAGGAGAATAAAATAGAAAATCCACTAAGGTACTCTGGTGCTCCGGATAGTCACCGTCAAGTAGAGGGTACGGAAGATCCTTCGGGCTCATCTATCAGATCTGGCCAAACAAAACCACTGGGGTCAGAACCCTAATAGCAAGTACCACAAAGGAAGCCAAACTATGAACTAAAACCAATAATGACTAACACAACAACGGATAGAGACAAAAATAAGTAAATACAAATTGAGACTCGTGCACTACCAATGCACTTATCCCGAGAGTAGAAAAGACAATAAGTAAAGCAACATGTAGCATAGAGTGGATAACATGTGACATAATATAAACTGTGAACATGTAAAGTGAAGGAAAACATGCAGACATGTAAGATAGACTGGATACGTGAGCATGTAAAGTAGCCAGGTCATGTAAGCATGTAAGGTATCTGGGACATATAAGCATATAGAGTAACTGGAACATATAAGCATGTAGGGTAACTGGAATATATAAGCATGTGAGAACTAAATAGAATGACAAATGATAATTATATAACTTAGGAACTATTCCGGAACCCCAGTTACAAGTCGTAAACCCAACAAGGACCGAGGTTGTAACCCTTCTCCTGAACAGACTTAGTCTCCAATCAATGTATCGCATAGGGATCATGTATAGAATGTGAATACTAAATAGGATGACAAATGATAAGATGACTTATAAACTATTTTGGGACCCAAGTTACAACCCGTAAACCAAACAAGGACCGGGGTTGTAACTCTTCCCATGAACAGATCTTAGTCTCTAATCATTTATCAAATAAAGTAAAGCATAAACAATAAAGTACTGAAATAAACAAATACGGACACTGCCTAGAACTAGACTGAACTGAAATCCATCCATCAATCACGGCCAAGCAATGAATACGACTTTATACATTAGCTAATTAGGATTGTCACAATCCTAATTACTAACATATGCAAGTTTGAGAAATCCAAGTCCAGTTACCCGCCTACTGCTACCTGAATGGTCCAAGGCAAAGGAAAATAAGTATAGCAGACACGCTGTAGTAAGATACACATGTCCTAAGGAGGTGTCCCACTCGACAGTGTGCTGAAAGTATGCTCATCATGACAGATAGCTCCAAATCCCATGTATATATATGTACGACCAAGACCAAAGGGGCAACAAGTAACTGGAAAATCCTCATGATCTAGATAATCAAACTAGTTGTTTAGTCCTTAATATTTTCTTGTTGGATTCTGAATGCGACATTCTGCAGAATCTATCCTAGACATGTGACATGCGAGACTGGACAAAAGCAAGAATGTGCACCATAACAAGCCACAACATGAAAATATAATAAACTAGAAGCTATGAGTGCGCTACGACGAGCTACTATAAAGAAATAAGGAGTGCGCCATGACAGGCCACTATCATGTAAGGAAGGAAAAGACATGTAAAAGAGTACACCATGATGGGTCACTATCATGTAAGGAAAGAAGACATGGCAATACATTTCATAGCATGCAAGAAAGAATCTATAGGAAAGATATATCATGGCATATGAGAGAGAATAAATAAATCTAAGTACTTGACATAGAACAATAAATATACTTGTGCTAGTGACAAGTGCATATAGGGTGTACAATCATTTTCTAACTATACGATGACATCTAATCATGTTAAGAAGTCATTACATACGAAGAAAATCTCAAAATCGAACAAAAACGGACAAGAACGAACAAAAACAGTAAAAAAAACAGCCAAAAATGGTATACCGACAATATTCCAAACTAAAGACAGAATGTTTATGTGACGAAAATCGGTATACCATCGGTATACTATGACATACCGTCGGAATTCCGATGTTCAGAAAAACAACTTTAACTTAAAAAATAACAACATTGTTTCGGCCATAAAAATCTTATTTTAAATCGAAATTCAGATTTGCAAAAGTCAAATTCGCATAGAATTAAATTTTCTACAATATGGAAGTATTAATTTTCACAAATCAAAACATTTGATAGATCAATACCTCAAAATACTTCAAAAATAGGTCTTCGGGACACCGAAAAGGGTTCCGATTTCTACCAAACTCAAAATCCATGATATACAAACTAGGTGAGGGCCTCATATAATATATGTGACCAAGATACATGATGGTAACACCAATATCATCTTGATACATAGTTTTCTACTAAGCCAATATTTGGGTTTTAACAAAAAATCATAACCTTGTTTAAACCAATTTTAGAAACATGCATATAGACGAGAGTCATAAGAAAAACATATTTAACAAAATGAGTTTAAGACAATTCTAAGCATTTAATACTATGGAAAACAAAAATGACAACAAACAATATGGTTCAAGGATTTGGCAAGATGTACTTGCCTAGGTTAAGCTCCAAGTCTAATCTTGTACTCCACAACTAAGAGGGGTACGAAACCACACTCTTGGTCTCAAGGCCAAGCTTCCATGCAAAGTCCAAGGGGAAAGAAGAGAAGGTGAATGAAGAGAGAGGGTGGAGAGAATAAAAAAAGAGAAGAGAGAGAAAATCAAGGGATATATATAGAAAGGGAGAATTAATTACGACCGTCGGATGGTGATCCATGACTCAATCCAAAGTGATCTCGTCCGTCGAAAGAAAACCATATATCCAATGGATAATAGAATGCATCCACACTATTCACAAAAATATCTAAATACTATTCATCAAAATATCCAAAACACTATTCACAAAAATATCAGAAATACTATTCATAAAATATCTGAAACTAAAAATATCTCTAAGTGGAAAACATCCCCCAGACGGTATGCCGTCGGTATACGCCGGTATACTGGCGGCATGCCAATCAAGAAGAAAATCTATAAGTTAGAATTTTTTTAAAGTGTTCCGAAAACCAAGAAAATACAAAATACACTAAAAAAATATGTATCCATATATAAATACTGATACTGTGAGACAAGTCTCACAGCTTTGCCGATACTAGTATCGGAATCTCACATTGAGGACTCAGAAGAATGTGAATGCATTTGTACCTCCTGTTCAGAGCTCTCTGGAGTGGTCGGGGGTGTAACATATCCCAACCCTCGACGAGTGCATTGATAATAATCTTGGGATTTTTTCTTTGGAGTCCGGATCCGCGGGGGGAGTCATCGGCCTTTACCATAGTTTAACCCTTTGTTGCTGTTCAAGTCGTTACCCATCTTATGGATGAGGTGTTTAGCTCGAGCCTTGTAGCGATATAGCTACATCTTACCGTTGTTAGGTTCTGGCTCTCCGGGGGCTAAACGCTGAGGTTGTTCCAACCGACCAAAGTGGATGGGTTTTTTCCTTATTCCTTGTTGGGACTAAGAAGTAGACACTTTGGAAGGGACAACTCCGCTCGCGAGGTCAGCAGTTGTCGCTTGTGTTTGCAACATGTATAGGGTGTTGTCTAAGAAATATCTAGTGCTCCAGTGCGCACAAGAGTAGTTCAAAGACAACTCCCTATCAACAAAGTGTAAAACTTTATCCCGAGGGATTACTTTATCAAGAGAGTGTGCCCCAGTATTGGCACATACGTAGTCTTCCAATTCTTCATCGGTGAGCACTATGGCTGCTGCCGGAGAAGGAGAAGGAGATCTTCCCTTCAACTTGATGGTTAAGGGATGTGTAGCTGGGGCTTCCTGCGCCTTCAGGGTTGGCTTTGGAGCCTTTCGAGGGACTCTTATTTACATGGGCTCCTGGCTTGAGATAGGCAAGGGCGACCGAGCTGGTGGTTTGTCCCGCAGCTTGACGACAAGAGGAGCCACTGTTTTGGGTGGCTTGCATCTCAACTGAACCTTCAATGGTTCTTCTGCAACTGCTGCGACCTTTGACTCATCGTCAGCATCATTGGCTTCGTCATCCCAAAGGAATGGTTTGTGTAGTTCGACGTCAATGTAGCAGGCTTCGATACCTCAAAATGGGTCTATGTCAGCAAACTCGGTCCTGACTGTACCGTCGCTGGCCACATACTTTATGTACTGGTGGAGAGTGGAGGGCACGATCATGTACTCATGGATATATGGTCGACCCAGCAGCATGTTGTAGCTTATGTCGATGTCGATGACGTAGCAGGTGACATTAGTGTGGAGATCCCCTATTTGACATTTTAGGCTGATCTTGCCTAGGGGCTCACTTTTCCCTGCATTGAAACCACTGATCATAGTGTTCGTTGCGGATAGTCGATGCATAGGGACCCCCAGGGATTGGAGCAGGCTCCGAGGGATGATACTGAGTGACGAGCCATGGTCGATGTTACATGTACTCTTTCTGGTGTTTATTATCCTACTTCTTGTTTAGCTTTACGGGAACTTTGTAACATGTCCTACTTGTTTTCTAAATATAGAAATATTTAAAATTTTGAGTATGTTGTAAAGAGAATGGAAGCTAAATTCACTAAATATTAGGGTGATGTACCTCTTTTTATATTGTTGTCTTCCATTTTTGATCCTACGATCAAATTAGAGGGTGTCGAGACTTTGATAGACGACTATGCAGAAAACATGGAACTTAATCTTATGGACTTGAAAATAGAACTAAAGATAGTGTTGGAAAGATTAATACTGCTTTATGAAGAAAATGTTGTGTCGACCCGGCCAACTCAAATGAGTAATAGTAGTATCTATGGCTTAATCGACCACGCCAGTCGTATACTAAAAAGGAAGAAACAAAGACACTCTTTCCAACCACTCAAGAGTTGTATTTATATTTAAGTTCTTATGAAGAAGAAGATGAATCTTCAAATTACTTCACCATTTTAGAATGGTGGAAAAAATACGACAAAAGATTTTCTATACTTTCTACAATAGCACGTGATCTACTAATGGTCCCGGTGTCCATGGTAGCATTGGAGTCTTGTTTTAGTGCATGATCAAGAATTTTGAGCGTAAAGAGGAGCGGTTGAAGCCATACATCTTGAAAGCTTGTGTATGTGTTCAAGATTGAATTTTAGCGTATAAAAGAATCCAAAACAAGAGAGATGAAGCTGCTGGCATCAACGAGCTGGACTTCGAGTCGCTTACAATGGGTGAAGCTTCTGGAACCGAGGAGGAGGAGGAGGAAGAAGAATGACTCAAAGGTATGACACCCCCCCCCCCCCCCCCACCCAAAAAAAAAAAACAAAAAAAAAACTTTAAAAGAAGACTTAAAAAAAACTTGGAAAAAAAACCTTAAAAAAAAAAAAAAAAAAAAAGAGGGAAAGAAAACTTGAAAGACACAAAATTACTAGAAAAAACAAAAAATGAACCAAAAAAACTTGGAACAAAAAAAAAACTTAAAATATAAAATCAAAATAATCAAAACAAAAAACCCTAAACTTAAAACAAAATTTTTAGCTCTGCCTATGACAAGCAAAGCTTGCATTGCCGGTCCCAAGCCCAGATAAAAGAGGAGAAAAAAAATAAAACAAAATAAAGTAAAAAAATTAAATTAAATTAAAAGAAAATATACTTAAAATTTAAAAGAACATAAAATTTAAAATAGAAAACTGAAAAAAAAAAGTGAAAAAAAACTGAAAAAAAAACCAAGTGGTCCGGACTGGCCCGCTGGACCGGCCTGAACCCGGCCCGCCCGAGCCCGCAATCCAGTCCGCCCGCTAACCGGACCGGCCCGACCCTACCCAAGCCGGGTCACTGGCCCGAGCTGGACTCAGATATTCGGAATCGGGCCGGGCCAGGCCCGGCCCGCTGCTGCCATCGGTCCGGGCTGGGCCCGGACCAAGTCCGGTTGAGCTCGGTTTTTTTTTTTTGGGCGGTCCGGTCCGGACCGGCCCGGGTCACACCTTGACCCTATAACTAGAATACAGTAGTCCGTATACCAGACGACCACCAAGGATATTTAAGCCCAATAATTTTATGAGGCACAAGTCAATGGTACGTAGATCCCTAGAGGGAAATATGAGACTTTGTGATTGCAGCTCTGACTGTTTGAAACTCATTCGTTCATCAAAGAATTTGACTAGCCAAACAATAAGGCCAGCTAAATTCAAAACAAGCATGCTCTCTAGATCGAGTCAACTAGTTTAAGAGAGAGCCAACCATGTATCGCATTGATTTGCATGTGAATTCGCTGTCTTCTTTTTCTTATTGATCTTTCAACTCTACCTCAAATGGCAGCCCATGTGTGCACATCCCAACTCGCACATCCCAACTTTGAATATATTCCCTCGGGGTTTCATATATATATATATATATATATATATATATATATATATATATATATATATATATATATATATATATATGAAAAATATGTACTTCATTGATATATATATTGTAGCATCACTGTATACTCACTTTCTTCATATATATATATATATATATATATACAGTGATGTTACAATATATATATCAATGAAGTACATGTTTTTCATATATATATATATATATATATATATATATATATATATATATATATATATATATATGAAGAAAGTGAGTATACAGTGATCTTACAATATATATATATATATATATCAATGAAGTACATGCTTTTCATATATATATATATATATATATATATATATATATATATATATATATATATATATATATATATATATGAAGAAAGTGAGTATACAGTGATCTTACAATATATATATATATATATATATATATATATATATATATATATATATATATATATATATCAATGAAGTACATGCTTTTCATATATATATATATATATATATATATATATATATATATATATATATCAATGAAGTACATGCTTTTCATATATATATATATATATATATATATATATATATATATATATATATATATATATATATATATATATGAAGAAAGTGAGTATACAGTGATCTTACAATATATATATATATATATATCAATGAAGTACATGCTTTTCATATATATATATATATATATATATATATATATATATATATATATATATATATATATATGAAGAAAGTGAGTATACAGTGATCTTACAATATATATATATATATATCAATGAAGTACATGCTTTTCATATATATATATATATATATATATATATATATATATATATATATATATATATATGAAGAAAGTGAGTATACAGTGATCTTACAATATATATATATATATATCAATGAAGTACATGCTTTTCATATATATATATATATATATATATATATATATATATATATATATATATGAAGAAAGTGAGTATACAGTGATCTTACAATATATATATATATATATATATATCAATGAAGTACATGCTTTTCATATATATATATATATATATATATATATATATATATATATTTTTTTTTTTTTGAAGCAATGGGTACTTGTGGCGAACTCGCTTCCACTGAGGCTCGAACTCCCGACCACTTGGGCCGCATGCATCACTCTTAACCACTAGGCTAGAGGTCATTTGCTATATATATATATATATATATATATATATATATATATATATATGAAGAAAGTGAGTATACAGTGATCTTACAATATATATATCAATGAAGTACATGCTTTTCATATATATATATATATATATATATATATATATATATATATATATATATATATATATATATATATATATATATTGTTTATATATATATTATTTATATATATATATATATATATTGAAAGAAGGTAATTGTATTAATAGTACAAAAGCTTACAGACCCAGCACATTATGAGGCAGGCAATCTCCTCATAGTTTTAACATCACACTCAATATTGTTTATTATCCCATGTACAGTGGAAAGATGCTCAAATGTCTGATTATTCGGTTCCTCCAAATATGCCAAACGACTGCCGCCAATCTGATTCAGCCTTCACATGTGTATTCACATTGAAAGAATAAATGTGTATGGTATATGTTTCCTCTGCATTTCTACATAACTGGCATTAGTGAGCTTTAAACTAGTCTTCTTGCGTTAAGAGCCTGCGACGCAAAGCCTCCAACATATTAAGCTGCATTTTAGATGTAGTTCCTTTGACCCAAATGAACTCGGCATTAGGTATAGTCATCTATCCTCCCCTGTAGCCGGATCGACTGGCACTTGTGCGATTTCAATTGCACACACCCATCCAATGTGGTGGTCGGCCAACACCCAGGCGTTTTCGCGAATGAGCGAGCCCACCGACTCATTCCTCTTAGGCAATGCATATATCCGTCATCCGAATCTCTCCACCCTATACTCCTACGTTCCAACCAAGGGTCTAGCCATAGGTGAGTATTCCGCCCATGCATGGACTCTCGGTCAATAAGCGATTGCAATTTGCTTTTAGCTCGCAGGATCGTCTTATATGTAACTGAATATATAGTTGTTATTCAGTTTATGTCCCCAAAAATTCTTCTCCCTCAGATATTTATTACTCATCCATTTTACCCACATAGATTTTTCTCCAATGAAATCCCACGCGAGTCTCAACCCCGCAACTTCTCGTATCGTACCCAGAGAACGTAATCCCACCCTACCTTCTAGTTTGGGCCGACAAAGTTCTGACCATGCTATCATGTGAATACTTTCACGCCACATGAAATCTGCACATATCTTGTCCACCATGCGGATAGTCGCCAATGGGAGCATAATAGTTTGTAGCTAGAACAAGGAGATAGTCGAAACCACTGACCTAATCAGTTCGATTCTGCCTCCAAATGACATAGTCTGAGTTTGCCACCATTCAATTCTCTTCTAAACATAATCAACCAAGCTTTGACACTCCAATGCACGGGCATAATTGACCGCCAAAGGCAACCCCAAATATTTAACTGGCAAACTACTTTTCTCCATATGAATAATATTCTAGAACTCCTCCCGTGTTGAGCAGTGAGTGTTAAAGTATACTTTGCTCTTTTTTCTGTTCAATTGTAGCCCTGATAGATCGCCAAACTCCTGCAAGACACGATCCATTGCATTGATCGAGTCCCGTGGGAGTCGGAACTAGAAATACTAGAAGATCATCTGCATAAACAAGATGCGAACTATTTGGAAATATATTTTTATGCAGAGGAACAATGCTTCTCCGGTGGATGTCAACGTCCATAAGACAAGTAAAATACTCCATCAGGATTGTGAATAAACATGGCGAAAGAGGGTCGCCTTGTCTCAACCCCCGATTGCACTTGAAGAAGCCAAATGACTAGCCTTTGATAAGAATCGAGAATGTATGCGTAGAGATGCACTCTCAGACACGTTCAACCTAGTGGTTGGAATCTGTGATCATTATTGTTATATATATATGTATTGTTTCAGGTATCAGGATAGCAGAAAGACTGAATATGGGAAAATTATCAAACATAGCGACGAAGTAGCAATGGAACATCGACATCTGGGTGATGGATTAGCAACGGATTAGTGGCAAAAATCTATAAAAAAAAATCGTCGCTATCGTATTGTCTGATACAAAAAAATGAGCCAAAAATGTATCAGAAAAATGTCGCTAATGAAAAGAATAGCGACATATTAGACATTTTCGTCGCTAACCTACTGAAAAATACCAAAAAACGAACAAGCGCAAGAAGGTCATTCGTCGCTAAAGTCGTTGTTTTTGCTACTCTTTTATTCTATCGCTAACTCGTCGCAAATTTCCGTCGCTGATGTGTCGCTATGGCGACCGATTAGCGACGAAATCTTGACGGCGACAGTTGATCTAGTGACGGGCCTTTTCCATCGCTATTTAGGATTAGTGACAAAAATCCCATTTTAGTGACGGATACGTCCGTCACTAATTTACAGTATTTTTGTAGTATATATATATATATATATATATATGTGTGTGTGTGTGTGTGTGTGTGTGTGTGTGTGTGTGTGTGTGTGTGTGTGTGTTAAGGGATCGCCTTTTGTTAAACTTATAGTTGAGTTTAAAATCAAAGTGGTTATTTTATTTTGTTTTTTTATTTAGCATCATTTTAATAAGTCAAAGTCAAGTCTTAGTTTTTAATTATCATTTTATGCTTCTAAATTCTTGAAGTCTTAAATTAAATTAATCGACAATTAAATTATTATTTTGTAATTCTAAATTTAATTCAAGTTAATTTTAACGAAAAATTTCATCATAAGCATATAAGTTTCAAAAATTACGTAAAAGAAACAAAGTATGAAAAAATTGTAAAGAAGGCATCGTCGCGCCCTAAAATAGGGCGTTAAAAAATAAACGCCCTAAATTAAGAAGTCAAAATATTGAATTGTTAATTACCTTCTTAAGCATGCCTGCTTAAGCCCCAAACAAGATTAAATTTGGTGCCCGGAAGTAGGGCGCATATATATATATATATATATATATATATATATATATATATATATATATATATATATATATATATATATTGGAAATGGTAATTAGTTTTCGGAATCGCGAACTCCTGACCACTCGGGCCGCATGCCTCACCAGTACTACTAGGCTAGGGATCATTGGCATATATATATATATATATATATATATATATACTACTAGGCTAGGGATCATTGGCATACATATATATATATATATATATATATATATATATATATATATATATATATATATATATATATATATTTTGGTGCCTAAAAGAAGGACGCGTCCTTTTGCAGCTGCAGTGGCGCACATGGAGGCCCCAGCCTCCTGGCCCCGTCCACCACCTGGGGAGGGGGACGTCGGGCGCCCTGCTCCGCGCGAAGACGAGGCTCTCGTCGTACTTCGCCAGGGGCACTTTGGGTTCCGGCGGGGAGGGTAGGAGTATTCGGAAGTTCTACAGAGCGCTGGTCGTTGGGCTGGTCGTGGAGGACGAGATTGCCGTCGACCAGCCCATCGGAATGGTGCACTACCCCAGTGTAGCGAACGGCCTGTACGTCGCGTTCCCGGACGGAAAGCCCGCATCGAGCGGTGTCCGTGTTCTTGAGAGGGATGCAGAAGCGGAACGAAGTTTGGTTGAGGTTGAGATACATTTGGGACGGCCGCACCAGATTCGCATTCACATGGCTTTTGTTTTGCAAGATATGCCGGTGGCAATCATCCAATGTGGGGATAGGTTTCTTTATATTCCACCAGTAATGGATGAATACAAATTGGAAAATTTTGAGTGGCACCCCACATTTGTTACGCTTATTTAAGGTGCACCCCACATGATTACATTAATGCATAACACCCCCCACTTTGGACGGTTTCTGTCTAAAACTAACGGTCAACCCCGTTGACCCATTTTTTTGACGAAAATACCCCCCATCACCATCATCATCATCATCAACTCATCACCACCACCATCCACCATCATCACCGCCCCCCCCCCTCCCGCTCTGCCCCCCCCCCCCCTCCCGCTCGGCCCCTAGCCCCCACCGCCGCGCGCTGCTGCTGCTGTCGCCGCCGCCGTGCGCTGCTGCTGCCGCCGTGCGCTGCTGCTAGGGGGCGGAGCGGGAGGGGGGGCGGTGATGATGGTTGATGGTGGTGGTGGTGATGATGATGATGTTGGTGATGGTGGTGGTGGTGATGGCCGGGGGGGTGGAGGGGGGCGGTGCGGCAAGGTCGGGGAGGGGGTGGGGGAGAGCGGCGAGGTCGGGGAGGGAGGGGGGAGAGCGGCGACGCCGTGGAGGGGCCGAGCACGGCGGGGGGCGGAGGACGGGCAGCCACGTGTGACGGGAAGGGGGGACACAAAAGGAGACAAGGACATTTTCGTCAAAAAAAAATTTGATCGTTAGTTTTAGACAGAAACTGTCCAAAGTAGGGTGTGTTATGCATTAATGTAATCATGTGGGGTGCACCTTAAATAAGCGTAACAAATGTGGGGTGCCACTCAAATTTTTCCATACAAATTTCCTGTCACTAAAAATCACCTCATCAATATAAAGCAATTGTTAGAAAGAATGATTTTTTTTAATGAGTTAGACTTTGATCCTTTGAGACGGATTTAAGTCGAGGCGATTCACATGAAGAATTAAATAATCTATCCTTTTGTACTTTAAAAAGAAAGAAAAACTTTTCGTTTTTTCTTGATCTATGCTTTGGAGATCTTTTGCTTACTTTTCGTGTGTTCCATTCTTACATTACAAAAAGAAAATTGCCAATATTCTAAGGGCGAAAATTGAAAAGAGTGATTTTAATTTAATCTTTCTGTTTGATGATCATTTTCTAATTTATGATAGTTGTGGCCGAAGTCTTTCTGTTTGAAATTAATCAAGTTTCTGTATTTAAGCTATACAATTAATTCATGGATTAGACAAATTAATAAAGCAAACGTGGTATCAACAAGACAATTTTGTAAAAAATAAAAAAGAAAATCAATTGTTTGTTGGCAAATTAAAAATCAGTTGAGGATTCGAAGATGCCTTCTTAATTCTCTAATTGAGATTCGTCAACACTACAATTATGTTAAATATTACCTTTGCTCAATACATGTATACATCATTGATCGAATGAATCTTTGTCACATGTTGGTCAAATATTATATTCAGAAGTGATTGTTAGTTTAATTAGGCAATTATCCAGTAATTAATTGTGAGGATATTTAGTATTAGAGTCTCACATAATAGTGGATACTAGAATTTGGATCTCGAAATTGTCCAACGTTAGTGTTTGGGTCTCGAAACCACTGTTCACATATGCTAATGAACAGTGATTTTGAGACGCAAATTCTAACATTAGACAATTTTGAAAGCCAAATCCTAGTATTCATTATTATGTGAGACCCTAATACTAAATAACCCTTAATTGTGGGGATATTTAGTATTAGGGTATGGGTACATCTTTCTTCAGCTACATATTTCTTTCCCTTTCTCAAAACAATGGTATGGTCTCTCTTTTAATCACTGTTAAGTTTCAATTTAACAATTTTTGTATCATTGAAAATGTAAAAAGTGTGACCAGCATTGATGTGGAGCCAAAAATTCTAGTCGAGTCATTTTGGGCTGAACTAAAAATACGTTATACTTGGTCCATTTATTTTGATAATATAAGACAATGGACAAAAAATTGACAATTTATGACAGGCTTCTGTATGTGTGGGTTGGATAATTGGACTAAGTTGAGATAAGAGTTGGGTTAGACCGGAATAAGTTTGGGATAAACTGAATCTGGACTAGAGTGTGAGCGGGTGTCATATGAAAATAAACATGATTGGACTGGAGTCCACCGTACACCTCAGTTCATGTGTAGTTCCGTACTTGCCGGCCATTGGAAGTGGACGTTGACCTAATATCTAGGCGAAGAAGGCCAAACTCCGTTGTCTGTCGCAAGAATAGGAAGTGGATGTCAACCTAATATGTAGGCGAACATACAAATTTACCAGCAAAAGAAATCACCACTAAACTAGTCCATATTTCAGTGAAAAAGCTCAGCTTTCTTAGCTTTCTTCATGGAGAAGGATCCTAATAATTAACTGTAGCTTAATATGAATTGAACACAAGTATAGAAAACTACTTAAAAAGTCCATGGCAGACACATTTCAATAAAAAATATATCACGAGATACAAATGCACAACCAATTAAAGCTAGTCAATAATGCACTTATATGTCAAAGATTATGGTCGGAATTGAAGAGTGGCCAACATTACTTAGCAGAATATAATATCAATCAATATCCCGACTAATAATGAAGAAGAGATCTTTACAACCTGCCAATGGCCAAAGAAATTTTTTGATCGACTATAAGAATTTCGTGACAGATGTTTACAACTAGTTTAGTTTCAGACTCTCTTAAAACGTGTTAGACTTTGTTTCCTACTGGAATTATATCCGGAAGTTAAAAAATTGACAAAAAAGGAAAGAAGAAGCAATAACAAATTGTGACACGCAGAAATCAACTCATTTTTAGCGGGCAGCACCCTTTTTTGACTAATATATATATATATATATATACCAACACTTACTAGCTGTCTCCTTCCATGCATATATATAAACTGGACACACAAGTCTCAAGCAACGTTATATTTCCCCAGGTTTCCTACAGGAACTGGAGTTGCAGAAGGTACCGATCATGGCTGAGATGAAGGAAACCAGGAGAAGTACCGGTTCATCCTTCCGACGCGGTGCCTCGAGCCTCCACAGCGTAGATTCTGTTCGAGTAGCCGACGAGGGTGGAGCCCTGCCACAGCGAACCGCGGCCGATCAACATAAAGAAAGTGAAGATATGAAGCCTGGAGCTAGAGATGGACGCTTGCTCGTTGACAACCTCATCAAGAATGTGGAAGAAGATAACCTGCGATTGCTGGAGAGGGTGCGGCAGAGGATGGATAGGTATGTTAGTATAAATTCTCAAACTCTGTATTTAGACTCTGAAATTAAAATGTAAATAAAATAAATAAATGATACCGAGGCTTGAACTTGGTTCAATGTCCTTAAGACAATATTCGTCCCGCACTGGTACTTATGGTTTAATGGCGATTAGTCTCACAGGATACAACGGTTCTTTCCTTCGGTAGCAGCACTTCACACCGTAGGAACTCGTCGAAGCAACGTTGGTTGTCTCTCTCTCTTAGACTAACTAATGCAATATGGATGAATTGAATGAATACTTGAATGCTCAAAACATATTTGTATTTATAGAAATAAAGAGACACGATGGAAAGGGGACACCTTTCCAATAAATAGATTCGTACACCTTTTCCAATGAAAAGATTCGTACACCTTTTCATAGATTCGTTGATAGAGAAAAAAAATGATATTATTATTATAACAAATATACATTCACATTTTCCAACAAGGTATATATATATCATCCCGAAATCCAACGTTGGACAATTTTGAGATCCAAACCATAATATTCACTATTATGTGAGACCCTATTACTAAATATCCCAACTTAAAGATTATTTAGTAATAGGGTCACACATAATAGTGGATATTATGATTTAGGTCTCGAAATTATCCTACGTCAGGGTTTGGGCCTCGAAATCACTGTTCATTAGCCTAGGTGAACAGTGATTTCGAGACCCAAATCCTAGCGTTGGAGAATTTCGAGACCCATACCCTAATATCCACTATTATGTGAGACTCTATTACTAAATATCCCAAGGATTATTTAGTAATAGGGTCTCACATAATAGTGGATATTAGGATTTGGGTCTCAAAATTATCCTACGTTAGGATTTGGACCTCGAAATCACTGTTCATTAGACTACGAGAACAGTAATTTCGAGACCCAAATTCTAATATTGGACAATTTCGATACCCAAACCCTAATATCTACCATTATGTGAGACCCTATTACTAAATATCCCTTTTTAATTTAGTTGACAAGTTATATATTTTGATTATACATGTAGGGTGGGGGTGAAGTTCCCTACAGTGGAGGTGAGATACCAGAACTTGTCTGTGGCAGCAAACTGCGAAGTAGTCAATGGAAGGCCATTGCCAACCCTATGGAATGCCACAAAATCAATACTTTCTGTAAGTCTGATCCTACTGCTATTAAGTCAGATCCTGCCGCTATAACATTCTTTTCCTTTGATAAAATTCCAAGGAGAAGTAGAACATAAAGTTCTAAGAACAGCAAGGACATTCAAAAGTTTTGCAGTCCTGACTCCCGACTATGATCAAAACTATAGAAAATGATCGATGACAACAAAGTGTGGTGCCCTTAGCATTGGCCTTCTTGTAATTGGTTGTTTCGGAACACAGTGTGGTTGATCATGGACATTAGTATGTTCATAATTATGGAATTCCTTTGGATCGTGCAAACCACATTTGCCCGATCTTCAGTTGTAGTCAAGGTTGTGAAAAGCGCTAGGCGCTAGTCGGTCGGGCACCTGTTGTCTAGCGCTTAGCTCGCCTAGGCGGATGCCTAGGCAGCCGCCTAGATGTCTAGGCGGTTCAAAAATATAAAAAAGAATCCAAAAAATCTACTAAAATTGTAGAAAAAAAATCCATAAAACCCTAAAACATACATAGTCGGACGTCAGGGGACTAGACAGGCGCCGAAACGGACATCGGACGGACACCCGACAACTAGCGCCTAGACGGCCGCCTTTTAGAATAGAGGTTGTAGTCCCAACCATGACTTGGCTAATCCCGTACTTGGCGCATTTCTGATAAACAAGGGGAAAGATGAGCCGAGATATTGGACCAAGGATCTAAGACGTCCCTCTTTGTTCCACAGCCATTTACTGCTAAAAGAAATTCTCAGCCACAGAGAGTTGGTCAAAACTGTTGCTAAATGTGGTAATCACATGAGCCTTAAAAATCTGTAACATAAGTGACTTGTTGGAATATCGTAATATGTTCTACCATAGCGGAGTTCACGTATAAATCATGTGGTTAATTGGTCAAACCAAAAAAAATAAAAATAAAACGTGCACGGTGCAGGAATTTGAATCTCATGCTACCAAAATATCATACTGTCCGGTGCTAGGTTATAAGATATCTTAACCACCCCACCCCGTAACCACCTACCTGTATGGATATGGCTGGTGTTCGTAGAGAGAGCTATGAGCGTTGTCCAAGGAATCGAAAAAGCTCGCAATAAGTCGAGATTGGCCAAAACTGAGGACGTATCAGGGTGGCGGCATACAAGCGCCAAAAACGTCCAACAAGTTTTGTGAGCAAATTGGTGCTCACTATTGTATACCAGCGGTATACCGTCCAAGACTCCTTCAGTTTTAAGTGAGTTTCACATTTAAAAAGACTAGTTTGACAGTCCATATTGTTCCATGACTTGGGTTAAGTTAAGAGGGGGAATTCGATATCTCTATTAGGCCCATTGAGGTAGGTTGGTTGGTTGTTTGGTTGAGGTCATTGATTGGTAAAAGCTAGGATTTTTTTCTAGTGTTTGCTAGAAGACCTTAAATGAGTCATTAGGAGAGAAGGGTTGCTAGAGAGACCATTAAAGGAGTCATTAAGAGATAAGGAGAGAACCCGTTGAGTTCTCATAAGGAGAGGGTTGTTCTTTGTGGTTGTAATTCTTTCGGGAAATTTTACACAGAGGGATGAACTTTGTCGTATTTATGCAAAAAAGGATAAGTTTAAAAAAATTACGAAGGAGAGGAAGAGGCGACATCAGTAATGACGTCCAAAAAAATTAAACCAAGTGACCCACCCGACGACATTAGTGATGGCGCCAAGCTAGGCCCCCACCCCCCCCCCCCCCCCCCCCCCCCAACAACACTCGGCGACATTAGTGATGGCGCCCCACCAAGGCGCCATCACTGATGTCGTCCCACTTCAACCCCCCCCCCCCCCCCCCCCCCCCCCCCCGCGGCGCCATTCCAAATATCACCCCAACCCCAAAAATTTGACTCTGACGCCATTCCAAATGTCGCCCGCCCAATATTGTACTTCAATCCAAATTTCGTTCATTGCGTATTCTTATGATAAATTTATCTGGAAACGAAACAGAGTGAACAATGTATGCTACAACATTAAAGATACTTAGGGAGTTGTTATACAACATATACACACCAAAATTATGAGCTTGACCACCTTTGAACGAAGAAAAAAATAACAACAACAATAACATCTTCATGCAAGAATAAAATGTGAACTTCCTCGGTTTTCCAAATTTTTAACAAATCATAAAAACATGACAAGAAATCTAGTGGGACGACATCACTAATGTCGCTTGACCACCTTTGAAAGAAGAATTTTTTTTAATGGACGAAGCGGGTGACATTTGGAATGGCGCCGCAGGGAGGAGGGGGGGGGGGGGGGGGGGGTGAAGTGGGACGACATCAGTGATGGCGCCTTGGGGGCGCCCTCACTAATGTCGCCGAGTGGGGGGTGGCACTAGCTTGGCGCCATCACTAATGTCGCCTGGTGGGTCCTTTGGTTTAATTTTTTTGGACGCCATTACTGATGTCGCCCCTTCCTCTCCTTCGTAATTTTTTCAAACTTATCCTTTTTTGCATAAATACGACAAAGTTCATCTCTCTGTGTAAAAATTTTCGTAATCCTTTGTAAGGTTCTCTTATTTGATTTAATAAAGTATTTCTTTCCTTGTCATGTGGAGTAGGTCGATTTTGAAAGAACCACGTTAAATCTCATGTGTTTATTCTGTTAATTATTTGATTATTGTGCTTTGTTATTTCTCATTATCGATGATGGTGTATTGTCATGTTCCCTTTTGTGTTGTGCACAACAATTGGTATCAAATCTAAGGGAACTGTCAGGATATCAAACTCTTTGATCTAGGTCAATAGTAGGGGACGACATTTGTACCTGCTCCCTATCGTCCTAGATCGGCATACTTGAAATCTTTGGCTCATTAAGGTCCGATGGAATTTTAGAAACTTAGATGATGAGTAACAAATTAAATAACACAACGTTCGATAAGGAAAAAAATTAACGGAAAAGTATGTGACACGTCAGAAGTATTGTGTTGAGAACTAATAAGGGACTCCCACATTGGAAAATGTAGTATGAAGAGGAGCTAGACTCCCTATAAATAGTGGAGTAACCAATCAATAAAACACAACAATTATTCTCTATATTGTATCAGAGCCATAACCACAAAAAAAAAAAAATTCCTCCCCCCCCCCATTTTCCCACCGGCAGTACCATCCCCCCTTTCCCCACCGGCAGTCCCCCCCTCCCCCCCCGACGCCCCACCCGGCAGTCCCCCCCCCCCCCCCCCGACGCCCTGCCCCCCCACGCCCCCCCTCCTTTTTTTTCTTTTCGAAAAAACCCTAATTTTGAGAGAGATTATGTGGGTGGTTTTTCGACGACGGATGGCTGTCAAATGCTTTATTTGTACCTTCTGTTCCTAGATTACGCCCTCCGAAATTATAAATGTTTTATTTGTTTTCCGTTCTCGATCTGCAAATTAGGATCTACATGCGCGCGCCGGTGTTGGCCACGTTGACCGCGCAGTCGTAAGGTCTCCGTTGAAGACTTTACATACAGACAACGCCAACGACGCCGACGACGCCGACGCCGACGAAGACGACGACAAAGACGAAGCCGACGTAGACGACGACGACGAATCACCGTTGAAGACGCCATGGATTCGATCAGTGGTAAACTGACAGCAGATGAGATGAAGGCCTTGGTTGATGATATTTTATCAAAGAGATTAACCGAGGCGACCCCACGTGTGATCCATACTGATGTGGATCCGTCACCCTACAAAATGGGAAAGCTGGACAAGTTGGAGACGAAGTTGGAAGGCACGTCCAATTACTTGAAATGGTCACGGCAGGCCATGCGGACGCTGAAGGGACGTTGCTTGGTTGGCTACGTCAACGGCCAAACCAAGGCGCCAGATGATCCCTCCTCAAAGGAGTTTGTTGTTTGGGAAATTGTCAACAATGTTGTGGCTGGATGGTTGACCGCCTCCTTGACCGACCAGGTGTCGGGCAATGTAGAGACGATGGAGGCTGCTGCTGATATATGGCGGACTTTGAAGGATATGTACTCCGGCTCGGACAATCCTATGCGGGTCTTCCAACTGCAGGATGAACTTGATAGGGTGGCCCAGGACGACCGCACCATCTCTCAGTATGCAACACTGTTGAAGAAGTTCTGGTCTGATCTGGATCACTATGATCCTCTTGGGATGGAAGATGCCCAAGTCGAACCCGTATTTGCGAAACATTTCCAAAAGTTCTTGGATTATATTTCGCGTCAACGGATGATGAAGTTCTTGAAGGGTCTTAACCTTGTATTTGAGAATAGAAGGAATGTACTCCTGGCACAGCCCATGCTTCCCATCTTAGAGGAGGCCATAGCTGCCATGGCACAAGAAGAGGCTCGCTTGAAGTTGATGCCCAACAAAGGATCTTTCCAGGAGGAGCAAGCCACTGTTGACAAGTCTGCCCTTGCCGCCTTCAATCAGCCTCTCTCTGTGGCCGGTGTTTGCCACAACTGTGGTGACTCAGGACATTACATCAGATTTTGTCCCAAACCCCTGCACAGTCAGTCGAGTGATCGTGGACGGGGCTGCGGAGAACGTCGTGGTGGTAGAGGCGGTTATGCTGGTAGACGGAGAAATTATTCTGGAGGACACAAAGCTAATCTGGCGGAGGAAGGGGGCGACCATCACCTGACTGAGTTAACCCCTCTTGAGAAGGAGTTCCTCGCGAAGTTACGCGGCACGAAGCTGGGTTCGGACGGCAGTAATGGGACGTCATCTACCTCGGGGGACCACATCACTTGTTTTGTCCAAAACGGCACAGGTATACCTGTACGTGCTCTTGCAGCAGCTGTCCACCAACCAGGTTGGATTATGGACTCTGGGGCATCTCGCCATGTTACGGGATCCCGCGGTGAGTTCCAGGACTATACTCACCTACCGACGCCGGAGAGCATTCCGACTGCTGATGGTACCTCCAGCCCTGTCATGGGTAAAGGCACTGTCGTATGCTCCCCTTCTCTCACTCTCACCAATGTCTTACATGCTCCGTCTTTTCCTGTCAATCTTCTTTCTATTAGTACCATTATCCTTGATCTTAACTGTACTGTTTCCTTTGACATTCCTACGGTGACTTTTCAGGAGAAGGGGACAAGACGACGACTAGGGACTGGCACATGGCATAAGGGGCTGTGGTACTTGGACAGGACTGGACTGGACAAAGCTTTGGCATCTCTGGTAGCAGACACACCACCAGAAGATTTACGGCAGAGTGTCGAAGATGACTTGCTACTCTACCACCGGCGTGTCGGTCATTCTTCTTTTGAAATTATTAGTCGAATGTATCCGTCCTTATACCAAAGGGCTAATAAAGAGAAGTTATTTTGTCATGCTTGTGAGTTGGGTAAACATACCAGAAGCACGTATGTGAGTTCAGGTAGTAGGAGTTCGGCTGCTTTTGATATGATACATTCAGACGTATGGGGCCCTTGTCCTACAACCGGTATTAACGGTTTTCGATGGTTCGTCACTTTTATTGATTGTTATACTCGCGTGACATGGGTGTACCTTATGAAGAATAAAAGTGACGTCTTTGAGGCGTTTCGAGACTTTCATCGCCGAGTAGAAACTCAATATAGCACTAAAATTAAGTGCTTACGGTCTGACAATGGAACGGAGTATACAAATAGGAAGGTTGCTGAGTATTTATCCACTCATAGCATACTACACCAAACTTCCTGTGCCTATACACCGGCACAAAATGGTGTGGCCGAACGGAAGAACAGACACCTGCTGGAGGTCGCACGGACGATGATGCTGGCTATGAATGTTCCGAAACACTTATGGGGGCAGGCGGTGTTAACGGCATCTTATCTCATCAACCGAATGCCATCTCAGGTATTGGACTGGAAGACACCGCTGGAGATGTTTACTGGTGCAACCACGTACACTGTTCCACCGAAAGTATTTGGGTGTGTATGTTTTGTCCAAGATAATAGGCCAGGAGTTGGTAAACTGGATCCTAGAGTGGTTAAATGTGTCTTTGTCGGGTACACGACAACTCAGAAGGGATACGCATGTTGGAGCTCAGTTGAGCGGAAAATGTTTATAAGCATGGACGTTACATTCAGAGAACTGGAACCATATTATGGTTCGGATGACGGTTCGGCGTTTGGTGACACACCTAACATAGAGGGTGTTAGATGTGAGGGGGAGAAATTAAGTCCATCTGTGGTAGTCGGATCGGTCCCATGCCCGGTCGTAGAAAACTGGACGAAAGGGGGAGAAAGCAGTGACTCCGATACAGAAGATGAAGAAGATACATATGTTAAACAAGGGGAGCAGCAGACAATGGAAAAGGAGCTCCAAGTCTACAGAAGGAGACAACAGAAGTCCAGTACTATGTCTGTACCGTACCCTGTGCCTACTGTACCAAGTCCCTCGTCTACTCCTGCTCCAACTCTTGAAGATGTTGCCCCCGCACTAAATCAATCTGATTCTGATGCGGATCTCTCCGACTCAGATGGTATGATCTCTCCACCACCTATTGCTCCCTTAAGGAGATCTTCTCGCATCAATGCGGGTAAGGCTCCTAGTCGTTTTGATGATTATGAACGTGATATTGCCAACTACCTGTCTTATTCTAACATTTCTTCGAATTATCGAGCCTTCATTGCATCATTAGACTCTACTTCGTTGCCCAAGTATTGGCAGGAAGCAAAGAAAGATCCAAGGTGGAAAGCTGCAATGATGGAAGAACTTGGGGCACTGGAGAAAAATAAGACGTGGGAGCTGGTTCCATTACCCAAAGGAAAGAAAACTGTGGAATGCAAATGGGTGTACACAGTAAAGGAGACGTCAGAAGGAAAGGTGGAACAATACAAGGCGAGGTTGGTTGCAAAAGGATACACACAAACATATGGTATCGACTATGATGAGACGTTTGCTCCAGTAGCGAAAATGAGCACCGTAAGAACTCGGGTCTCCATTGCAGCAAACTATGGGTGGAAGCTATACCAGTTAGATGTGAAGAATGCCTTTCTTCATGGGGACCTACAAGAAGAAGTGTACATGGAACTCCCGTCAGGGTGCTACGCTACAGAATCAGACGGAGGGACGTCGTATGGAAAAGTGTGCAAACTAAAGAAGTCGCTATATGGACTCAAGCAATCTCCTCGAGCCTGGTTTGACAGATTCAGAAAGGCTGTTACAGGCATGGGATACCATCAAGCAAATGCAGATCATACAGTCTTTCTTCAGCATGCAAGAGGCCACATCACTATACTTCCTGTATACGTGGATGATATAGTAATCACAGGTAATGATGAAGTCGAGATCGCTAAGCTGAAGTCAAAACTCGCGAAGGAGTTTGAGGTGAAGGATTTAGGAGCAATGAGGCACTTTCTAGGTATCGAGGTGTGTGAAGGCGAACAAGAAATTGTTCTCTCACAGAGAAAATACGCACTAGATCTGCTGAAGAAGACAGGGATGCTGGGATGCAAAGCAGCAGTCACTCCAATTGACCAAAAGTATAAGTTGGGAGCAGAAGCAAGAGAGCCAGTTGATCGTGAAAGATATCAACGACTTGTAGGGAGATTGATTTATCTGGAGCACAGTCGTCCTGATATCTCATTTGCGGTGAGTGTAGTAAGTCGCTACATGCATGATCCAAGAACGGGTCATATGGATGCAGTGTTTCAGATCTTGAGATATCTGAAAGGGACGCCGGGGAAAGGGCTATGGTTCAAGAAGAATAGAAGTATAGAAGTTGAGGGATACTGAGATGCAGACTGGACGAGCTGTATAGACGATAGAAGGTCTACCACGGGATATTGTGTCTTTGTAGGAGGAAACTTGGTCTCATGGAGAAGCAAGAAACAGTCAGTGGTAGCACGGTCTACAGCTGAAGCAGAATACAGAGCAATGGCTTTGGGAGTGTCGGAGTTGCTGTGGGTGAAAGCGTTGCTGACAGAGTTGAAGCTGGACAAGGGAGCACCGTTACGTCTTCTGAGCGATAGTCAAGCTGCAATAAGTATTGCTAACAATCCAGTTCAGTACGACAGAACGAAGCACATCGAGATCGATCGATTCTTCATCAAAGAGAAGCTGGAACAAGGGATACTGAAGATTGATCATGTTCGCTCAGAAGAACAAGTGGCAGACTGTCTGACTAAGGGTCTTAGTTCATTAAGTCTGTCGAAGCTATGTAACAAGATGGGAATGATTAATATCTATCGCCCATCTTGAGGAGGAGTGTTGAGAACTAATAAGGGACTTTAGTCTCACATTGGAAAATGTAGTATGAAGAGGAGCTAGACTCCCTGTAAATAGTGGAGTAACCAATCAATAAAACACAACAATTATTCTCTACATATTGTTGTGTTCAAAAAGCCACAACCCTTGGGTTTGGCTTAAAAAAGTGCCAAAAAGTTGTGTTTTATTCATGTCAACTTATAAATAGCCCGAAAATTAGGACTCCAAGAAGACATGTATTCTTGACTATCACCGTGTTTCAAATTTGGGCCCTAAACAGGTTTTTTTTTTTTTACTAATAATAGGGCTCTGCTTAACCAATGATTCCAGTGGTACTGTTTAATTGCCTGTAAATACAACTCAGAATCAAGATACGAATACCTGCAAATGAAGATTAGACACTGTAGTTACTTTTGCTGCCAGCACCCCTGTTGTAACACAAGCTCTGCAGACCAACCTCAAGTTAGATAGATGCATCTAGATCCCATTTGCACAAATGCAACTTAAACAAGAAACTCTCAGCAAAATCATAATCAGTACCATAAACTTGTAATAAAACAGTAAGTAAATTAGCAGCAATTCCTTATCAGTCTTTGACAAGATATTAGTGGAGCTAATGATTTATTCAGGGTTTTGCAAGGGCATTTGGTTACAAAGAGCAGGATGCAAAGATGAGCATCATAAAGGATGCAAGTGGAATCATCAAACCCTCAAGGTACAACAAAGTATAAAGTTTCATGAATTAGATCCAATATTTACAAATTTAGTAGTTTTTTTTTTTCTGCATAGATGAAATTTTCTCAAGAGTTGATAACATGTCAAATAGTAAACTTTTGTGCGCATAATTGCTTTTAAAGATTCAAACCATATGGCAGAACACATTTTCCATTGACATACATATCTATCATGCTTTATAAGAGAAAAAATTCATACTATTCAGTCATCCATTTAATTTAGTACGCTTATAACCCTTCAAATAGTACATATCCCTATAGTTTCAATATTTTTTTAATCAAATTTCAGAACAAACTATTCACCAGGGAATCTTTTTCACTAATCAACCTTCACTTTAGGTTATCTTGCAAAGAACATGAGTTACTAAGAAATTCATAACAAGATAGCTAATCCTGTCGGAAAATAGTTATTATGTTTTAAAATATATCAATGGCTGTGCTGAAGTCATTGGACTTGCAATATTATGTAAAAGATCACATACCAAAACCATACAATGATCACCTAAGTTTTTTTTTTTTACAGAAATATAACATGGCCAGGGAGAATCTCAATCAGTATACATCCTTGCACATAGATTGAAGAGAATAACCTGATGCTGGCTTCCCTAATTTATAAAATGAATACACTCTTTAAAGTTCTAGCGAAAGAAACTAGCTCTTAGAGGAACTATAATGAACACCGAAGCATTTATCAAACACCGAAGCATTTATCTTTGTTCCAACAGAGTAATAAGCATGCATTACAAGATGTTGAAATGCATGTTGCCCCATTTGTCGGAAGCAAGGTCTTTGTAGCATATTAATGTTAAAACTTTTCCAAAACAGAAATTAATGGTATAGGTTATATTCAGGTCAAGCTTTAGATGAATAATGACAATACTATCTTAAGCTTAAAAGAAAAGGAAAACTAAAAAGGATAAACATTACACAAGCAGAATAGGTACATGATAACTGCACGAGGACAAACGTCCAACGCTCTAAAATCGACGTGAGCATATAGGCCTTCATTTCAACAATATAGTCTAGGACCATAAATGAAATATAACAACAGAAACTAAAAATCTTGATCTCAAACCTTAGCAACTGCATATCAAAATCCATCAAAGATCATCTCCTCTAAACTTAGCAACTGCATATCAGTTTCCACTGCCACAATCAATGCCTTAATGGACATACATTGGTTTACCTCTACCCCTAACAACTGCTTCAACTAAAATACTATCACTGTTAACCAACATATCTAGTGGCCTCGTTTGCAGACGGCTACCATCTGACGATGTCCCTTGTATTATGCTTGATCGATGCCATTTCCAAGTTCTCTGTCACTACACTTATTACTTAACCATCCTTCTATAGTATTGCTGCCTCCATCTCAACATTCTCATTCTAGCTAAAGCTCATCCAGCATGTGTTTCTCAGATTTTCCAAAATTCAAGTTCATAAGGTCATGGCTAATGTTAGAGCAACCCTTCCAATTTCAAGATATTCAATGGAGCTCCTCTGCAAGCACTCCTGAAATAGCACCTCATTTCTTCTCATAATGTTCTGTGCTTACTTTCGAGTACTCATTTCTTTCCCATCAACCAAAAAAGTATCATCAGTAAGCAACACACACAATTAAATCTCGTCCTACCTGTTCCCCAGAAGTTCATCTAAACTTAATACAGAAAGGTGAAGACTTAGTGCGAGACCTTGACGCTAGCCTATAGTGGTAGTAAGTGTAAAAATTTCTTCACTTGTTCCTGCACTTAGGAAATTAGGTAACCTCATGTCTCCAATTATTTCCACAACAGCTACAAACTCCATCTCACCTAAATACAATTGGTAGACATTTGTTTCTTTTCTAAAACCCACAGCTTAATCTTCCTACAAACTCTACATAAATGTTTTCTTAGTAGGAAAACCATATGTAGTGTCTCTGCTCTCCATATTTTCCAGTATCATACAATAAACGAATCTTTTCTTGTTATTACCAAGACAAATCAAACAAAAGAAAATGGGTAGAGCAATAAAACATTTATCCCAATGGTCGGCTACCCTTAGAATCATTTCACGAGATAAAACTGAACGCTTTCCCTGAAGTGAAACATGGGCATTATCCAATATCAACCTGGATTAGTTAGACTGAACAAATATCTGAACAATCCACTAGTAAGAATATCAGTTTGTTAAATACAGGCATGTAAGATCTACTCCACGCGACACCTTTATCTCTATCAGGAGTATCATATGCTAATACATTCTTTGCCACATCGACACTGGACAGGAGCAATTTATCTACTAACGTCAAACTAATCAAAGTAATAGAGTTTCGTCTACATCTTTAAAAGAAATTGAACCTTATAAAGGAGACTTTTCACCAACAGCAGCTCTAAAATCACACTTTTCTTGGAACTATACTTGGCCTCTGCACTGCAAAAAATACTACTTACTGCTCACAATGTCACCAGGCACTAGGTTACCTCCCGTAGTTGCATTGTTGATATCTCTTATCATATCAAAATACCCAGCCATTTCACTCACTCCATTTTGTGCTGAAACCAAAGTTCTGCCCATTGTTCAGTTATTAAAATCCATGTGACCAATAAATTATCACAGACATTTTTTCTGACACCACGGTTCACTTTATAAACTAGAAACTTCAAACAGCAGGACAGTAAAATACTTGAAAACAAAGTTCACATTTTCTGCTTTGGTACCGGTATCAGTGTCTCTTCATGGGATTTTAGTGTAGGACATTTTGGCAATTTCCGATTTTCATGTTCCTGTGTTTCTAAAGTTTACAAAACTAATAGTTTGTATATACCTTGAAGTATCACTGTTTCAATTTTGCATATTTTCCTAAAAAGTTGAAAGTGTAAGAAAAGTGCCTTAGTGCCATAGCATTGTATAGCCATTTTGTTATTTATGCTTCTTTTAATTCCACATTGGCTAGAGTAACTAGTCTTCTATGTTTCTATTCTTGATCCTATTAGCTCTCCCCCTCCACCAAAATAAAACTGATCCTAGTTCCTTCATCCAAAACCTAATCCCCCTCCAAGCCCAAGTCCTAGAAACCTCCTACCAACTCCTAGCCTCCATCTTCTTCCTCCACATACCCTTTGTGATATTTAGTCCTACCTATGTACATCCAGGTTATCCATTTTGGTACGTTGGGTCAAGTCATCTTCACATTTTCATACACGTCAATGATGTCATGTCCCAACGAGCTTGTGGGCCACATGACAGGAATCAGAACTACCTAGTGGATCGTATTCCAATGGGTGAGACTGGGCCATTAGCACGGGCTTCGACGAGGACGTTGCGTCTTTTGAGTGTGGGAGATTGTGAAATCCCAATATTTTGTCCAACATTGAACAGAAGATAGAAGGTTGACTGGTTTACATTCGAATTGTTGGGTCCATGTGTAAATCCAGATTATACATTTTGGCAAGTAAGGTCAAGTGATGTGCACGTGGTCTATCCAAGGATTTTGTCTGAAAACATCCTAGAGAGGGTTGAATAGGGTTTAACAAATAATTAAGCATAATTAAATAAGGAAATTGGTAATTTAAAATATGTGCAAGAAAGAAGGCAAGAACAGTGACACCCGATGCATTCTGGTATTTTTCGTGAGACACTCAAGTCTCCGAACTCTCTCCAGCTTTAATAAACTATTATAACAAATAGTTACACTTGCGAGCTTTGATCCGAAGGTTTCACCGACTTCTTACGCACGAACTTTGATTCTATAGGCTCGCCGACTTCTACACAAACTTTGATACGAAAGCTTGCGAACTTCAACCTCTTACAAGAAATAATTTTGATTTTCTTACAACAATTTGAAGATCCACTTTACGACTCAATGAAACTAATCTCAATTATATTTGACAAATAAAATCTCTTACATATGTGAAGAGGTTTGTATACGATAGGTAAAAAGTTTAGGCTCCAAAAAGATGGTAATGAATGGGGGCAAATGGTTTTTATAGCACATGCAAGTAAGCTCTCAAAATAGAGTTATTACTGTATGTACATACGGTATATTGGTCCTACAATAACGATGACATGCATGTCTTCGGATGCCACCGCTCAACAAATGCAGATATTAGTGTATTGTCAACCATCCAATAGGAGTACTTGACTAGAAAGCACAGACCGGTCGCTACATCTTTGTTCTTGACATAGTCGTCCATATCGCCCAAGCCCCATGTCTCGCACTTCTTCTCATGGTTAATGATTCTGAGTAACCACCATGACACCTGAAAAATAGATAGGTGAGACGAAATTAAAACTAGCAAAATATAATTTCGAAAATAAAAGAAATTTAAAAAATGGAAAAGCAAAACATAATTTACCATGTACTTACTTTTCGTTCCACATCTGATACACAATATGGTTCTTGAAGTATTTCAGAACAAAGCAATCATTGGGACAACTCTCGATAGAAGGTCCAGCCTCATCCGGTCTTTTCATCTGTATTTGCCTTCTTTGGTTGATGGGCAATTCTTCTGCGATATTAGAAATTGAAGAGGGAGGAGCTACCTTCTTTGAACGCACATTAGTAGTACGTGGTCGAAGTGATCTGTCCGGAGAGGCCGATGTCGGCTCTCTTATGTTTGTGAGTACTTCCCTATACGCTTAGCTTGTTGTGCTCTCCGCACCAATATCGTCGGCGGCTTTCTTTTCTTTTCGACTTGTTCCTTCGAAGGGTTTTTCCTCCGTCACCTTGGCGACTATAACAAGGAAGAAATGATCATTCAATTTGTAGAAATGAAATACACAATTCAACCCTAAACCTAACCTTAACAGGATCACTCTGGATTGTCAAAATTAACAGTCCTAGATATTGTTAAGTCTGACATAATTTTGGAACTCCTAATTAACCAAATTTTCTTAGTCTTGTGAATATCTGCTACAAAATTTTTGTTGTCCCATATGGGACTGTTTCGAATATGAATGTTCGAAATCCCATTAATGGAGTTCAAAACTTCAGAAATATGAACCGTTTCAAATATGAATTGTTCGGAATCCTATTAATGGAGTTCAAAACTTCAAAAATACTCCCAAATTTGCTATCTATTGGAAAACTATTTAAAATACATTGATTAGACATAAAATCTAAGAATCTAATGAAAAAAATCTAGAATCTAAACAAAAAATTTATAGTTTCAATTGGTGGATATTTACCTTGATTGTGAATGATTCTTGGTTATTGTGAAGTTTTGGGTTTAGTGTTGCAAAAGAAAAAGAGTAGGAAGAGGAAGAGGAGGGTGAGTTGATTTTTGAAAGAATAGTGACTTATTGTTATTGCTCCTTGACACTTTTGACTTACTACTGTTAACTCGCATAGCAGCATAACACTTTTTGGGGGTGCCTTTTAACAATTGCCTTACCAAGTCCCTTAAAACCAAGCAACTACATCCTTCTGTCCCTGCAGATTATGTTCTCTTTCTACACCACAGCGGAGTCTCTCCCTTCCTCTCCAAACCCAGCTCCCTCTTTCAGGAAATCTCAACATAACAAACGCCCAATTTTCCATTCTTCATTTCTTCACTCTCAGGATGTCACATAGCTCAAAGTACTCTGCCACTCCCCTCACACTCAAAAGAGGAAAAGAACTCTCCATGCCTTTCTTCATTCTCTCCACTCTCCCTCAATTAAGAAGACTGCAAATGTCCTCTCCTTCAAATCCTCCAAAACTCTGAACAAAACCAACATGATATATCTCCACTTCTCTTTTGTGAGACATCTTAATGGCTGCTACACTTATTCAGATTTTCAATTTCTCTTCATAATTTGTACAACCAAATGGAATCAAGAGTAAGATATTCTGCAATACTCTAGTAAGTGCATTATTCTGCAATATAGTTTTTTGTTTCCCTTTACATGTCTAATTTAGATGTCGTGCAGGATGACACTTCTGCTAGGACCGCCAGGTTGTGGAAAGACGACGCTCCTGTTGGCCCTTGCAGGGAAACTAAGTCAACCTTTAAAGGTATAGTTCTTGTTAGTCAGACTTTGCTATTACACTTTTTAAAGGGAAATATGTGCTCAACTAGGAAGCAAAGCTAAGAACACAGATTCTAATGAAAAATGCAATTCAGCAAGGAAGGATAATCTCTTAGAGGGTATCATTAATGGCAGCTATAGTAACATTTCATGATACATATTGTTAATTTAAATAATTAATATCAGATATTGACCGATGACAATGTACTATGATGGGCTTGTGAAATTACACATGATACATGGGTTTGCTTACTAAATTTAGTGACAAGGAAATTAATTATAGTTTTATATAAGAACAGATAACAGAAATATTAATTCCAACAAAACTATAAGGCACATGTTCTTACACACGGTAACAAAAGTACTCTTGGTAACCATGATAGTCACTTTTTTTTTTTAATATAAAGATGCATTGACATTTTTTCAGATTCCAGTACCTAACTTAACTTCTCATGATGAATATCACTTACAGTCACAGGTAACAAGGGCAATCTCCTACAACGGTTTTAAACTAGAAGAGTTTGTACCTGAGAGGACATCCGCTTATGTTAGCCAGCACGACTTGCATATTCCTGAAATGACAGTAAGAGAAACACTTGATTTTGCAGCAAGATGTCAGGGTTTAGGAAGCAGAGAAGGTAATGTCTTAACTTAAAATCAGATTTGAAAGTAAAATATTGTTTGTGTTTGGCCTAAAGCTACAAGATGAAACATGCTATATAAGTGAGCTTCTTGTTTGTTCAAGATATCTTCTCCGAGGTAATTCTACGGGAAAAGCAGGCAGGAATCATCCCCGACTCTGAAATAGATGCTTACATGAAGGTATATGAATGTGCCATCATTGTTTCTTCACTTTCAAATTTGACCTGGGGAACAAAATTCTATACAACTATTGTATGGATGGACTTTGTCGGTCTAAGTAATGCAGCTCCATGAAGCTAACAGATTAAGAATGTGTGTTGCATGAGACTCAAAATCCTGCACCTTTCTTATATAGCAACAGATCAGAAGAAAATTTGCTATATATTGATAAATGCATAGTGAAACTCAACAATAAATAAATTCTATGGAAGAACTAAATAAAACAAGATAAAACCAGCATGTTCTAACAATTTCTGCAAGTCCAAAAATACTATTCATACATAAAAGGTAACTGAATCCCGAACTGGAACCTTAAATATATTCGATGCTTAAGAAGACACTAATTATCCAGTAGCATGTATAGAAACAAGAACCACAACTATGAAGAAAATATAACTACCTACAGAAAACAAAATCACTAAAAATTAAGGAAGAGATCATAAAAAACCCATATACAGCAGAGTTACTGATGAAACACACAGAAACAACAGAAGCAATTAGAGAGTTGTAGATAAGGGAGTAGAACAAAAAAATATAAGATAAGCAATAGATACAGCATAAACATTTCCTGAAATAGAATGGACTGGGTGTGGAGGAAAACACACACATATAAATAGAGTTACAGATGAACGCAAAGTTATGAAAGAAAATAAATGATTGTAGACAAGGGGATAGATCAAATAATATAAGATCACAATCAGATGTAGCATAAACCTTCCTTGAAATAGTATGGGTTGGCTGTGGAGTGAAAAGCCTCCACGTTGAAAGATTAATTTACATTAATTGACTAGTTGCAATGTGTAAAAGAATATGGTACTTTTGTCTATCTAGACTGGTGATGTCACCAGTGACTCATAACGCTAGCTTTTATCTAGTTGTTTATTTTAGTCTTTAGCACTTTATATCTCTATATAATGTTTGGCCTCAAACCTAATAAAATCAATCCACTCATTCTCAATATACCCTAGTCTTCTACATAATATAAGAGCCCTAGGTTCTGCCTTAGATCTATCCTCCTTATCCCACCAACCCTTACTCTTTCATCTTCCTCAAATCCTAACCCTAGCTACCATCGTATATAGATCCTTCCATTTCCAGGAATCCTAAAGCATCCTAGGTTGTTCCTTAGATCTCTCCCTCACCTTTTCTTACTCTTTGCGACTTATCCTGCTCTCATCTACAGCCTGGGCCCAAAGCAAAACCACTCGTTGCGGTTGTTGGACCTTCAACCCGATTCACTCCGTATTGTTGGGCTACTTGCACAGTTGGCAGGGAAACACAGGCACACCAAAAATCTAGGGCGTATCATGTCAGACATGTATTGGACACAACCCGGACACTCCAAAATGGGTGTTCGTGTCCGTGTCACCATGTACTTACCGTGTCATGTTGTAACCGTATCCGTGCAACATAGGCTATCGGACTACTTTTCGCTCCCTCTCCACTCATGTGTATAGCCCACCATCAACAACCATTTCTTCAACTTCCTATGGCTCACTTGTCAACAACAGTTCTCATCCAAGAAAATAATCTCCTACACATGAAGCTCACCTACCAGCCTCTTAAACTTCTACTCCCATCTTTTATGTGGGTATTGTTGGGACCGAGCAGCGCCTACGAAGTGCTTTAATCCACGTGTCTGAAACTGACCACAGCGGAAACTACGTCAACCAACCCAAAGATAACGAACTACTGTGTAACAAGAACGCCAAGCCAGATCAAACACAGTATTTTCAGTAACCGTGACACCTAGACAAATCCCAACCTCCGTCACTTCTCAAAAGATTAAAAGATTGAATAAACTATGTTGAACCCTTTGTCCAATGATTCAACCCCCTCACCAAACTCAAGAAAAAAACAGAAGATTACAACTTGGAATCACTAACCCTACCTGTAGCGATCTTCCTAAACGAAGATGACGACTCCTCGAATAGATCATCTCTTTCAATTGTCTTGGATGGAGAGCCCTAAGAGAGAAGTACGGTCTTTCTCTTAGATTCCCTTGGGACTTGCTCCCTTGAATCTCCCGTATTGAACTCTTGTGGCAATCCCCCCTCAACACACACACACATATATAGAGAGATTGAGAAACCTATTTTTAGGGTTTAGAAAATCCCTAAAATACTCCAACAACGATCCTGGTCGTCCGTATGAAACCAACGGTGCTGTGCAAAACCTGAATCACTTTCAGTCTGACCAAAAGCGAATTTGGTTGGTCGCATCCCCATAAGTTCTGTTTGAAACTGATTGAGTTCGGACCGAACTCGGTTTGACAGAATTTGGACCGAACTTGGTCAGGTCCTCGCAGAACTCATCCAGACTGGATTTCCAATATTTCTTCCCCTCCAGCTCCTCAGCTGGACACCGTGCCTGTCACCCCGCGACAGAGTTCTTGCTCCCCCTTGTCATTGATCTCTAGACCTGTCAAATGGGCCGGGCTGGCCCAGCTCGACACGAGCCCGACCGCAAAAAATGACCCATGTGCTGGCCCGATCCGGTTAATTGTGGGCTTGGGCCGTCCCAGCCCAGTATATCGGGACGTGTCGGGCCTCATATCTCGGCCCATAAAAGGGGGCCGGCCCGAAGCCCAAGCCCGTCCCGACCCGCGGCCCCGTCTGGCCCGTCCCGGCCTAATATAGCTACACACTATATTTTATGTCTTTAAATGTATTGATAAAAGTTGTGTAGTCAGCTATGCTTAGAAGGTTCTCTCTGCGGGAGCTCCAAGTTGCTACTGATAACTTCAGTAGAAAGAACCAATTGGGAAGAGGCTACTTGGGGATCATTTACAAAGGACAACTTGCAGATGGTTCACTGGTGGCGGTGAAGAGACTAATAGATCCCCATATAAGATCGGAATCACAATTTAAGACACAACGTTTTTAGCTTGAGTTTACACAAGAATTTTTTATCTTAATTTTATCAATTTCAGACTAATAGGTTTTCTTTTAATTTTTTATCTACATAGAATATACCGAGGTCCGGCCTGGCCCGGTTCGAAACCCACCGTGCCGTGGGCCACGTGCCAGGCTGGGCTCATGTTTTCACTCTTTCGGCCCGGCCTGGCCCAGCCCGGCCCGCTGTAGTACATGGGCTGAGAGGCCCGGCCCACTTGACAGCTCTATTGATCTCTGATCCTCCGAGTTGTTGTGCATCTTCCTTCGTCTCCAGCTCCTCGACCACCACGTCGATGCTAGCTGCCATGCATAGAACCTCCTTTATGACTGGGATCCTGTCGACATCAATAACTTTGCCAAGACAGAAGCTCTGACGATCGGCCACACCGTAAGTCTTGGCTTCCTGTCCTCGATTTCTGTCCTCCACTGTAATGTGCTTTCGTTTCGGCGAGCTTCTTCACCCTTGGCTGGCCCAACCAAGCGGACGGTATGGTTCCCCCGAGATTCAAGCTCCTGAACCTGTCAACCTTCGTATCCGACGCTGAAGCTCTCCCGCACATATGCATCCTCGAGGAGAACATCATGTAATATGCATGCCGTCAATGACCCATAGCTCTCCCTGAACTGTATAAATAGAGATGCGTCTACCTCGTATTGAGTTTGCTGGACACCTTGATCTCATTCCTGGTTTCGTACTGCTGGAACCAATGTCGCTCCGTAAAACTTTGGCAAACTACCCGTCACCAAACCTGGACCCCTGGAACAACCCCCTCCTGGAGACCGACCAGTTGTCATGGGACCGACAGGCTAGCCCTCAATTTTTGACTCATCACCATTCGTCGTTTTGTCTCGACGAACCGAAGCCTCTGTATCCCTCAAATAATCTTGAAGACCCCTCAAGGCAAGTTTTCAACGATCCACAAACACATGTCGAACATTCCTTGAGCCTTCATCCGATGTTTATGGCCTCCATGTATACCTCAGTGGCTTGAGTCTGTACATACCACAACGTATATCTTCTCGAGCTATCTGTTAACAACCCTGCGTAAGCTTCCAATCTTTGTTCCAATCATACTGCGATAGCCATCATCCACCAACTTTTCTACCAAAACCAAGATGTACCACAAACTTGAAACATGTCGTACCCCCTTGAGAACGAACTTCTCGCCAAGCTCCGTTGTCAAGTGTACGTCCCCAATGCCCACAACTGTAGCAGTTTCCTTGTTGCTCATCTTCACACGTTCAAATATACTGTCTCAGTATGACGTAAAGATCCTCATATGTGGAGTGGCATGATACGACGTTCCCGTGTCCAAGGTCTAATCATCGTCATGACACATGCCACAAGATTTTTCTGCGTCGATTGTTGCGATGATGAGATCTCCCGTAGCTATGAGATCTACCTGATCATCATTGCCTTAAGCCTTCTCATCTTTGAGCTTCTAATAGTTTCTCTTAAAATGATCCTTCTTGCCATAGCGATAGTAGCCCTCCCCGTGGTCCACACTTGCACGATCCCGGGAACTTCCACGTGTCCTCGCCTGTGACTTGAGTCTTCCCTTCTCGTAGAAAGCCACCAAAACGGGCTCCTGCGATGATGCTTACTTCAGACTTCCTCGTTCAACAAACTACTTTGATTGCCTCCATCGTGACAACTCCATACGATGCGGAGTTGCTCGCCGACGACACCAACGTCTCCCAGCTTTCTGGTAGAGAACTTAAAAGCAAAGGGTCCTGAAGCTCATCGTCAATCAACATCTTCATCACAGACAGCTGATTGATAATATCCTGAATATCGTTTAGATGTTGTGCCACCGAGGCACCCTTCGTGTACTTTGAGTTGACGAGTTTGTGAATATAAAACGTCTTGTTGCAAGCCGTTTTCCGTTCTTTCAGCGAATGCAACTTCTCCCAAAGTGCTTTTGCCGAAATCTCCATGAACATGTGATGAAACACCAAATCGTCCAGCTATTGATGGATGAATCCAGTCATCAGCAGATTTGTTCGATGTCTTGGCGTTGTCGTCCTCAAACAGACTATGCAAATCCTTCATCCTTGACTTCCTAATTGCCCAGTTTCCCCTATGAGGGTGATCATACGTGTGTTCATCTGTTCCGTAGACATGGTTGCATCTTCCCTATTGTGAACCTGAGAGCTCTAATACCAGATGTTGGGACCGAGCAACACCTACGAAGCGCTTTGATCCACATGTCTAAAACTGACCGTAACAGAGACTACACCAACCAACCCAAAGATAATGAACCACTATCTAACAAGAACGCCAAGCCAGAGTTAACACAGTAATTTCGGTGATCGTGTCATCTGGACAAATTCAACCTTTATAACTTTTCAAAAGATTACAAGATTGAATAAACTATGTTGAATCATTTGCCCAAAGATTCAACACCCTCACCAAACTCAAGAAAAAAACAGAGGATTACAACTTGAAATCACGCATCCTACCCATAGCGATCTCCCTGAATGAAGATGACGACTCCCCGAATATCTTCTCTTCCAACTATCTTGGATGGCGAGCCCTAAGAGTAAATTGCGACCTCTCTTAGATTCCCTATGGACTTACTCCCTTGAATCTCCTTTATTGAGCTTCTTGTGGCAATCCCCCTCAACACATATATATAGGTTGAGAAACCTATTTTAGGATTTAGAAATTTCTTAAAATAGACCAGCAACAATATTGACCGTCCGTACGAAACCAATGGTGCTGATTAAAACCTGAACCACGTTCAGCACGACCAAAATCGAATTCAAAACGAATTCGGTTGGTCACATCCCTATAAGTTCTGTTTGAAACTGACTAAGTTCAACCAAACTCGGTCAGGTCCTCACAGAACTCATCTAGACTGGCACTTATTAGTGGTGTGGGCCTACAAGTCTCTCATTGGCCCACTATCAACTTCTTGGGAACAGTGTCAGCTCTCAATTAAGTAGCTCGCATGGGCCACTGTCAGCTCCTCTCACAAAATAAAAAAAAATTCTCTCTACAAAGTGTGACGCAATTCTCATCCTCTCCATCTAAAACACAACAATCCAAATCCTTGTCTCGCTGTCAAGAAGATGTCAACTTGCTCTCTCATTGCCAAAGAAGACTGGTAGTCACTCTCTCACCGCATCAATTATCTCTCTTCATTGTTTCTATAATTTCTCTCCATTGAACTAGCTTGTTATCTAAGTTCCAGGTTGAGGGAGGATGTAGAAGAATATGGATATTTTTCTCTTTTCTAGATAGTTCTAATGAAGTCACCAGTGATGTCACATCGACTAGCTATTGTCTTTTTTTGTCTTTACCACTTTTGTATCTCTCTATAATACTTGGCCTAGAGTATGTCAAGGAATTATAGTAAAATATATATCATGTGTATTCTTTTAATAAAAAGGAAATATGTGTAAGTTTACATATTATCACAAGTAAATGATCTTTCAATTATCAAAAGTTGATATAAGGATATAATAAGCATAAATCAAACTTAACATACTAACGATTTCAAATTCAAGTCTTGAACCATTGCCACTCCAAATATCACCTACTAAGAGAGAAGTCTTCTAGTCTCAGCTACTACTCGTTTATCATAGTCAAAATTATTTTCGTGCATGATTGTTACCACCTATTTTGTCAATCCCAAAACCACATTTTTTCTCCTGCACGAGATATACACAGATTATGAGCAACCCATCTAAACCAGTATTCCGAAAATATATTCCTCAAATTATTTTATTATTGTACTTCAACCAGCATTTCTCTTACTCTTACTGTTGTAGTACTAAAACACATCCATATCAATCATCTCACTACATTTCCTTTATCTGTCAAGTTGTTATCTTTCCCTATAAAACAGCCTTATTGTTAGTCATTGTATAGAATTTGCTTAAATTAGCATTTTTGAAGTCACATTCACCATGTGAGAACCCCACTAGGGCTCTTTTTCTATAAAAAATTGACATGGCATATATAAATTTTTTTAGTCAAACTTTTCAAGAAAAAGTAAACTAGTGCAAGATTGTTCTCTTAAAAAGTCTTCAGTGCTTCCAAACATGACCAATGTTCTATTAACAGGGAAGTTCTGTTACGGGATTGAAGAGAAGCCTCCAAACAGACTATATTTTGAAGGTAACCCAAGAAGACATCTTATATCAAAAGCCTACAACTGCATTCTATATTCAAAAATGGAATCAACTCTTAAGCTTCTTTACAAGATTCAAGATATCAATATTAGTGTCTTTGCTAAATTACCTATGCCAGAATCTCTGACGGTAATCCTCCATGATGACCTTTGACCTACAGATCCTAGGACTGGACATGTGCTCAGACACAATTGCAGGTGATGCCATGAAAAGAGGGATATCAGGCGGTCAGAAGAAAAGGCTGACTACAGGTTTTGCTTTAGATATATTGGCCTGTAATGTTCTTATGCATAGAGCACTATATAACAGTTAACTTCAATGTGAAACCAATGTTGTCTCCTGAAAACTATAGTGAATCATGCTAGAGAGATTATCCTGTTATTAAATCCCCAACTACCATTCTTTCCACTCTTGCTAACCAAATTCTCTATGTGATAAGTTCTCGGTTGTGTATATGACAGGAGAAATGATTGTCGGGCCTTACAGAGTACTTTTTATGGATGAAATATCAAATGGCCTAGACAGTTCCACAACCTTCCAGATCATCTCTTGTCTTCGGCAATTTGTTCACGTCACTGAAGCCACCACTCTAATATCACTTCTTCAACCAGCACCAGAAACTTTCGATCTTTTTGATGATGTCATTTTGATGGCAGAAGGAAAAATAATATATCATGGACCTCGAGATCTTGTTCTTGAATTCTTTGAAGGATGTGGTTTCAGGTGTCCAGAGAGAAAGGGCATTGCTGACTTCCTTCAGGAGGTAAGTGGAACATCACAAGATTTTGTTCTTGTGATGTATTACTAGAAAATATTAATTGCTTCAGGTGTTGTGATCAACAGGTCATTTCTAGAAAGGATCAAGCACAATACTGGTACCATATAGACCTCCCCTATGTTTATATTACTGCAGACAATTTCTCTTTGAAATTCAAGGAGAGCAATATTGGAAAGAAACTAGAAGAAGATATATCAAAGCCATTTGCAGAAGTTCAGTCACACAAAAAGGCTTTAGCTTTTAGCACCTACTCTTTGACAAAATGGGAATTGTTCAAGACTTGCACGGAAAGAGAACTTCTTCTTATGAAAAGGGAATATTACATTTATGTGTCCAAACTAACTCAGGTAGTTCCCGCGATAATAAAAGTTTTAAACTAAATGAATGTCCCGTTTTGGGCATACACAGTCCTCAAATCTGAAGCATAATGTTCTCTTTTGCAGCTTGTGATTGTTGCATTTATAACCATGACTGCATTTCTTCGCACACGGATGGACGTAAATCTACTGCATGCAAGTTACTTTATTGGCTCTCTAGATTATTCACTAATAAGGCTTATGACCAACGGAATAACAGAGTTGACACTGTCTATTTCTAGACGACCAATAATCTACAAACAAAGGGACTGCAACTTTTATCCTGCATGGGCATATGCAATACCGTCCTCTATTCTCAAGATTCCAATTTCTTTAGTGGAGTCTTTCATTTGGACGGCACTAACTTACTATGTAATTGGGTACACTCCAGAAGCAGAAAGGTAATTGTTATTTGGATATCTAATTGTATCTACAAGAAATTCTTGTTCTTTTAATTCAAGATGTTGGGTGAGTTCTGTTGGCCGGATCGGGCCGGGACGACCTGGACCTAGATTTGACTGGGATCGGGCCGGACCGGGTCAACTTGGTCAAAGACTCTGGTCCACGCCAGACTTTGACCCAAATATTGAAACCCAGCCCGAGCCCAAGATCCGGCTAGAACGGGTCCGAACTGGGCCTGACCTGGCCTGCAGGCCTACTCATTTGTAAAAAATAATTTATATATATATATATATATATATATATATATATATATATATATATATATATTATATATATATATATATATATATATATTGAAATGACAATTTTATTGATAAAATAAGCTAGATACATGAAGTGCTAGGACTCACATTTCCCAACACTCAATCAACAGATCGTCAACACTAGAAATCACCCTACAACAAATATCTAGATCACATGAACCGACTTTTCTGCCCCTTCGTGAACCTTGTACTAACTCTCAACTTGGGACTAGAACCCTGCTTCATCCTCCGAGCTCTCTGCCTAGGCGTTTCATACTCCTCTTGCTGGAGAAGTAGAAGCCATTTCTCGTTCTATCTGTTCAACTATAGTTCATCCCTCTGGGGACTTACTCATGTTCACTCCTGCCTCTACATTCTCTTCAGCACAAGAACCGACTATTATGCCCTTTCGTGAACCTTATACTAACCCTTAGCTTGGGGCTAGAACCCTGCTTCATCCTCTGAGCTTTCTGCCTAGGCGTTTCATATTCCTCTTTTTGGAGAAGTAAAAGCCACTTCTCGTTATACCTGGTCAACTGTACTTCATCCCTTTGGGGCCTTACTCATGTTCACTCCTGCCCCTACACCCTCGTTAGCGGAAGACTCGGTGCAGCTAACCGGATTCCACTCGCTGGTAATGGGTTGCATCTCATCCCTTGAGGGGGACTTCTCCCCCGATATGTCCTCCTCTCATAAAGGTTTGTTTTATATATATATATAGATGGAGACAGCAGGGGGCGCTAGGGTTTCCCATGCGACCGCGAGGGGGTCCCACACCTAGGACCCCGGCGCGGCCACCGGCGCGCCAGGAGGAGGACCGGCCGGGGGCAGACCGGCCGGGGACGGCGCAGGCGTCGGCAGAAACGGCACGAACGGCGGCAAGGCGGGCGCTAGGGCAGCGCGGGCTGATGGCGGAGGCGTCGACGGGGGCGGCACGGCCACTGGCGACGGCGACAAGGTTGCTGTCGGTGGTGGCGGTGGCAGGGGTGCGTACGACCGGTCGGCGACGACGACGACAGTGCCCGGGGGAGCCCGATGGGTCCTCGACCTGACGGGAACCCCGGATTTCCAACCTGAATCCGGTTCTGGATCTCCGGATGGACAGATGGAGGGAGGTGGCTGGACAACGGTTACGAGACGGCGGGGGGGGGGAGGCAAGGCGGGGAGCAAGGTGGTGGGCGCACAGAGTCTCCAAAAGACGCGCCCTTTTGCTGGGAGGAAACCGAACGAGGGATCGGGGCTGAGGATGTCGGCTCGTGGCCCTGCGGTAACTACTGGGAGAACAGTGGGCTGGCGCCCTAAGGCGACCATGGCAGAAAAAGGATAGGGCAAAGTGGTGGACCGGGGAGGTCAGGGTTTAGGGTCTCTTACCCCTGGAGTTGCCACCCGCTCACAAGGAACGGGTCCCCGCCCAGCGGGACAGTCCTGGGCTGAGATCTGCACACCGGTGGGGCCTAAAATCTCCACTTCTATGGAGTATGTGCCACCGAAGAAGGTAGGAAACGGTTTTCGGGCCTCGTTTCCTGCAGAGGAGATTGAGAAGGTGACTGCCTTCTAGGAAAACACGCTAGTGATGTACGTCCTGGGCAACAAGCCATTCTATGGGCAGATCAGGGGGTATATGGCACGCGTCTGACAGCCTAAAGATAGTATGGAGATATTTGCTAGAAAAAATGGCTTATACTATGTGAAGTTTGGGCTGGCAGAAGATGTTACCAGGATCCTGCAGGGTAGTCCATGGACATTTGATGGCAGGTTGATCATCCTGAAGGAGTGGACCCCAGATTTGCGCTATGAGAGGGAAGTCTTGAATGCTATCCCGGTTTGGATACGCTTCCCTGAGTTCCCCGTTCGGTTCTGGAGTATCCCATTGCTGATTCGACTTGCCAGCTTGGTGGGCACCCCGATCAAGGCTGATGATGCTACAGCCTTTCGGACGAGACTGATGTATGCTCGGATATTCGTTGAGATCCGGGCTGGAGGGGAGTTACCGAGTCTACTGGAGTGTGAAGTGCCTTCTGGAGAGGTTCTTACCCAGAAGGTGGAGTATGAATGGGTTCCTCCAACCTGTTCTCAGTGTGCGTGTTTCGAACATCTGGACAGTTCATGCCCAGCAGGGGGATCTCAGCCGGCGCCTTCTGCTTCACCTCTTGAGGTGCCTGGCCCACCACGGGCAATGGAGTCTCTATCCCGGGATGACGGAGCGGAGGATATCATGCAGGAGGGGGACCGACCGATGGAGGAGACTGGGGGGCTGTGCCTCACTATCTCGCCCCAGCCGACTCCTACTAGTGGGGCTACGATCACCTTCTCAGCGCAGAGGAGTATGGTCACCAGAGGGATGGTGGCCTTGGGGAGAGAGGAGCGGGTTGATGTCGGTTCTCCTAAGAAGATAGTCTATAGCAGGAAGAGACGTGCTGGACCACTGCGAGATGGTCCCTCCAGTGTGGGGGGTCATTCCCCTGCTAGGGATGAGGCGCTCTGTGTGGACAATCCGGCCTGGGCTCTGGTGCTCTCCCAGGCAGCGACCCGGCAGCCTCCTACTGCTAGGATGGAGGAAGATATGATAGCGACGGGTGTGGTACCACCCCCAGGTGCCAGTCCAGGTGATATTCAGGGGAACCTCTCTCTAAATAATTAATGGCGATTATCGCCAGGAACGTGCGGGACGCGTGTTCGTTAGGAAGATGGAGGAAGATTTGTGGGGTCTTATACAGAGAGAAGTGTGACATCACTATCCTGCTGGAGACGAAGATTAAAGGGGAGAAGACTTTAGCTTGCCGGACCCCATCTCATTGGGTCCAACTCCACAACCTGGCACTATACGACATGGCTAGGATATGGGTCAGATGGAATTCTACCTGTTAGGATGGGGACTTGATCTTGATGACGGATCAGCTGATTACCATCTCTTTTGAGAACAAGGGTGGTTTCCGGTTCTTACTGGGAGCGGTGTACGGCCACAACGACAGGCGACGGCGGGAGACCCTGTGGAGCGACATATCCAGGGTGGCCTCCGTTGCTGCTTCTTCACACCTACCGTTTCTACTGATAGGGGACTTCAAGGCCCTACTACACAGAGGGGAGAAGGTAGGTGGCAGGCCGGTTCCTGATCCGGTCCTATATGACTTCCAGAGATGCCTACTTCAGGCGGGACTTCAGGGGCTGTCGCGCTCGAGATTTATCTGGACCTGGCATAACAAAGCAGTCCGTAACAGGGTTGCTTGCCAGCTGGATAGAGCCCTGGGCAATGGAGAGTGGTTTCGGCGCTTCCCCAATTCTTCGGTTGAGGGTCTGGCCGTCGGGACGAGTGATCACTCCCCCATCAGGGTTGGCTTCACAGATCGGCCTTTTGTGAGGTCACGTTCCTTCCGGTACAACAACAGCTGGTATCTCTCTGAGGGCTACTTGGAAGCTGTTACGGAGGGCCTCTCAAGCAGACAGGATGGTACGGCTCAGTTTCGTATGGTGCACCGACTCAAGGCCACGAAGAGATCTTTACGAAGCTGGGTGCAGGGTTTGCCCAAGACTTAAGACAAGGAGGCAGAGCTCCGGTCCATCCAGCAGGATATGCAATCTGACATGATGAACGGGGATCTGGCGGCGAGAGAGAAGGAGCTGATAGGGGAAGTCAACATCCTGCATCTCCAGAAGGAGGTTAGTGCGGCACAGCGTGCTAAATGCTCCTGGCTGAAGGATGGTGACCGTTGCACCAAGTTCTTCTATGATGTCATTCGGACCAGACAGCACCGGAACAACATCTCCCAGCTGCTTGATGCGGAGGATAATCTGGTGGGGGAGCCGGCAAAGATCCAAGAGGAGGCAGTCAGGTACTAATCTGAGTTATATTTTCAGACTATCTGTCTGTATTTCCGGATGTAGTTATGAAGAAGTTGGTGACTCCTTATGGGAATAGCCTACTACTTGCCCCTGTTACTATGGAGGAGGTGGAGACTATTATCTCGATGGCGGATCCCAACAAAGCTCCTGGTTTGGATGGCTTTAGCAGCGGGTTCTACAAATGACACTGAGACATTCTGAAGTTCCAGGTCCTTGAGGTGGTCCAGAAGTTCTTCACCAAAGGAAATTGTTGAAGGAGCTGAACCACACTTTCCTGACACTTGTGCCTAAGAAGGAGGGAACGACATCGCTGGCAGATTTCAGACCTATTGCGTGTTGTAATTATCTGTATAAGATAATTACGCACCTCATGTGCCGGCGGATGGAGAGGATCATGCAGGACTTAGTCTCTCCGAACCAGGCTGCTTTCATCAAGGGGAGGTCGATCGCGAAGCACAGCCTGCTAGCGCATGAGATGGTGAGGGGCTTCGGTAAGCCTGGCGGGGAGAAGGCATGCGTGAAGGTGGATCTGAGGAAGGCCTATGACATGGTCAATAGGGATTTCTTTTGTCAACTGATGTCTGCCATGGGTTTTGACGACGACTGGATTGCGAGGATCCGGGAATGCATCACGACTCCCACTTTCTCTGTCCTCATTCGGGGCCCCCCGTTTGGGTATTTCCAGAGCAATCGTGGACTTAGGCAAGGCGATCCTCTGTCCCCTTACCTATTCAAGCTTGTCATGGAATACTTCACATGCTTGATGGACATGGCAGTGCATCGTGGGAGACTGGTTCCATTGTTCAGGAGGATTGATCCACCGGTTACCCACCTTATTTTTGCCGACGGTCTCTTGGTGTTCATCCAGCCATCTACGGAGGATATGCACACGATTGCGGAGATTATGGGAGAGCTGGAATCCCTTTCAGGCCTGCAAATGAACAGAGAGAAGAGCAAGGTGTATTTCAGCTACCTTTGTTCCCAAAAGGAGGAGTTGGCCGGCACGCTGGGAGTTGAGAGGAGTGAGTTACCGGTGAAGTATCTAGGGGTCCCTCTCACAGTCAACTATGCGCGGGATAAGGACTGCCATAGTCTGGTGGAGTACGTCCAGAGGAGGGTTGAAGGATGGCAAGCTGCTAGTTTATCCTTTGGAGGACGTATCGAGCTGGTTAGATCGGTGATATCAGCTGTGGCCCATTTCTGGCTGCAATCCATCCTGCTTCTATACTGCCACTATCAGAAAAGTATATCAAATTTGTGCAGACTTCATATGGAGGGGTGGTATGCATGCGATCTCCTGGGAGCAGCTTTCTCGTCCCAGGAAGGAGAGAGGAGTGGGGCTACGTTCATTGTTGGAGATCAGGGAGGCATCGGCGCTGAAGTTTGTATGGAGATTCATCAATAGGGGATCCATCTGGGCTGACTGGATGCATAACAGATATGTGAAACATGGCAACCTATGGGACTGTGCCATGGACAATAATCATTCAGTCACTTTCAAGACTATTTTGAGACATATGGGGGTACTCAAATCTGCAATCCGAAGGGTCGTGAAGGATGGGGCTGGCACAGACCTCTGGCGGAATCCTTGGCTTGATCGTCAATCTATGTTAGAGATCAGGGGAGCACCGTCTCATCAGGAGGACAGAAGGGGTCTGACTTGCCAACGGATTATCCGAGATGGAGAGTGGAGTCCCGAGTCTTACCGCTACACCGAGGAGCTTGGTGAGATTATCAGGACAGTCACCTTGGACCCAGTATTGTCGGCTGATCGATGGGTCTGGGGACCGGACAGTTCCAGTTCTGGAGCTGCTATAATCCCGTTAGGCGTACTTTCCCTCTGAGTACTGACTATGAGTTCGTATGGTGTAAGGGACTTGCAAGGAAGATGCAATTGTGTGTTTACCGGCTTCTTCTTGGTCGTCTTCTGACGAGAGATCGACTTAGTGCTTTTGGGGTTCCGGTCTCTGACCCTAAGTGTGTGCTATGCAGTATGGAAAATGAATCTATAAGGCACATTTTCTTTGAGTTTGACCTGTCATGGCAGATTTGGTCTGAGCAAAGTAGGGTGTTGGGTGGATGTGATTCCAGAAAGGGGGTTGAGGACATTATCTCTGTGCTCCAAGATAGCAGAGGAAGAGGGCAGGACTGGTTCCGGACCGCTAGAGTGTCACGACCCGTTACCCAAATTGTTGGGCCGGACCGAGCCATGTCCAGCCTACGCTTAAGATAAAGCGCAGTAAGCTGTTCTAGAGATAACAAGATAAGACTAAATGTGCTAACAGTTCTATAAGTGAAGAAGAATCATAAATGCTCCAAACACAAAAGTCATCTCATATATAGAAATAAGTCCAAAGTACAAGTCTGAAATGTAAAACTGGATACATGTCCAGTTACAAAATACGTAGTCTAATACATGACTACACTAAGTATCCTAAGTGACTACGCAAACTAGACGAGTCTCCCCGCAGGAACATCCTCGCATGACAAAACCGGGTCCTCGACAGTGACTCCATAATACGAATCACAGAGCAACTCCTCCTCAGTAAGTATACCTACAACGTTATCCTGTCAGGACGGGAGCAAGTACTGTTTTCTAGCAAACTGAATATACAAAGCATGAACAGGAAGGTAATAAACTGGAATCATGGCATATCATGGTTTAATTGGTTCTTTTTAGGAATGACAACATATAGTTTAAAAGTTTAAAACTGTAGCATGTACGTGAATCGGTCAATAGGTGAATAGGATGTACAGCGGCACATATCAAGTTTTTCTGGCATGCACATATGTGCACGAACGGCATCGGTGTATATCCATACACAAACGCGAGATCAGAACCTACGGCAAGGTTACATATAGAATGTCCCCGAGCGCGGTAAATACATACGGAGAAGGGGGTCATGATCACGTACATTACTAGCAGTTTCCCCTTAACCCGTTATTTTAAACATGTGAGAGATATGAAAACAGTAATAACATGTGGGAGATACGAGAGCGATATAAAGCATGTGAGAGATATGAGATACTGTCCTAAACATGGTAGAGACTGAAAGTAATACAACATGTAAAGTTCTAACTTGATACCCCAAGGATCAATATTTAACATGGTTGGTAAGTCGCAGTTTATTGTTCTAGCAGTATGTAAAGTTCGTAGAAAGTACTTGCCTCTAGCAAAATAAAACAAGCTGCGATAAATGTGCTATGGATGTCCAGTAACTCGTCACTGTAGAAATAAATGCAATAACTTAGCTTTTACACTAAGCTAAAATACTAGAACACTAATTGGTGCGACACGACTTGTGACTGGACACCTAGCCAAAATGATGACTTGGCATAGGAGACCAATGTGGGGGTGACACACTATGTTAACTAACTTTCTAGGGTCTTTACACTAGTGAGGGATGAGGTTTAACACGGCTAAAACTCCAAATAACACAAAAAGCTACAAGTCGTAATTAATCAATAAATAAATCAAAAGATCATTATGTTCTAACAATTTTTGAGATAGGCAAGAAGCCTAGTTTTTCTTAAAGTAAAGTATCAAAGTGATCTTTGTTAATCATAGAAATTTATTATAATTTTTCTGGAATTTATTAACCAGTACAAATATTTTATGAAAATCAGTTTTCCTAAGTATACAGAAAATGAGTTTTGGTTCCATATGCCAAACTAGTGGCAAAACAGTAAATTAAATACTACAAAAATTATACTAAATTAGCTAACTTAACATAGTATCTAAAAACTATTTTTCCATAATTTTAGCAATACTTTAAGTATTTTTAGAAAATCAAAAACAGCAATGCACACAATAATTAATTATCTGCGTATTTTGTCCATGTATATAATTTGAACCAAAGTTCAAATACAGGACCCAAGGCCATGAATCAAGTCCAATATGACTTGTACAGGTCTTGAATGTGTGAAAACACATTTGGACCCAAATATCCATGCTAGGCTTGGACACCAAATGGTTGCAGTAATTTAAATACACTAAAAATACAATTTGGTAATAGTGCCAAATAAATATTATTATTTTAATATAGTAAAGTTATACAAAATAATTATATACCTACACATGAAAAAGGTACATATATCTATGTATAAGGAAAATACTTAATTTATAAAGTATATATATATATATACAAATATGTATATATATATAAGGAGACATTTAAATTATAAAGTGTATAATAATATATATATATGAAAATATATATATATATATACATATATGTACACAAATATATTTATATAATATTTACTAACTATGAAAATATACACACAAGAAAAATATATACATATATACATATATGTACATAAATACATATATATACATACATACATATATATATATTTATAAAATACTAAAGTGAAATATATATATATATATATATATATATATATATATATATATATATATATATATATATATATAAACAGTTTATATATATAAGTAGTATGTATAACAATACATATATTTATATATATACAAATATATATACATGAAACTTACTAACTATAAAATATATACATATATATATAAAATACTGTCAAAATACAGTATATACATATATATATATACTAATATATATATATATATATACATATATATAAATATATATAAAACAGAAAAAAGAAAAAGAAAAAGAAAACAGAAAAAGAAAAGAAAAAGGAAATAAAAAGAAGAGGGGGGGGGGGGGGGGGGGGGGGCTCGAACTCGAGCCAACACAGCGGGGGGGTTTTTTGATTTGGATGGGCTGGCCAGGGGGTCAGCCCATCAGTTGTGTTAAGGTAAGGGTTGTGTTTATTTTATTTAGGTTAAAGTAGTTTATACATAAAAAAAAATATAAAACTGTCCTGTGTCCAGACAGTTAAGGACACAGGATTTCTCGTGTCCGTGCTACGCACGACACGCACGGACTGAATCGGCCGTGTCCACGTTTACCCAAAGACTGCACGTGTCCTGGCGAGTCGTCCACACGAAAACGAGACGCAAATGGGACACGAAAATACGACTGACACATACGTGTCCTGAGATGGGCTGCTGTCGGGGTGGCGCCTGGGCGGAGGAGGCGTCGTGGTCAGGGCGGTCGGGTGGCGCTGGGGTCGGCGTGACAGGGCGAGTCGAATGGTGGTGGTGGTTGGCGGTGAAGGTCGTCGGTTGGGGCGGAGCAGCGTTCGCCGGAGTAGGGTTAGGGTTTGGGGGTTCGTCGGGGAAGAAGAGGGTCGTCGGCGGCTGTGGGGAGAGTTTAGGGTTAGGGTTTAGGTCGAGGGGAGAGAGGGGGTTTTTATAGGGGGGTTGAGGCGGTGGACTTGGCCGGGAAAGACGGGGGCAGGGCGGCGTGGCAGCTCGGGGCAGTCGGGGTGGGTGAGGCAGAGGAGAGAGAGAGTGAGCTGTCGTGTGGGGGGGGGGGGGTTGGTAGTTTGCAATTAGGTCCCCTAGGAACTTAGGATTTACAAATAGGTCCAAACAGTAGTAAATGCAAATTATAATTTGCATAACAGAATTTAAAACAATTCCTAAATTGCAAACGGCTATAAAATATAATTCACAAATTGCATATTGATAATAAAA